>OX101743.1:10827999-12027999 GCA_944452665.1 Stenoptilia bipunctidactyla
AACTCAAGCCGGTCTAGCTATTGAAATCTACCTTTCCAAATTGCCTACGTCTATGTGTAAACTAGGATATTGCCGATACTGGGTGACAAGAGCGTTCGTGTTGTAAGTAACATAGTCATTAAGATATTAATGACTAGTGGTCTTTACATCAGGAATGTTTGCGGCGGCGCATACGGATGACTTTAACGCAATCATAAGAAAACGGTGCGCCTCTGTGATGAATCGTCTCCGCGGTTCAAACCGAATCATGAGCGTGTTCGTAGACCGGTGGGACTCGCCGTTGTTATGTCACTGGGTGAAATTACATACCGGGTTTTAATTTAATTTATTTTATTGTGTTTTCTTTTTTGTGTATTTACTAATAATAGGTTAAGTTAAATTGTTACTTACAAATTATGGACCATGATCTGAATTAACTGATTTATTATTATTATTATATTTACTTGTTTTTACCATAGATACCTTTGTAGGAACGGTTGTCTGTCCCAATTGCAAGAAAAGGGATGGCAGGCCCGACGACGGCCCGACGGTTGACGTCGTATACTCGCTGCTATTAAATTAGTTGATAGCGCGTTGTAGGATCCGTTGTGTCATCATCGTCGTAATTACTATGAAGCGATACAAGATGTCGCTACACCTTTATATATTTCAGTCGCGTAGAAGCGACTCAGCGGTGCGAGCACAGAACTTTATCGAATCGTATGTTAACGAATGTTCGTAAAGTATGGAGTCGGTTGCAAGTTTTTAGTAGCATTGTATTTTTTTATTTAACAGTTATTTAAGAGTACAACATGATTACAAACATTCAAAATTAACAAGGCCCACATTTATGTAAGCTGGCCGTGCGGCAATGGATAGATTTCAATTATTGCTAACAAACCGTCTCCATACTATACGAACATTCGTAACAATACGAGTCGATAAAGTTCTGTGCTCGCACTGCAGATTCCTTTAGCCCCTGAATAATCCGAGTGAACCCCGATCTATGGTAGGACCCCGCTCAGGGTTCTCCTGTCTAGTGACCTTCGTTTATATTCAATCTGCCGCCAAATATTACCACTCAGATTGTGATGAGTTCCAGTAATGTTTCATGAAGTCTCTTCTAGATCCTGTAGTATGTCCTCATCTTCTCTTAACCACCAGATAGAGATTGACGCCAAACGGGGCGTTAGCCACCAATAAAACTATTAAATAAAATACAGTTCAAAATATAAGGTGCAAGTAATACAAAATACTATTAACTCTAGTTTGTATTATTCGACGTAATTCTATTACTGTAACAATGCGAACGCCTGCCGAGAATTGATAGCAAAGTCGCATCTTGACATATTAGATATATTGATAAGTAAGGCTGCGATTCCACTGAAACTGAGTTGAGCGGAGAGGATATTTAACTCAAATAATTTTGAAGTGAATACCTATGCAGAAAAAAATAATATACGGCCTTTTTTTTTAAATAATATTCTTTCTGTGCCCTAGTTCTCGTGCTCAATTTCTTTTCATTTTGCAAACCTATAGGGTTGAATTTAACCCGTTGAACTAGAATCTCGAAATTCACCAAGAATACAGAATTTAAAAGGAAGAATGCCAGAATTAATAATAGGTACACACGGGAGACCGAATAGTTTTTCACCGGTTTTTACAGTAGGTATTTTTATGATACTGGAAAAAAATAAATATAAATAAACGTTGTCTTTTTCTTAACTTCATTCCAAGTAATTATTTATAAAGCCAAATAAAAACCCTATGATAGTGGGGTACAACATAGCAATTAATTGTTTACAATTAATTATTGTTCACGCAAACTTAAAGACCAACATTGTTCCTCAAAAGTAAGCTTAAATAAGTATGCTTAATTAATAGAGACAAACAATCCAGCAAACACACTGGACCAAAAGTAAGTATAAAATTGTTTTTATAAGCGCTATACCTACTTTTTAATGAGACATTAAAACCCTCCTAACGAAAGATGGTAGGTTATTGCTTGGTAGTCGAACCGATTCAGGATTCCCAGAGTTAGCGTAGGTAAGCGTAATAGGTCTTACTGAAGAGGTCCTAAGGTCTCTTTAAATAAAATCTACCGCCAAACTTCACCACTCCGACGGTAATGTTTTAAGAAGAGTACACACGCGGGTTTAGTAATGGATAAAAAAATAAAGTACTGCGTCCACTTTTATCGCTCCGCTTGTATTTAAAGGCAGCCTTACGGGTAGGGTTGACAACTTTTGTTTCTAGAAATACAGTACCTATATTTGAGTCTGAAAAGAATATCAATCAAACAGTATTATTGAAAAATAAACAGTATTCATTTTATTTTATGTTTGAAACACATATTTTTAGAGCTTCTTGCACAAATTATTAATTGAAGTCTAGCATATACCCACAGTGTTTAGCTTCTTATGCTGGAAACAGTAGTTTTGTTTACTTTATTTTTGTTCAACAGTAAACAGTATAATGTAGTTAAAAACAGTATGGGTGGCAACCCTACTTACGGGCGACGCAATAAGCTTTGGGCGCGGCCTGAGTGACAGTGGGATTAATTAAACGAATAGTAGGAAAACGTAGTATGACGTCATTCAAAAATATTTACAATCTCCATCATTTAAAAACGTAGGGTATGAAAAAACATACTACTTTTATTATCAGCCCATCTTGGGTGACGAGGACGTTAAGGCAGGGACTGCATATCGGTTTAAATTTTTTAAATAGTACTAGTAAAATTTCAGTACCCTTATTAGTGTACTGCCTCATCAAACACAATACCTGTACAAGTTATTAAAATCTGACTTAAGATAACTTAATCATATCAATACCCAAATAATGTATACCGGATTAATTTCTGTAGATGTTTTTAGGACAGAAATTACTAGAATCCCACAAGTAAAAGTAATCCCACAGAACCAAAAATGTCATATTCTTAAAAAAAAATACATAATCTAAGAAAATATCGATAAAAGGCCCGATTTGTCGTTGTCGATGGTCGCATGCTAGCCCAGCAGTAATATTGAAGAAAAATTCTTAATATTTGTACTGGGAGACACAGCATATAGCTGGGCCCCTTCCAAGGTAGACGAGGTCGATCTAGTCGAGGTCGCCAGTAGACGCTAGATGAGGGCAGCGCGGGACCGAGATGCGTGGAGAACCTTGGGGGAGACATTTTTCAAGTTGTGGACTACTCCATGGTGAAGATGATGATGATTGAACTAAAATATGTATAAAATGTAGTCAAGCCTTCTGTCTTTCCTTCAGTTTTAGGTCAAGGGTTGCTTTGAAATCTAGCGTTGCCTCTCATTTAAGGCAACTCCATCCAGAATATACCTACGCTGCTGTTGATACATTGTTCTTTAGTTAATTCATATTATCTTTAAAGTCGCTCGCCGGGGTTGGTAAAGATCACATATTTCGCGTTAAAATCGAGTTCAAAATGTATTTCATTTAATAGCTAACATCAGGAACTCTTACCTTCTATCTTAACAGTTAAAAATGTTAATGGTAGAACAAATAAGGCTATAATTAAACTTACCATGTGATACCGTATATGGGTGCCACCAGACCGCACCCCCTCGTTCAGCTGTATGGAGCTGACGCTGCCGGCGTCATCGTCCATAAATCCAGTTTTCTTGTAGCGCGCCATCTATCGACAAAAATATGTACTATTACCTTGCTTTATAGTTTTGCTACCCAAGGGTATTTAAAGGTGTTGTTAGTTAAGATATTAAATAACGAAATAGTAGCTTTTGACCTCGTATAGGTTTGTATATAAAATATATCTAACTTATAGACTTCCTCACAAGTAAGACAAACAAAGAAAATTGCGTTATCAAAATTACGCACATAGACCTATATTAGGTAATACTTAACAATATTGCTTCCACGCTGGACTGGGAGCGAAAGAAAAACATAGAATGTGCCAGCTGCTTCTCTTCCCGGGCATTCTGTAAAAGTCAGTTAAGGGACAGAGGTTTTATTGGCGTTTTTTGCGGGCGATAGGCTGACTCCCTGTCACTGCAATAGTCTCTCTCCATCATTATAATAACTCGAAATTTGTCAAACGTGACATCAGGTGGTTTGATGGCCTCTTGTGTTCTGCCTACCCCATAAGGGATTTATGTATGTATGTATGTAGCTTTTGACCTCGTATAGATTTCTACATAAAATATATCTAACTTATTCTCATTATGTCAATTTAATCATTCAATAATTAGTTGTCACTTAGAAAATCAAGCATTATTCAATTATGCAATTTATCTGAAAGTTGTGAACCTGTAATTGGCAGTAAGAATTGTATTTTTAAGATTATTTTATGATGTGAAAGTGCTGTTCGTTCTGTATGAATAAATACTCAATACTCAATCCTTTATTGCTGCCTTAAAACATTTTTATACATGGTAACAATAATTAACCATAAAATGACAATTAAGGGCCTTGTTAGGCGCTGCAATTTTGGGAGAGAGGAGGAATTTGCATGACTAATGTACTTTGTTTAATTTAATATACAGTAAATTTAAAAATAAAATATTTCTCCGATCTATTTTAGTAGTTTATCGGTTAGAAATTCATCTAGAGTGTAGTAGCTTTTCATGATTAATATTTTATATCATGAAAATATTGTATTAATATTTTAAAATAATAAATAAATAAAGACTTCCTCAAAAGTAGGACAAACAAAGAAAAACCGATATCAAAATTACGCACATAGACCTATATTAGGTAATACTTAATATTGTCTTAAAAAGTGTTTTATTTAATAGGTAATACTTAATAATATTATATTAGGTAATGTAATATTTGGTGGCAGATTTGATGTGAAGGGTGGTCGCTAGCTAGTCGGACCCTGAAGGGATCCTACCTATAAGCGGGGGTCATTTGGAATAGTTGCCATTCACGACACGCTTATCCAAGGGTGGAAGGGCTCTTGTATCTCCCGCTAGGGCTGTACCGTGAGCTCCAATTAAGTACATCTGGAGGATTTTAGTGGGTGTGTCTGGCCTACTGCCGTATCATCAGGGGCGGTCCCAGGGGACATGACCGGGGACATGACAATCATGAAAAGATGAACATCTTATAAGAATAGAAGCTAAAAAAGATACTTCTGATTTAAAAAAGATTAGTTGTGACCCCCCCCAAAATTCAGATGTGACCCCCCACCAAAATTCAGATGTGACGCCCCCCAAATTCAGATGTGACCCAAACCAAAATTTCATTCTGCGAACGCGCCTGCGTATCATCCACATAGGTACCCCGCCGTTCCCCCTTGGCCGGTCGGGGAAGTGATTGCACGTTTTCCTCCAGATAAACGTGCAATCACTTCCCTCTCTTCTATCTAAGCCGGCTCAACACAGACAAAGCATAAAAACAAAAAAGCTCTTTATCTGTATTCTATTTGTATCTATATTGCATTTGTTTAGACTAGTAATTTAGCGCAATTTAATCAATTCAATCAGAAGTAACTTACAGTAGGAATTTCTAGATAACCTATTGCTAATAACCTTTCTCGAGATGTTGATTTGTTCCGGCAATATTTTATGAAGAGTTCCAGTTCTTTCCTCAAATCGTTTACTTTCATCTTCGACTTATCTTCACTTACCATCAGGAGATATTGAGGTCAAAATCGGGCTTTGTCTTTAAAAAAAATCTTTCAAATATTATAAATAAATAAAATTATAAAATCCCCAGACAATCACACAAACTACATGGCTTCAAAGGAAGCTGAGCTTGTGTTATGAGATACCATGTAGTGAACTAGGGGGGAACCTAGAATATAAATACATGTACCTATAGATAAACGCCCAGACCCGGAACATTTTTTTCTTTTTTGTTCCGAACCCGCAACCACTGGCGTCTGAGGCAAATAGCCACATCGCCAATTATGCTCGTTCAGCGTGAAAACTCAAGATGTATTTAAATTCGTACAAAAGAATAACAAACAAAATTAGCAGTTTATTCAAGGGAAGTTAAAAATAAGTCAAAATACGAAAATATTTGTGTTCTAAATTTAGGTCAGCAAGACTTTCAACTTTGGTTTCATTCCCAAACAGTTAACAAACGAAACTGCGTAAACATCGTTAAAATTTAAACGCTTTTCGGGCGAATAGAGCTCAGACCTCATTATAGTTTAATAGTGTTTATGGGTTGGGGAGAAAAAGTATAAAGGTCGCTCTAGACTTAGAACAGGTCCGCATTACGTGACGCAGTTGTGTTAGGCGTTTTCTGTAAAGAATTGGACGCGACGCGATACCACGTTTAAGGCTTAGGACATTGGGCGCGTCACGCGTTTTCGTTACTAACTTTAGTTTAAACTTAGTGGATGGTTCCATAGTTACGAGTAAACAGGCGATGATGTTGTAAAATTGAACGATGCCCCGCGCGACGGGCGATTTGCGGCAACGCTATAAAGGACACCAGCAGGGCTAGCATGCAACCATCGATAAATAGTCGAATCGACAAGATAAATATTATTTTGTTACTTTATCCTATTATGTAAGCTAATATGCGCACCATAATAGATAAAATTACTCGATTTGATACCATGATTAAGACCACAGAACCAAATATGTCATAATCATAATAAATTACATACACTGAATACCATATTCTAAGAAAATATCGATAAAATGCCCTATTTATCGTTGTCGACGGTAGCATGCTAGCTCCGCAGCTGGGCTAGCATAAATCGGGCCTTTTATCGATATTTTCTTAGAATATGGTATTTAGTGTAGGTAATTTATTAAGATTATGACATATTTGGTTCTGTGGTCTTAATCATGGTATCAAATCGAGTATTTTTAGTTGCAAAAAAAAGTATTTTATGGATGTTAATTTAGAATAAAAAAACTTACAAAAAAATTGTTAAATATTTTTCGTCCTAATTTCTTTACTTAGGTATCATCCTAATAGGACCCGAAAACTCAACTATCACGCGAGTAGGTAAGCGACGCAACTAGTGCCAGTTGAGGCACGTTTGAGTACAGGCGGCGCGGCGTGGGGTGTCGCGTCGTATGTTTTTACTACATCGCCGGCTTTACTATGGAACTATCCGCTGGCTTATGGTGCGTACAGATTGTGCGTACAGATTGCTAGTAATGCAACTAGTACTGTAACATTCTGCGCACGTTGCGTATTTGGACGTGTGGTGCGCAGAATGTTACATTACAAGTTCCATTACAGCAATCTGTACGCACCATTAGAGTAAAGCCGGCGCGGCGATGTAACGAAAACGCGCACAGCCCCGCTCGACGCGCCGCCTGTACTTAAACGTACCCTTAGAATACCTATTCCATATCGGTAAGTTTGATCGGGGATTCACGCGACTGAAATTCGTGCGAACTCCCAATGACCGCGTAGTCGCGGTCTCCTATCTTTTTTCATTGAAAATATAATCAGTAGAAGCTTTGCGAAAGAGCAAGATTTTTGCTGAAGCAGTATTTTTATTTTATTTAATCTTAAATTTTTAATATTTTTTCGTTTTTAACTTTGGTATCGGTAATCTCAATGAATCTCACCTGATAGTAAATGAAGATGTTTGAGAAAGGAATTAAAAAACTAATCACGAATACACATCACAACGGTGGTATTTGATGGCAAATTTTATATAAAGGGTGGTAGCTAGCCAGGCGAGCCCTGAAAGGGTCCTAAGTCCGGATAACTTTCCTTTCAGGATACGATAATCCAAGAGCGGTATTGTTAATTAAAGCTGACCTTACGCGGCTACTTTCATTTACTCTTTAAAATTTTTTACAAAAGTGTAAGTAAGTACTTATTATTGTCCAAAACTGCTGTTTACAGTTAACTTATATAGGTAGTAGAACCTTTTTTATCTTTTCAGTGAGTACAATGGACAGGAGTAATGTCTACATAATATAATCTCTACAAAGTATCTTTGACCTCAGTAGGACTGATAAGAATGATAACAGACACAAC
Organism: Stenoptilia bipunctidactyla; assembly: GCA_944452665.1. NCBI lineage: Eukaryota > Metazoa > Arthropoda > Insecta > Lepidoptera > Pterophoridae > Stenoptilia > Stenoptilia bipunctidactyla. The sequence continues at coordinate 10,835,920 of OX101743.1, forward strand.
ACTGTCAAGGTTACTTTTGTATATTTATATTTCACGTTGAAGTTTATTAGTGCATATTACATACCGGTCATAATAAAACATAAAAAATAAATAAAAAAAGTCATAAAACCAAAACCAAAATGAAAGCAAACTAATTATTTCTTTTTAAGAAAAAGTGAACCGCATTCAAAAAACCAACCCACTAAAAATGTTTAAATAATTTTTATAAACGCCATCCTATTCCTGTTTCTATTCCATCCATATTACTACCCCGTATAGTAAATTTCTGCCAAAAATTAATTAATATTAATGAATGTAATAAGAACATTAACAATTTATCTGGGTAGGTATTTACATAGTTTTTGAAGTCTGTGCCACCTTATAATTCTCTCTGTTTGGCAGCAGTCTTACTTTTATTGGTTAACTTACTATGAAAAAACTAAAAGCTAGCCCTAAATTAAAAGTAAGTAAAAAGTAAAAGGTTCTCCTAAATGGGACAAATACCTTTTTAAAAACCGCATCAACATCGGTTCAACCAAACGCAAGATAATCGATGACAAACATAATTAACATACAGGTTAAACTCCTCTTTGTAAGTTGGCTACTTTTAATCAGAAGTTGTGCAGATAAATCTGCGGGAAACTGCTAGTATTCGGTAATTATTCGGCAAATCAATCAAACATTCGGCTGAATACAAATGTTGTACGAAATACGAATGTACGGCCGAACATTCGGCTCATCTCTCATACAAAAAAAACAGAAAAATTGAGAACCTTATTTTTTAAAGTTGGTTAATATACTAAAACCTTCTTCTAAACATGACGAACCTTTTTCTGAAAACCGCATCCAAATCGGTTCAGCCAAACGTGAGAAAATCGCGGACAAACATACATACATACATACAGGTCAAACTGATAACCTCCTTTTTTTGAATTCGGCTAAAAAGCGGCTGGTTTTTTTATAGCAGTAATTGTACAGCCATTGGATAAGCGTTTCGTAAAAAGCGACTAATCTACATGACGACCACTTCGGCGATGGGGTAAACCTGTCTGCCTCAGACGCCAGTGGTTTCGGGTTCGATTCCCGCCCGCAACAAGAAAAAGAAATGTTCCGTGTCTGGGTGTTTATCTATTTATGTATTTATATTCTAGGTTCCCCCTTAGTTCGCTACATGGTATCCCATAACACAAGCTATGCTTACTTTGAGGTTATGTAGTTGGTGTGATTGTCTGGGTATTATTATTTACTAGCTTTATCCCGCAACTTCGTATGCGCGTAACTACCCTTCTCGTGGAAATTTCAGAAACTATACAACCAGACAACCACTGAAAGAACCTTTATACCAAGTATCACAGCCATGCACACAAGGAATAAGTTTTTTTCATACAAACTAAAAATCATATATTTCCCGTGCCCGTGGGAATTTTGGGATTTTTTTCCGTAGCACAACCAGTCACTCTTTGAAGAACCTTCATGCCAAGTATCACATCCGTATACTCAAGGAATAAGATTTTTCATACAAACTAAAAAGTCCAACCCCTTCCCGTGGGAATTTCAGGAATTCCTTCCATAATACAAACAGACACTAATTGAGGAACCTTTATATCAAGTATCACATCCGTCACTCAAGACAATACTGTACTAAATTCATACAAACTAAAACATCATATATTTCCCGTTCCCGTGGGAATTGCGGGAATCCCTTTCATAACACAACCAGACACATATTGAAAAACCTTTACACCAAGTTTCACACCCTAGCACTCAAGGAATAAGATTTTTCATACAAACTAAAAAGTCCTATATTTCCCGTTCCCGTGGGAATTTCGGGAATTCCTTCCTTATTGCACCTCTACATCCCCTAAAGAATGTATGTTCCAAATTTCAGTTCTCTACGCCCAGTAGTTACGGCTGTACGTTGTCTGTCAGTCACTCAGTACCTCAGTCACTCAGTCAGTAACGGAACAGTTTTATATATATTGATGATTTATGGTAGGACTCTTCAATCTTTCTGGCTAGCTACCATTCTATGTAAAATCTGTCGCCAAAAATCAGCCAGTTCCTTCTTTAACCCGTATGCTGTCGTCTTCATCATCTTCATTTACCATGTGAGATTGAGATCAAATGAGGATTTAATTACCGATAGAAAAAGTTACAAGAACGTGTCTCGGAATTTGCTTTTTTTATTAATAAACAAAAACGACTAACAAAAAAGACAAAGTGTGACGACCACTTTGGCGATGGGGTAGACCTATCTGCCTCAGACGCCAGTGGTTGCGGGTTCGATTCCCGCACAGAACAAGAAAAAAAAAGTGTCCCGTGTCTGGGTGTTTATCTATTTATGTATTTATTCTAGGTTCCCCCCTAGTTCGCTACATGGTATCCCATAACACAAGCTATGCTTACTTTGGGGCCATGTAGTCGGTGTGATTGTCTAGGGATTTTATGTTTTATTATTTTAAAACATTTGTGGCCCTTTGTTTGAATGTTTTCAAACAACGATATAATTTATCAGGCGTCGATAAACACTATCGATTTTTTATATCGCTACCTACCACTTCAATTGAAACAAAAGCCCGACGAAGCTCGAAAAGCTCTTCAAGTGTTATTGGATTTTTATTTGATTTGGAAATTGAGCACTTAAATGTATCCCAATAGAGTGGATATTCAAATATAAATAATAGATATTATAGTCACAGAAATCATAAGTTTGATTTGGAAGTTGAGCACTTATGTCTTTTCAGCTAGAGTGGATATTGAAATAAAAATAATAGAGTTATTGATGTCACATAATCAAAGAATGCAAAGCATTAAAAAAACCTACTTCACGTCAAAACTTTTGCCGACTTCATTCTCAAAAATCATAAATTTTCAATTTCAATCAACCGATTTCAATGAAGTTTATGTGGGACCAACAATGTAGTATCCTCTATCATATGAAACAAGAATTTTTAAAATCGATTTATAATTGTCCGAAATATCGTGAACATACAGACGAATTGAGAAATTCCTCCTTTTTTGGAAGTCGGTTGAAAAATAAAAACAATAGAAATGTGATGCCAGTATTTATCACGTAAACGTCTGAATTTGCAATCCATGCTTTAAAATAAATGAAAGTGGAAATCCGGCGAAAAAACTCTAAGCACTCTTTTGGTGGTTTTTTAGCACAGTATACTAATCGAAAAGAAAACATTTGACCAGCACATAGACAATTAAGAAAATTTCTTCATAATATCTGATAATATACAACTTGACTAGAACATGTAAGAAAAAAACACAAGACAGTATGTGCCGAACATGACACTGTGATCTAAATTATAAGAAATGGACCGCCGAGCCATCTATTCCTCGCTCCTTTAAAATCCAGATGGGTTTTCTTTCGAAAAAAAAAACACAGCTTTTAGATAAAACCGTGTTGTTAAGTCGGATGTTGGCCACAACGATACTCTTTATAGTAATAAAATAAATAAAAATAAAATCCCCGAACAATCACACCAACTACATGGCCTCAAAGTAAGCGAAGCTTGTGTTATGAGATACCATGTAGCGTTCTAGGGGGGAACCTAGAATATAGATACATATGCATATAGATAAACAGCACCAGACCCGGAACATTTCATGTTCTGCGCGGGATCGATCCCGCGACCACTGGCGTCTGAGGCAGATAGGTTTACCCACAGAACATTAACTGTTCTGTGGGTTTACCCCATCGCCTAAGTGGTCGTAATAGCATGTACCTACCTACGATTTTTTCCGTCAATATAATATTATGTTATAGAATGTCATCTAGTGAGCATGTTATCTTTTGTTTTTGTTCACGAAATACCGGTATATTTCGGTGCGTTTGAAACGATAACGCCGAAACGCATTGGCTACGTCTGGTCTAAAACCTTTCTCGTTTTTTAAAATGGCAACTTAGCCCTGTATAACTTAAACCCGAAATAAATTTTTGATAAAATAAAGCTCTTAATGCGGCTGTGAAATGCAAAAAAATATTTTTAATTTATATTTTCAAATCCGAATATTGCTTCAGAGATAAGTGCTTTCAAAGAAGCAAACTCTTCAGGCTATAATACATTCCTAGCAGTTTAGCGTTTAACCTGCGTAATTTTTCATCACGTACTTTCCTTGACCGTGACCTTGTTCAAACAAAGTTTATTGGAATCGATAAATAGAAATAGTGTAGTCCCATTCGAAGCATGACAATGTAACTGGTTTACGGAAACTCTGTTAGCGGCAGTCCAACACAGAAAAACATGTGGCTACGATAACTAGGTACTTCCAAAAAATGATACTGAAAGTAAATATACTGTTATCAGTGACAAGAAAATCCCTTGTCTCTTTTTGTATCCATAGATTAATAATTTGTCTAGATACCACTCTTCCTAAAAACAATAGCTCCAAGAATATGGTAACTTAAAATCGTAGTGTTTTTTTTTTATAGACTTAGCCCGCGTTTGAAGATGAGGTCGGAGATGGCTTAGGATAGAACTGGCTCTTCGCAAAATTTTATTGGAAAAGGTATTTCGAAGGTTGGTCGCTAAATACCTCGAATTAGTCGCCTTTTACGACACGCTTATCCAGGGGTGGTTGTAAATCAAAAGAAACCGTGTGCATCGGCTATTGGTGACGTCACACGGTAGTTGCTAGGAGACGGTCGAAAGTATCCTGAAAGCGGTTAGAGGGCCGCCAGACTGTTGAAAACACGTTGAAAACCAATGCTTCCAACCAAGGTTAAGGAAGGTTAAGTTGTTGTCAACCAATTCCGAGTCATCCACACTGTTACAAACGGTGGTTTCCAACAAGGAGACAAACAAGAACACAAGCCAAGGTCACGCCAGGCCACGCCCCTTAATCGTCAGTGTGCTCTGATCTCTCGCGTTGGCAACATCTTCGCGATGGCAGTTTTGTATGCAATTGAGGATACAAAGGAAAGGTTGAAACGCAGGATTAAAAGCTTCAAAACTCGAGTCATTTCTAGTTATAGTTACATAGTAAAATATACAATAACAAGCGTACACACTGTCCTAAAACAGACATACATCTACATAGATAACGCAAATGCATATCCTTTGCGTGTCCGAACCCCGACCAAGCGTCAAGGTTGGTCGCCTCTAGATTTAATATGTATTGTAATATGCGTGTATGTATGTCTGTTAGAAAATCGAGTCCACAATATCAATATCATTCTTAATAATCGATTTCATCGGCGGTATCGGTGTCTCTGAATCTTTTTGTATTTTCCAGTAATAAATATCAGCTGTGACGTCACAATAGGTCTTAAAAAGTCGGCACACTTGGTTCGAATACAAATCGTGGCACTTGCGTTGTCTATGTAGATGTATGTCTGTGATTCTCAACACCGCCGTTTCCAACCCGCCAAGGTCATGTAATTTGGTTGTCAACAGCCGTCTTCACTGTTGGAAACACGTTGTAAACTAGCAAGGTCACCTTGGTTTGATGTTTTGTTTCCAACAGTGTATTTGGGCTATTAGTGTTTATGGCCACGTTTTCCGAGAGTGTCAGCATATGTATGGTCGACTTCAAAAGTGGAGGCATTGCACTAAGGGTTATAATTACCTGCACGATCATTGACTAAATCACAAACTCATTAAATTAATTAATTTAAGATGTCAAAATCAATTTCATGAGCACCTTATCACAGCGTTTAAAATTCTGATCGGTAAATCACTATTTTATAGAGACCTCTATTACCTCTTTCGAACTTAGCGTAAACTATGCCTCCATTTTTGAATTCGACTATCCCTATTGAAATGTTGCAGATCATTTTATTTCTTTATTCTTTGGATGATATGCAAGGCATTAATCTACTAGTTACTTTCTAGTTGAAGCAACCTACCAGAAGCTCGGTGGGTCTTTTCTTAGCTGACCCCTACGTAGAGAATTTAAAACTATTAGAAAATTTCTCATATTAAAGTACCTACCGTCTAATTTTTACGCCTTTTTAAAACATTGTCATCTAAAAAACAAGTAGCGATAAAACTATCAACTATAAACAGAAAACAGGACAATTTCTTATCACTGATAATATCATGTTTGAAAACAATATTTTTTTGGAAATACCCTCACGTCGACGGTTAGATAAGAAACCATCATCATCATAAACCGGGACATGTCCACTGCTGGACATAGGCCTCCTATTCTATTCGCGTTACTTAAATAGCAGGGCTGTGCTCGACGACAAGCTAGTCGAAAAGACGGCAAAGATTTTGTAGTCGAGCTCACAGATGCTACATTAGAAAAATACCAAAACCTAAAGAAAATTGTCAAACAGTTTGACGAATAACAGTTCGTACTCACGCCGTCATCAGCGACGAGCGCTGGTTTAGTGTGATGATATAAGTGAATTCCAATTACTCGTCGCCGATGCATCGATGAACTCGACTTTGTTTAGGAGAATAGCCCTGTTAATCGTCGATTCACCCTGCGGCCTCGTCGCCAATCCAGAATCTCACTTCCCCAACGACCATCTTTTCTGCGAGCTATGTGCCCTGCCCATTGCCACATCAGCTTTTCAATCCTGGATTTTCGGTGACTATTGTTAGAGACTCTCCCCATTTCTTAGTCTATCGTCATCATCATCATCATCACAACTCTTTGTAATGAGCCCACTGCAGAGTATGAGTCTCTCCCCTGGGTGATGAGGAGGTTTTTTAGGCCATAATCCACCAAGCTGGCCCAGTGCTGGGTGGTAGATGTCAGAATTTTCAGGGTGCCGATACGGCTTCGGAAAACCCCTAACTAGTACTGTATACAAGTATACAGCACCCGGGACCGACGATTAACGTGCCCTCCGAAGCACGGGAGTCGCCATGAGAAATGAATTGTCGGCGTTCACCATCCAAGTACCGACCGTGCCGAACGTTGCTTAAGCTATGATATCGTATGATACACACAGTAACCACGGCGCCACGACGACTTCGTCTATACCGTCTATATACCGCAGGGAAACTCAAGGTATAGTCCGTTCTATTGCCCGATGAGCGACTAGACGCGTGTTCATAAGGCCCATAGTAACTAACCACGTCCCAGTGACATAAGTCATTACTAGCAACACACACTTGACACGTTTTGCACCCTCAACATGCTTCTAGTTGAAGAAAATCACGGTCTTTGTGGTGCAGTGGTCTAGATGCTACTAGGCGTGAGGTCGCGGGTTCAATTCCCGCACGGCACAAGACAAAGAAGGTTCCGGTCTGGGCGATTATCTATATATGTATTTTATATTCTAGGTTCCCCCCTAGTTCTCTAAATGGTATCTCCCAACACAAGCCTTGCTTACTTTGGTGTGATTGTCTGGAGATTAAATATATTTTTATTAAACAAGGTAAATAAATCGTTGCTAAAATTAACTCAACTGCTAACGACTGTCATAGTTTAATACCTTATATAGGATTATACAGGGTCGATTTTTCGTCACCAGCCTAATTAAAATGTTAGTTTCTTTGACACGATATAAACGTACCTACATATTTATTTTAGCGTCGCTCAGTACAAAAAAAGTAGAAATATGGAACCACAAACTTTAAAAAAAATAGTCGCTGTTGATGAACATAGCTACTACGACGCGGCTTTTTTTGTTAATACTACGACGTAGTACTACAAAATATGTGTAGTAACGCGTAGTCATCTTTATTTTAATGGTAATTTAGAGTGACCATGCCTTGGTTAATATTCTAGCGGATAAATTAATTTACTAAAAAAATAATACTTTTTTTTTTGCAAAAATCCTTTCTATAAATGATACTTATTGTGTAAAACAAATTTGGCCGGTGAGTACAAATCAACTCTGTATACAGATGAAAATCTAGATTTTCCGTTGTTGTCACCTCAGAACAAGTTATTAGTAGGGCGTAGTAGGCGCAAGTGCAACTGCGTGTAGGTGCGCACTTGCATTACTTACAACAATAGGCCTCGACCTTGTCTTGTCATTATGTGTAACCTAGTATATGCATACTAGATTACTTTATTTATTTACCAACTAAAAAAGTAAAGGTTAAGGTTGAAAGTTTTGTTAAATGTCATAGAAAAAATTTATGAAAACTTGGTGTTAGAAATTAAATGGCTGTAATCTTACTAAGTCTGTATGTTTTTTTTTTATGAAATATGGATGGGACGTTCCATGATACCTGAAGTTTTCACTCGACGCTTAAAAGTACTAGGACTGGATGTTTGTTCCTCAATCGGGAGAACGGCTGAACGGATTTGGATGAAATTTGACACAGTGGTAGTGTACAGCTGGAATAGCACTTAGGCACTTTATCCCGAAATTCCCGCGGCATTCGAAATTGCGCGGGTAAAACCGCGCGCAACAGCTAGTTAATAAAGCGTTAGAAATATGTGTCAATTATCATATATTGGCCGAGTAGGGTAGGCGCAGAATAGCCCTACCACCCTTGGATAACCGTGTCGTCAAAGACAACTAACCCGAGTGACCCCCGCTTCGTGGCAGTACCCGTTCAGAGTCCGTCAGGCTAGAGACCACCCTTCATATAAAATCTGGCGGCAAATGTCACCGCTCTAGCGGTCATGTGTTCCGGCAATAACTTTTATGAAGAGGTAATTTCTTTCTAAGCCTCACCTCAATAGAGTTAAGTTTTCACGATTTTAAATATTCTTACACAAAGCACTTTATAATCGGATAATTACATTTTAACTCGACGTTTCGGTGTCTTTGTCTCTGTAAAGACCCATAATCAACGAATGCAGAGCATTATAAAAGCCGACTTCACGTCAAAACTTTGTCTGAGTTATAATGTCACCAACGTAAACATTCTCCGGAATCATATATAGGTATATTATTTTTGAATTGAAATTTTTATATGAAGTACTTCGAACTTAAATGAAGTAGGTAACCGATTTCGATGAAATTCATATGGGACCAACCATGAAGTATCTTCTATCATATGAAACAAGAATTTAAAATTCGGTTTAGTAATTTAAAATTTAGGAGAGTTATTGTCAGAGCTAAATTGAAATTGTCATCAGATTAGGTAGGAACTATTAATATTATCTCATTACGACTTTTAAATTAAAATTGGAAACTATTTTGGATAATGAAATATTGATTGTTAGTTCTGTTTATAAGTAATATTTTAAGCTGTTTGTTTCTTAAAAAAATAAATAAATACATTTTCAAAATCTATTAATAATTGTCCGAAATATCGTGTACCTAACAAAGACGCAAAAAAACATCTACCTCGTCTTTACTTACCATCAAGTGAGAAATAGGTACAAAGCGGGCTTAGTCACCAATAAAAAATGTAGAGATCTTTACTAGCAATAAACTTGAGGCGATTATTGCCAAAAACGAGGAGAAGATATCGAAAAAGACGATTTTGTAAGAAAGACTCAATTATAATTTGACTCGTGGGGAAATTTTCACTGAAAGTTTTGTTTACAAAGCTGCGTTATTTAAAACCTTTTAAAAACTTGCTGTTTTATGGCCAATCAAGCTTTTTTATTATATTTTTATCATAAAAAGTATAATTTTTTTTCAACTATTTTTAAAGGAAGTCATTAAAATAATAGGTGATGGCAACTGTACTCCGGAAAGGTCGCAGTCGGATGATAACGTGCATGCGACTGAATGTAGGTACACGATATTTTGTAAAACTTGGAAAAACGTGGTATAATTGTATCAATAAAATTAATATATATTTTTTTTTAATTAAGACTAAAAAGATAAGTTGTACATACGTGTATACTGTATTAATTTTTATTTATAATTAGATACCGAACTACTGCAACTTATGAGTAGCTAAAGTCCGGTTGTCAATGAAGTACTAAATTGATTTCGATGAAATTTATATGGGACCGAAGTATCCTCTATCATATGAAACACGAATATTCAAAATCAATTCATGTTGTCCAAAAAATCCTGAAACAAAGATACAAAAGAAACATACAAACGAATTGAGCACCTCCTCCTTTTGGAAGTCGGTTGTCAATACAAAAGTTGCCCAGTTCTTGAGAAAAGTTATATTATAATCAAGAAATTCTTATGCGATAAAAATTTACGTAATTGTACACAACAAACTAAGCATATGTTATGAGATATCCTGTAGCGAACTAGGTACGAATATAAATACATTTTTTTTTTCATACGGGAATCGAACCTACGACCTCACGATTGGCGTCGCAGCGTCTAGACCACTGCGCCACGGAGGCCGACGATGCCTTCTTTGTAAGTTTATTTGGATAAGTAGGTAGTTGCCTATTATTTTTGAACTGGCTATTGCCTGTTAGAATAATAAAATCTTTATGATTTAGTTGACAGGTACATAATTAATTACCTGATGTCCCAAACAATGGGTACTTTGACAGTACCTAAATAAGTATATACTTTGTGACCGGGTCGCTGCCCGTGAATATCAATCTTAGCACGATTACATATTAATACGAGCGTTTGCCCGCGATTTCGTACACGCATAAACTAAAAAGTCCTATATTTCCCGTTCCCGTGGGAATTTTGGGAATTCCTTGCACAAAAAAACCAGGCATTTTTTGAGGAACCTTTATGCTAATTATCATATCCGTGCACTGAAGGATTAAGATTTTTCATACAAACTAAAAAGTCCCGTAATAATTCCCGTTCCCGTAGGAATTTCGGAAATTCCTTCCTTAGAGCACCTCTGCATCTCTTAAAGAATGTATGTTTCAAATTTCAGCTCTCTACGTCCAGTAGTTACGGCTGTACGTTGTCTGTCAGTCACTCAGTAACGGAACAGTTTTATATAATATATTGATGATGATTGATTGTAAATGCTAAAATTAGTCTGTCTGTGTCTCTTTCTTTTTTATTATAGACAAAGCCCGCGGTTAACCTCAATCTCACCTGATGATAAGTGCAGATGAGGTCGAAGATGAAAGCACACTGGCTTAGGTACCAAAGAACTGGCTCTTCATAAGATATTGCCGCCATTGCCGGTACTCACCGCCGGAGCCGTGGTGGTCGCTAGCCAGTCGGACCCTGGCGGGATCCTAACACCAAGCGGGGGTCACTCGGATTAGTCCCTTTTATGACACGCTTATCCAGGGGTGATAGGGCTGTTCAAAGCCTACGCGATATAAACCACAACCAAACCACATCTCGAATCATCAACTAAAAATCCCGATTAAGTTACTTACGTACCTAGCGAGTTTTTGTTTTTGAACTGTTTTTCTAGTTTTAAGACATAGTAAGTATATTTAATTCCCTAAGCAAATATCGTCGTCGTGGCGCCGTGGTTACTGTGCATATCAAACGATATCTCAGGTTAAGCGCGCTCGGTGCGGCCGGTATTAGGATGGGTGACCGCCGACCATTCATTTCTCACGACGACTTCCGTGCTTCGGAGGGCACGTTAAGCAGTCGGTCCCCGTTGCTGTATACTTGTATACAGTAGTCGTTAGGGTTTGTTAGAAGCCATTTCGGCACCCTGAAATATCTGACATCCGCCAACCAGCACTGGGCCAGCTTGGTGGATTACGGCCTAAACCTCGTCGTCACCCAGAGGAGAGACTCATAGCCCTGCAGTGGGCTCATTACACGGAGTTGTGATGATGATGATGATGATGAAGCAAATATAATAAGCTTTTATTGATATAAATTACTTACAACAAAGAAAACCTATCAGCGAAGCTCTCAGTCGCGTCGCTTATGTTAACGGAATTTCAACTTTCAGCGCTCCTCCGATGTCAACCATTTTCTGATTGTTTCTATTTTAATTAAATTTAATCACGTCACGGACTCCGTTTTAAGTGTACATGCATGTAAGATAGGTCCAGTATTTGGTCAAGGTGAGGATAAAATATAATTTTCGCAAGTGTGCTAAAAAATCTATTTCGAATAGTTTATTGCGCATGTAACAAGTATAAAATACTCGAAAACAAAATATAGTCGTCAAATAGGCGAACGTACCCTAAGTATCCCTTGATATCGTAACTTTGGCCATGCATGCGTCTATATTTTTGGCCCCACAATAGGAATCTCTATGCCGGTTTTCCGTGAAAGAAAAATCGCGAGTACAGAGACCTACAGTGAAAATGTAAAATAATTTGCGCATTTTTTTTAATACAGTAATGATATTTTCAAAATTACAAAGTTACACTGAGCAATTTATAAGGTGGTGTAAAATAATTTTAGAGGCCTCAATTTAATCAGTAACTTTAAAATTATTTATCAGCTGATGATTGATCGTAAATATATTCCCGATCGTAACAAATCACGTCATTAATCGAAAATACTTATCCCAACAGAAAAGCTTCTATTAATAAAGCGAAGCACATAAAAATATGCTTCAGCCTGGCTGTAACTGAAATGGAAGAGAACGTAAAATCATTCTTTCTTACCGTTAATCCGGGTTTCAGATGTAACGTGGGCATTAGGGCTGGAATAACGCACTTATCACACACTTATCTTAATTTTAATTTATTGTCACAGCATCCCAATAGTATTTGCAAGGGACGAAACAGGCGCGAAAATAGATACACTAGAGAGATAGCCAGAAACCGAAATGTTTTGATCTCAACACGGTAAGCGGCAAGTGCCTGTTTTCTAATCGATTTGAAATATTGTTTTAAACGCCATCTAGGGAAAAAATGAAGTATATAAAAACTTAGTACGCAAAAAGTTTGAAGTCAACAGAGCTCTTTATATACTACCGTACCGTTTCTCTTTTATTTTACTTAATCTTATATCAATAATATTGTAAATATGTTATAAAATATTTTATAAATAATTACTGCATATATTACTTATTTATATTACTGCAATGATAATCCTCATCAAAGTTAAAAGATGGTCAATGATAATGTTCATTAGCGCCATCTGTTGCTTTACGTGCGAAACCTTTGAAGTCTCGTACAGCAAACTCGGTTTAAAATTTTCTACCAACCACGTTCAAGGTCGAACTATACGCATGCGTATTTGGAGGGGAACGTAGTAAACTCAATGAATATTTTTTAAGTTTAGTAGGCGTTTGCTCTTTACTGTTCGTGTTGTCGTTGTTAGTCGTGCGCTCCGTGTTTTACGAAAATTTATCGGCGCGTGCCGCCTACATTGTTTTATAAATAAAGTTTTAGTGGTTGTTATCAAGAGATTTCATTTGGATTTAGTAAAAATGGCAAACGCTCCAGTGAAAAAAGTTCCCATACACCTGCAGGTGAGTGTGGTTTTAATTTTTGCGACTTCGCAATTTTGCACCTGTTGTTATTTCTACATTTCATGAATTTCATGCTCGTTTACTTGCAATAGTTAACATTTTACGACTATTCCACCATTAAAGTTACCGGTCGCGTAGGTATAAAAGTGTTAAAGTTGCGGTGTTTAAAACGTGGTGCTAAAATTTGGCGTGAGATTAAGGTGACCTAATTCGAGTGCTAAATCTTGCCCGGAGCTGTAGCGTAAAAATGTTTCATATTTAGAATTATAACGGTCTTTTTTAATATCTATCCTATGTCGCATGTAAATAATTGGATCAGCAGGCGGTTAATTAACGCCCACTGGTAATTTGTTTACCTTGCCTACGGAACAGAAATGTGTTTATTTATTCTCATCAATACACATCCGCCTACTCAAATTAAATGCAATACCTAAAAGTAGAAATGATTATCAAGATTTCACACGTTACGGTGCACGAGTATTGTGAATTACGTATGTGTTACCTACCTACCCGCACTGTTTCGTAATTTCAAACTTTCAAGTAGTTTTAAGTCATTGACCCGAGATTTGCCAGTAGGGTAGGTAAATATATAAATTGGTACATCCTACCCTAGGATGGAAGTTGTCATGCGCACTAGATGTGAACGAGATGAAAAAGAGGGATAGACAGATAGTGATGGTCCTTACCACCCACCCATGTAGGTAGGTATTTCTTATACTTATGTAGTATTTATTGCCGGACACCTAGCAACAGTGTCTATGGTTGGCCTTTTTAGGTATCCTAGGTAGGTAGGTATTTCATATAAATCCTTGGCGTGTATGTCTTATTATCGTTATTAGAAAGTAGGTATCTTATAGAAAATAAGATACAAACAATAAAGAATACAATAATAAGAAAATGATAAATATTGAAACTTTATTATCAAACAATTTGTTTATTTATACATCGATTTCAATCAAGAAACACGGTAACATTTTTCAATAAATACCTACGTCATGTAATAAATTCCGTCTTTTGTTAAAAAAGAGAAGATGACGGCTGGTTGCCATTAAACTAAAAGAAGAAGAAGATGTGCTTTAATAATTTCAAGGTTTAGGGCATCTTCGTGAAGCGAAGCGCGTCTGCGTCGCGACAATCACTAGCAGTGTTAATTCATAAAGAAAATTACAATCGCACTGCAGCCGAGCGGCTAAATTGAAGTCGTCCTTAGGTAGCGACCACCGTTCAATCAAATAGTCAGTCGTCAAAAAGGTTTAGAACCTATCATAGGTCCAACCAGAGAATGGAACCGCTTACCCTTTAGAGGGTTTCAGCCTAGGTTTTCAAGCGCTAGAATATTTTAATTTGATTAAAAAGCCCTTTAATTTTGCTGGATGTTCAATATGACTAGTTATCTTAAAGGAAACCCTTTCAAGGGGTTTCCTATGAAAATAATTTAAATTACTGAAAGATTAAAAAGTCAAAACGTTTGACTTATCCATTCGGAAAGTGAAACCCCTTCATAAGCGCTTACCGCTAAAAAGTATACAAGCAAATTTGGTTCTTATATCTAAGAAATAAAGGCGGATCCACACTGGTATATTACAGGAAGTATTCGTAAAATAGAAAGAAATAGTTAACTCACTGAAGTAAATAAATGCTACCTACCTTGAAAAAATTATATCGCTGGGGATGAATAGGGATATCCAAATATTATGTGGAAAGCAATAAATTGTTGCTATAGTCCAATAAGACTGGGTTAGCGCTTAGGGCGTGGATTCATCTTTACGGTAAACGGCGCGGCACCGCACCGAGCCACAGCGGCGGCGTAGTGCACGGCGCACTTTTTTTTTCCGCCACAAAAAGCTTAGTCTACCGACTTGACCCCCCGAAGGAACCCACAGAAGGAGAGGAGGTGAATGCTTGATGCACGAAGAGGGGGCCTGTCTCATCATCTGAACGACAGCCAATTGGAGTAAGAGGCTGCGTACCGGGCGTCCCAAGAGACAACCCGTCACGAAAGCTTATCGCAGGACGGAATTTGTAACAATAAAATTGAAAAACAACGAAGTGAAAGTTTTAAAACACATGTTGTGTGAATTAAATGTTAAGAACAACCCACGGCGCACCGCTCAGCGCTTCATATTATAACCTCTTAAAATGATGTCCATCATGGTTCATTAAAGAAACAGCAACGTACGGCATTGCGCCGTGCCGATGGATCCACGCCCTTACCCTTTCGATATAGCTATTGTTACACAATTGCAACGGGTTTTCTTCTGACTATGTAAGCATCCTAAAATGGTTTGTACAATCTTTGGCTAGTCGACTTAAGGGAAACACCTTGAAGGCTGATTTATAAGTCAATGTTATATGAATAGCCAGTTCTTTCCTAAACCAGCGAGCTCATTTTCGTCCTCACCATCAGGTAACATTGAGGTTTAAACAACTGCTGCATCAGTAGTTAGGTACATAGGTATTCAAGCTAAAATCTTTCATGCAGACAGGGAGCAAAGGAAAAACATAGCATGTGCTAGCTGCTTCTCTCCCCGGGCATACTGTAAAAGTCAGTTAAGGTACAGAGGTTTGATTGGAGATTTTTTGTGGGCGAGAGGCTGAAACCCTGTCACTGCAATAGTCTCTCTTTACCATTAAAACGTGACATCAGATGATTTTATAATCTCTGGTGTTCTGCCTACCCCCATAAGGGTTACAGACGTGAAGTTATATATGTATATGTCAAGCTAAAATTGAAACCACATAAATATTAGGGTTGGCTGTTTCAAACAGTAGTTATTCCAAACTTTTGAACCATTTGCCACGGATCTCTAAAACGTTAATAGTTTAGCGTCAACATCGAACATACAATTCAATGGCTTTACAATTTGGAATAGTTAACAAATCGTTCTATTTCTTTAGCCTTACAAAATTGGATTGATTCACTATTGTTATACCAATTTCGTTTATTTATTCACAGTGGAGATTTTCAAGGTGACTCCCTAATGCTATACTTAAACATGTGTGTTTTAAAAAAAATTACATAACTTTTATAGCTGTTTCACGTGGTTTTTAATCCCGCGGGTAATATGGGAGTTAAATGTATCCTTTGTGTTGATTCCGATGATCAAAATTTATCCAGATACGTCGACTCGTTTTTGCGTGAAAGACGAACAAACATCGATCCATACTTACAAACTTTCGCAGTTATACCTAACATTAATAGGATGTGATAATTAAGTTTGGCGGCTTTCGTGGTACAATGTTGCGTTCAATTCTCAGCCCGTAAAGCTTGTCTAAACTATGTAAATAAATACCCGAACCGGAAGATAAGGTCCGGTTTGAGTGTTTACTAAGATATCTCTTAGCTTAGATGATAACATAAGCTAAAAGGTTTTGGGTCAAATTTCAATGGTAGGTAGTTAAGTACTGCACGTTATTCTCATGTTTTTTCCTCATTTAATCCCAAAATTTGCAAGGTATAAATAACAAGTTTTGGTTATGGAGATCTCACGGCGAAAATCAAAAGTTTTCTAATACACATCCAGGCCCAAGCAAGTATTCTGTGTAATATAGTACATAAACCTAAACCTACCTAAACCTACTAACCTAAACTTCTACCGAAAACTGAATAAAAATAGGTTTAGTAATTGTTGACTTTATCACGTCCAGATATAATATCAAGAGCACTTATTTTAATTATGTAGTTATACTTACCGCACCGCTTCTATTCATTCTTAGCTACAAGAAGCATTAATTTCACTCAGATTGTTACAGCGAAGTGTAAAATAGGATGCGGAAATAGACTATGCGCTCACGCTAGTAACATGAAGATGAAGATAGGGTTGCAACATAACATTCTGTTTAGCATATTTATAAAAGGAATTTATTTTGACTACTAATTTGTTAAGTATTCTAAGCATCAGGCACTCTTATCAGATTATTTGCATCATTATTTATCTAACTGTATTGTTTGTGGTGTTATTTTTACCAATACAGCAAAGTGCAAAATAACCATACTTGCTAAATAGTCCAGTGACAGCAATAAGTCTATGTGGTAGGGTTGTCAACTTGTAAAATTATATGCGATTCGATTTCGATTCGATCGAAAAATAATTGAAAAGATGTAGTGCACAATTTATTATTAAACAGCTTTTACTAAAACTAGCAAGTTACGACAGTTTTATGTCTTAAATATAGTACTAATGGTGGGTGCGTTTACATTATTTTCTTCTAATAAATAAATTTTATCGAGTTGAACTAGAAGTAAAACCTACCGCTGCCAAACTTTCGCTTATAACTAAAACTGGAATTAATTTGTTTTGAAATCTGCTCATAACATCAAGTTCAAGGTCATCTTGATACATAATGATGAAAAATAACTACATTTATTACTAGCGCAAACCTGTTATAACAAAAATATGGATTATCTTGAGGAAAAATGTTGCCGTAGAATAACAATAAAATATTATCTTGAAGAAGTAGGTAAATAATGTCTTACAACTGAAATGAGCTGCTGTTTTTTTACAATTCCAGTGAACTATATTTAACGAACCTCATTCGTTGGAAAACATTCTGAAAAAATCTTAAACATCTAAGTCCAGACCAGTTATTTTCTGAAAAACGAAAAAACCAAAAGGTTGAATTATGGAATAGATAAAGGCGCTGGTTGTTTTTTTTTTGGTCTGGCAATTTTTCGGGTCAGTCCGGCTCCTATCTGAAATTGGCGCGTTCAAACAAACTATCAGCGTAACTACATATATTAAAACAGAATATACTTTATTGTATACGTTTAATATTTTACACTTGGTATTAATAAGATAAGAGGCATTTCTCATAAACTCACAAGTAGTATTTCTTTTAGTAAGGCTGACCGTACCTACACTTCGCAAAAAATATGGCGCTAATTAGCCTGCAGTGCTAGCACGGATCTTTTGTCGATCGTAAGTTTACGAATGCTCGTATAGTATGGAGACGGTTTTGCAAGCAATAATTGAAATCTATCCATTGCCGCACGGTCAGCTTAAATAAATGTGTTCCTTGCTAATTTTGAATGTTTGTTAACAGGTTCTAGTCTTAAAAAACTGTAAAATAAAAAATTACATTGTTACTAAAAACTTGCAACCGACTCCATACTATACGAGCATTCGTAAACTTACGATCGACAAAAGATCCGTGCTAGCACTGCTGGTTCGTGAAGTTTGCACCTTGTGGCGAGTTAATTAAAGTGCTGTTACACATTGCCGGCTCAACGATAATGTTTTGTGGCCCACTTTATATGAAAGATATTTGTTATTTGAAGTTATATTTGATGCAAAGTTATTTATGGCCATAAAGAATTAAATTTTCCGCTGAAAGCCAAACAATGTATGAGCGATGTTAGCCAAAACACTATATCTACACTATTAACTAACTTTAGTATCCTAGTATAGCTATTTATGAATAAAGTTTAAGTTTACTGGCGTCTTAATAGCTAAAGATTAAAAGGTCATCAGTAAGTGTCCTATGTTTTGTTTTCCTTATCATATCAATTTGACAGCACACGAATTGTAACGAAATAATAATATGAGTTAGATTATCGCCATGAAATAACAGAAATTCAAGTCATATCGATCTATATCTTGAGATCATACGATTTTTATCTACAATTGATTTAAATAATAATAAAACTCGATATTTTAATGTTTTTCAACTACTTACGATTGTTAAAATATACATCCTGACTTAAAGTAAAAATATGATTACTTACAACAAATTTTATACATACATACATAACTTCACGCCTGTATCCCTAATGGGGTAGGCAGAACACCAGAGGTTATAAAAACCATCTGATGTCACGTTTGACAAATTCGGAGGTATTATTACCATGGAGAGAGACCATAGCAGTGACAGGGGGTCAGCCTGTCGCCCGCAAAATCGCCAATAAATCCTCCGTCCCTTAACTGACTCGTACAGTTTGCCCGGGAAGAGAAGCAGCTGGCACATTCTATGTTTTTCTTTCGCTCCCAGTCCAGCATGGAAGCAAATTTTATGATATCGTGTACTTAGGTTTTTTTTTACTATTTCATGGTAAGCCACTGCACAAATTTGGACAAATTTCGGTACTCCGACCATTTCTTGATTAACATGAGGATATTTTTGTAGGTAGATAATATGCTGTCGTTGGATGATTGCGAGATTTTACCAGATTGAAATGCCTTATCTACGTCTTATTACTTGCATTGAAAATCACAGTCTAACCACAACAAATAACATGTTTTACAAAACATTTGATATGCAACACCAAACAGTATTATAGCTATTGGCCGAATAAAAGGGCTAGGCAGGCAGTGTAATAATTACTTACACCGCGACTTACCATCTTATATCTCAGAGTAGGCCATACATATTTTCTGTTTTCGGTAGCGATTACTTAATACTTACCCAATAACTACCCTAATACTCACTTAACCCTTATAAAAATCCTGTTGAAAAATATTCAATTTTTTGGCTTATATGTTTCTGTTATTCTAATATGAGTCTTTGTCATATTTTACTCCATGAAAATTTTTCAACAAAACATAAGTTTATTTTTTATTATATTTTAAAAGTGACAACCCTAACAGCGGACGTAGGGGAATCTTCCCTACGACTAAATACAAAAGGTCGTAAAAATGATATACGCACAACCGACGAACTGAATGGTCGAAACGTGCGGTTAAAAACAGTTATGCGCTTAATACTTAAGAAAGGGGTCTAGATTGTACAGTCGGCGTCGAAACTAATAAAAAATATAAAATGCCCAGATAATCACACCAATTGCATGGCCCCAAGCTAAGCAGAGCTTTTGGTATGGGATTTCATGTAATGAACTAGGGGGGAACCTAGAATATAAATAGATAAGCGCCCAGACCCGGAACATTATTTTTTCTTCGGAATTAAACCCGCGATCATTGGCGTCTGAGGCAGACAGTGCTCCCCATCGCCAACCAAAGTTGCTCGCCGTATAAGTTGTGATTCCGAAATAAAAACTCGATAAGCCATTCACTTTATGATAACTGATCTAATTAAATAAAAAAAAAGTCTAAAAGACATGTGTTTAAAAAAAAATCATAGGAATATAATTCATAAACTACAACCTAATAAAAAAATATTGGTAAAAACTTAAACTGCAATTGCGGCGCTGACTATACATTTCGGATTTTTTCATATTGGGGTTTATAATTCGACATTACAATCTCTAATTTAAGTCTCTGTAAAACTTAAAAACTTCAAAATCAGTTTTTATTTTGCAACTTTGGAATTTGATGTCTCCTAATTTGGCATTAGAGAATTAAAACTATCGACTCTTATGGTGCGTACAGATTGCTGTAATGGAACTTGTAATGTAACATTCTGCGCACCACACGTCCAAATACGGAATCTGTACGCACCATTACGTCGTATCGAGCCCATTATTACTCGGAAAATAAATCACATTGGCACTTCCGTGAAAATGAAAAAATTACAATAATTATCAAGATCCTGTAACCATGTTTACAATTCATTCTATTTTATACAAAATAGTTGATTAATTCCACATATTTAACTTTACCTACTTGGTTGCTTAGCAACGGCGTAATATTGATCGGTGGTAGTTTTTGGTTTTTCTTTTTTCTGTTGCTTGAAAGAAAATAAAATACTAAAGTAAAGTGTATGGTGGCACTGTACATCGTGGAAAGTTAATTTGAATTTTTAAATGTGCTTACCTCTGAAAATAATTCTACTATTTGGAAAAAATAAACTTAGGTTTAGGAAACTTATATTAAATAACTTTTCTAACCGGATTTTTTCGCATATAACTGATATTTTACAAACGATTGTTAAAACGTATTTTCAATCTTCTTAAAATATTTTGTTCTCAAAAGTCAAAGACAAAAATTACTTATTTCGTAGGTTTTACACACACTTGAAATACGTTAAATTATTTAAAAGTTGAACTGAATCTACCATTACTTCATCCTAATGTTTGATCGTGTAAACGTATAACAATATTTTTATACCTACTTAATAAGTATATTTTATGGAAGAATTCATACGAGATCAAAGAAGCCGCATAATATAAAACAAATTATTTACTCGTACCTATCATTAATCTAAAAATAGAATTAGGGAGTTTGGCCAAATTCTATGAAAACGTGATTCATGGGAAACGTTTACGAATATTTACATAAATTTTTATATCCGTCTGGTTAGGGTGGACTAGGGTTTTCACTTTATCGATTTTTCCCACATCATTCCAGTCATCAAGTGCTTTATAAGTTAAACAAGGAGTATCAACCCTATTCGAGTAGTAAGAACCCTTGATAAACCAGTTACTAAGGGACTCTTTAAATTGTTGAAAGTTAACGTCAAGCCGGCATCCATGGTTCGCATCCCGGTCGGTGTGAATTTATTTAATATTTTTCTTATCTTTATTTAAGATTTATAAAATGCATAAAACTTTTAAATATTATTGAATTGCCATCACTGTTTCATTATCATCACTCCGATTTATAAGCTCACTACAAGGCTATGTCTCCTCTGGGTGACGAGGAGGTTTAGGCCGTAAGCTGGCCTGTGCTGGTTGGTGGACGTCAGAAATTTCAAGGTGCCGAAATGGCTTCTGACAATCCCTAACAAGTATACAGCACTCGGGACCGAGTCGTCGTGGGAAGTAAATGGTCGGCGGCGCGGCGCGGCGGTCACTGCAATATCCACAGTTAGTGTTTTTCTTATCCTAATTCAAGCATTATAAAATACAAAATAAAATGTTATACCTTAAGACAATACTAAAAATTTCATTATCGATTTATGTCTAGTTGTTTTTACGTGACTTGTCTACTGAATACTGTTGATAAACGTGTAGAAAGCCTTGTCTATGGTACTAGTTGGACGGGTCAGGGTTAGAAAGCGAAGATTTTCGCGTCAGTCTTGACCTTGAATGTAAGATTACTCAGTTTGTCCCTGTAACTGCGAATACAATAATTTCTTTCAACTTTTACCTATAGGAATAGTAGATAAAAGAAACTCATATCAAACAGTTAAAATAGAAGTTTAATTATAGAAATTAAAATTAACACAGTTCCCGCCAAATCACTTTTTTTAATTTCTTTCATTTTTAAATCAGAGTTAGCAGCAATAATTTTTTAAATTTGGAACAAGTAGGATAGAAACGAATAATACGTACGTAAAAGTATTGATATCGGCTGGCTGAATAGAGCTAATCCATTGAGATTGGCACCTTTTGGTGCGATTAAAAAGAACTGTGCAATAATGAAATTTCATACATTTTTATTGCTAATATTGTCTTAAGTTTTCGCGATTCATACTATTAAATAAAACACTTTTTAACAGGATTTATCGCGTATATTTACATTTTAAATTTTGACTCGACGTTTCGGTGTCTTTGCAGACCCTGTGGTCACGAGCAACTGAGGTGTCAAGCGTCGGATTGATAGATTGAAAAAGTTATACATCATCTCCATCTGTTTCTCAGTCTTCGAGCGTAGCGTTCTGGATTGACACAAAACGAGCTGACAGTATCTTGAGTTTCAGGTCGTGCAGCTTGCTGGATGTTAGATTTAATATTTTTCAGGATAGGGTCCCATGTCGGTGATAGTTTCCAACCATCTTCTCTATTGAAATTAGGGTGTTTTTTAATTTCAATCGCTTCTCTGATCATTCTAGGAATGTAATGCTTCTCTCTAGATAAAATTTTCACAGAGTCAAACCTTAAGTAGTGGTTGGGCTTCTCCATGGAATGCTCACAAACTGCAGACTTTGAAGCTCTTCGATTTTTAATATCAGCTATGTGTTCTTTTACGCGGGTTGATACGTTTCTTTTGGTTTGACCAATGTAGGAAACCCCACAGCCGCAGTCAATCTTACTATACGCGATAAATCCGGTTAAAAAGTGTTTTATTTAATTTTTATTGCTCTAGAGCATTAAAGACTCTCTTTGTACTGCGTTTTTAGTGTGATTGTGATGTAATTAAAACATAGTTGGAAGAAAAATAATTTTGGGTCGAAGATTGAAAAGCGGTAAAAGAAAAATCGGGCTTGGGTATCGTGTACTTTTCTTACTGGCTTCATTTAACCATGTTTTATAAAGGACTTGCCGTCATTCATTATGCATGTAAGGCCGCTTCCAACCACACGTGCCCGCCCAGAGCACTCCACGCGCCTAACACGCGTTTGTAAGAGTAATGTTCATAGCTGACCTGTCAGATTTTTGACAACTCATGAAATGTATTAAAACAACATATAGTGCAAGTAATAGCTCATATTCGGTTCATTCCAAATCATTTACTATATTAGAAACCGCACCAAAGATTTTAATATTTTACTATCTCAATAGACTACACGTATCATCCACTTGAAATGAAAATCCCGATATCGTTTCTAAGAAATTAAATCAAGTCTGCACCAATAATATAAACAGGCAGCATTTTAATGACAATATCATCTTTATATACATTCACATACTTAACAAGAAGTAGTTCGACAGGTCAGAGACTGTATGGACCGTGAACATTACTCTTTGTTGTATAATTTGAGCCTTATTTAACACATCAATAGATCTCCAATCGCGGTTGCCGCGTGGGCGGAGGCCGGGTGCGGGGCCCGCCAGGGAAATTTACATCATTTCTTACATCTAAAAATATTAACAAACCATTGTTAGGTAAATGTAAAAATCTGTTTAACGCAGGCACATCCTTCATTTAAGGGACATTTACAGACAGACATATAAAATAATAAAATAAACCTATTCCTTAAGTAAAATTAAAATTAATATTTATGAGCAAAAATTGTAAATTAAATTAAACATGAATTAAAAGAATTACAAAGATAAAAAAATTATAAAAATATAACACAATAAAATTTCAATTGAAAAATATTAGAAAAGGATAAAAAGAAATAATACTCGTTAAAAACTAATTTTACAGAGTAATACTTTACAATATTAAATTCTCCATTATTCATCCAAATTATTTCAATTAAATTGTATTAAACAGATTAAACTCTACTTAGATCGCTAAAATACTGAGAATTTTCCATCCGAAAATCACGATAGGTGTCATTGAAAATGTCAATGTATTAAAATAAGAATAAACTAGGAGGATCTAGAATATAAATACATCCAGACACGGAACATTTTTTTTGTTGTCCCGTGCGGGAATCAACCCGCGACCTTCCGATTCACGTAGTAGCGTCTAGGCCATTGTACCACAACACCAGTATTGATGTGTAAGATAAGACTCAAATTATGCACGTACATTTAAATAATCAGAAGAATTTTCTGCAAGTACCCACAATGTCACGGACGTATTTTGACGACCACTTTGGCGTTGGGGTAAACCTATCTGCCTCAGACGCCAGTGGTTGCGGGTTCGATCCCCGCACGGAAGAAGAAAAAAAAATGTTCCGTGTCTGGGTGTTTATCTATTTATGTATTTATATTCTAGGTTCCCCCCTAGTTCGCTACATGGTATCCCATAACACAAGCTATGCTTACTTTGGGGCCATGTAGTTGGTGTGATTGTCTGGGGATTTTATTATTATTATTATTTTATTTTTTCCACAACCGGTATCTCTTAAATTATTTAACCAATACTTTTTCCTTTCAACTATCAGTATAAAATTGCATAACGTAGGAAACGAGCAGGTGTGCGGTTGTAAATATTTGATCACTTGACTGTTTTTAAGTAACCTATTCCCGTTCCTTTAGGTATAGGAAAGTAGTTTTTCCCACGACATCGGCCCGGTTTCGTAGGAATCAGGATAAATGAGAATTTCAGTTATGTTCTACCTGAGTACGAAATACTAACTTGATCAGGTAAATAATTTAGGCATAATACATTTTTGTGACAGTTTTTAAGGTTCTGTGCCTCAAATAAATAAATAGTCTTTTTTCCGTTCGTCTACCCGTCGCGTCACCGGTATGTCTGCCCATCTATCCCTACCCTTTTACTCAGTAACACACAACTATTACTTATTCTGTGGTAACACGTAGAGGTGCATTAGATATGCAATCCTTAAGAGCTGAAAAATAAAACTTCTAAGTCAACTCAATCAAAAGATATGTCCGTTTGTGTCCCATTTATTCAGAATATTTGACAATCGCAAACTAATCAAACCTTCTGGGTACTTCTCGTTGACTTAAATCATAAAATTTGGCAATCAGTTAAAATAATTATTTGTTCATGTATGTACGGAGTGCAACGAGTTCGACTAACACATGACCACTTTGTTTCAATAATAGTTTATGACATTAATATATACATTATTAATTATTTATTATACATTATTTATTTATTTTATTAAATAAGATCACGCAATTCATTTAAAGTGGCTACTTTCGAACACTTATTATAATCATCGATGACAGCAGTCATAAATGTCAAAAATCAACCATCTTGCAGTGACAATTTATGTCTCTTAATTTAAGTGTTTACTTACGTAATCGTTAAATATGATGACATACACAATGCTAAGTGAGCTGTTAAATAAACATGCAGTTTAATAACTATTACAATGGAAATTCGTTTCTATATCTTACGCCATAAGGTTCAGTTTAAACGCAGATTGTAAAGATCTAAAAGTTAATTACTAATGACCTAACTGACCTATTAATATTTGTCGTTGTGTTTATAAATTTTGGTATGTTGATATTTTGATTGGCACTTACTGTGTATTTACTTTTATAAACGGCTCGGTACTATCTATCGATATAGCTTAGTTCTCATCTTACCTCTAGATGGCGTTAAGTTTAAACAGAGGAATCTGTTCTCCAAATTGCATTGCAAATATTTTAGTTAGGTGAATGTCATTTTCAATTTCAAGCAATGGGGAGTTCTCTGACAGCTCATAAAAATTTGTTCAAAAAACCTCTATAGATGGCACTTTTAAAAAGCCGAAGGCGTTAAATCTGTATATTATAATGTAGGTAAGTGGTATCTACCATCTATGGTTATTTATACGTTCAATTGCTGATACAGACGTCAATTAATTTATTTTACTTTAAAAAACGCAGTGTGCAATAAATTCTTCGCCTTCGCCTTTTGTAAAGCGCCATCTATCGAAGCCTTTTGTACCAATTTTGTACAGTTTTGTTTTTTTAATGAGCTGTCAGAAAACTCCCCATTATAACCTAGTTTTTACAATAGAAGTACTTACTCAGAACCCACTTATGCTTAGCAAACATATTTCGCCATTCCAGTTTACGACTGATAAGAGATAAGGTATAGTTAGGAAGTCGTTGTGGCGCAGTGGTGGGTGCCTGTGAATATCATTCTACAAAGTGTTCCACTTGATTTCCCATAACTCTAGGGTATTAATGGGACCATGTAATAGAATCAAATAACATGTGAATATTTTTTTCAATTTGTTTTATTTTTTTGTTTTTATTTTTCATACAAAATAATTCAATTAAGTCAAAACATCTCATGTAAAGCACCTTTATGCGAAGTATGACAACGTGGCATTTTCAATCACTTTTCTTATCGCTATGCACAGGTACAGTTTGCAACGTTTTGCGTTGTACATTTTATGGAAAATAAAATGATTTTGTTGTTTATTGTATGGCTTCAGTGATGAATGAATGTTAAAGAGATTTTACAAGGGTGATAATTTATGAGCTCATTATATTAAAACTGATGATAGCTTGGAAAGTATGCACTTTTGAACCACATATTCTTTGGCAAAAAGTATTATTTTTTAGTAAGGAACAAAACCTCAAAGTTAAGGGGCGGTCGGTACTAGGATGGGTGAACGCCGATCAATATTTCTTACGACTTCCGTGCTTCGGAGGGCACGTTATTCAGTCGGTCCCGGGTACTGTATACCTACTTGTTTACAGTAGTCATTTATAAAAGTTTGTCGGAAGCCTGCGTTTTTTGACATCCATCAACCAGACTTTCTGCAAGTTTGTTGGCTTACGGCCTAAACCTCTTCGTCACCCAGGGGAGAGACTCGTGGCCTTGCAGTGGGCTCAGTACAAAGAGTTATAATCTGACCTACTCAAAAACCACTTATGTTTAGCAAACGTATTTCGCCATTTTTACAACAGATAAGAGATTAGTTAGGTACTTGTTGCTGTTCGCATGCTTTTCGCTTTATCTGATACCGGACTGGAAATATCACAATTTGGATTGACAGGGTTATAGTGAATCATCCTAACTACTTTTATTATAAAGGTGTTAGGTTATGATGGAAGGACGTCTGTTTTATTACTCTTTCGCGCTTAAACGGAGGAACAGATTTATATAATTTGATAATAGCAAAAAGTATATATGCTTTTTATTGCTGAGTAAACCAACATTTGACTTTGGCGATGGGGTAAACCTATCTTACTCAGACGCCAGTGGTTGCGAGTTCAATACCCGCACGGAAGAATAAAAACAAATGTTATTTTATATTCTTGGTTCCCCCTAGTTCGCTATGGTATCTCATATCACAAGCTTTGCTTACTTTGAGGCCATGTAGTTGGTGTTATTGTCGGGGTTTTTTAAGCTATTGCATAGCTTCTATCGCGGGCCTTGAGCGTGGGGACCGAATCCAGAAATTCCGTAACGAAAATAACTTAACACCCCCCACTCCGACCGGCACAGCAGCGGTGATACTTTAATTTCATAACTTTACATGCGGGCTTTAATAAACAATCAGCGCCATCTACTAGGAACTTGCGGCAGTCTCCGAGTGCCACACGTCTTTTTTTTGTTATTATCTCACCTGATGGTAAATGCAGATGAGGTCGAAGATGAAGACGGTTTTGAAACCAAGCTCTTCGTAAAATATTGTCCCAATACACCACCATCACCTGAGCGGTAATTTTTGACGGCAGATT
This sequence comes from Stenoptilia bipunctidactyla, assembly GCA_944452665.1. NCBI lineage: Eukaryota > Metazoa > Arthropoda > Insecta > Lepidoptera > Pterophoridae > Stenoptilia > Stenoptilia bipunctidactyla. The sequence continues at coordinate 10,863,889 of OX101743.1, forward strand.
TTAAATTAAGGCCCTTAGCCATTTGGACCCTGAAGGGATCTTTCCACCAAGTGGGTGTCACTCGGATTAGTCGCCTTTTACGACACGCTTATCCAGGGGTGTAAGGGCTATTCTAAGTCAACCCTACGTGGTCATATCGGGATACTCACTCACTATAGGGATGCGCCGATCCGATCCGATCTTTTGGAAAATCGGATCGAAGCCATACGATCTAACGATTTTTAGATCGGATCGAGACCATGCGATTTTTTGGCGTATCAATACAAAAGTTCGAAGATCGGATCGCTTGGATCGTGTATGAATTGAAAGGCGGGTTTATACCTACCTACATATACTACTCACGATTTTTTTTAGGATCGAACTTTTTTTTGTTTACGTTTCGTTATAAAATATAGGGTTGTTATAGTTGTAAGCAGGGTTCGAAGGATAATTATCAATGATAAATATCATTGGTACTTATCCGATAATTATCAATGGTTTTTTTCCTTGATAATTATCATGATTTATTCGATTATTATAAAAAATCCGATTGTTTCGAACCCTGGTTGTTAGTATTTACAAGTGCATGCTTAGTTTATTTTTAAATAATAAATTACTAAAAATGTAATTGTGTCTTGCTTTTCTGTATCCGATTTTTTTTTGATATCGGATCGTCGGCATGCGATCTAATCCGCGGATCGGATCGACGTATTACGATCCGATCCGATCCTTAAAATCGGATCGATGATCTGGATCGCGCATCGCTAACTCACTATACCACTGAGGTTTTCTCAAAGCTTTAAATAATATATTAAACGTCTATCTACCTCGTCTACAAGAATAAACAAAATATGATCTTTGGCTCAGTGAGTGCGTAGCTTTTAGCTGTATAAACAAACTCGTTTACAGTTTCGTATTCGCTGACATATGATATCTGAAGATCGTTATTGTTGAACTTATATGTATATTTGTTAACAAGTAATGCGTTGTGTTTCCTCATATTTTACCCGATTTTGGTAAAAGAAGAGAAGAAGAAGAATAAAACAGACCAAATACTGACTTAAAATGCTTTCAGTACTAAATCTATACTAATATATAAAGCTGCAGAGTTTGTTTTTTTTTTGTTTGTTTGTTTGTTTGTTTGAACGCGCTAATCTCAGAAACTGCAAGTGGGATTTGAACAATTCGCATTTGATAGCCCAACTCTTGAGGAAGGTTATAGGCCATATTTTATTCCGAAATTCCCACGGGATCAAAAGTTACGCGGGTAAAACCGCGCACGGTGGCTAGTAATCCATACTTATGTATAAATAACTGTAAAGAATTTGCTTATTTGCACAAGCTATTCTCTAAAACCACCAGTAGTCACTGCTTTAAATATTTTAGCACTGTATAGCCACGGTAATACTATACGTATACAGTAGGTAATTCAACTTCATACAAACGGACGAAACGCGAACTATACCTACGCAGCTCGGTCTCGCTCGGCATGCAGCCAGTCGCGAGTGTCTGCATGCCGAAACAATTGTTGATTGAGCTTTACGTTAATGTTAATAAGCTATGCGGATTGTTTATACTTTAAAATTTAATCTCATCTACGTCTCAGTTGAGGCGCAAGTATTTTTCGGTCTTTAATTTATAAGACCTATTTGTTATTGAAACGTAAACAGGGTTTTTTGTTGAACACTTCCTATTCAATTCACAAAGTATTTTATTTGTTTATATAAAAAAAGTATATTTGCAGTCACAAAACTAAATGGAAGTAAACACAAGGTAGGCAAATTTAATTTAAATGCTGAAGGCGGGCAGCCGTATCACATGTGAACGGACCGCGGCGCTGCTGTAGGCATTTATTTCAAAGATGCGGACAATTTGAATTACTGTAGATACCTGTACCGTGGTATAGCCTACCTAACGCTTGAGGAAAGTTTTTAAAGAAATTTTCAGGGGTTGTGAGATGCAAAGTACTATACCTACCTACTTTATAACTGTATTAAGGTAAAAGCTCCGTATTCCGACCGACTCCCCCTATCTGACCATATTAGTTTTATTTGATTAACTATTAACAAATTCGCGCGAAAAACATAAAACGGAACGCATTCAATTCAATCACTCATCACACGCCACCTGTAAAATCATGTCTGTTAAAAATTAATGGAAAATCGTTCTTTTCAACAAAAGTCGCGCAAGGGTGCATTTTGCTTAAAATTATATATGACTAGCTGTGACCCGCAACTTCGTCCGCGTGGATACCGTTTATTAGAGTTGGATAAATACTATTATTATATCCTCCTTGAAGTTAAAACTTACCTTATTCTAAATTTCGTCAAAATCGACTCAGTAGTTTAGCTGTGAAAGCGTTACTGGTAGATAAACAGACAGAATTACTTCAAAAACTGTTACAACAAAGCAGTGATCCGCAGTTTCACCTAGGTTTTGTGAAAAAGTATAGGTAAAGGTAGGTATATTACATAGATGATGCCCGCGACTTCGTCTGTATTGAATTAGTATTTCGAGTAGTTTATTTTGTTCTCCAAGGTCCTAACTATCTTTAATAACAAAAATAAAAATGAAGAATCTTCGCCCATATAATATGTATAACTCCTAACCACAAACATAGGTAACTATCTATTAGGTACATTACAAAGGCACATAGCGTTATAAACAAATCGGGTGCAAAAGTGCCTTAAATTTTAATATTGTCTTAAGTTTTCGCGATGACTATTATGTATGACTATGAAATAAAAAACTTTTTAACCGGATTTATCGCGTATATTTACATTTATAATTTTAACAGTCGCTCGTGACCACGGGGTCTGCAAAGACACCGAAACGTCGAGTTTAAATGTAAAATATAAATTATACGCCATTAATCCGGTTAAAAAGTGTTTTATTTAATGCCTTCAATTTTACTTAATTCATGCAATATCTTCATTAATTATACTTAGCTTATTGTTATTCTAGGTAAAGCTAAGTAGTTTTTACGTGAAAGAATAGCAAAAATCCATCCATCCAGCCATTATCAGTGTACATACAATACTACCTATAGTTATGTATGGCTGCTTTTCACTGCCAAACGGCTAAGCCAATATTAATGTAATTTGGTATAGTAGTTAACACATACGTTACTTTTTATTCCGAAGAAATCTACGGTTTCTGACTTCCAAGAGGCAGAAACGATCATGAAATAAACAAAACCTTGATTTCCATTTATCTCTGTATGTACAGAAGGCAGTACATCAAGCGTTACAAATCTGTCAAATTTTTTTACATGAATTTGAACTCTATGCCCTCGCTAATAAGTTAAAATTGGTTGGGGAAATTTGGCAGGTAATGTAACGCTTGTTCCTTCTGTACCTACCTATATTAAATCGCGCAAAAGCTTGCGCTCGCCTCCCGCCTTTTTATACCCTACCGCCGCCGCCGCGAGCCGCGTCGAGCGCGGCAACCGTTACGCAAAAATAATCCCTATATCATTCAGTATTCACGCGCGATGTGTTATTAGCGAATTTATGTATACGTTTGGTGTTTCTATACCGATTTCTATGATTCTTTTTTTATTGAATAGGTTATAGGTAATGTTATTTTTTTTAAATTAGGGATGAGTGAGAGTATTATAAATGTCAGAGTAAACAAATATAATCAGAAAGCTCCGAACTGCTAAGCTATCGGGATTTACACGTGTTATTGTGAGTCAACCATAAAATATAGACATATACTGTTGTGAGATATTTTTTATATAATTTTATGAAGAATATTTCTGTCATACATGATTTCTATGTAGCTTTAACCATTAAGGCTGCACACGCGACGAAAGCTTAAAAAATGAAGTAACTTCTCCCGTTTTTCCAACATTTCCCTTCACTGCTCTGCTCCTATTGAATGTAGCGTGATAATAAGTATACTATAACCTGCCCAGGAGTATGAAGAATAATTTTACTTAGTTTCGTTAAAATCCGTCTAGTAGTTTTTGTTTCTATAAGGAACATACAGACAGACAGACAGACAAAAATTTTACTGATTGCATTTTTGGCATCAGTATCAATCACTAATCACCCCCTGATAGTTATTTTGAAAATATATTTCATGTACAGAATTGACCTCTCTACAGATTTATTATAAGTATAGATACAAACATAAATCAGTGAAAACGTAAGTCTGTAATTTTTCGGAGAATTCTGTGGAAAACGAGTTTTTTATTTATTTCATTGGCAGCTTTGGTTTATAATTTACTTCAAATATATAACAGGTAAGTGAAAATTGCATGTTTTTAAAGATTTATCATATAAACAATAATGGACGGAATATGGAGCCCTAGGAAATAATAATAATCCGGATTCCGACCACTTGGTCGGAATGAGGATTTTTACACTTAGTGGATAAATTGCTTTTTCTTTTATATATTTTTATTTTTAAGTATATTCAGTTATTTGTTTAAAACACTTTCATTACAAAATATACCTGTATGCGACCTTTAACTTGAGGAAAACGTGCTATCACGTCCCCGACCGCCCAAGGGGGTGGGTATGTGGGAATGATCCGGCAGAAGGCCAGACCTACCCACTAAAAACCTCAAGGTGTACCTCATCTGCCATAGATGGAGCCCGCGTCACCGCCATTGGCATTACCCGCGAGCCCCGGGCAGATTGCGCTCAGCCTTAGCCGAGCGCCCCCCACGTGGGAAATGGTCCAGTACACAAGATCATTTCCCACACATAGCCCTAATAGCCGCAGCAGGTCCCCTCACCCGCTACGGCTGGCTATCGGGAGGGAGAAGGTGAGCGTTTCTCCTTCTCCGTCCTCCGTCCTCCCTCCGCCTTCGGCGGATCGGCGCCGAAGAGGCGTCATCCTCCCGGCACCGCTCCGCCGCCTCCTTCTGCGACATTACGTCCTCGCAGAAGAAGGTCATGGCCGCCCAAGCCTCTCGACTCCCTAACATGGCTTTAATCATGCTAGGGAGCGAGAGGTCCTCTCCGACGACAGACGTCAACTCGTGCCGCAGTCGACCCCACGCCGGACACACCACTAAGATGTGCTCCGCCGTGTCGTCGGCCGCCCTACAATTCGCCGCTAACGGCACATACAGGCGTATCTCATAAAAAGTATAAAATGAGTAAAATATACCAAAATGTTCAACTTTTTCTTCTTTATGTCACCACAAAGAGGCGTACCTCTAACTACTTTTGTTCTCCATATACTCATGAGCCCTATCTCAAAAAGCTGTAAAAAATGTCATGACTGACTGGCGTATATTGAGAAACGCCTATCAGCGATCGTGATGTTTATTGTATTTGGCGGCACAAACAGCCCTATGTCAATCACTGTATGAGTAACGCCGGTTTGACGCGACTTTTAATTGTTTAAACGCATGGTGTAATTGCAGGCCGGCTGCTAACTATTCGCAAAAAAAAAGGATTTTAAATTGTATTTTACATAGAATTGTACAAAATAGTTCTCCCATTAGCTGTTCACTGTTTTTCTATTATCAAAGACTCTAAACAAGATACATCTAACCCAGATGCATCTTTGATAAATGACCCTTCTCTCCAAGATAATAATGTCACTGACTGTCCGTCTGATACGTCTGAACCAATAGATTATCAATACTTAGATATATCAGATCTAGATGATCCTGATTACTGTCCAGATCTCACTCAAGAGCCAGATTTAGTTGAAAATTATATATCGCAATCATGCGAGGTAAATCGGTGCCAGAAAGAAGTGTTTAGTTCGTGTTTCCGCTGTTCCATATTGTTGTGCTTTGATCATTTTGAAGAGGACATTTCTTCGTGTACTGAACATGGAAAAACTGGAATACATGCAAAACAATGTATCAATGCAGAACAATATAATATTCAGTACCCAGTTGAGGCTCAGCTCGAGAGTTTTCGCTTCCAAATCAAAAGAGGGTTAACTTAAAAAAACAAGCAAAGTTTTTACGTAACTCGGGACTAGACTATATATCGCCGTCAACAAAAAAGTTCGTCGCAAAGAAAATAATCGGCCCGCGTTGTAACGTCGATAATTGCGTAAAAAATCATCGAGAATGTTTTCGCTTGACACACTATGATAGAAAACAATAACATGAAAATTATTATAATATGGGGAACATTCAATCACAACGAGAATATTTAGTGAGGCACATAAAAATAAAAAGTCCTAGACAAAAAACTGTGCGTGGACCTTCTAGGCGCAAGAAAACACTGATTTTTTTCCTGACTCATAACAAAAAGCAAATACAAGTATGCAGAAAGTTCTATTTAAATACTTTGGGTATTTCTGAGAAGACTATGCAAACTGCTATAGAAAAGGTTACTTCCTCTCATCATCATCATCATCACAACTCCGTGTAGTGGGCCCACTGCAGGGCATGAGTCTCTCCTCTGGGTGACCAGGAGGTTTAGGCCATAATCCACCGAGCTGGCCCAGTGCTGGGTGGTGGATGTCAGAATTTTCAGGGTGCCGATATGGCTTCTGACAAACCCTAACGACTACTGTATAGAAGTATACAGCACCCGGGACCGACAGCTTAACGTGCCCTCCGAAGCACGGAAGTGTTACTTCCTCTGGTATACTTCAATTCGAAAATAGAGGTGGCCGGAGACAAAAGCTTAAGGACAAAGATGCAGTGTTACGTCAACTAATAGAAAATCACATAAATCGATTCCCCAAAGTCGAATCCCACTATTGTAGGGCTGATACTACACGCCAATATTTCCACCATGACTTGTCGATTAAAAAGATGCATCGCCTTCTACTTGAAGAGTTAAATGAAATATCTGATAGCACCCCCAAACCTGGATTAACCCTTTACAAGTCAGTGTTTAAATCTATGAACCTGTCTTTTCACAGACCAAAAAAGGCCAAAACAAAAACTCAATTGTGGCCAGCGCTTTGTTGAAGTTTGTCAACGACTGCTCCAATATCAAAGAAATATCTCTCAGAATCTTTGCACCGAACCATGGGCAAAACGAAGGAGATTCAGCACACAGTGCAACACATTTTTTCACAGTCCGACCGTTAGAATATACAGATTTTAAAAATTTCAAACAATTTTCCCAAAAGTTGAAGTACTGTCCTTGCGTAAAGATGACTGCAACAAAAATGTTAACTGGACGGAAATGGCTGAAATAAATGTGCGCAAAGAAAGCCCTACTAAAATATATTTCAAAACTAGCCATACGGAGACGTCATATAGATTTATAAACTCAAAAAGAACTGAAGCTAAATATTTAAAAGAAGATATACCTACCTAGCCTAAATTTACAGCGGAACAAAATACCAAAGGCAAAATATGCAGACCTTATTAGTCTTTGCTCAGGAAATACGGCTATTATAAGACTTCAAGAATATAAAGATTACTATTACAGACTGCCTCATGAATAAAAGAATATGTCAATTTCTGAAAAAATCTATTATAAATGAATAAGTAAACTTTCTTATTTAATTCTTTTTGTTTTATTGCTTTAATTCAGTACTCCATTACTTTTTGTGAGTAAATTTTTATAAAAAATGGCAGCGGCGTAACTATCGTTTGTTTTTATGTTCCTAAATTGGGTCGCGACAAACAGGCATATCTGAAATCAAAGCCTTTAAAAAAAATATAGCCTTCCTCAATTTTAGTTACTGTATAATATTATCAAACGACCATCAATAAGCAACAATTACCACCACGTTTTATTTGATTTGATGGCTTTGTTATTAATTGACAAATTAAAATGTTAAATAATTGGGCAAAATTAATGGTTTTTTGGCTCTACTGAAAAGTGAGCGAAAATGAGATACGCCTGTATGTGCCGTGAGCATCGAATTGTACAACTCTCTCTTGACCGAAAAAACCATGTCCGGTCAATACCTGCACAAGGCGGAAGATCAGAGTCCCCCACCTTCGCTGCACCCAACCTTTATGCGACCTGTATTAACTTAAATTAATTCTTTACTATGTATTTTTAAACTTTTTGAATGTTCGTATCTTTTCCGATTTTTTTTTACCAAGGTCACTGTGGTTGTGATAACTTTTTGTTATAAGCATATCACACACAATAGCAAATTTACAATATTTTAAGGAGTCTGAAAAGTGTATTTTTTGTAATAGCATAATAAAATGTGTATCGGTTTTAATATTTAAGGCTAAATAACATAAAAATATGAATGGTCAGAAACAGGAGTCCATATGTTCGTGGTGTTCCGTTTTCCGTCCAGCTTGGGTGCTTTGGGTGCCTATGGTTTGGTTGCATGATTGCATTTGTTAATTTCAGGTTTATCATCATGAGTGAAAAAAAGAGGTTAAAGTATTCGCAGGAGAAAATGGAAAAAGCTTTAAAAGACATACGGGAAAAGAAAATAAGTATTAATCAGGCTGCTAAATTATATAAAGTGCCAAAAAACAACGATAATGGACACATTAAAAGAAAAATATAGAAATCCAAGAAACATTGTGCACAATCGCTTAATTATTCGTTAAGTATTCCATTGACACAACTGCACAAGCACAGTACTTAATGAAATTTTAGTGGCGAAATTGCCTCACGCGTGCTGTACGCCCTAAGATATGGGTGGTCGGAATCTAGCTACTCAGTGGTCGGATACAAGGGTGACTATTGGCGGGCGGTCGGAAAACGGTGCTTTTATTTTTTATCTAAGCCTTGCAGTTTAATTCAGAATAAATGAATAACAGCGACATTATAAAAATTAAATATGTACTTTTCTTTAAATTATTTTTTTTGTACATCCAGAAAGGATTATTTCATTATTCTCGATGGAATATTTTTTTATCTTAAACGTATTTTATTTAGCCATATCTATCAGTGGTCGGAATTCGGTGCCATTGCGTTATTACCTAGTATAACTGTAATAGCTTTTCATTTTTATTTTTTATCTCACTTTAAAACGACAGTCTTAAAGCATTCTTGTAAAGTTTTCTTTTCATTCATTTAATTTAAATGTGAATACCTACATAGATGTGAGATGTATATTCGCAAGCTTTTACGACCAAGTGGAATCAGACAATAAGACTGCATCGCGTGTAGTGCATGAGAGGGAAAATCTTAAAGCCGCTAGACGAGAGAAAATCAATAAATGCTACAGGGGCCTATAATTTAATCTTGTCTGTACTTCAGGCTTAGCGATTTAGAGTTCTAATCCTAGGTATTAAAAGTCTAGAAGAAATACGGATTACTCAGGGATCTTAATTTCATTTTGAATGCTATGAGCATTACGCTGGGAAGTTTTGAACTTAAACATGGGAGTGACTTAATTTCATTCTCATGAAGCCGGGGCTCCAAATGTGTATAGCCGTATACAGAAAGAAAGCTGGAAACTTATAAGCGCTTACCAGCGCTTGACAGCGCTGTTGACCCGCGCAGGAAAATGTATGAACGCGCGCCGATAAGCACTGAACGGTGCCGACAAGTTCCGACAAGCTTCAACACGCGCTGGTCAGCGCTGGGAAATCTTCGTCCGATGAGTCCGACATTTTGCTCGGTCTGCCTCAACCTGCTTCCTTTGTTTAGAATGGACCAGCGCTGTCAAGCGCCTGTAAGCGCTTATAAGTTTCCAGCTTTCTTTCTGTATACGGCCTATAAACCTTCCTCCGTGGCCCAGTGGTCTAAGACGGTACTACGCGAATTGAGAGGCCGCGTGATCGATTTCCGCACGGAAAGAGGAAAATTAATTGTTCTGCGGGGCTAGCATGCAACCATCGACAACGATAAATCGATCCTTTATATATCTATTTTCCTAGACTACGGTCCTCACAGTAGGTATGTATTTTTTTAGAGAATGGCAACTTTGGTTCTGTGGGCTTAATCATGGTATCGAATCGAGTAATTCTATCTATTACTAGCTGACCTCAGAGATACCGGATAAGCACAAAAAATTTCATCAAAATTTGTCAAGCCGTTTCGGAGGAGTATGGTAACGAAAACTGTGACACGAGAATTTTATATATTAGACTAGCTGACCCGGCAAACGTTGTTTTGCCATATAAATAAAAAAAAACTATAGATGTTGGCCGATTCTCATAGATACCGGATAAGCACAAAAAAATTCGGAGGAGTATGGCAACGAAAACTGTGACACGTGAATTTTATATATTAGATGGTGCGCATGTTAGCTAACATGATAGGATAAAATAATAATGTAAAATAATATTGTCGATTCGAGTCTTTATAGATGTTCGCATGTTAGCCCTGCTGATTGTGATATCCTAGGTTCCCCGAGTTCGCTTTGTAGTATCCCATATCAATTTGGCGCTATGTAGTCCGTGTCATTTGTCTGGATATTTTAAGCTATTGCATAGCTTCTATCGCGGGCCTTGAGCGTGGGGACCGAATCCAGAAATTCCGTAACGAAAAAAACCTAACACCCCCACTCTTTTTTTTTTTTTTTTTTTTTTTTTTTTTTTTTTTTTTTTTTTTTTTTTTTTTTTTCCGCCACAGAAAGCTTAAACTACCGACTTGACGCCCCTAAGGGAGCCACAGAAGGAGAGGAGGTGAATGCTTGATGCACGAAGAGGGGACCTTTGGGGGACTACTAGGGGTCACAAAACCGGTTTCACCGAAACCGAAAAAACCGGGGAACCCGGTTTTGAAAGCAGTGATGAAAACCGGTTTTCAAATTTGACGGAACCCGTTTTTTCGAGTTTTTCGGTTTCGTATTACTTGATTTTATTCGTTCGTTTACTTACATACGTTTGTACCTAGTCTGCAAACAATGGAGTATTTTAGACTGATGAGCAAAAATAAAATGTTATAGAAAGCTTCGATAGATGGAGTGGCCAAAAACATAGTAAAGTAAAGGAAAAATTGCACTGAAACATTTCGGCTGGCCTTCGTTAATGCTTTGCTACTTTTCCTTGGCTTTAATTCTTTACTTTGTTGATTTATTTTGTTGTAAAGTTTTAAAGCACGCTCCATTATTTGCTTGCGCCATCTATCGATAGTTTAGAAAATTCTCCAATGACAATAGTTTCATTCATTCCAAATTCATATATTTCGTTCACTTCTATCAATCATAAACAATCGACATTCGGTGTGTGAGGTTCGTTGTGAATTATAGTGTTGTTTTTGGAACTACTTACAGCTACAAGCTATAGAAACCAGATAGTTTGGATCACTTAAGAGCATATAAGGTACGTAAATAATCTAAACATTCCATTTATTATGTTTATTGTCGGCCAAATTGAATAAAAATGAATAGCATTTACCAGAAAATAATGTCTTATTGAAAATAAAATCTACTAAAATAAAAAGTAAGAATAAAGAAGAGTAATATTTTTTGTTGTTTTGTTTTTTATTGTTTTTTAAAACAGAAAATCATCGTAACTCTTTACAATGAGCGATCTTTAAAAGTTATTTTAAAAGAGTAATTCGTAAAGAATAATGAATTCTAGCTGTTTCAAATACTACAACGAAACAATACGAACTTGTATTACATTAAAATAAACATGCGGGTATGTTTATTTATTTAGTATACAGTCAAAGAACATTATATTTACATTTGGCTGTAGGTTAAAAAATAGCCCTGTATATTAGTGCGTAGGTACAATTTTGTTTGGCCACTGTAATATATATTTCATTATTACTTGAAAAACTTTTTAAGACATAATACGTTTGTTTATGAGTAAGTAAGTATTTTTTGTTTCTTTTGTAGTTGCGATTTGAAAACTTGTATCAAAATAAAATGGAGTTTCAACCACATCCTACAAAAAAAGACGACAAAACGTCAGTGTGGTACTATTTTCACCGCAGCACAGAATCAAGTATGGCGCAATGCATAAAATGTTCAAGAATCATTAAATGCCGCGGTGGATCTACTTCCGCCTTACACGCACATCTTAAAGCTGTACATTCAATGCAAGTAGCAAAGCCCCAAGATGGAAGTGCGTCGTCATCTGGCTCGTCTGCTTCTGTAAGCAATCAATCTTCTAGTTCAGGCCAGATCTCAGCAAAAAAAAGAAAAATTACAGAGTTTTTTTCTTCAAAATATGATATGAATAATATGATAAGTAGGATGGCAGCTTTAGATGGACTGAGTTTTCAACTTTTTATTCGATCAGATGATATGAGATACCTTTTTTTAAAATGTGGTCATACATTGCCGAAATCAGCTTCTACCATCAAAAACATAGTGATAAAAAAAGGTGAATCATTAAGAGACCATATTAAAAGCATGTTACTAGAAATGAAAAATAAAAATGAAAAATTTGCATTAACTTTAGACGAGTGGACATCTTCTCGTAACCACCGTTATTTAAATGTTAACATTCATGGTTCGTTTAAAGACAGCACTATGTTCAAGAATATTGGTCTAGTAAGGATATTTGGAAGCATGCCTGCAAGTTCATGCATAGAAATTTTACAAAATCTACTCATGAAATTTAGCCTCTCTTTTAATAATATCGTCGCCATTACTACCGATGGTGCTAGTGTGATGGTAAAGGTTGGAAAGGATTTACCCTGTTTTCACCAATTGTGCTTTGCTCATGGCTTACAACTTGCCATCCTCGATGTTTTTTATAATGACTCGGTATTATTCCCGCAAGTAACTGAAGAAACACAGCAGCTAGAAACCGAAAATGATTGCTTTGAAACAGCGCTTGTTTCTGTCGGTCACACAACATACAGTTTGACAAATTCAATTAGAGATCTAATTATGAAAATAAGAAAAGTTGTAAAACTTTTCAAGAATTCTCCTACTAAGAACGACAGTATACTACAGAAGTATGTTATTGCTGAACATGGACACGAATTAGCTCTTGTCTCTGACTGTAACACCCGGTGGAGCTCTATGGCAGATATGTTAGATAGATTTTTAAAATTAAAAGGGTGCATTTTGAAGTCACTGATAGACATAAATTCAAATATTAAATTTCAAGAAACAGATTTCGACATAATTTCAGATGTAAACATATGTTTGCAAATTGCTAAGATTACCGTTGAAGCTCTCTGTCGGCGTGACGCAAACCTCATTACCGCCGATGTAGCTTTGAATTTCATGCTCACTAAATTAAATGAACATAATGGGAGTTTCAGTGCAAAATTCGCAGAGCAACTAATATATCGTATAAAACAACGTTGCACTAGTTTGACCACAGTTTTAAAATATTTGCAAAATCCAGCTGATTATTTTGCAAACAAAGACAATAGTGCAATTGTCCCACGGCTTAATACTAAAGAAGTAGCTGAAGTTATTACTCATCTACAGACACTTAAACACCCTGAATCCTCATCACCAACATTATCCCACAGAAGTCGAAGAAGCTCCACTGACGACGATGATAATGTTGCATTAGCTTCAATTGCTTCAAATAGGTCATCTCTGCCAATGGCAAAAAAAATGGAAGAAGAACTACAAGATGCTATCACTATGTCCATGGCAGCACCTTCATCAAGTGGAAGATCCGTAACAGATCCGGATATCCAGAACGATTTGGAAGGGATCGTAAAAGTCGAAATGGCTCTTTATGAAAACGGAGGCGTCAAGGGCAAAAACCTTTTGCAGGTCTACAACAACTTGCTGAGGATTCCTCCCACAAGCGTCGAGTCTGAAAGAGTATTCTCATCAGCCGGCCTCCTGTGCAATCGCCTAAGAACTTCGCTAAATGATGATACATTGGAGCTGCTATCTATGTTAAGATCGCATTACCAATGTATGAAAAGTAAGGAAGGAGGCTAATTTAACATTTAATTTTATGTAAAGAACAATTTTATTTTATTTCTTAGATGATGATGATTACTAGAATTAGTATGATTATTAAGTTTGTTTATTGTATATTTTATTTTGATACTTGTTGATTATATTAAGGCTTAAAAATAAGACTATTCAAATTTTGTTACAGTTAAGCGAAAAAGCTGCTTTATATTTTTGATAGTAAACCTGCCATAATTTGTATTTGATTGTTTTTAAAATTCCAAATTATATGTTATGTGTTTTATTATGATTATGATACATGATTAGATACATGGAAATTACTATTGTAGAAAGTATCTGAAAGATGTAGTTTCTACTAATATTTAGATACAAGTATTTTTTGAAACAAAGAGATGATTATAAGCTGTATCTTTATACTAAAAAACGTATTTTTATCCGTCAAGGCTTTTTATGTCTATATGTTTTATAAAAAAAAATCTGTGATCGTATATTAAGGTGAGACTGATTAATAAAAGAACGAATTTATGAATCTTACAGAAAACCGTTTTATTTTAAACAGACTTTTTTCAGGAAACACAATTCAAAATATTGCCCAATCGAAGCGGATATTTTTCGGAAATACTTAGGTGTCTACATGCTTCAAAATTATCATGATAATAATCGTTATCTCTTATTAATTGCAAGTTATCAAAATAACCGAAAAAACCGGAAAAACCGGTTTTGCTTTTTTTAGAAACCGAAAAACCGGTTTTAGAATATACTTCCGGTTTTGTGACCCCTAGGGACTACCCCATCAGCCAATCCCTAACAGTGCGGGACTCACCGAACCCAGCGATACCCGCTAAACACCCCCTTTGCTGACACCCCCCACTCCGACCGGCACAGCGGTGATACTTTGATTTCATAACTTTACATGTGGGCTTTAATAAACAATCAGCGCCATCTACTAGGAACTTGTGGAACTTCATATTAGATCAAACTTTACTGCATTAATAAAATAAATAAATAATTAAAGACGTGAATGGATGAAGGTGTTATGTCGCATTTTTGGATTTTTGCATTTTTTTGCATGGATAGGGTGTTTTGTACTTACAAACATCTAGAATATTTAAATCTATTAAGTTAAGGTATATTTTCAAAAGTAAATTTTTGATGAAGGGGTTATGTACACTTTATTTTCAAAAGCAATTTGAATGAAGGTGTTATGGGCACATAACTCTTTTATTAAAAACAACAAACGAAAATAGTCTCGTTTTATCGGTGGATAAAGGGAGCATGTACCAAAACTTCTCGCACTTCAATGAATGAAGGGGTTATGTTCAAAAATTACTTCAAAGTTTCGTTGCGTTCATTCTTTTGTTTTCTCTTTTTTTTTCAAGATAGTTAAATTTTTGTTGCAAATTAATTCACAAATTTGATAAAAAGGGATTAAAATCAATGGCAGCAGCTAGATTGAGGACTAAAAAATTAGTGGAAGCTGCAGTAAATACTGATTTGGAGCAAATTCTAACCCCAAAAATGTTGCCGAAGGTAAACCCTCATTTGTTTTTGTTTTACATTCGCTTCTTAGATCTTGCATGTTGCAAAACATTCAAAATCGGTATTGCTTTTTATTTTATTTTAACCTTTTGCAGTTTGTGTACCTAATACTTACTGGATTCATTTAAGATAGGTTTTAAGTTTTGATCTAAGACTTGTAAGTTTTCTTTGGGAGTAAATACGAGAATGATCATCACTTTTGTACCTACCAATAAAGCTCATTACATTACATTAGTCTCCAGCTACTATTTTGTTTGGCTTTAATATTAATAAAAATGGCTGCTCAAATCGAACCGACCTAACTTTAATTTTGTAAAATTGGAGATTTTTGATTAATCTATATAACTACTTATTTATTTTTTATTTTACGCTTATCTTTTTTGTGCCTACTGTTTTTTATGCAAAAGGGCTTTTTATTCTTTCTTAGATCCTTGCAACTTGCAGCATGTACATAAATGGATTGAGCATAATCAAGCGCCTGTGTCTTCAACTTCTCATTTTTACTTAACTTCTCAAACTCAAAACATTTGTCATGAAACTTATGAAACAAATTCCAGGCCCTTTGATATCGATCTCCCAGGTGACAAAATAGAAGATTTGCAAGACGAGATATCAACATTGCCTAAAAAATATCGCGCGAAACGAAATCTTAAACTATTTTGAAGAATGCATATGTTTCTGATACAGCCAGTGATTTTTCTTCGGATTGAGGTTAGAGGTTCCGAAAGTTCCTCGAGCACATGCATCTCTCTAGAATCTGCAGTAAATGACAACACATATCAAGTAGATCAACCATCTACTAGTGGTGTTTGTGCTCCCCCTATTTATTCTGACAGTATTCAACATCATAAATAAAGATTTAACTTTACTATATGCAACAGAGAACCAAGAATAAACTGATATTGTCTTAAGTTTTCGCGATTCATACTATTAAATAAAACACTTTTTAACCGGATTTATCGCGTATATTTACATTTTAAATTTTAACTCGACGCTTCGGTGTCTTTGCAGACCCTGTGGTCACGAGCGACTCATGACCGCATGACGAGCAGTCGAGCGAAACGTCGAGTTAAAATGTAAATATACGCGATAGATCCGGTTAAAAAGTGTTTTATTTAACAAGAATAAACTGCTCCTGAAAAACCTGATAGCTTAAACCAACATAACTCTAACAACGCACATGCATGAAACAGTAGCCTGCAAGAAAATTAAGTATCCCAAGAACGTAGTACTACTCCAAAGCGAAAACAATTTCCACCAAAGACCAACACATCTAAAAAACGACCAAGAAATGAAAATACACGAAAAAAAAGCAGCAGCAAAAGCTAGAGAAGAGGGTAAAGAATACACATCATACAAAAGTTCAGTAATTCCTAGAAAAACTGTCAAAGAAGGGATTTTATGCAATGAAAAATGTAGACTTAAGTGTTCCAACACTTGGTGTTCGACAGCTAGCAGGGAGATTTATTTTTTTTGTTTTTCCTCCAAGGAAAACCTTTGGCACCCAATAAAGCAAGCTCTAGCAGGAGGAGGATGAATCCTGTTACGGATGAATGGGCATTCTATAATCTGTTAACTCCAGTGGCTAACAGATATAGAGTGCCCAGACAGTATGGGGACCGAAAGTTCGGCCACGAGACTCACTCAGCCGGCTGAGTATACCCACTAAACATCCCCCTTTTATGACCCGCCTTGATGAAGGCCACTGGTCATTATCGGAGCAACAGCCAATCGGTAGATAGAGGCTGCGCAGCGAGCGGCATCCTGACGGCTGCCACCAAAAGGAACTGAAAGCGAAAAATTTCGAAGCTAAGACTAACAGAAATGACAAAGCTGAAACTAGAGATTATCTAGAGTGACGAGACTCACTCTGAGATAGAACGCTGAAAGAAGGACTACGTTTAGAAACGTTGAGCTTGCTGGAGTTTCCTGATGAAGGGAGCGAACTTGAGAATGTTCATATGAATTTGGAGGTGCTACGTGTAGAAGGCAAATATGGATCGGTAACGACTGAGAAAAAAAACAACATCAGGGAACAACTTAAATTTGTAAAAGAAGAATATCGGTACTACATACTATGAGACGATTATTAAATTTAATGAGTAAATTAATTTTTTAATATGTTTTTATGCACTTACCTCCTTCAGACATCACAACCACAAATAAAAGTGATTTGTTATTCTTGGAAGAAGGAGTTAAGTACACTTCTTTTAATATAAAATACTTAAAACTATATTTTTTTATTTTATTTCTTCCTTCGACTAATGGATTGTGTAATTTTCCATAAGCAGGCACCAATTTTAAATTACTTCATTTATCACGATTAGTACAATCTTCAAATGTTTATTCAAAACTTTAAAGTAAATTTCCCCAGAATCATAATTTTGCGACATAACACCTTCATTCATTCATGTCTTCAATTATAATTGCATAAGTTGATAAAAAATGCTATGCAATAGCTTTACCGCGGCATTCTCCGAGTGCCACACGTCTTTTTTTTATTTTTATTTAAGATTCTGTTTGATTGTTTAGGGATTATATTTTATTTAAGATTCTGCATTGTTTAGATTTTTCTAAAAATTCAATTTTTCAGCCTATTTATATATTATTCTAATAGGTATAATAACGCTGAAGGGGTCTTTGTGTTTGTCTGAAGCCGCTTATCTCGAGAACAATCTGTTGGAATTTGAAGTTTCTTTGCATTTGATTGCACAATTCTTAGGGGAAGGTTTTGTAAGTAATATTTTATCAAGTAACTTATGCTAGATATAAAGTTATGGAGGTAAAACCGCGCACGGATCCTTGTTCTTCACAATGGAAGATCGACCTACACAATATAACCTTTAGACTTTATTACCATATTTCTTGTTGAACTGTAATTGTAATGTAACCTCAGACATTATCAAAGCATCAAGACGACTGGCTGGTGTAGTGGTAACATACATTGCCTTCTATGCCAGAGGTTCTGGGATCGAATCCCGGCGGCGGCGGATATTTGTGTGATGGACACAGATATTAGTCGTCGAGTCATGGATTTTTATATGTTTATTTAAGTTTATTCTAATAAAAATATGTATTTATTCAATATGTATGTTTATATATTTCTTAAGTATATTCAGTTATCTAGTAGGTATCCATAACACAAGTTCTTTAAGAAACTTAATTTGGGCTAGATAATGTTGTGTGAGTGTAAGAAATATTTATTTATTATTTATTTATCAATTTCGCTTATTTCCGATAATCTTTAGTATCAACAAAACGCCTAGTGAAAGTTAAGTACACACCTACACCTATGTCTTCGATTTTAAGTTCTTTTAGAAAGTTAACGTGGGTAGTGCCAAAGTTTTCTAAGTGATACAGTGTGTTTTTTAACTGGAACAATATGGAGGACTTTCAAATTAGGTAGGTATAGGTCATACTAATGGAACCTTTATCGCAGACAAAACACAGTGGGAACAAGTCTGCACCAGCGCACGCGCAAGTCCGGCCGGGTTTTAGTTTTTAAACTTTATTTTTCTTTTTTTAAATTATTTTGGAGTAATAGTATTTACGTATTTGAACTGTGCTGACAAAAATCTTTCATATGATACCCCTACGAAACCGGCAAGTTTTTTTTTTAATTCTTTACTTTAAGTGTCCTAGAGGGCGCAGTCGTCAATTTATCGTGACGCCATAAAGCCTATAACCAGCGGACGAACAAGAGGCTTCTAACGACACAATTTGTCACATAATTATAACTAGTTTAGAAGTTATGAGGGAACAGATGAACAGACGTCCATCCATACCCTAATACATACTTACATACAGGTCAAAATCGTAGCCCTCCTTTTTGCTTCGCCGTAGTCGGGTAAAAACTGGCCCAGAGATAATACTAAAATATAATAACAATAATCAATATATATATAACTGTTCCGTTACTGACTGAGTGACTGAGGTACTGAGTGACTAACAGACAAGGTACAGCCGTAACTACTGGACGTAAAGAGCTGAAATTTAGAACATACATTCTTTAGGGGATGTAGGGGTGCACTAAGGAAGGAATTCCCGAAATTCCCACGGGAACGGGAAATATAGGACTTTTTAGTTTGTATGAAAAATCTTATTCCTTGAGTGTACGGATGTGATACTTGGCATGAAGGTTCTTCAAAGAGTGACTGGTTGTGCTACGAAAAAAAGTCCCAAAATTTCCACAGGCACGGGAAATATATGATTTTTAGTTTGTATGAAAAAAACTTATTCCTTGAGTGCATGGGTGTGATACTTGGTATAAAGGTTCTTTCAGTGGGTGTCTGGTTGTATAGTTTCTGAAATTTCCACGAGAAGGGTAGTTAAGCGCATACGAAGTTGCGGGATAAAGCTAGTACTAAAATATAATTACAATAATAGTTACATAATAACGATAATTCAGTACCTACATTTGCTATTTAAATGTATAACAACAACGGTAGGTTATAAAAACCGATATAATTGCGTCGTTGAACTAACAGTCTTGATATGAGAAAACGGAGACTTTTTATTCGATTTATTACACAAAACACGTTTTAATCGATTGTGCTATTATTCGACTTTAAGAATGTATAACTAACTGGTTAAGTAATTATACAGTTGCACTTTAGGTTTTTTTATTGAACCCACGTAACTTTTGGTCCTTTGCGGATTTTTTAATACAATTTAGTTAGGCCAATAAATTATTAGCAAATGCAAAAATATTTTTGGGCGTTTCCGAGATAAAAAAGGATAACAAAAAAATATTATAACTTACCGTCAGGTATTATGGAAGAGAAACTTCCTATCCTTATGTTATTCAATCAAACTCTTATCTTAATTTCACTAACTTATCGTTTATTATATTTTTATTTTCTTGCAATGTAGGTTTAGATCGCGTCAAACATCTAGTCTTCTCTGCCACGGTAATGATACTATTCAGTACTTCAACTCGGCCGCATCTTCTTTGAAATAAATGCCTACAACGCCGCGGTCCGTTCGCATGTGATAAGGCTGCCTGCCTTCATTATATTTCCCTACTTTGTGTTTCCATTTAGTTTTATGATTGTAAATATACTTTTTTATATAAACAAAAAAATACTTTATGAACTAAATAGGAAGTGTTCAACAAAAATGCGTTTTGTGTCAAAAAAACATGTTTACGTTTTCAAATCGGTCTTATGAATTAGCGACCGAAATACACTTGCGCCTTCACTGAGACGTACATAATGATTTATTATTAAATTTTAAAGTATAAAAAAACCGCATTTTAATGTAATCCTCAATAAAAGATTATTAGCGCATGCTGAGATCGAGCCGCACAGGTATAGCTCACGTTTAGTCCGTATATGAAGTTGAATTACTGTAGATAGTATTACCGTGCCTCTGTAGTTGTTGCGAGACGTTTCGCGCAGGTATTTTTGTAAGTTAAACATTTGCGCTAAACATTTTGCAACAACTTCAGAAGTGTTAGCGCGATCTATACCTAAAGTTCATGAGAAAGAATTACTGTATTTCCGTTGTAACGATATCAGGCATCTGATTTCAAGTTTATAGTCTTTGAACGTATTGCCTTTCGAGATAAGCTGTGATCTTGGAATTAACTTACTTCACCCAAACAGTAACAAAACCCTGAATAAAAACGAATATTTGAGGATCAAACGAACTTCTAAAGTGAAGTTCGATCCTAATTATGTGAACAGCTTCTTTCGAAGCGATTGAGGTTTACTTTATGTAGTAGCGCCACCTACTGCTAGCCTTTGCACGGATTTTAGAGTCTATGATAAGGGTTCTTTTCTTTTTTTTTTTTTTTTTTAACAACTGTCACGTTTCGCTCCCTATGTCAGCATCCAGTCTACAGAACTCATTTTGTTTAAAGTCAATCTGTCTTATTCCTGTTTGTTCATTTCACTATATTGGGGTTGGGTAAAATACAAATATAAATTGAAATTACTCCATGTTGAAACATATTCATATTATGCTTATTTCAAAGCATAATAACGGGTGGGTTTATATTAAATCGCTTCGAAAGAAGCTGTTCACATAATTAGGATCGAACTTCACTTTAGAAGTTCGTTTGATCCTCAATTATATTTCACAGCTTCTTTCTTTGCGATTGAGGTTTACTTTATGTAGGATGTTTAAAGATTAGTTATAGTGAAATGAATTGGCAGAGTAGTAAGGTAAAACTCTTCAATAGTAAATAAACATACTTATTGAAAACAATTCAACAATGATTAGGCAAATTATTTTTCGTTACAAAGTTTGTTATAATTTCTAGCAAGGACTGAGGAAGAATCCGACCATCCTGCAGTCTTTTTGATAGGTCAATAGAAACTCCTAAATAAATAGCTCTTGATGTAGCAGCATGTCATGTACTATGTGCACTAAAAATATTTTCATCAATACCACTGAGAGTTAAAGTGTTTTTAACCCAGTGACTTAAAGTTTGGAAACCTATATGTTTCTTAAAACTAATAAACAAATTATCAGGTTTCCTTAAATTTTCGTTTTATTTATATACCTACATCTGTAAGGTTTTTGCTGGACAAATTTCTGGACGAATATTAAAAAACGGAAACTTTACCAAGGTCTGTTTACTATTAAATTTAGAGGTTTTTATAAACCCTTTTATAAGTACCTTTTTTAGTTATTAAAATATTTTTAATCTTTGTCACGGATAAAATTTGAACACGATGTTCCGTTACAAGAGCTATTAGTGTAACAGTTTTCTTGGAAAAGAGTCTTTAAGTCAAGGTCTTCATTAGGAAATTTTGTAGGTAAGTAGCTCAATACAACTGCTGGATCCCAGGTAAGATCATACTTGATGTGGTTGGTCTTCACATAACGACTCCTTTCATGAAACTTTTTAACCTGTCATATTGGGAATTTATGTTTAATATTAATGATAATACAGATCTATAGCTATTAATAGTACCGTACTTAGCACCTTTTTCGAAAATTTCAGTTAGAAAATGAACAATTATTGGTTTAGAAGTTTGAGTAAAACTAAAATTATTATTTTTGCAATATTCAATCCACGCCTTGATACCTCCTTCACACTGTCTCGGTAAGAATTATCCAACAAAGATGCCAACATAATTTCAACGGACTTTGAAGACAGTGATCTTTTTACTAACGCTTTCTGAACAATTTCGCGGCAACCAAGGTTAATGTTTAATGAAGGTTGTGCGCAGATCTGAAAGGAGATTTCAGCGAATTAGTATTTAGTAAATACAATCACAACACAACCTTTTAAACAATGGCAACCATAGTTGCGTGGGCCAGTATGGTACTACCACAATACCCACAGACTTTTCACTAACAATTTTCTGAAGAGTTTTTGCATCTGGGTCATTTTTCCAGGTTACATAAATAGGACATGTTTGCGAAAAGATCAACCGATAGTATTCCAAACCTATTTGTTATATTATTAAAGGTATAGTCACTTAGATCCCATTCAGTGTCATTAAACTGTTTTCGTGACAAACTCTCAGCTTCTATATTATCTTTTGAAGTAATATAAGATGTAAAGATATTGATCTTACGCATTTCACGCTATTTCCATTGGTCTCGGGTAATATGATCCATATGTGAAAACTGAACACTACCCATTCTATTTATACAGGTAATGGTAATATCTATTCTTAACAATATATCACAATCGTAACTACCATAATTATGCGAATGTTTTAAGTCCGAAAAAACTGCTTTTAATTCCAGAGTATTAATGTGTAGCGACGACTCGCTTTCCTTCCAATGACCCGCTGCCTCTTTTCCATCACAAAACCCGCCCTAGCCAGTATATGATGCGTCAGGATAGATAGTTTTAGTGTATTGGCCTGTTCTAAGAGGAGAAAGGCCCTCTTCTAGATAATTTAACCACCAAGTAAAATCATCTTTATTATATCTGGGTAAATTCACTACCTGATCATAAGTAGGATTTTTATTTGGTGACAATATTTTAAATTGCTCGAATAACTTTGTGTATTATTTTTTCTATTTTAAGAACTTTTTTTTTTTTTTTTTTGTGGGTAGTTTTAAAATAATTTTCTCTGAATCAAAAATAAACCCAAGGAATTTACATTGTGTTCTAGGAACAAAGCAACCTTTTTTCGTATGCATTATGAAACCTAAATTTATTAAAATATGTTTTGTAATCCAAACATTCTCATTACAATCATCACAATCTTTGCCAATGTAAAATATATTATCTAGATATATTATGGATGAAAAAATTATCCCGACGTAAAAATTCCATGACTGGTTTTAATATTTTAGTAAATACTTATATAAAGAGCGGTGCATAAGTCAAACGTTTAATATTTGAATTCATATAAAACGTTGTTATATTCAAATCGAAGGTACTTTCGGAAAGACTTATCAACATTGATGAAAAAATAACATGTAGCATTGTTTTGTTAACTTATCAGCGGTTCTGTAATCTTCCATTTTGAAGTGTTTTGTAGTAAATTAATTCAAAGATTTTAAATTATGTATGAAGCGATTTTCACCGTATAGCTTGAGCACAAGAAAAAATTTGTGATAAAATTTACCTGGCTCATGAGAACATACGAATATAGCATTTATTTTTAATAGTTTATCCAACGCTAAAATATAATCTTTATGGCCATGTATTGACCTTGGGTAAACACAAGAGCTACTTTGTTTAGCGGGCAGATATTTAAAAGGTCTTTAGTAACCAGCTATTCACGATAATATTAATGGATCACTCGTTATCTAAGCCCATTTTTGATGAAAATATCGTAAACGTCCATCGCACTGCACCTGGTGGTTTATTTCCGCTGGTTGCTAGTGTTCCACGACCGTTCGTGGTAGGTCCTACGTGGCGGGTACGTGTAGCTCTGCTGTGGAGCTCGAGCCGGCAGCTGTGGCTGCGGAGATGACGTCGTCGTTTTTTGCAATTTGCAGCGTTTCAGCAACATCTCCTCCCAATAGATAATCATCGCAACTTGTATTGGTCAGCGTGTCACGCAGGCATACGTTTATGGAACTCATTATTATGTTACGATGAGTTTTAGTTTCCCTATTCTGGCTATCGCGACAAGCGTAACTCAGCAGTTTTAAAAGTTTTTGCTTCAAAGTTTCATTGAAAATGATTACCATCGCTTGCGATAAAGCTGCCAAGGCGATTCCAATTTGCCCTTTTTTTTTTTTTTTTGTTGATGTATAGAATCTCGTTTGGTAAGAGTTTCAGCCAATGCTGCTTTTGCTTCTAAATTTAATAAAGGGAGCAAGTAAATATTTGCAAATTGCGGGTACAAGATAGTCCTCAACAGGCTTATCTTTAGATTCTTTAGATCTTCAGCCGACAACTGCTGGTTTTTAGACCTCTTCCGGGACATTATTCGTATCAAAAAAAAAAAAGGCTGATAATGACGGAGGTAGCTCGGGCACTTCAAATCTTGGATTCGGCGTGCAAGATCGTCTCCACCGCAAATCAGATTAATCGCCAACGGCGATATTATCTGGTAACTGACTAATCAAAAGAATTAATTATATGCATCGAAACTCGATGACTACACGCACATACCATGTGGGTAGTTTTGTGTCAACGTCATTTTTTCTAATATTTATTAAAATTATATTAGAGATTCTCCACCGTACATCAGATTAATCGCCAACGGCGATATTATTATCGAGTAACGGACTAAATAGGAGAATTAATTGTATGCATCGAACCTCGATGACTACACGCACATACAATGTGGGTAGTTTTTGTGTCAACGACATTTTTTCTAATATTTACTAAAATTATATTAGAGATTCTCCACCGTACATCAGATTAATCGCCAACGACGATATTATTATCGAGTAACGGACTAAATAGGAGAATTAATTGTATGCATCGAACCTCGATGACTACACGCACATACAATGTGGGTAGTTTTTGTGTCAACGACATTTTTTCTAATAAGTCCCCACACCGTTGGGTTCTTCGGAATTTGTAATTTGATGTCTCAACCTCCTCGAATTATTTTTTTTGAGAATTTTCTCTTCCTTTGATGCACAATTTTTACCATTTAAACTTTTAAAATTTAACTAGCTAATTAATATATTTTAGTCGACGTGCGCAGGCTACAGCACGGAAACGCAGAATGAGTTCTGTAGACTGGATGCTGACATAGGGAGCGAAACGTGACAGTTGTTAAAAAAAAAAAAAAAAAAGAAAAGAACCCTTATCATAGACTCTAAAATCCGTGCAAAGGCTAGCAGTAGGTGGCGCTACTACATAAAGTAAACCTCAATCGCAAAGAAAGAAGCTGTGAAATATAATTTATGGTCAATGGCGCTTTGACAGTTCCTTTTTGATACGGGTCGCTATTTCGCCAACTTGTGGATTGAACTGCCTGCGTCTTTTTTTATTGAACTGTATGTAGTCCTGCAGGGCTAGCATGCAACTATCGATAAATAGTCGAATCGACAAGATAAATATTATTTTGTTATTTCATCCTATTATGTAAGCAAATATGCGCACCATAATAGATAGAATTACCCGATTTGATACCATGATTAAGACCACAGAACCAAAGGACATCATTCAGGTTCCATATAGTCTCAGGCCGTCATTGAGACAAAATTCTTATATATCGTATATCTTTATGTGCTGTTGATTTTATTGTAGTTTAACATGTTCTTATTAAGTTCTGACCATTGTGATATTACAATGGCTCATATTTTACGTGTGAAAAAATATTGAACATGCGTAAAGTTGCCATGCCCAGATATATCATGAACGTTTCTATAATCTGTCAGTCAGGCACAAAACGAGCTGATTGATCTGGTTGAAATCAGCTTAGGGTTGGTGCTTCTTATAAAAAAGATCTATATTTTAAATCGATTCGAAACGCAAACTAATAAATCGATCCACAAAAAAACAAACAAATGTTTTTATTTGTTGCTTAGCTCTCGTTCGTTTCCGAACCCCTCCAAGTAAAATCTTTTTTGAGTTTATTCAAGCAAAACCTTTTTTTATCGGAACCGAAAAAATTGAAGGTTGATCTTACTTTGTAAAATATCGATTAATTGAATCGATTCAGTTCTTCAGATTGATAAAAAAAGATCGATTTTTTAGACCAAAAAAAAATAGTTTAGCTAAAAAAATGTAATAGCATGCCAATTTTTGGAATAATTTTTATGAATCAAATAGTAATTAAATACCTATTTGCTTTCTAAGGCTCTAGTACATTCGTTACCTGTGATAAAATAACAAGCATGTTCCAAGTTGAATAGGTAAATAATTAGTATGAGTTTATTTTACAAAAGTAAGCATAAAACATGTATTCATCCCCAGTGTTTGTTTTAACATGTATCTATCCAGCATCCAAAAGCATAATTACACTGTAACATAATTCAATTCAATTAAATATAAACAACGGAAAAATATTTTTCTCTTCGCAACTGACAATCAGCTGTTTTGTCTAGCCTTCAAGTTACTTCTATCAATCAGAGTCGCCATTTTTTATATGAGCAGCAGAGCTTTAAAATGCTATTTTGAATTTCGTGTACAACTCAGCTTCACATGAAAATAAAATGATATATTCATTACAGTTTGCCTCAGAAAAACTTTGGCTACATAATGAACATTTTTTTAATATGAGACGCGACAATTGCCTGTTAATTGTCTCATTATTGGCCTGAACTGAATGGTGTCATTTGTCATAATCCTTATAAATTACATACACTAAATACTATATTCTAAGAAAATATCGATAAAAGGCCCGATTTATCGTTGTCGACGGTAGTATGCTAGCCCCGCTGATACTTCTATGCATCGTCGAATGAATAGTTTCTTGGGTATGGACGAGTACCACCTTGGTGTTTATTATAACTCACCGTCAGGTATTATCGAAGAGAAACGTCCTATCCTTAGGTTATTAAAAACTAGCTGTTGCGCGCGGTTTTACCCGCGCAATTTCGATTCCCGCGGGATTTTCGGGATAAAAAGTAGCGTATACGGATTCGGAAAAATCCCTCTAAGTAATGGTAAAAGAAATTTTGAAATCGGTCCAGTAGTTTTTGAGCCTATTCAATACAAACATACAAAAATACAAAGGTTTCCTCTTTATAATATTAGTATAGATATGTATATTCGGACCCATAACGAAACCTCATTTAAGTTGATCATCAATATAACGTAGAACGAAACTGAAAAACTCCGCGATTGAGAAACTTCAACTTCTGAAACGTCAAACTTAAGTGTAAACAGAACAAAATGGTTATTTATTTAGTTTAAAAAGATCTATTGTAAACATAAACCCAAATATATAGCTAAGAAAACCCACTGTGATAATTTAAATTGTACATTAAACCAAATCTACTGTTTCTGAAACTTCCTTTATAATATGGTTTATTTTCTTCTAAAATGCGCGCGTAATTTGGTTTGGGTAACGAGACTTTCTTTCATTGTTGTAAATAATTATGGTCAAAGTAATGATAAGCCGATAACAACAAATCTACCGTACGGTTCTACTAAATCCACCAAATGTGCCAAATCTCCCAAATCTAAGGGTCTCGAATCGAAGGTACGTTTATTGAACAATAATCTTACTAATATTATGAATTTGAAAGTTTGTATGAATAAACAGGGTGACTGGTGACAAGTTTTAGATACTGAAGGAGAGCACTATGTACTCGATTCTGATCATAATTATGTAATAAAAGTAGGTACTTAATTCTTCACTAGAAATCCCTATGAATAAATAAAGAGACCTTACTACACTTTTTCCGACGCGCTGTCTCAGTCAACACGCACACAGCAGTGTTCCCGACACACGCACACCACCACCCGCTAAGTATTTATTGTATTACGCTAATGTAACCATGATTTGCGTAATGAATTCTTTAAGTTTCGTATAAGTTTACTCGGTAAATAATTAATATTTACTTTTTCCCTTCATGTATGATCTTAAACTATCACGTCCTGGAATTTTGAAAGTAACCCACCAGTCACCCTGTATAAATGGATGTTTATTCCTCAATGTTATAAAATTTAATCTATTTTAATGAAGTCTGGCATGGCGATAGTTTTCAGTCTGGAATAAGACATACATAAATAAAACACTTTTTAACCGGATTTATCGCGTATATTTACATTTTAAATTTTGACTCGACGTTTCGGTGTCTTTTCAGACCCCGTGGTCACGAGCGGGTCTGAAAAGACACCGAAACGTCGAGTCAAAATTTAAAATGTAAATATACGCGATAAATCCGGTTAAAAAGTGTTTTATTTAATAGTATGAATCGCGAAAACTTAAGACAATATTAAGACATACATAGGTTAATTTTCATCCCGACATTCCCACGGGATTAAAAATTGCGCGGTTAAAACCGTGTGAAAAATCTAGCCTACTAAATTTATAGGTTGAAAAATATTTTTTTATTCAATAATCTATTACTTGACAAAGGTTACTTACTTAATATTGTCTTAATTGTAGCTAAAATTAAAGACTTTTAACCAGGGTCTGCAAATGCACCGAAACGTCGAGTTAAAATGTAAAATATAAATTATTCGTGATATCCGATTTAAAAGTATTACATTGTGTATCTGATGCAAAATAAGCGAATTATCTATCTAATAATATCTTCCCACGCTTTCTTCTCGTTACATTCTAAGTTGATAATCAAGCGACTGTTTTGTCGCTGCTACTTGTAGCGACTTTTTTGACAAGTTCAGCCATTGTTGATGTTGATACGTTTTCCCACAATTTGCATTTTTTCTCGTTTCATCTGAAGTTGTAATTACGCAGGTTAATGCCCTCAGACGTCTTTCTGTTTCTTTATAAACGTTGTACCTTCTTATATTGGTCTAAGTTTTCGCGATTTCAATAATGTATGAAAAATGAAATTAACTAAATAAGAGACTTCTTTAACTGTATGGACTCGTGACCCCAGGGTCTGTAAAGAAGTTCAAATGAAGTAAAAGGAAAAATATAACGCTATTTTCTTTTTATTATGTAATTTATTTAATGGTACCTATACATCTATTTGTAAGAGATTTCAATTAATGACAAATGTAGATCGACTACATTTAATGTTATGTTTATGTATATTGTTTATACATACCTATAGGTATCTTATCGCATTTTACATATGCGGGTTTTTTTTTGATTTCATATAAGAAATGTTTACATTTATATACCCAATATCACAAACTACATAGTCATATTTCAGCTAATTTTCACAAAAAGCCCTAAAGAACCTTGAAAAACTCAAAATATCCATTGCCAAAATGAGTGAAAACCTCATAAAAATCTGCTCAAAAATCTGACCAATAAACATTCTCTTATTATATGTTTAGATAGATACCTACATATAGGTACATCAAATACAAAATTATGTATAGATAGATGTCAAACCGTAGTAGACCAGCCATTAACTAAGTTATTTGAGTAAGAAAGGATAAGGATAAAAAATCAAAGAAAAACATTTAAGTCTGTTAACTAAAATAGCTATGAATCTTGTAAACCAATGACGAAATAATTTGCCGACATATTTTTCACTGAACGCATTACAATCTTACCACAAAGAAAATCCATCTTTAAAAGGTGACCGATAAGGTAAAAACTCCTTTATACGACTTCGCTTGTAATGTGAAAACATGGATGCCGTGTTAAGCAGAAATCGAAGGGGACACAAATAACTTCTATTTTAGGAGTTTCAGTTTAACAGTAACATGACTTTTCAGTCAGTTACACAGTTGTCCGCGAGTGGCGCGGCGGTCGCCATTACTGTCCAGCCATTTCGTAAAATAACACAATCGGTATTTATTAACAATGACCGCTGACGTGGGTGCGTTCTGTATCAATATTAAAGTGAGTTTATTTTCGCTTCAGTTTAAATCTAATTTAATTTGAGTTAAATTAAATAATTAAATCTGTTCTATTGATAGGTAACAAAAGTTTGCTATCTACGGTGTTAAGTGAAAAGTGATTGCAGGGGAGACTGAACGGAGGATTTTCTTACAATTTTTTTGCATATTTCGAGATACCTTTTTAATTTTGTTTTAATTACATTAGTGGGGAATTCTTTTCACCTATATATTTTTACTAATTGGAACGAGCTAAACACATAATATAGCCTTTATTTATGTAGACATTTTATTTTTTTAAACCAGGGTCGAAATCAAATTGAAAAATCTAAAATAAAAAATGCAAATTAAACTTGCAAATTAAGAAATAAATGGGACCTAACATGATTCTAATGAATAAAATATATTTATTGGAGAAAAAGTCAAATAAGATGATTTAAGATTACGGCCTCTTTTATTTATAACTGATACTAATATTTTCTGCTATTTTTTTATTTATAAATTACTTACAGTAAAATATACCTCAGATACTACACCTCTAGAAAGGTAGGACACTTCTATGATAGCTAATAACCTCCATTAATCCTGATCCCGTAGGAATATCTTTATAAAATCTAATTCATTGGTCTTTGAGTTTTTTTTTTTATATCTACCTTCATAAAACAAAACTACTCTTTTTAATAGTAGGAAACAGGTTATTATTGCAAAACAACCTTTAGAAACATATCTTTACTTCAGAATTTCACGCACAATTTTGAATATTCTATTTTGAATTTCTTGCTTCCATGCTGGACTGGGAGCGAAAGAAAACATACAATGTACCAGCTTCTTCTCTACCCGGGCATACTGTAAAAGTCAGTTAAGGGACAGAGGTTTTATTGGCATTTATGTGGGCGATATGCTGACCCCCTGTAACTGCAATAGCCTCTCTCCATTATTATAATACCTCATTTGTCAATCGTGACATCAGATGGTCTTATAACCTCTGGTGTTCTGCCTACCCTATGAGAGAGGATACTTCAGTGGTGGTCCCATTTGTCTAATCGATTGAGTATATCATGAAAAATAAATAAAAATATGTGTGAATACGGAGACTATGTTTATTGACGACCTTATAGTTTTGACATAAAGTCGGTTTTTGTAATGCTCTGCATTCGTTCATTATAAGCAGGTACCTACGTAAGTATCTTTATTTTCAAATAAGAGATTCTAAAATCGGTGGTTGATACAGCTTTTGAATAAGACGACTTCCAGACATTTACAGAATCAATAAAACTAAGTACATACATACATACATAACATAACGCCTGTCTCCCTTTGGGGTAGGCAGAGACTAAGGAACGCCAACTGCTACGATCCAGACATACCTCTTTCGCTTAAGTGTGTTTCATTAAGTGTGTAGGATAATTGTTTGTTTGATTGAATGTGCTGAAATGCAAGTCCAGCTCTTGGCAAGACTAAGCCTGCGTTTGACCTCAATCTGGCCTAATTTGTAGTGAAAAGAGCCCGTAAACTAATTAACGACGTCGACCTTACAACCAAAAAACTGCAGACCTTAGAGCATCTTCCTAAGGTTGCGTGTCTAACCGTGTACTACAGGATACATTTTGGTGGGTGCGCCAGTGCTCTGTTTGAACAAATTGAACCCTCACCCTTTTACCATCGGACTACTAGACGCAGACAGAACTTCCATCCGTATGTGGTAGATATTCCGAAAAGTCGAACTAAGCGCTTTGACAGTTCCTTTTTGATACGGGTCGCCAAGGTTTGGAATGAACTGCCTGCGTCTATTTTCCCTAACCAGTATAGTCCTAGTACTTTTAAGCGTCGAGTGAATAGGTTTCTCGTGGATGGACGTGTACCACCTTAGTCTTCATGTTCACTTAACACCAGGTGGCATGGTAGACAAACGTCCCATCCATAATTTATATAAAAAAAAAGATGAGGTCCAGGTGAAACCAAACGAGCACAGGAAAAAAATTGGTACAGATATATACATTATAGAATTTTTTTATCCCAATATCGCGCGGGATTACTAATTGCAAGAGTTAGGCCGCGTGAAACACCTCGTTTATATTAAAAGGACAGGATAAACCTACAAAAGAAATATAAATAACTTTGACTAATCATGTAACAAAGAAAATTATTTAAAGTATTTGCAATGTTTTAAAAACACTGCTTATTTTGATAGCACATTGTTATAATATGTAAGTTAAACAAACTTTCAAATATAAGTATACCTACGTACGCACATAACTTGAACTTGAATCGGAAAAATGTGTTGCTGATAAATAGTAGCTATTGTATAGTTGTTTAACAAAATGTGTATGTCACCGGAAAATAACAAAAAACCGTATAAATTTACTAGGAAATTTACAAACTTCCGTAGGATTCTAAACGGGAGACAAAATGTATTATCTTACGCCAATATTTTGGAAAATTGATAAACTTGCGAAAATAACTCACGCGTAAATAATAAGTAAGCTCTGATTAGTTGAATAAGTCACGTGTTCTAATTTCATAAAACAAATGCACTGGAAGACCTTGTTGGAACGGTTAGGTGCGACGACGACCGCGCCGTACGCAGCGAGGAGGAGCAGTTAGGATGCATATAAGTAACATACGTGGTTGCTACTGTCGGCGGGGATTTATTCCCGTGCAGGGCCCAGTGCGTACTAGGAGTATTCACCCCCTCCCTATCTGTGGTCGCCCTTTGGGGCGCCATAGTAGGGTGTCATTCTTTGGCAGGAAAAAAAAAAAAAAAAAAAAAGCGAGCCGGGCGAGCGAAGCGAGCGCCTTAAACCATTAGTGTTGATAAGCCAAATTTTGTAATTGTTTGTCTTCTTGACCAAGCAGAGCAGAGTATTATTTTCCGTATTTAAAAAAAAAGGAAAACTAAAAGCTCTTCTGTGATTGGTCGAACCGTTCACGGAACGTCGCAAATTGATAAATTTTGCGAAAATATGAACGTAAAATAATACAATTTATGTCTCGTTTAGGATCTTACGGTTCTTATTATTTTCCGGTACATTTACAAATGTAATAGAGTCTGGCTAATGAAAGTAGACAATGGGGGATTTGCAAACTTTTTATATGGCAACTTATTCTGGTGTAACTGTTGTCAATAGAACGGTTGTTGGTGGTTTTGATAATTGAGATTTTGAAATTTTCATATTTGAAAATGAACAAAAAAAATTTGATAGTTTCATAACCAATGTAGGAAACAGCGATACCAGTGACTCTGACGATTCAATCCATATAGAATTGCTGGATTCAGATTTTGATTACAATGAATAAAAATAATTATTGTATTTTATTGTTTTATTTTTAAGCCTGATTAATACTAGTTGCTTATCATTTTAGTAATATACTTCTCATAAAAAAGTAGGTATTTTTTACGATAATTTTATTAAAAAAATTATTCAAGTATTATGTCTTCTACTATAGTCGGGGTAACCATGATGGGATTTTTTTAAATTCGCCAGATTTTTTCATTATCTCGCATTAGCCAGACTATAAACCTGAAGAGTTTGTTCGATTGGATGCGCTAATCTCTGAAACTACCAGAGGGATATGATAAAAATATTTTCGCTTTTGACAGACATTCTCTTGATGGACTACTCTTATAGGAAAGTGAATAAGTACGTATATTCTGGATAACCTTACTTTTAAAGGATAGATCTTGTTATTATGATTACCTACAACATAAACTTGATTTGTTTCTATAAATAAGATGTCAAACTTTTTTAAACTAAGTATTATACATCTCGACTCTCAACCTTATCATATCACTCACCACGATTACGTTGGATTGGAAGTAAATTTGGACTATTAAAGATCCAAATTAATCATCAATTAATAAAGCTGCGCTGCAGACGCAGTACAGACCTAAAAAAGTAAAAAGTAGATTATAGTCAATTTTGATTTTCTGACCAAACAAAAATAACTTATTTTTTTTTTTTTCCAGAGCTCCCAGAACCGCCTTCTTATCAAGAATGGCAGGGTGGTTAACGAGGACGGCATGGAGGAAGCCGACGTTTATATCGAAGATGGAATCATTAAGTAAGTGGCTCTCTTCTTATACTTATCATCATCAAACTTTGATCTGTATGTGGTAGGATTTACATATGTATAATCAAAGACGCTAGCTTTATATTTATAATTTAAGGGCTCATCTAGGTAGCGTAGGATGGAAGGAAGGAGGAAAACAGCATAGGATTGCCCTATGGATCCAGGAAAAGCGGGACATAAAAGGTGACTGACCTGATCGCTTAGTGCAAGAGTCCCTTCAAGGTTGGCCTAGCCAGTGACCATCCTTGTTATAACTTAAAGGCATCTATAAAAATTTCAAGTCTCAGCGAAAAGTAATTTGATTTTTACAATAATTTTTAATACCCACAATCGACAACAATTTTGTCGACAGGTATGCAAAAATATTTTCCATTAGTCTTGATGATTTTTCCATCTATTATTCTATATGACGAAGTCGTCGTGGCGCCGTGGTTATTGTGTGTATCATACGATGTCACAGGTTAAGCAACGTTCGGCGGGTTCGGTACCTGGATGGGTGATCGCCGACCATTAATTTCTCACGACGACTTCCGTGCTTCGCAGGGCACGTTAAGCAGTCGGTCCCGGGTGCTGTATAATTGTATACAGTAGTCGTTAGGGTTTGTCAGAAGCCATCTCGGCGCCCTGAAAATTCTGACATCCACCACCCAGCACTGGGCCAGCTTGGTGGATTATGGCCTATACCTCCTCGTCACCCAGGGGAGAGACTCATACCCTGCAGTGGGCTCATTACAAAGAGTTGTGATGATGATGATGATGCTATATGACTATATCCTGGCAAATAATTCAATGCAGTAAAATGACAGTTCCAGTGTGCCCACTTTAGGGAAGAAAAAAATAGGGATGCGGTTTAAGTGGACGAATGGTCTTATTTATTAAATAATATCGTCAAGTTAGGAAACAAATATTTTTACTC
This sequence comes from Stenoptilia bipunctidactyla, assembly GCA_944452665.1. NCBI lineage: Eukaryota > Metazoa > Arthropoda > Insecta > Lepidoptera > Pterophoridae > Stenoptilia > Stenoptilia bipunctidactyla. Next base: position 10,898,862 of record OX101743.1, read on the forward strand.
ATAAAAAAATTTACCCTTTCATTTTCCCATTCTAGAGTGGGGGGATGCACTAAAGATGTTTGGTAATTAATTATTTTTATTTAAGTTACTGTGAAGATAAAGGAACACGAAGTTACACTACGAAGTTTTTAACTGGTATCATTATTTTTCTGTTTGACATTTCGACCTGTCAGTTTACTGCATTGAATTATTTGCCAAGGTGTCGGTCTGCTTTTCATGGGGCTAAATGTCGCATTGAACAAATAACCACCATTATATCATTTAACAGTTTTTTACAAAAAAAAAAAAACAACTATCTAACATCTAATGACGGGGAAACATGTAACTATCAAACGAAATGAAAAGTAATAAACTAAATCCAGTAACATTATACAATATTTCGAATTTTACTTTCATTCGCGAACGGCCGGCGTATAGTCTTAATTTAATCTGTATTCGCCTGCGGCACGCGATCACGTCGATATGTTACCGCTAAAGTTTGAAATACAAGTTTTTACGAAAATTCTAGACGTATCATTGAAATGTTTATTCCTTTCTGTCGGAACTGAGTTTTGTTATGTTTTAACCTTTTTTATTCACGCTTAAAATTATTAGATTTAATAAATAAATAATCAACGAATGCAGAGCATTAAAAAACCGCTTCACGCCAAAACTTTGGCTGAATTATGTCATCAACGTAAGCATTCTCTGAAATCATACATATGTTTACAAAAATTTGAAATTTTCAATGAAGTACCTACTCAAATGATTTCGATGTTTATATGGGACCAACTATGAAGTATCCTCTATCATATGAAACAACAATTTTGAAAATCGATTCATAAGTGTCCGAAATATCGAGTAACAAAGACACAAAAAAAAACATACTGACGAATTGAGAACCTCCTCCTTTTTTGGAAGTCGGTTGAAAACCAGTACGCTTTTCGGGTTCTCTAAGTTTTTAGTTATTTTAGACTAATTAGTGGACTTGACTTTAATCCATGAAATCATCCCGCGGGAGCATATTATTATGAATTGTCATTTGAGCATTCTAATCCAGAATGTTAAAAAAACGTCTAATACACATACTTTCAGTAATTATTGCGTCATACTGCAACTAAGTAATTAAAAACTTTCACGTTTTTTTTAAATATAAGTAGCGTTAATGGCCTTTTATTAACACTAACATTACACACATCGCCATAAACCAGGGACCGGAACCGCTTACCCTTAAAGAGGTTTTTGATTGGGTTTTTCATAGACTTGTTTTAAAAAACCCTATCAATTTGGTGACCGTATCGAAGACTTACCCTAATTTAAGGCTTACCATATGAATAGAGTTAGCTTCATGTAAGCAGTAAGCCTATCGAAAACCCTATTGAAGGTTACCGATTCAATAGGGTTTTAAAACCTGCAGGCAAATTTAATCTCTTAGAATATCAAATTATCAAAAATATCACAATCTATTCAATCTCGCACTTCGAATTATACTTCCGAATTCAACAGCATGCGCGGAAAAGAGATAGAAATAGGCAACCCTATCACAGGGTAAGCGCATCCGAAAGTAGTTAACTTTATTCAAAGTGTTACCACGTCGATAGGCTTACCATATCAATAGGGTTACACTTCCATATGGTAAGATTTTGATAGGGTTACCCTATCAATAGGCTTAATCAAATAAAGGGGTTTTCCGGTCCCTGCCATAAACAAACTAACAAACAGATTCCGCCTTAATATTTTTATTTGTGTCTGCATACTTAATTTTATCTGCAGTTCTCTTAACGGCTACTGCGCAGTAAAAGCAGTTAAATTCTTAGACAGTTATCAAAATAACATCCAGGAAATAAAATAAATTAGACCACCATATGGAAGATTAACGCTTTTAATCGATAATAAATATCTGACCAAATGCAGCTAAGTATACATAAAAAGAGGTTTATCTAGAAACTTCGATTTTACAACTTCGCTATTTTCATTGGTGGTCTGTTATTTATTTTAAGTTATTGTTCTATACGTCGGTAAATGAAGGATTTTAGATATGGGTAGGTACCGAAAATGTGAGCTGTTTTTTAAAGAAATTTTACATTGTTTTTGTTATTCATTGCATTGGCCTTCTTCTTATCGTGTTGATGAATTTGAAATAAAAAATTCCACCGTTATTGCGTTAGTGGGCAATTGTACTCATTAGTGCACCTTTCCGGACACGAAGGGCCGAACAAAGGTGCAACATACTTTGTTTGTGGACCACTTTGGAGACGTCAGTGGTTGCGGGTTCGATTCCTGCACGCAACAAGAAAAAAAGTGTTCCTTGTTTGGGTGTTTATCTATTTATGTATTTATATTCTTAGTTCCCCCCTAGTTCGTTACATGGTATCCCATAATACAAGCTATGCTTACTTTGGGGTCATGTAGTTGGTGTGATTGTTTGGGGATTTTATTATTATTATTTATTATTATCTCCCTCAACGCTGAATATCCATCTAACTAGGTTTTCTTTTCTTTGCATTGGTAAGTACCTTTTTATACCTAATACGAGGGTCATTTGAAAAGTTCTTAGCCTAACATTGTTAGACTCGTCGGTATATTTTATAACTACCCTCATTTTATAGCTACATTATTTAGCAACAAGTATGCACAGTTTAGTTTATTTGCAATAATTAATTGTTCGTTTACACGTGATACCGTAAGTCAAGTCAGAGCAATTTTTGAAAATGGATAAAATTGAACATCGTGCAGTGATAAAATACTTGTATTTGAAAGGTTTAACTCCAAAAGCTATACATGAAGACATGTCTGCCACTTTAAGTGAGTCCGCTCCTTCGTATGCGACTGTTAAAAATTGGGTGGCAGAGTTTAAACGTGGTCGTGAGTCCATTCAAGATGAGCCCCGTAGTGGCCGGCCCTCGACGGCTTCCACTGATGAAAACAAAGAAAAAATCTGTGATTTAATTTTATCTGACCGAAGATTGACAGTCGAGGAAATAGCTAAGACTGTAGGCATCTCTTCTGAGCGAACACATCATATAATTACTTCTGAACTTGGATTCTCTAAGGTGTCTGCGCGGTGGGTACCGCGGCTGCTTTCAGTGGAACAAAAACGCAACCGACTCACAACTTCCCGCGACTGTTTAGAGTTATATGAAGCTGATCCACAGGAATTTATTGAAAGATTTATAACCATGGATGAAACCTGGGTTCACCACAATACACCTGAGACAAAAGAACAGTCGAAACAATGGAAAAGGGCAGGATCACCCACCCCAAAGAAGGCAAAAGTGGTTTTATCGGCTGGCAAAGTCATGGCATCAGTTTTTTGGGATGCAAAGGGTATAATTCTGGTGGATTATTTAAAAAAGGGTGAAACAATAAATTCTGATTACTACTGCAACCTGCTGCGGCTTTTGAGAGAAAAAATCAAAGAAAAACGTCCAGGTTTATTGAGGAAGAAGGTCTTGTTTCATCAGGACAATGCACGCGTTCACACTTCTGTGCAATCCATGGCAGAAATCCATCGGTGTGGCTTTGAATTGTTACCTCATCCCCCATATTCACCGGATTTAGCACCGTCAGACTTCTACCTGTTCCCAAAGCTGAAAAAATTTTTAGGTGGTAAACATTTTTTTACAAATGAAGAGGTCATAGCCGCCGTAGACGCTTATTTTGAGGAGTTAGACGAAGATTTTTTTTAAATGGGTATCGAAGCCTTACCGGGTCGATGGAAAAAGTGTATTGAGCTCGGGGGAGAGTATGTTGAAAAATAAAAATATAATCAAAATCATAATAAAATAAAATAATAATAATAATCAATTTATTGACACACAAAAATTAAAAAAATTATACATCATTAAATAAATCAATACATTATTTCTGTGCCAAAAGGGATGCTTTCAGCAATGTTGTCTTTAGAAGACAACGCTGTTTTTCAAAGCACCCTATTTACTAAGCGCCGAACTGTACATTAATAAAAAAATATATTTTTTTTTTTTTATTACAAATCATAATTAGTATTATTTAAAATCAAATCAAATATATGATGATTACTATTCAAAATTAATTTAATTTAATTATTTTAAAATAAAAATATACGTACATAAAAAAAAATCTAGTAAATTTTTAACATCATTTCAAATAAAAAAAAATAATATTCATTGTATAAATTAAAATTACAAATTAATTATTACTATAATTTTAAATCAGACAAAGCAACAAAGCAAACAAAAATATATATAATATGCATTTAAAACACGCAATTCAAAATACAAAATGAAAAACACTAAAATTCTGATCACTTTAAAAATTTCTTCAGGGCATCTCTATCATTTATTTGGTCACTTATCATACTAATCTTTAATTTTAATTTAAAAATGTGTTGGGATATACCTGCACGCAAAGGAGGTGGGAGATCATTCCATATTTTCGCAGCTCGGTACCGAAAACTGCCCCTGAAGCTTTCTCTGGAGTATTTGCTATACGGTAATGTTATTTTATTTTTATGCAAACTGCGAGCTCTTTCCTCACGGGAACTTTCTTTCCACTGAAATTTTCTTGTTAGGTAAACAGGTTGCTTTTTTGAAATAACCTTGTGAATAAGACAAGCAAGATGTAATTCACGCCTTTTTTCCATTTTTAATATGCGATGCTGATTCAAATATGGAGTTATGTGCGCTCGTCTTGGGACCACAAAACAAAAACGCGCACACGCGTTCTGAACTCTTTGTATTGCTTTAACTGTTTTTTCAAATATTCTAGGGCCATACACTACATCCGCATAATTAAATAAGGACAACACTAAGCTCTCAGTTAATATGACCCTTACCTTTTCGGTAAGGTACTTTCTAAAACCGTATAGTACTCGTAGCCTGTAAAAAGCTGCCCTTATTTTCAAATTTACGTGTTCTTCAAAACGAAGTTCAGAGTCCATGAGCAAGCCTAAGTTTTTATATACCTGAACCCTTTCAATATTTTCCCCATTGATTCGCAAAACTGGTCTTTTTAATGATACTTGACTGATCTGATGTTTTGTGCCAATAATCATATACTTGGTTTTGATCGGATTTAGTTCTAAACAGTTTTTACTTGACCAGTCGAACACAATTTTCAGATCATTGTTCAGTCTATGTACCGCCTCTTCTGTTCTATTGGGTTTGAAGGAAGTATAGAGCTGGGTATCGTCTGCGTATAGATGTATTGAACTTGAACCCGTCTGTTCAATGACATTAACAAGATCAGCTGTAAATAGAATGAACAATATAGGCGAGAGAATTGACCCCTGGGGGCAGCCTCTAAAGATATTTTTTGTTTGGCTGCAAATTATGTCGCCCCGCTCGTTCTCAATCTCTACAAATTGTCTCCGCTCTGTAAGAAATGACTCGAACCATTTAATGGAGTCTTCTGTCAGTCCATAGAATTTCAATTTAGCTAGTAGAAGTTGTATATTCAAGCAGTCAAAGGCACGGGAATAATCCAACAGAACTAAAATGCTACCAAGTCCACTGTCTGAAGCATTGAGTAGTTCATCCGTTACATGTGAGAGTGCAGTGTCGGTACCATGTCCAGCCCTGAAACCAGATTGAACGAAAGGAAGAATATTTTCTTCCTCTAAGTATTTCGTTAGTTGAGAGCAGACTGCCCTCTCAATGACCTTCGAAAGTGATGGAAGTACACTTACTCCTCGTAGATCTTTAAGTTCTGATATTGTAGAGCTCTTTGGAATCGGCCTAATCCTAGCTATTTTCCAGGCATCTGGAAACACCTTAGATCTTATAGAATGATTCACAATAAAAGTGATTATCGGTAAAGTTACATCTATTGTTAATTTAATCATCTTAATAGATGAGTTAATCATGTGGTTTCATTAAGTACGTTAGGCTAGGAACTTTTCAAATGACCCTCGTACTTCGTACACGCATAAACTCAAAAGTCCTATATTTTCCGTTCCCGTGGGAATTTCAGTAATTCTTTACATAATACAAACAGACACTTATTAAGGGTCCTTTATACCAAGTATCACATCCGTGCACTCCAGGAATAAGGTTTTTTCATACAAACTAAAATATCATATAGTTCCCGTTCCCGTGGGAATTTCGGGAATTCCTTTCATAAAACAACCAGTTACTTTTTGAAAAACCTTTGTGCCAAGTATCGTATCCGTGCACTCAAGGAATAAAATTTTTCATACAAACTAATAAGTCCTATATTTCCCGTTCCCGTGGGAATTTTGGGAATTCCTTCCTTAGTGCACCCCTACATCCCCTAAAGAATGTATGTTCCAAATTTCAGCTCTCTACACCCAGTAGTTACGGCTGTACGTTGTCTGTCAGTCACTCAGTAACTCAGTCAGTAACGGAACAGTTTTATATATATATATATATATTGATTAGGTATTTCAATTATAACCAATTTCTATTGTTACTAATGAATACATTTCTGTTCACGTAATTTTAGTTACACCCATTAATCTTATCGCATTGAGTAATGGCAAAAATAAAATTTGTAATGCAAACTCTTTAAGGATTGCCTTGCTTTTAATTCTCTTTTTTTACATTTTGTATTATTTACCCGACTACGGCGAAGCAAAGGAGGGTTATGATTTTGACGTGTATGTATGTGGGTATGGAAGTTCATCTGTTCCCTCAGAACTTCTAAATTACTAATCATAATTGGACTAATGAGTTGTCGTTGGAAGCCTCTTCACTGTCCTTCGAGTTGTCCAACTTTCACACGTGCATAATATAATAATAGTATACGACAATAGTTGAAAACGGCGCAAGAGTCTCTCTTTAAGGTGCATTTGAAGTCATTAGAGCAGAGTTATATGTGTTAGGCTGCGTTTACACTGTGGCAGAGATCTATCCGAAGAATAACTAAAGTTTCACGATCTATATCTACTAATATAATGAAAAGATGAATTTATTTGAACGCAATAATATCTGAATGTAACAGTCTTATTGTTTATCATTTGATAGTCCTACAACGATTTCGCAAAAATATGATCTGATAAAGTGGGAGTTCTGAAATTTTCTTAACTTATTGAGCCGTAACGTCCTTATGCCGAGGATTTGAAAAAAGAATCGACCATTTGAACAAAACACTTTTTAGCCTCGAGCGACTGGCCACGGTGTCTTAAAATAAAAAATATAAATTATACGCGATAAATCCGGTGTAAATAAATTGTGAATCGTGAAAACTTGAGACAAAATTATCTTTATTCCGATTCATCTCTAACTCCGTGTAAACGCACCTTTACTTATGCTTGGTCAATTTAACACGTTTTATGCATAAATGTACCTTCATCATACGTATTATGAGTAATGTTACGCTTGTTATAGTGCTTCCGAAGATGACTGGCTATTACCGCAGTTAGAGAGTTACTGACTCAGATATAATATACATAGATAACGCAATTGTCATATCTGCACGAAGATAGGATTACGTTAGAAACACTATTTAGTAAGATAACATACCTATATCAAAGAATCCTGTGTGTACAAGTAAGTTATGACGATCGTGCTTCGATATCTACATAATTTATATCTAAGGCTAGTGACGTAAAAGTATTGTCGCGTTCACGTAACTGCCATACCTACCAATATTTATTATCTGTTGCAAATGCTATTATGACGAAGAAAGTTTAGTTAAGAAGAAGTAGAGTAGAACTAATAGTTTATCTTAAAGGTTTACGTTTAACCTTCTGTCTTCATACCTTTTCATATTATGATTGAATTGTTTGCTGACCGTACCTTAGTAAAGATAAGAATATCAGTAACTCAGTAACATTATTTTTCATAACGGACATACAAACGTATGATTTTGTTAGACTTTATCAATAGAAATTTTAGTGGAGATTGCAATATTTCTGTATCAATATTGTTGAACCGAGAAATTTATAAAAAGAGGCATTCATGTCATGCATAAAAAAACATTTTTACTTCTTCTTAGAAATAAACTTATCTTTGTACTTTAAGTCCAATGTAAAAATCACTTCGACGAGCTACGGACTTTAGCTAAGATGTGGAACGATCTGCCTACGTCTGTTTTTCCTGACCACTACAGTCCAGCAGGGCTAGCATGCAACCATCGATAAATAGTCGAATCGACAAGATAAATATTATTTTGTTATTTTATCCTATTATGTAAGCTAATATGCGCACCATAATAGATAGAATTACTCGATTTGATACCATGATTACGACCACAGAACCAAATATGTCATAATCTTAATAAATTACATACACTACATACTTAACATATTCTAAGAAAATATCGATAAAAGGCCCGATTTATCGTTGTCGACGGTAGAATGCTAGCCCCGCTGGAACTTTTAAGTGTCGAGTGAATAGGTTTCTCGTGGATGGACGTGTACCACCTTAGCCTTCATTCCATTAGGTGGCATGGAAGACAATCGTTCTTTACTTACTACACAAAAAATGTAAGTACCTATCTATCAATTTATATTACAACTTGGTTCATACATAATTTGCTATATGAAAACAAAGCATTTTTGCTTCAAGTTGTTGCCTTAACAGTTAAAGTCTTTTCGAACGGATTCACCGACTTTATTGACAAAAAAACGTAATAACTTGTCTCATAGGATACGGACGTACTGCACCTCCGTACTGCACCCCCGTACATCGTGCATCGATTTAAATCGAAGTTGAGCCAAATAGTAAGAGGTTAAGTATTATTTGACGACCACTATGGCGTTGGGGTAAACCTATCTGCCTCAGACGCCAGTGGTTGCGGGTTAGATCCCCGCATGGAACCAGAAAAAAAAATGTTTCGTGTCTGGGTGTTTATCTATTTATGTATTTAATATTCTAGGTTCCCCCCTAGTTCGCTACATGGTATCCCATAACACAAGCTATGCTTACTTTGGGGCCATGTAGTTGGTGTGATTGTCTGGGGATTTTATTTATTATTTATTTATTTATATTGACATGACTGTACAAGGACAGTAATGAAATTTTACTAATGAAATGACGTCTCGCGTGCCGTACGACACGGACTTACAGCTCACACAATATGATCCGTTTTACTGGATACATTTTTTCTATCGTAAGTACGTATACTGAATACTGTGCCATATTATGTGAAGTCAACCAAATAACTCCATGCGCCATCGATGAAAAAAAAAACGTATCCGGTAAAACGTATCCAGTAAAACGGACGATGTGTGAACGTGCTGTTACTGTACGCGCGTAGACACGCGTGACGCAGCTTTGATCGAAATCGTAAAAGTAGTTCCGAAGATAATGTCGAATTTACAAACAGACTATTCCTTTTCATAAAATAAAGGTAAAAAACAATCAACGTTTAAAACTGTATATTGAAATTTTCTTATATCATTAATATAGTTTTACTACATATAATGCACATTATACAAAAACCTTATTTCTCCACGCTATGATTTCGAACAATAACACGACGAGAAGAAAGCGATACTAAGTACTAACTGAATTACGGCATATACAGGGGGTTGCTTAAAAGGTTATTCAATCGAAATGTTTAAAATATGCGGAATATGTAAGCAAATATGGCAATTGAAAGCAAAACTTAACAGACAAAAACATTATTTTTATGAAAAATTATGTGTTTACTTTATCTTACATTGTTTGGAACTAAAAAGTAACAAACCCATTTAATTTTCTTTGACTGCATTTCAATATTGTACCTATTATGTTACGTCACAATTTTTGAGCTTCGAATCAAAGGAGCTCAAGTACCTAACTGAAGACAGTAACAATATGGTTATTAATTGCATAGTAAATCAGTTCATGTATGAATTCTTTTTACATTATATTTTTTCCTTTACAAATACAATATGTCTCACTACAGAAACAGTAACAATACACCAGTTTGTTAAAACCTCTCTTCATCACCCTGTATACTCATATGTTTACAAAAACATAAAGACATTGTACAGTCTGTTAACGGTTCGCAGTTTTCCCTGCGGCTAGGCACAGTATAATAAATGTACAGAAGGTTCGTTTAGTTTGGTATGTTGACAAGCTTTTTCAAGGCTTTAACAAGTATTTCTTTTTTTTTACTAGTTTTGTTGTTGCATTATTTCGTCAGTGCCGTGATTGCGTTTAATATGTACTAGTTTAAACCCATTTTAGTTTTGATACTGTAGGTTTCCCTTTTTGTTTTTTGATAAAAACTGCCTATAGGTATGCTTCCTCAAAATTTAGGCTATCAGATGTAAAAATAATTTACAAATAGAAATTTCTTTGTCAAACAAACAAGCTTCAGCTTTATAATAGATTATTCAGTTTCGTTTTTCTGAAATTCAAAAAAAAGCCAGTTTTAATATTTCTTATAAAAAAATAAAGCTTAACACTATATTATCATAGAATATTAATTCTATGTTAAGTTACATAATACGGGAAGGGGAACAGCTGGTAATTCTATGTTTTTCTTTCGCTCCTAGTAATGTACTAATTTGTTATATCTATAAGTTCACATTGGTTTAAAATCTAAATATTTAACCGTACTTCTAGCCTTCGCATATTTTATTTTGTCCCTGACTAAGTAACATGTCACCACTGAGGTCAAACACCTGCATGCCCTGCCCTATTTTAATTACTGACCCTTTTAACAATGAAACCGCTCAGTAGGACAAACTGTGGCGCCACCTGGTGGTCTATATGATAACTAACTTACTCTTCATATTTATGTCGATAAAGTTAACAATAGGGAGTTTTCATTTTAAGCTAAAATAATCAACGAATGCAGGGCTTAAATAATCCGACTTCACTACTTTGGCTAAAATATAAGGTCATCAACGTAAGTATTCTCCGTTTTCAAGCACATTACTTCTAAAATTGCAAATTTTTCAAAAAGAACTCATTCGATTTTGATGAAATTTATATGGGACTACCTCTGAAGTACGGAAGTATCATATGAAACAATAATATTGAAAATCGATTCACAATTAACCAAAAATTTGCGTAACAAAGATACAAAAAAAATATTAATAAACATACACACGAATTGAGAACCTCCTTCCTTTTGGAAGTCGGTATAAAAACTAGTTAATTTTTTTTACATCAAATAGCGCTTATGCCAAAGTATGTAATGTCAAAAACTGTGTATAAAAATAGAAGGTACCTATAAAAAATCGCGACAATCCACCAACCAACACTGGGCCATCTTAGTGGTTTATGGCCTAAAGACTTCTCGTCACCCACTTGAGAGGCTCGCAGCCCAGCAGTGGGCTCATCAAAAAAGTGTAACAATAAACGAGAAACTGAGAGCCACAGTACACTAATAATACACTTTATTGCCAATTAAGAAAAAAAAAGAGAAAAGAAGAAAAAAGAGTGCAGAAAACAATAACAATATCAGCGCCATCTGGTGAATAAGATAAACTCAAACTCAAAACATTTATTCGGAAAACTACAACAGCACAACACAACAGAATAGATAAAAACATAAGGCAAACAGTGAAAAAAAGAATAATAAAATATAAAAACAAAACAAATAATAAACATGAAGAAATGAAAACAATAGAAAAAACACATAAAAAAAAACAAAGGCTTAAATAAATAATCTTGTTCTGTAGCATGCTTACCGAATAGGACCCATCTCAGCACACTGCTGCACTGCAGCAGTAGCCACAACGCTGATTTTCAGATGAGCCGCCCTATCTAGTGTGTAACTAACTTATTTTATTCTAGTAACTTGCATTGCTTCCAATCCCAGAGGAATTCCAAAATAAAATATAGCCTACAATATACCTTACCTTGAGGAAAGATTTAGGTCATAAAGTCATAACAATGTTAAGCCAATTAGAAAGAAAATGTTATGAAATTGCTATAGGCCGCAGTTATTTTTGTGGCGCAGTGCTCCTTGAACATTGAAATGAGTAATTTAAATGAACTTACACGTAGATTCTGTCGTACCTACGTGCTGTTGTTTTATACGAAGGTTTATTGAAAAATGTTACTCTTACCTTATACGTATTTTGTGCTCTTACTAACAAGGACATTTACAGTTATTCCTAAATTTTGCCGTTTTAGGGTTCGCACGTTCGGTAGAAAACAACAAAAACGCTTAATGATGCAGCTCTGTCTTGATTCTTGCAACTTTTTCGGCTCATTTTTCGGCATCACCATTTTCATATTTAACCTATACTATCTTATGCAAAAACTTAATAAAACTTATAAACAACTTCCTATTTTGGCGAAAATTGAATATAGTTCTGTTTAGTGTTTATTTTGTATAACGTTGTAAGATCAAAAAATAATTCTACGCTGTCGTTATAAAATAATATTATAAAAATAAAATTTCTACAGGTTAAAGAATTTTTTTAAAAAATTTCGGTTTATTCAACTATGAAAAATAAATGCCTTAGTGAAACCTTGCCATAGTTTTCAAGAAATTAAGGAAAATCCGTAATTCATCTTCATTTAACAAGTATGGATAGAATATTTCAGGTATGGAACCTTCTTCTCCCGGATTCAACTCAATCCTGACAAGTTTTATATTTGCTTCGCTCTAATTAACATTTTAAAGGCATGAATTACTTCGAGTAAGCTGTATAATTTTTAATTAGATTATCTGTATGGACACCAGCTTTCTTTTTATTTCGACTGTGTTTTATCAATGTGGCTACGAAGTAATAGTGTTTTATCAATTGGGCTACGATACGTAATAGTTCTTTTGACTCTGGCTTTGATTATGAATCTAAACGAAGGTAAAAAAATACATAAGCTTTGCAGGATGGGCTGTAAAATACAATTCGTAATCCATCTGGAAGTTTAAAGTTAAGCACGTTCCAACAAATAAATTCTTCAATTTTATCATTTAAGTAAAGATACTGAATTACTGAATAGTCCGGTCAATTTAGACCAAAAAATGAGAGTAAAGTTACATAAAGTCCCAACAAGCTGAATTTCAGTGAAATTGTTCAAAATATAATTATAAACAATGTCTAGAAGTTCCCCATCATTCCCCTGTAAGGAAAAAATTTAATTCAAGGTCAAAGGTCAAAAAAAATAGTTTTTCGCGATTTTTAGCAAAACGGTAAGTTTTATCATAAAAGTACCTCAGACAAAAATTGTAGATCATAAAATTATCTATAAAAAATGTATCAATACTTTTTTTCTTACGCCCACCGTTTCTGAGATATAACGATTCAAAAAGTTAAATAAAACGCGCTAAGTACACTACCTCATAGGTGGCTTGGAAACGTGTGCATATTATGACGATAACAACTTTTATAACTTTTAATTCTAAAACTTTTTATTCGTAGTAGGTAATTTTATACACTTTACGAACGTCAAATGCTGGATGAAGGTGGCGCGGGTCCGGACGACATGACGAATCCTGGGGGAGGCCTCCGTCGAGAAGTGTGCATCTCTCGGCTCATGAAGATAATGATCGTCCATTTTCCACCAATGTCTTGGTGTTGTCTACTACTTTTCTTCTTCGGCTTTAAAAAACGAAATTAAAGTAGAACCTTAGGTAGACCCAGAGGAAAAAAGCCGGCGAAAAAAAAACTCTCGGCACTCTTTTGTAAAAAGTGCTTATAATAGGTACAATTTGGCAGAAATACAGCTCTGCTATGACATGAACAAACAAACAGAAGACAGCTATTCGTGCTTGCCAATATCATGCATGTCACAGCCAAGCTGCTTACATCTTTAATATTTGGAAATAACCTGTGGAAACATCAATCCCACGCTCTTTTGTCATCTTAATAATCTTTGAGTCTATAGTAGCTTCACTTTTAATCATTCTCATTCAGACCTTTCACTACGAAGATTTTACTGGTATCATTATATTTCATTTTAACATTTCGAATAGTCAGTTTACTGCATTGAATTATTCGCCAGGGTATAAAACATATTTATTTATTTTATTTAATATGTCTTTCTCAAATTACTTATCTAAGAATACCCGTATGCCTATATGTAGTAAGTAACCTGACAGTGCAACTGCGGTCAAACGCCAGTTCAAATAAACCAATAGAAAAGATCAGTCAAGTGCGAGTGAACTCGTTCAACGTGGGTTCGGTAGATTCCTAATTGGAGCAAGTTTTTTTTCGACATATCGAATGGTCGAATTCGTTTTACTAAATAATCTTAAATAACGGCCTTTTCTAACCGGATTTCGTTGATAAGAATCGGATGTAGTGCGTAAGCGCTCGTACACTAGCAGTCGTGCGCGGTTTTACCCGCGTAGCTTTTGACTGTTAAAAAACCCTTCAGTTTTATGACATAAGTGTAGATTTTTGTTTGAAAATATATCCCACACAATGTCACCTATTAAAGTAAAGCATATCTAGTGTTATGAGATACCATGTAGCGAAGTAGAATATGAATACAAAAACATTCAGACCTGGAACTTTATTTTTTGGTCCCAGCGACCCACGACTTAACGTAGCAGCGTCTTAGGCCCCTGCGCCATGGAGGTCGTCGAATTTGACGTTTCGATGTCTTAACTGGCACCGTGATCATGAACGACAATTAAATGCGCTTCGTACATACATACATACATAACTTCACGCCTGTATCCCGTTTGGGGTCGGCAGAACACCAAAGGTAATAAAACCATCTGATGTCACGTTTGACAAATTTGGAGGCATTACAATAGTGGAGAGAGACTATTGCAGCGACAGGGGGTCAGCCTATCGCCCACAAAAAAGCGACCCATAACACCTCGGTCACTTAACTGACTTTTACAGTATGCCTGGGAAGAGAAGCAGCTGGCACATTCTATGTTTTTCTTTCACTCCCAGTCCACCATAGAAGCAAATGCGCTTCGTTTTCGATAATAAGTCGCGAAAACTAAACTCAATTTTCCTTTTTATCGCGCAACCCTAAAGAAAACTGTACACCTCACCAGTTTAACGTCACTCGACGCACAATATCGCCCTGCCCATTACTGTTCCGGTTAAAGAGTCGCCTCCGCCATATTTGGAACACGCCATTTTACCGCACGACATTCCGCCATTTGCTGGATCCGCGTGTTTTTGTGGCGGTTTTAGAAATGGTCGCATGGGAAAGAATTGCCACTTAAAAGCTGATAGTTGTGAGATAATGTTTTGAAGAAATAGACATTTATTGAAAGACATCAACACAATAACAAACGGTTACATAATAAACGAAGTAAAGTACAGTCTGCAACAGAATCATGTATGCCACCTAGTCTCCCGCACACATACAATGTGCATGCATACCTATTACCTACCCACGGTAACTACAGGTTAAAACCTATTAAAATATATTTAAATAATCAAACACACTAATACATAGTAAAAATACAAACACATAATATCAAAGATACATTACAATTTTTCCGAGTGACTCGTGACCACACTAGGTCTTCAAAGACACCAAGTTCACATGTCGAGCTAACACGTAAAATACACGGGATAAAATCCTGGTCAAAAATTATTTGAAGAAAATATTAATTTACAGAATAATAGTCAAACTTCAATGACTTGAGGATTCGATATTAAAGCCTATTTTATAAAAAACAGCATAACTATTCTCTACACCACGAAGTCTGTATTAGATTGACAATCTTGCTCGTTCTGATACATCGATCCGGCTCGAAGGACCTATCTAAACATGGGAGAATGCATGAAATAAACACACTCGAAACAAATTATCCTTTATTTCAAATATTAAAACAGACATAAATATGTCACAGGAAACTGTTTAATCTGCCGTAAATGAATGTGTGGCTCATACAATCAAATTTATGTCCCCTCAGTTTCACTTTCGTTAAATTCGGCTTTGACCGAGTCAATAAATGAATAAACTAGCCAAACCAACGACACACCACAAATATGAAGCTCTAAAATAATTTTATGGAGATTTTGACTTTGTGGAGACCAAACTAACCCGGCTAGTTCTCGAATCCCGATCCAGTAATAATGACTTTTAGGAGCCCAAACTGGTCCTTTGGCGGGGACTGTAACCTAGGACCCCATCTTGAGACCGTTCTGTCAGCCCCGATCGTTAAACATCGTAAGAAGTACCCTATGTATTTTTATATTTCGCGTGGTTTTCTGACAACGTAGAATTTACCCGCGGTTATTCAAATACCGCTAGAATATCGGTGTAAAAATCCTATATGCTATTCCAGACTATACCCTATCACTATGCCAACTATCAACCATATCCGCTGAGCCGTTCTGCCTTGATTAAGGAGGAACAAACGTCCATACCTTTATACTTCCATCCAAACTTTCGCAATTATAATATTACCTAAGTAAGAAGTAAGATATGCTTCCATGCTGGACTGGGAGCGAAAAAAAACGTAGAATGTGCCAGCTGCTTCTCTACCCGGGCATACTGTAAAAGTCAGTTAAGGTACAGAGGTTTTAAAAGCGTTTTTGTGGGCGATAGGCTGACCCCTTGTCACTACAATAGTCTTTTTCCATCTTTATAATACCTCCAAATTTGTCAAACGTGACAAGAGATGGTCTTGTAACCTCTGGTGTCTGCCTACCCCATAAGGGATACAGGCGTGACGTTATGTATGTATGTATGTAAGAAGTAAGATATTCTGGAACTGTATGCTAAAGATATTCACGGTCCATACAGTCTCTAATCTGTCAAACTACTTTTTGTTAGGTATGTGAATGTATAAAGATGATATTGCCATTGAAATGCTGCCTGTTTATATCTAAATTATTGGTGCAAACTTGATTTAATTTCTTAGAAACGATATCGGGATTTTCATTTCAAGTGGATGATACCAGTAGTCTATTGAGTAACTTGAGAGGGTAAAATATTCAAATCCTTGCTGCGGTTTCTAATATAAGTAAATGATTTGGAATTAACCGAACATGAGCTATTATTTGCACTATACATATGTTGTTTTAATACATTTCATGAGAAGTCAAAAATCTGACAGGTCAGCTATGAACATTACTCTTTCATCTCAGTCCATTAAGCCTTTTTAGCTTAAACCACTAACAAACAGCCTTCCATCCATCCATACACATACTATTTATAATAATAAACTCTTATAACAATAGAAGTATATTCTAGTCTACATATAATCCTAAACTCCAACAATATCCATCGCTTGCATAAATTAACCCAAGAATAATAAGGAAGCTAAAACCTTATGTAAAATTTCGAATTGAGAACACACTCGCGTCGCGTGCGCATATATTTTGATGCGATATGCGCACCGGAAGCCACTAAACGGGCAACAGGCGGACGGATCATCAGTTTTATTATTTAGCTGTAGTACGGTTGTTAACTATTAACTTTAGAGTCTAATGCTTTGACTGTTAAAGTTACGCTTTAACTGTGGTCGAGTATAATTTTTAGTTTCAAATTTTTTTCTACTCGAAAGTGAGTGTCTGTGTGGATGTTTGTTAATCTTTCAGGCATAAATTATAGAATGGATTTTACAATAATATAGCTTACATCAGAATAACGTATAGGTTTATGAAGAAATTGTGTTATATAACAAAAAAATTTGAGGCGCTATGTGAAAAATGCAGAATTTTAATTTTGTTATTAAAGATAAGATAGGACCTTAGAAAAAAATAACTTAATCGAAATACTGTGCATAAAATTCTTTTAAAAGCCCTTTTTTTAATCGTTAAATTTTTCAGCACATTTTTCTGGGATAATATCTTTTTTTACACTTACCGTGGTTTCTGAATTAAGAAACTTTTTATCGACAGCAAATATTTCCTTACAATCTATTTCATCCATTGTAAACCCAAAACCCATTATTTCACTATTTCAAAATAAAAAACTAATTCCATTTCGCATTACAAAACTAACTTAAAATCGTAACAAAAAACCTATCCCCAATCCTCTTTATTCCCGACTTCAGAAACATTATTAACCAATTTAACCAATCGTTTCACACCAATTCGGACACTTAACCGCCCCTCGGCTATTCAATAAACCTTATTTAACCCATTGTCCGTAATAAAAACGCTTCTCAACTTAAATCGCAGTTTAATAATAATCAGATCTTATTAAGTAGAATGATTAACGACCTCTTTTTGTTAACTTTAATGTTTATTAAAGTAGCTAAATTAAATTTTCAAATGAAAGAAGCAGACTTTGTTAAGTCACTATCTTGTTTATGTATTTTCTTTTATCTATACTAATATATAAAGCTGAAGAGTTTTTTTGTTTGTTTGTTTGTTTGAACGAGCTAATCTCAGAAACTACAAGTGGGATTTGAAAAATTCTTTTTGCATTTGATAGCCCAACTCTTGATGAAGGTTATAGGCTATATTTTATCGTGAAATTCCCACGGGATCAAAAGTCACGCGGGTAAAACCGCACGCGGTGGCTAGTGAGGAGATAAATACCATTATCAAGAGTTACTAATTGATAAATACTAGCTCCTCGCAGGTTTGTTTTGCATAACTTCTGAAATCTTTTGAATGTTATTTAAAACTGCAATAACTATCAATCTGTTGTTAAAGTATTAAGTTCACTCGTGACCACGGGGTCTGTAAAGGCACCTTTTATTCATTCACATTTAGCCAGGAGATGCCCACTGCTGGACAAAGGCGTACTCCAAGTTTCTCTACACCGATAGGTCCTGCGCTACCCACATCCGTTACGTAAACGTTACTAGCGACTATGACCATCGTCGTCGGTGCACCTTGCGGAGTCTACCTATGCTGCGTCTCGCTACGTGGTCGCCACTCGAAAACCTTACTGCCCCAACCCTGTACCCTGCCCGTGTATTCTTCTGGTTTAAAAGTGATTTATTTAGGGTTCTTCCCTTAGAGTTAGGCTATGAAATGCCGAAATATTTTCAAATCGGACTGCTCGTTTCAAAGATAAGCGCGTCCATGCAAACTAACACTTCAGCTTTATAGAATGGTAAGTAGATATCTGAATACACAAACGATGAAAGTACGCGTATACTGTTTTGATAAGATAATTGCTGTTGAGTTTCTAGCTACCGTCTCTTGAAAGTTAGACTTTCTGAAGTGGCTTTCAATATCTTATGTCTTATGAGTTTCAAGTGTAAAAGTAACGATAAACTACTAAAGTGACAGAAAATATCTTCATCCTTAGTTACTGTTATCTGGTGTATAAAAGTTTGTCTTGTTACTAGAGGCACTTCGAATCACGCATCGTTGGAGCGGGTATTTGTATGACTAACAAAGATAGTAAGTTTACTTACCTTTTTTTATATATTTCAAAAACTAATTTATCCGTTATCTATTATCCACGACAAAAGTTTTTAAAATAAACTTAATTTGACCTAGAAACTGTGTTAAAAATATTAATTAACCATTATTTTATTAATACCTCCTCGGATTCAGTAGCGTGGTAAAATTAAACTAATTAATACCGCAAATTAACTACCCCACGCGATGACGTAGGATTTTAGGACCAAACCTTAAAAAACGACTCTACAAAAGAAATAAGTAAAAGAACTATTACCTACCTCCGTTATTTTTATTGTCATAATAGAAAACTATTGAAAAAACTGGCAACTCATCCTCCAGGTATACGTTTTGCCAAGAAAGATTATAATTAATTGGTTTCTGATTTATTTCGTTTTAATAGTTTCCGTTACATCGGAAACTTTCAATTTGTAAACAATATAATGTTTCTTTAAAAGACTACAAAGAAGTGTATTTATACATTAACAAAATCTAAAAATACACTTTTTTGCAGAGTTTAAGACGCGATGAACAAAAAATAAATGTTTTTAAGTGTATAGTGATGGTATACGTATTTTCTTAAGATCTCATCTGAAGGTTGGTGAAGATGAATTCGAAGTTACGGAATTGTCTCTTAATAAAGTTTGTTTAGCACAAGCTGTTTTCAGCGGTTTACCCACGCAACTTTGAATCCCGCGGTAATATAGGAGTAAAAACTAGACTGTACACTATCATTATACCAAATTTCACCCATATCCGTTGAGCCGTTCTGCCGTGATTGAGGAACAAACATCCGTAGGTACATCCAGATATCTAAACTATCACATTTATAATATTAGTTATAAGTAAGATAAGTTACCAGTCTTTTAGGTAGGCAAAGCTGGTTTCCGAAATATGCGCTGGCTCAAAGTTTCATTCAAAAACATGGCAGCTATAATTTATAACAATTAAAAATTCGTGAAAAATCGAATTTGGTTGCCAGGAATACTGAATTTATCCTTTGTTTTATTTCACACTATGCCCTGCCTGCATTGAGTTAATATGTACCTACCTACTAAACGTACTAGAGAAGATATCGCCTATCTTTGCTTAGTCACATCAAACTGCGGTCCCTGAGCCGCTCTTCACACAGACGTTTGCTATCAATGTATGTGATAGGCCACGTGGGCCACACACTGTATTTTTGTAAATAAATATTTCAACACACTTGCTCGTAAAGTGAGCCTTATTCTATTGAATTTAGAACTATAAACTGGGCTATAAGTCACGCGTGCATAATATATTATACCCTAGTACATAATATAATGAATCCTACAAAGTTGAATTGTACCTTTGTGCAAATTACATGCGAGTAAACAGAGCATATTTTATTGGTCCGGGTTATACATTAAATATTTTCAGAAACAACAAAGAGGTTTTATACCACTTCAAATCCATATACATTTTTAAATGTTTGCGCCTTATATTAGTAAAACAAATTTGTATATCAAACAAATTATTCACAATTTACAATAATTTGTTATAAAATATTAAAATATTTGCATTTTCCACTCCAAATTAAACATTTTCACTTAAAATAGGCTGTATATGCTATACAGACATTGACACATTTGGCGGAAAAAAAAACCTACGCGCATGCGCGAGGTTCGGCGCCATTTTTCAATCACAATTCACAGCTTTGTTATCAAATGTGTTTGTTATTTTATGACCACGTATGTCTGTCTTTTACTCACAAGTGTGTTGAAAAACGTCGTATGTAACTCGTGAGCGTTGCTAATTACAGTCTCGGCTCATTATTAAGCCTCGTCTGTAATTAGCAACTTCGCTCACTTGTTACATAATATACTATTGAAAAACGTTAAAAATGAATTGCTGTGTATTAAGATAATGCAATAATATCTCAAATAATACTTTCAAGCGCTATGTTTAATATAATTTTTCATAACTTAAGAAAATAAGATTTCATTGTTTTAAAATCGAATATGAATAATATTGTTGTCGCCATGTTCAATTATTCATCAAAGACTAAAAATATTTAGATGGCAAAAGTAGGTAAAATAAATTTACCGAACATTATCTGCGCGTAGAAAAAGCTTTTTGATATTTTTATGATCATTTTACTCTAAATTTGTTTTTATATACAGGGTGTTTATTCAAAGGGCAGACAAAAAAAAAATGATCAACACTTACTTACCCAGAAGAACGGTCCTATTTTACCTTTCGGATACCGAATCTTAAAAATAAAATAAGTTCTGAATAATAATTCTCTTTCTTTTCCAGGCAAGTCGGCCGAAACCTCATCATCGCGGGAGGGACTCGAACAATCGACGCCACCGGCAAGCTCGTGATGCCGGGAGGGATCGACCCTCACACCCACTTCGAGCTGGAGATGATGGGCGCCAAGACTGTGGATGACTTCTACAAGGGCACCAGGGCCGCTGTGGCCGGCGGCACCACTACAGTTTGTAAGTATTTTTTTCGGGAAACTAGCTTTGAGTGGATTTACTCGCGATTATTTACGTTTTATTCATTTTAAAGCGACTGCTTCTTACAGAGATTTTATGCGCGTATTGTCGGCTTAGAATAGCCAGCATTACGCCCCTGGAAGTGTGTCGTAAAAAGCAATTCATACGACCACTATGTGGTAAGATCCCGTCAGTCTGTCTGGCTAGCGACCACCCTTTACCTATATGAAATCTGTCGTCAAATCACACCGCTCTCGGGCGGTGATGTGTTCCGACAGTATTTTTTGATGAGCCAGTGCTTTCTTAAACCCTAGTGCTGTCATCTTTGATAACATCTTTATCTGATATTAACAAAAACAAAGGTTAGAGCTACAAAGAAACTAACTCTCTAGCTTTATTATTTATAATTAAATTTTGGTTTGTACGTAAAAAACATGAAGTCATTGTGGCGGCGCGCCGTGGTTACTGTGCGATAAAACGATATCGCAGATTAAGCGCGCTCGGCGCGGCCGGTATTAGGATGGGTGGCCGCCGTTCATTTATTTTGCACGAAGAATTCTGTGCTTCGGAGGGCTGTTAAGCAGTCGGTCCCGGGTGCTGTATACTTGTATACAGTAGTTTTTTGGGTTTGTCAGAAGCCATTTTGGCACTGGGTCGGCTTGGTGGAAACCTCCTCGTCACCCAGTGGAGAAACTCATAGCCCTGCAGTGGGCTCATTACACGGAGTTGTGATGATGTTAATAAATAATCAACGAATGCAGAGCATTAAAAAAACCGACTTCACGTCAAAACGTTGGCTGAGTTGAGAATGTCATCAACGTAAACATTCTCCGAAATCGTACATATTTTTTCAAAACTTTGAAATTTTCCATGAATTACTCAACCGATTTCGATGAAATTTAAATGGGACCAACTATGAAGTATCCTCTATCATATGAAACAACAATTTTCAAAATCAATTCATAATTGTTCGAAATATCGTGTAATAAAGACACAAAAAAGAACATACAGAAGAATTGAGAACCTCCTCTGTTTTTGGAAGTCGTTTGAAAATATAAAAATAACCTTTATTGAAATATATAATAAGTAATCTTATTGTTTCAGTGGACTTTGTGTTACCTGTGGCCGGACAGTCTCTGCTTGAAGCTTACGCCAACTGGAGGCAGAAGGCTGATGGAAAGGTAAATATAGAAACACTAGCTGAACCGGCAAACGTTGTTTTGCCATATAAATAAAAAAAAATAGATGTTGGCCGGTTCTCATAGATACCGGATAAGCACAAAAAATTTCATCAAAATCGGTCAAGCCGTTTCGGAGGAGTATGGCAACGAAAACTGTGACACGAGAATTTTATATATTAGATAAGCTTTGTATATTTCAATTAAATAATGACTTAGCTGTTGTTAAGTAGACTCCACCACCTATACCTGTAAGATCTTTATGTACCGTACTCTATTACAATAAATATATTTGATTTGATTTGAACGCTAAAACATGAAATCAATGGGGAACTCAATGCCATGCCGGTCTTGGGATATTCGATCCCGGTGCTAGTATTTACACTACCTATCATGTTCTACCTATATCTATATGTATATCTGAAACACAGCAAAGCATTGAAATTTATTCTTAACTTCAATGTTTCCTGTGACCCCGTCAGTAGTCGCAAACTGAGTTAAATATCTTGTACACGACTACTTTAATTTTCACCAAGTAAAATTAAAAAGCATTTGAGAGGATGCCACATACGAACTCATAGAGAATACGTGAAACTTATCACTAATGAGAGCCCCTTTTTAAGTGTTTTATTTGGTGTAATGAACTGTGAAAACTTTAGTTTAAACTTAAGTTTAGGTAGGGCTCTCAATTGGGGTTTAAAAATGGCCATAAATGGTTTCCATCTAACGTTGTATCCCTACTTAGTCTGTGCATATAACCAAAAGATAACCTTTCCAAGCAATCTTCCAATCGACTATAAATATTTTTCATTTCCAGGTTTGCTGCGACTACGGCCTCCACGTCGGAGTGACCTGGTGGTCTCCCAAAGTCCGCAAGGAAATGGAGATGTTAGCCTCTGAGGATTACGGCGTAAATTCCTTTAAGATGTTCATGGCGTATAAGGATAGCTGGATGCTTAATGACTATGACCTGAGCTGCGTGTTTGAAGCTTGCACTGAGTTGAGGGCTTTACCTATGGTAAGGATAGATAATGATTGATTCAATAAAGCAAAAAAATAGTTTAAATTTTAGCTTAAAATTGCTGTAACGCCAGGATAAACTTGTCGTAAAAGGTGGTAGGACCCCTTCGCCTGGCTAGCTACCCTTTATATAAAATCTGCTTCCAATTATCAGTGACTGGGCGATGGTCCTGCCGAAATTTTATGAAGAGCCAGTTCCTTCTTAAACCTCTGTCACGGGCGTTATTTACCATTATACCCGGCGCGGCGAACCTTGATCCCTGTGACACTGACAGTAATTTCCACAACACAACCTTGTAGTGCCGTCACCGTTACATTAGAATCGTATTGGAGGCGTCTAAAAATGGTATTTATTTATGAAAATTTATTTTTAATGAAAGTTAAATCATACCTTATGATGTAACTTTTGCAGAACGTAAACGTAAATTGTGATTGAGATAATTTCTTGTAAATGTGATGAATTGTTATAATACCAACGGAATATCATTGTCTTGGCATATAGCTACGTAAAATAAATAAATGCCATTTTAAGACGCCTCCAATACGATTCTAATGTAACGGTGACGGCACTACAAGGTTGTGTTGTGGAAATTACTGTCAGTGTCATAGGGATCAAGGTTCGCCGCGCCGGGTATATGTAAGATAGAAATCAAACGCAGGCTAAGACACTGATAAAAGCGTGATCGCTGATTAAAGTGTAATTAAGTACTTATACATGATTATATCTAGAACAAAAAGTGTCTTATTTGGTGTACTGAACTGTGAAAACTTTAGGTTAAACTTAAGATAAAAATAGATAACTTAAGTTTAAAAATTAAAAAATAATATATAATTATAAAATACTAGCTGACCCGGCAAACGTTGTTTTGCCAAATAAATAAAAAAAAAATTGATGTTGGCCGATTCTCATAGATACCGGATAAGCACAAAAAATTTCATCAAAATCGGTCAAGCCGTTTCGGAGGAGTATGGCAACGAAAACTGTGACACAAGAATTTTATATAGTAGAATATAATTATTATAAATATATATAATTATTACAGGGTTGCCTGTAAGAGATCATCTTTCGATGATAAGGCTGCCTATTGTGCTCTGTATCTTAAAAATTGTTCTGTATAAATATTCCTTATTTTTGTGTACAATGAAGAATAAATAAATAAATATCACAAAATTAACGAATAAGTAAGTTGTAGGGATTTCTTCGTTTAAAGACTTCGTTTCACCTACTGAAAGGTGTGCCCTCTCGCTATGTTTCTACAATGAAATATTTGATTTGTCATGTTAGGTAACATGCATGAACTTGCATTACAATTTGATTTAAAAAAAATAACAAGAAATGAGATGATATCTTCCCGAATTCTTTAAGAAAAACACTTTTAATAAATACAGATAATATAGTATTAAAGATAGAAATATTTGGAGTAAAACCCGTAATGTAGTTTTAATTTTCCAATATTAAAATTTCCAGGTACACGCAGAAAACGGGCACATAATTGCCAGAAACACGGAAAGGCTGCTCGAAGCGGGATACACCGCCGTCGACGGACACGCCCGCTCCAGGGATGAGGAAGTAGAAGCCGAGGCAGTCAACAGAGCCTGTGTTATTGCCAATCAGGTATATATTTAATTACATAATCGCCAAAACTCGGAAAAACTGCTCGAAGCGGGTGACACCGGCGCAGAAATGGTTTGTGACAAACCCTAACGAGCACCCGGGGCCCACTGCTGTATACAAGTATACAGCACCCGGGACTAACTGCTTAACGTGCCCTGCCAAGCACGGATCGGTCACCCATCCTAGTGCCGACCGCGCCGAACATTACGCGCGGTAATGACACTTGGTCTCAAGGACTGCATATCGGTATATTTTTTTCAAATAGTACCAGTAAAATATCAGTACCCTTATTAGTGTACTGCCTCATTAAACACAATACCTGTACAAGTTATTAAAATCTAACTTAATTATATCAGTAACCAAATAATGTATACCGGATTAATTTCTGTAGATGTTTTTAGTACTGAAATATTTTAACGTATTTAATTCTGTACCGAAATGTATATATAGGTCAGCATATGTCCCTAGGCTTCATAGGCTTCAAGTAAACTATCGAACATTCTACAGTATCCGCTACATTATTTAAAAATATTTTTTTCATATCAATATTAATATTAATACAGGAAAATTTCAGTTAACTGAAAAAAACAGTTATGCTACAGTAATAAAAAGGGTACACGAATCATTTCAGTATGAATTCCTGTTCTGTTATTTTTAAATACACCTAATTTAACGGTATGACGTCATACAGAAAAAAAATTTACAGAAATTCATACCGGTATGCAGTCCCTTCTTGTCCTGCTCCTGAACTAAGTTACGCTGAAATAGCCGCAGTTCAGCCCGTCCAACCCAACCACTCAGCACCGAAGGGCCGATCTTCGGAGAACTGGGAGGACAGCGAGGGTTTCATTAAGGTGGAGCGAAAGAAGAAGAAGACATCCTGATAGAACAAGTGCGGTACCGCACCGAACAGAAACAATCTTCTGCTGCGTGCCGAGGTGCCAACGACGCAGCTGTACGTGTCTCGCGTGCACCACGCCTTCACGGCGAAGGATGTAGTGGAGTATCTGCACGCGAAGACAGGACTCAACATGAGGGTCGAGCGGTTGGAGTCTCGCCACAGAGTGAGTTTCAACTCCTTTGTGGTGAGAATGCCGACCGAACATCTGTCGACCTACATAAAAGTAGATTTTTGGCCGCAGGGTGTCGTGTTCCGTCGCTTCCGAGGAAACAACAACAACTTGACACAAGGTTGTCGCATCCCACGTCGCAGCCCATACGTGTGAATTAGTGTAGTTTTAATATATTGTATGTATTTTAGGTTAAGTTATATATTTTCTATCGGCCTTAGATATAGTATTTTACATTCTTAAGTTGCCTGAAATAAATAAATCGTATGATTACCACGGCGCCACGACGTAACATCAAAATCAGTTTTTTTAAACAAAGGAGTTATTCAGATATTAAACTGTGTGCTGGACCATTCGGGTAATTTATTTCATATAATCAAAATCAACAACACAATATTTAATTGCATGAAAGTAACTTTTTGAATTGTTATTTACTATACATTACACAAGATTTGATCAATTTTTGATTAATTTATCTGAAACGGTAACTAGGTGATCAATTGCTTATAATACAATAACCAATATTTGATATATTTTACATAATATAAGTTAATGTCC
Organism: Stenoptilia bipunctidactyla; assembly: GCA_944452665.1. Lineage (NCBI taxonomy): Eukaryota > Metazoa > Arthropoda > Insecta > Lepidoptera > Pterophoridae > Stenoptilia > Stenoptilia bipunctidactyla. Next base: position 10,925,867 of record OX101743.1, read on the forward strand.
AAAAGAAAATAGTGAACATACCATAAATTGAAAATTAAAATAAATAATATGGTGTGTAGTTTTGCATAATTCAAAAAGAAAATACAGTTGTTGGGAAATAAAACCAGGTGGCGATTTCTTCCAGACCAACGCAAAGCAAAAAAACTTATAATGAAGACACTATTAACACTTTACTTAATACATGAAAAAATATACGAATATTCATTATTAAATAAGCATAATATATTAACAGTCGATGCATTAGTATTACAATAGGTAACTCATTATGGTATGCATTATAATATGCGACATGTGGGTAAGTAAATGAGAATAATAATAACTCTTTATTGCCGACAAAACAAGTACAGGAAAATTAAAATTTAACACATATTTGGACAATTTGGGCGACCTTATCAATGCAACCGATTTCTACCAGGCAATCTGACTGTTTATATAATGGAAATCATTCTTAAGTAGGTTTTTGTACCCACAAGAACAAATCGCATCAAAATCGGTCTAGCAGTTCCCAAGTAAACATAACGCACGTTTTCACTTTACAAGCATGCCACATACGAAGAAATCGAAGCCGAGGCCGTAAACCGGGCTTGTGTTGTAGCAAACCAGGTGACAATAATGTTAATTATCGTTAGCTTTGCGCTTAAAGGTTTTCCTGACGTTTGACAATAGCTGTCAATGTTAGAAATGGACGATGACAATTTGTAATGGTGCTTGCTGCTTTTAAACCTTATTGAAAAGATAACAGTGATTCAATCATACATTAAGAAATAAACTTTTAAGGTATTGCATAGCTTCTATCGCGGGCCTTGAGCCCCACGCCATTGAATCCAGAAATTTCGTAACGAAAAAAACTTTGATGTCATAACTTTACATGCGGGCTTTAATAAACAATCAGCGCCATCTACTAGGAACTCGTGGAACTTCATATTAGATCAAACATTACTGCATTAATAAACTAAATAAATAATTATAATTGCTTAAGTTGATAAAAAATGCTATGCAATAGCTTTACCGCGGCAGTCTCCGAGTGCCACACGTCTTTTTTAAAATATATTTTGATTGTTACATACTTACACAATACTTGAAAGTTATAAAAGGTAATATAATGATTTTATTCTATTTCATGTAGTTTTATGTTATACGTAAAATCTCAACTTAAGCGTTTAGTCTAAGTATTTTTAATACTATTATAACTAATTTAATGAGTGTAAGACTTTATAAAGAGCCAATATTTTCATGTATTAATAATTAAAAATAAAACATTTAAATAATCATCATTTCATATTTTTGTGTGTATATAACAACGTACCTGAAAAGATACGGTAACGTCAAGCTATAAACTATAATATACTATAAACGTAATGAAATCCGGTAGAAAACGCCTTTTATTGGATGCAACGAAATCCTGAAACATTAATTCTTATTCGTCTATGACATGCGATATAGATAAAACTGTTAAATTACTGGAATATGCATAAAACAACTCAATAATTACGTTCGGTCGCCGTCGCAATCGCAATGCCTGCTTATTGCAATTGATGGCTTATTTTGTTCTAATTTTTAGTTTACATTTAATTCCAATTTCTAGATATTTCTTTTTCTTTTACTTTGTAAAGGCTTTTAGTAAGCACCGCATCGTCGTTAGAATAAAACTCTATGGAATCTAGCATAATAAAATAATCAAAAAGACACCCCTACTATGATACCCTTAAGTAAAATTATCACAGCAATAATATGCTTTAATTAGAACTGAATTGTGCTGATTCATAAAAAAACATTGTAACACATGCATACACATGTGTTACAATGTTTGATGATGATGGCCCTTTAAACTTTGGGCCTTAATTGCGCTGTTTAGAATGGCCAACAGTCTTTATCTGTATGTATTGTTACATGTCATGTCAATACTCTGGTCCCAGTTTGTCATGTTCGTGTTGTGCATCCATAGCTTAATGCACCTACTATGTAAGCAGTTTGGTTTTGACATGACTCTCACAATTAGCTGTCTTGTGTTTGTTTTTTTTTCATGTCATGATCAATTTGTACTATATGTACCTATTTGTTTTAATTCGTATAATCCTGACTGAAAAAGAGTGCCTAGAGTTTTTTTCCGCTGGCTTTTTTTGTCTCTTGGTCTACTGTAATATCTTATTCAATAACTATCAACACTTTGTTAAAGCCGAAGTACAAAATTGTGACGTCATTAAGCGGCCATTCGATGGTCTTATGATGAATAAAATTTTTCATTTCATTTGTCAGAACTCATCTATACCATATTGCACTTATTGGTTCATTATCCCACTCTCTTATCACAAGCTTTGCTTTATTTGACTTTAAACTTTGAAGGGCATAAACTAGACACATAGATTTTTATAGTTGTACCTCTATTTTAATGACGTGGTTAATAGCGCTATGTGGAATAACCTTAATTATTCATTTTTTTTTATGATGTCTTATTTATTAATGCATTGTTACAGGCAAGAGCACCCCTGTACATAGTGCACTTGATGTCAAAGGATGCAGTAATGGCGTTGGAGAATGCGAGAAAGAGACAAAAACTGCCTGTCTACGGAGAAACTTTGGCGGCAACTGTGGGAACAGATGGTAAGATATTTGCAAAGTGAAAGTGAATGTTTTGAGATCGGTTAGATGGATTATTGTTTCTTGCTCCTTGTCCGCTGGGATTAAGAATAAATTCGCACGTGGGAAGGAAGAAAGCGCAGGCTTACAGCGGAGATGTCAATTTTTGAGCTACATTTATAAGTAACTAGCTGACCCGGCAAACGTTGTTTTGCCATATAAATAAAAAAAAATAGATGTTGGCCGATTCTCATAGCTACCGGATAATCACAAAAAATTTCATCAAAATCGGTCAAGCCGTTTCGGAGGAGTATGGCAACGAAAACTGTGACACGAGAATTTTATATAAGTAATAACAATAATAAGGTAGATCCCCTAGTCCACCTAACTTACGACAGCCCTTCCTGTAAAATTTGCTGCCAAATATCACCGCCCTAGTGCTGATGTGCCAGCAATATTTTATCAAGAGCCAATTCCATTCTAAACCAGTAGGGTCATCAGTGACGAATACAAAAGGCGAAAATTTGGTGTCTTTTTAAAATTTGTACAGTTTTATTATACGTGATAAAGTCCGCGTAAATAGTCTTTTATTCAATGTAATGAAACGTGAATTAAAATTGTCTGCAATTTAAATAAATAATAAAATCCCCAGACAAACACACCAACTACATGGCCTCAAAGAAAGCGAAGCTTGTGTTATGAGATACCATGTAGCGAACTAGGGGGAACCTAGAATAGATAAACACCCGGACCCGGAACATTTCTTTTTCTTGTTCTGGGCGGGAATCGAACCCGCAACCACTGGCGTCTGAGGCAGATAGGTTTACCCCATCGCCAAGGTGGTCGTAAAAGAAAAAAAATATTTTTTATGTATTTCTGTTACGTAGCGGAAATCGATCACAGACATAATCTTTTGTTTTTTCTACGTAAAATTTTGATGCTTTTCAGTTTACTAGAAAAATAAATATAGTACATTTTACTGCAGCGGCCGGCAAGAGCCACACATACGTAAGTCCATCGATGCCTAGTTTCGGCCAAGGATTGTATAGTTCGAAATTTAAATCAAACCTTTGATAAGTTACCTCTTTGTTCGCCATATTGCGGAGTAGAAGATCGTTCCATTTATAAATTAAACAGCAAATATGATTTTACATAGTAATTTATTTGGCCGCTAAACACCACAAAGGACATTACGTATACTAAAACACGACAGATATGGATTTTCATACAACTATTGCCGGCCGCTGCTCGACCAGTTCGATTTATCTCGAAGAAGGTTGTCAAAATAATGCTCAAATTTCCTAGTATGTTTGAGAAAAAGTTCTTATCTTACTTCTTACAAATATTATAAATGCGAAAGTTCAGATGTATGTATGGATGTTTCTTCTCAATCACGGCAGAACGGTTCAGCATATTGGATGAAATTCGGCAAAGTGATAGTGTACAGTCTGGAATAGCACATAGGACACTTTTTATCGCGATATTTCCGCGTGATAAAAACTAGCTAAAATAATTATGATTACTTTTTTATTTAATTCACAGGTTCCCACTACAAGAATTCTTGCTTTAGACACGCGGCGGCCCACGTTTTGTCGCCTCCGCTGAGATTCGACCCAACTACCCCTCAAGCCATGACCGAGTACTTGGCTGAGTAAGTTTTATATTCAATTTAATTATACATTTTAATAACTCAAATTTTTTTATCTGAAAGCTGCAGAGATATCATACCAAACTGTGTTGTATGTGATTCCACATTGTTTTAACTAAAATATCTGCACATATCTTCACGCCTGAATCTATTATATGTAGGCAGAACACCAAAGGCTGTAAAATCATCTGATTTCACGTTTGACAAATTTTTAGGTATTATAATGATGGAGAGAGACTATTGAAGTGACCGGGGGGTCAGCCTATCGCTTAAAAAAACGCTCATCAAACCTCCGTCCCTTAACTGACTTCTACAGAGAAGAGAAGCAGCTGGCAACTTCGGTGTTTTTCTTTCGATCCCAGTCCAGAAGCAAGAAAGTGTAGCTTAAGAAATTCAGTTAAAGTAGTTATTTTAAAGCTTAGTACGTATTTGCTTAAATATATCCAATTAACTTTTAGTTAAATAACGTGGCAAAACGCTACTTCGACGATAAGCTGCAGCAATAGGTTCGGTAACGTCACATGCTTGTAAACACTTGTGTTGTGTTGAATTTTGAATTCAATGTTGAAAAAAATATTAATTTTATTCGTAAATCACCCTTTATGTTACCAAAATGTGCTACTTATACTATATTACATGAAGAAATTCCCTCAGGAACAATATTCGTATAGTTTCTTACAATTAACTCTCAAAAATAAAGTCAAAAATATTTTTCCATATAGACAAAAACGTTATATTAAAATAAAATATTTATCTACTTCCAGTGACCAATTGCAACTAATCGGCAGCGACCACTGCACGTTCACTGAACAAGACAAGGAACTGGGGAAAAACAACTTCTCCAAAATACCCAATGGAGTTAACGGAGTGGAAGACAGAATGGCTATCCTCTGGCATAGGGGTGTCAACTCAGGTAATTAATATTAGTATTATATAGGGTCGACTTATAATAGTCAGAAATTTATCAGTTGGCAGTGCCACTAAACGTGGTAGTAATATGGATGGAATAGAAACAGGAATAGGATGGCGTTTATAAAAAATATTTAAACATTTTAGTGGGTCGGCTTTTTGAAGGCGGTTCACTTTTCTTAAAAAGAAATAATTAGTTTGCTTTCATTTTGGGTTTAGGTTTTTTTTTTTCATTTTTTTTTTATATACATGTATATAAAAAAAAATTCTTCTAGGTTCCCCCTAGTTCGCTACATGGTATCTCATAACACAAGCTTTGCTTACTTTGAGGCCATGAAATTGTTGTGATTGTCTGGGGACTTTTTTTTTCTTAGTTAGTTTTGCCTTGAAGAGATCGGTCACGTGAAATAAAGTCTCCTGAAATCTGTGCTGCTTTAATTTTGTAGTTTGCTAATATTTCTTGTTTAAATCGTTCAATACAATAATGTATGGAAGAAATCAAGGAAATTGCAAGATTTTTCGTGGCAAAGTGTATGCGCTCTTTGTATGAAAATATTCTCTTGAATACTATTTATTTAATAAATTTTCAAATGACTGTTTTCAAAATTTCATAAAATAGAGTCTATATTTTTTTAAATATATTTGTGGCATATTTGGAATAACAAAACTGAAAAAATTTAAATAAATTGAAACCTTCTTTGGATTCTTTGTGCTGCTGTTCTTTAGAACATTCTTAATCATCAGGTGCTTGAACGGAAATATAAAAAGCTCTAATTTCTTTTTATCATAAAATATACATAATTAAATCTTTTCTAAAACTATATTTTGTTAATTCCATCTCTATATTTTTATTTCCAAAGCTTTGTGTTGTTGTACGAATGAATTCACCTGTATTGTTTCGAATGCGGTTATTTTAATAGAAAGAAAGAAAAAAAGAAAGAAAGAAAAAAAGAAAGAAAGAAAAAGACTTTATTTGTGCCACAAGCTTGAAAATAAAATATTTACACATAGCAAAAATAAAATATTTATACATAAAAAAGTAAAAGAAAAAAAGAAAAAATTGTCACAAATAGGTCGCAACTGAGCATGTTGCTAGTTAACAAACTAGCGCTGGTCTTCCGTTGCAACCGTGGAGTATCGTTTACGGCAGCATAAAGTAATTATACACACAGAATAAACTTACATGTAACAATCAAACAAAATATATAATATAAAACAAAATAAAAAAAAAACAATATGAAAAACAGGAAATACAAAAAATTAAAAGAAAATATTAATATGATAAAAACAATAGAAAATCTCACAAACATATCATAATCATTTCTATAAATTATTTAGAACATAAATTGAAAAATTAAATTGCGCTCGTATCGTGCTGTGTAGGGTTCCTTGTTTAATTTGATGCTCAAGTAATTTTTGTTTAATTTTAATTTTAAAATTTATAAAGCTCTTATTAATACGTTAAACCTCCAAATCACCAGATGGTAAGTGACGAGAAATAGTTCCGGATAAACGTTAAAATAAACATTTTCCTTTCTACTTTCTTTCATTCCAACACTTAACACATTTCTTAACCATTTCAGGCCTCATGGACCCATGTCGTTTCGTAGCCGTTACCAGTACGACGGCCGCTAAAATCTTCAACATCTACCCGCAAAAAGGCAGAATAGCGGTTAACAGTGACGCCGACGTGGTCGTTTGGGACCCCCGTCTCGAACGAACCATTACAGCCGCTGAACATAAGCAAGCTGTTAACTTTAATATTTTTGAGGTATGTTTTCAAGTTATTGGTAATTTAAGCCGAAGAACGAACGATCTATGTACCGTTCATCAAAAAATTCAAAATGAATTTATTGTTGTCATGTGAAATTCAGTTAGGTATACCCTGGCTTATCACGGCTTAAATAAATTTATTTTAAGTAGAAGAGAAGAATAAATCTGGCGGAAAAGAAACGCAATCTTTTGTAAAATAATATGGTGCAAAGTATAGTTTATTATGCGGAGTCCTTCATCGTGAGCGTGAGCTTAATTCGGGTGAGCGCTATAGTTAATGACACAAAACATTTTAAAATTAAATGGTACAAACTATTTGGCATCCGGACCGAAGGACATAATTAATGATAGCTACGTGATATATTTTTTTTACGTAATTTCCTGTCTTACTTTTATTTAAAGCTGATAAGCGAACACTTGAAGAACCTATATAGTTATGTAAGTTCTTCAAGTATACATTTTTTCTTGTATGACAAGTGGTTGCTAGCCAGGCTAACCCAGAATAACTGAAATCCGCCTCAAGAACTTACCAAAAAGTTAAAGCAAACGTAAAGATAGTAATTCCTTTACGTCTTGTGTCAAATTTGTTACTTGAGCTCAATAGGACATTTCAATGTTTACTCAGTTATCTAAGTTATCGAGACCGGCCTTAAGCTAAATACTAAGGCTAAGTTATGATAAAAAAGATATGCTAGACTGGGAGCAAAGAAAACACATAGAATGTGCCAGCTGCTTCTCTTCCCGGGCATACTGTACTGACTTTTACAGTATGCCCGGGAAGAGAAGCAGTTAGTTAAGGGACAGAGGTTTTATTGACTGACCCCCTGTCTCTGCAATTGTCTCTCTCCGTCATTATAATAACTCTAAATTTATAAAACAGATGCTTTTATAACCTCTGGTGTTCTGCCTACCCCATAAGGGACACAGGCGTGAAGTTAAGAAGAAGGTATTATAAAATATTGAATATTGCATTTTCTGTTTACAGGGCCAAACGGTAATAGGCGGTCCTCAGTATGTGATCGTCAATGGTCGGGTCTGTCTTGACGACGGGGCCTTAAGAGTTGTGGAAGGTAAGATTTCTTTTTTAATTTAAGACTAATCCCGGGTTTGCGAAGGAATTCGATCTACATAGAATGTTGCCAGAATATATCACCTCTACAGCGATGACATTTGGCGGCAGATTTTATGAGAAGGGTGGTCGCTAGCACGGAACATAAAACTCAAGAGGAAGGGACGTGTGGGCGTGGCGCACGTGCCAAAGTTAAGACTAGTGAGACTTAACTCGAGTCAGTCGCTCTCGTGATTACAACGCTTTGTGACGTCTTTTGCCGGTGTGTTCCATTACAAAAAACCCATAAAATGACTCGGATGTTCTGTTCTAGAGTGTAATAACTATAGTGGTACTAAAACGTTAATACGATCAGGTGTTTCCTATCATCGGTAAGTCGCTATTTTCGTTTAATTTCATTTTTTATGTTTCGTTAATCGTTCTTGCCAATTAATTCGGAAAAAATATTAGTGTAAATGAAAAATGACATGTATTTCATTGAATTAAATCTAAAATTGAATAACGCGTTTTTTGATAGACATCTGTCGTCGAAGAGCATAACTAAGTTGACAGAATCAACTAAAAGCATGCAGATAGAATTCTGACATAAATCACTAAGTGTTATTACTAACTTCTACTCTATTTCAAGTGTACTATAGTTGATATTCTTTTATTCGTAATAGTCCTTATGTCTTCTTGATTTCACCAAATTATGACCGCTCTAATTGGATATATTTCAGTGTGCGTAAAATTTAAATGTGTTAGTTTGGCGACAGCTATTGAATTATTAAGCGATGCCCTTTCCTCTTGTGTTTTATGTTCCGTGGTCGCTAGTCATCCTACCACCAAGCGGGGGTTACTCGGATTAGTCGGCTTTTGAGACACGCTTATCCAGAGTTATTTATTTATTATTCTAAGCCTACTCTACGCGGACACTTTATTGAGAACATAATATTCCACTAAGACAGGCCTGGCTCACTTCCGCGCGGTACATCCGTTATTTACCTACAGCGAAGCGCTCCGCCGGCGGATTTCGAATCGGTCGAGTGTCACGCGCGCGCCCGTCGAGACGTTGTAGATACCTACCTACCTAATAGCACTCACACTAATTCTATGATCGAGGTCGCAAATAGTTGTTAAAAATGGACATAAAAAGAAACGAAATTCAATTAGATTATATTTAGATTTGATTATGTTCAATTTAGCAAATAAAACATAGGTACTAATTATTCGTCGTAACTTTTTTTTCATTTTGTACTTTAGGTACGTTGAAACAATATTTTTTACAAAGGTAGAATAACAGTAATACCTACATCGGTAGATACTTAATTACAAATAAGGAGATTAATTATTCTTCACTAGGCAGCAACCCTAACAGCGTAAGAAAAGATAAGAGGCATGCGATAGAAAGAGACAAAACTTCTAGGTATATAAATTTGCGGGTGTACGTAATGCTGTGCGAGCTGAATTCCACCGTATCGCGTCGTAGCAAGACTCGAATTTATTTAGATCTTCTTGCGGAGTAATTCTTCTGTACCAACTATTACTTATTCTGTGACTAAGATCAGGATTACGACAGATGGAGCATCTGAGTTGTATCGAAACGACAGAAATGAAATATCACCACTCCGGTGGATTTGTTCCGTACTTTTATCATAAGCCAGTGCCCAAATTTCATTATTTTTTTAAATAACTTTTTAAATGTGCTTTTTATTGGCTATATTAACACGGCGACTAACAAATCTGATTGAGGGTTTTATAAATAATTAAAATGGGTAGGAAAAATAATAAGTTGGCAGCTACAGTGAAGTAGCATTTTAATTATAAAGTAGCAGCTTTATATTGAGTTCTTAGATTTGTTTAAATTTAAATTGGCAGCGGCTTTTTGGTGTAGCAACTGAATTTGAATCATCTTTATCTCGATGACTTTTTTGACCATGTCGGGATTGTCCAGGGTTGACTATGATAGCCGCTCGTTTATAACTATAACAAACAAACAAAAACAAAGTAAAAAAACAAACAAAAACTTTTTAATATTAAAAGAAAGTACATAATAGTAGGGATTGGAGTCTCCTTTTAAGCATACATAGCCTGTATCAGGGGACTCCGCTCTTCCATATAAGCATGTCAAAATTTAGTCGCAATCTATGCAATCTAGTCGCTCGCTGCGCTCGTCGTCGCACCTAACCGTACCGACTACGTTTTCCTGTTAATATTAGCTGCAAAGTTATTCTTTTTACTACCTCATATATTATTTTTGTCACTAAGTAGTTACTCGCCTAATGAGTTGTTGGTCGCCTCAAAAATAATATTCCATTTTTATTTATGTTCATGTCAATAAAGTATTTGACTTGGAATTGAATTCGTTACTAAATCGAAATTTTTAGCTCCGCTTAGTTACCATTAAGTAATCATCATCATCACAACTCTTTGTAATGAGCCCACTGCAGAGCATGTGTCTCTCCCCTGGGTGAAGAGGAGGTATAGGCCATAATCCACCAAGCTGGCCCAGTGCTGGGTGGTGGATGCCAGAATTTTCAGGGCGCAAACATGGCTTCTGACAAACCCTAACGACTACTGTATACAGTTATACAGCATCCGGGACCGACTGCTTAACGTGCCCTCCGAAGCATGGAAGTCGTCGTGAGAAATGAATGGTCGGCGGTCACCCATCCAAGTACCGACCTCGCCGAACGTTGCTTAACCTGTGATATCGTATGATACACACACTAACCACGGCGCCACGACGACTTCATTAAGTAATATTGATGTACAAACGCGAAATTAGTAGCCGTTTAAAAAATACTTATTTTAAACTGTGTTCCTAAACTTATAGATAAAATTCTCCAATTGCAGGTCACGGTAAATTCCTGAAGACTGTTCCGAACAGTCCCTACGTTTACGGAGATGAAGCGAACGAAGCTATTCATTCTTCGCAGAATGTACACATGGAGGCCTCGAGACCTTGTACTAATGGGAATACTCCTACCCATGGTGAGTGTAATAATAATTTTATCTCTACACCAAGTTTTAGAAAAGCCAGCTGTATAACACTAGCGCTATGCAAGAACCAGTGTAAACATTTGCAAAGATTTCTTTCAGTACTTTTCATCATCGTCATCATTCAGCCAGGAGACGTCCAAAGCTGGACATAGGCCTCTCCCAAGGTTTTCCACATCGCTCGGTCCAGCGCCACCCTCATCCATTGTTTACCGGCGACTTTGACCAGGTCGTCTGTCCGTCTTGTCGCTTGCCTACGCTGCGTCTCCCAGTACGTGGCCGCCACTTAACCTTACTGCCCCAACGACCATCCTTTCTTCGAGCTATGTGCCCTGCTCATTGCCACTTCAGCTCTGCAATCCTTCTGGCTATGTCGGTGACTTTGGTTCGCCTGCGAATCTCCTCATTCCTGATTCGATGTCGCAGAAAAACTCCGAGCATAGCGCTTTCCATTGCCCGCTGAGCGACTTAAAGCTTTTTGATAAGGCCCATAGTTAGCGACCACGTCTCAGTGTCAATCGTCATCACTGGCAACACACACTGGTCAAAAACCTTTGTCTTCAGACAGTGCGGTATTGGGACTAGAAGATTATACGGAGCTTCCCGAACGCTGCTTAGCCGAATTGGATTCGACGATTGACCTCTTTCTAAAAGTTGGACAGTACCTTTAGTTTTGTTTTAAATATAACTTTATTTTATTTTTAGTCTGTCTTAAGGTACTTAAAGAATTTCATATTATAATTATAATTTATAATGCCCGTGAATAATGGTTGCAATGAAGACCTGCCTGCACTTTGCTGAATTGTGGCCAATTTGTGGCAAACATTTTGTCTAATAAGTTTTGGTTTCATTTAATTTTGTCCCAAATAAATATATTTTTATTTATTAATTTTAATTTAAATAATAATTCATTATAAGTAACTTTTTAAACTGGATATTTATGCCATATTCTTGATGTATTTTGAGTTCTTATACAATTTTATATGTCGACTTTTTAATTCATAATTATTCCGGTACTGAGCTTTAAAGACTTATAACGATATCATAAATATATATTTCTAAAAATCGTATCACAGTGTCGATATTTTAAATAAAATCAAATGACAAGATGGGACACTCACAGACCTTTATCGATTCGTTTGTCTACAAATGCTCGTATAGTGTTGAGGCATAACCACAATAAAAAAGTAATACGAAGCTAAAAACTAAATAGATAGTAAGCAAAAAAAATCAAAGTATTTAGGTACTAAAAATTATAAATGAACATATTATTTGTTCTCTTTTCACAGAATTAAAGCTGCTAAACAGACAAGTGGACGAGATGAGCATGTCATCGGGCTGCAGCACCCCCACTGGTCGTAAGATGAGGGAACCTGGAGTGAGGGACCTTCAGACTTCCACCTTCTCCATCAGTAGTAAGTCAGAATTACGTTATTTTTTGTGTAAGGCCTGATTTTTCAATTGTCAGTTATATATGTATATAAATTATCTGGCGAATAATTACGAATAATTGTATTACAATGATATAGGGGTGTTTCTCTGCTATTTGGAAAATGGTCCGTACAAGGCTGTCCCTAAGCAAATTTTTATTAAAATATGACAATTTTTGTTTATAAAATGATGGACAATACAGGGTGACTGGTGGGTCACTTTTGAAATTCAAGGACGTGCGTGATAATTTGAGATCATACATGAAGAGAAAAAAATATAATAAAAAATAAATATTTATTTATTTATTTATTGCTTTCCATAAAAATACAGGCACAGAGTTACAATGATTGGAGTTTATATAATAGTAGCATGTAAAATTATGAACCTAGTTCATTTATTTATTTATTTATTTATTATTATTTATTTAATTCGCGATTAAACAAAAGTACAAGTGAGAGTTGTTAATTAAATATTGTGGCTAGATTAATTTTAATAAATGTATTATTTTTATTGATTTTTATTTCTAAGTAAATAATTATTTACGGAGTAAACTTAACCGAAAGTTAAAGAATTGATTACGCAACGCATGGTCACGCTAGCGTTAACAGCGATCTGCATGCCATAGCACGTGCCGCGATCGGCACCGTTGTATGTAAAGTCAGTAGTAACATTTATTTATATAACATTTGTTTCAGTAGTAACATTTATTTATAGGGAATTCTAGTGAAAAATTAAGTATCTTCCATGCTGGACTGGGAGTGAAAGAAAAACATAGAATGTGCCAGCTGCTTCTCTTCCCGGGCGTACTGTAAAAGTCAGTTAAGGGACAGAGGTTTTATTGGCATTTTTGCAAGCGACAGGCTGACTCCCTGTCACTGCAATAGTCTCTGTCCATCATTATACTATCTCCAAATTTGTCAAATGTGACATCAGTTGGTTTTATAGCATCTGTGTTCTGCCTACCCCATAAGAGACACAGGCGTGAAGCTATGTATGTATGTAATTAAGTACCTACTTTTATTACATAATTATGATCGGATTCGAGTACAGAGTGTTCTCCTTCAGTATCTAAAATTTATCACCAGTCACCCTGTAAGCTGTGTGTTAGGCTTCGGATTTCCGATACTTCACTCACGTATACTACGTTAAATTTTATCGACATAATACTATACAAGGAGGGGTCGGACCCTCACCCCTCTGATCTTTTAAAATTTAATATCTCTTACTTCTACGAGTTTACTGAAACTAATTTTTTTCACATTTTCATATCGCCGCCCTGATACACAAAAATAGGTCTTATTTAAATAAAATGATATTTGATAGCATTTAAAGATTTTTTTTTGAGATAAAATACAAAATAATCATGAAATTCTTAAGTATAGCCGCAAAACCTGGATAAATTCACTAATTTTTTAGTTAATGTACGCTACCTAAAAAACCAGCCCCTTGACATATCTTTTTTTTTTAATTTTATTTATTTATTTCACAATTTATGTACACACTTATAAAAAAAAAATACATTTAACAAACTTAGCAAAAAATATTTGTACACCAGACAAATATTTGTTTATTTGTTCGCCAGGAACTGTACTAACAAATAAACATCACATTAATATTGAAATTTCGGCTAATTTGGTCAAAATTACAACAAAATACACGACTATTAGGTTCATGTAACATTCCATAAGCGTGCGAGTATGAGCAGTATTTTTAAAGCTGTTGATTATTTATTTATTAACTTTTATCTGACCATTTAAATATCAGGCAGGAAGGCCATGGTATTATTGATATCAATGTTGAAATTTGGTCACCTTTATTTGATATACATAAAATCTTATACAGTGTGTCCCAAAATTCAATGTCGAGCAAAAAGGAGACGATAGGATTGATAGGTAGCCACCACAAGGAAAATCAAAAAATTCATCCCGTCTTTAGAAATTATGGGCATTAAAAGCAAAAAAGCATAATTTGTCTATTTTTTGACATTCCTTGGTTATGGTTGGTTATTTTTGTCCATTTGAAATGTGGTATCATAACCCTAAATGATTTTTTTTTTATATTGTAAGGATATGACGTTTGTCTTCCATGTCACCTGATGATGAAAGTGCGCATGAAGACTATGGTGTTACACGTCCATCCACGAGAAACCTATTCACTCGACAATTAAAAGTACCAGGACTGTAGTGGTCAGGAAAAACAGACGCAGGCAGATTGTTCCACTCCTTGGCAATCCGTACCAAAAAGGAACTATCGAAGCGTTTTGTTCGACTTCTTGGTAAATCCACTATATCATATCTTAGATATCAATAAAAATAATACTATTATCAAATCAAATTTTCCAGTCTTTCTTTTTCAGGAGGCTTTTCAATGTCGAGATAATTTGAAAATGTTAAATACAAAGTTGCGCAAAGAGTGTTAGTTCTAAAAAAATTTGGGGCCCATCTGTTCTATCTCGTTTCGGCTTGCAAATAAGGAATACCTTAATGGTAGTTTCTGGCGTATTTATGACTAGAAAAGCCTTTAAATTTACAAAACTTTCCATCAAATTAAATAGCACTTACATAAAATTATGACTAAAAACATTAACTAACTTAATATTTATTTTTTATTTTACAGAAGAGGTAGAGGGCTTAGATACAAAAACCTCGGTCCGTGTACGAAACCCGCCGGGCGGGAAGTCCTCAGGACTCTGGTAAAGCAGTTTTGGGGAAGAAAACTCGCTTAGCTCAGACCGAATATATTTGCTTTTAAATAGGGCCTGTAGAGAAATATAGCAATAAAATTAAGGTAACTTTCCTATGAAACTTAATTTTTATAGCCTACAAAAAAAAATTGCTGAATCACAATTGATTCTGCTATCGAAATTAAAATTTTAGAACAGTAATAAAAGATTCGATTTTCGCATTTAAAAGTATTTATTTTTTGTTCAAATAAGTTCAATAAAAAAATAAGAAGTGAAAGCATTTCTATACAGTATAAAATTCGTCAGAAATGGCCCTTATTGTCAAATACGCAAACTGCTGTATTTCTCTGCAACTAAATTTATTCAATACCCGAATATATTCTTTATTATCGTCCCAAAGCTTAATTGTACCCTAAAATTCTTTAAACACTTTTCATTTTATAATATACAAAAACTTGAAACTACAAAGAAATATTTTTTTATTCCTTGGCATGATGTGTCTTAGAATGACTAAAAATTAGCCAAAAACTATACACATATAGATTATGTACTTGAAATTATGAATAACTTTATGTTTAATTAACATCCGATTTAATAGTGTGATGATTTTAAATCATCCATTCATTTTTCTATTTACTGTTGGCTTTTAACTTAGAGACTTTTAATTTTACAATAACTTAATATAAAAAAAAAATGCTGAGAAGTGTTTACAGAATTAAGTGAAATAATTAATAATATTGTATGTTTTAATTTACCTATGTATCAATGTTTAGTGACATAATAACAATGTGTAATTTGAAACATTTCATAATTGTAATAATAGTTAGTATTTTAGTTTGATTACACACAAAGTTACAATAGGCACTCACCTAATAAATCCCAAGGATTGACATAAATTACAAAAACATAACTCAAAAATAATATTAATATCATCTAAAATACGCAGTAGATAATTTCACAAAAAAATGTCGCCCCTCACACTATTTTCAATTCTTTTGATATTTCAAAAGATAAAGCGAACTATATTTCCTTAGAACAAAAAATGTATTATTCATCTATCCACCTATACATATTCTTTGTGTGAATCAAACTAAATTGATTATTTATTAGATTTACTAATACACAACATACATAGACTGATTGTTAGAAAAAATGTACCGTTACTATAGATTAAACATAATAAGTAAAACAACTATAGGGAATGTTTAAGATCTTTTTAATTTTTGCAATCGCTAATCGTATTTCGTATCATGAGTTCATATGTAACTTGGTTTTATAAGTAAAATCATCTTGTTTTATTACCGAGACAATATTAGAGATTTTTTCTTAACGTCTACAGAAACATGGACATATGAACGAAATTATGATGCGGGTTTATCATTTGCCACGATTGTATTGAATTTTAAGGATTTTTTTATCAATTTAGTTGATTTCTAAAGTCTGCAGAAATGTTAAATAATGGTTCACATAACTTAATTGTGAATATAGTTGTTTTATTTAATATGTCTGTTTAAGCTGATTTGTATTCAAACTTTTTGTAACGACCAAATAAATATTGGTTAAGTTTATTGTAATAAATAGTTTTACTGATAAATAATGTTTTTAATTAGTTGTTTGTTTGGTTGTATTTGTTATATTATTGGCCAGTATAGTACATATGGCTCAAGATAACTTCCAAAAATGTGTAAATGGTATTTATTGATTTTTTAAGAAGCATTTTCTAAAGCATTTTGTACTTTTAATACAAAGTAATAATTCTAAAATCAATATTGCCACTTTTATAAGTAATTGGGTGTTTGTTCATTTCGAAATTTTATATGAATGTGCTTATTGTGACGATGAAAGTGCGTTTTGTCTACATTTATAGTTAAGATAAGAAATGGAAAAAACATGTTTATTATTAAGCACTATTAATGTTTCACAGATAATAAATTATACGAGATGCGTTTCAGAGTTAACTGAAGTTCTTCGACTAACAATAAAAAATGTAAACTGTCAAATGTTTCTTAACCCAACGTAACTTTTTTTTAAATAATATACCTTTTGCTAGTCTTGCTATGGCATCACAATTTTTCTACTAAGCTATATGTTAAATTATTATGCATTGTCACAAATATACAATGTAATCTGGTATTTGTTTTTGTTTTATTTCGTAATACCGTTTCATGTCTATGAGTAATGACTGAAACTATGAGCTTACTGCAAAGCTATGGGGTCTTTCCCCCGGCCAACGAGGAGGTTTAAGCCGTAATTTAAGAAACTCGATGTCAGAATATTTGGGGCGCTGAAACGACTTTAGCAATTACCTAACGACTTCAAAATACAAATACGCAGCAACCGGGACCGACAGCTTAACGAAGGGTAAGGAAGGGTACTCAATAAACATGATCGGCGGTCACCCATTCTAAAATTATAACCAGTACGAAATTAACACCGCGCACAATATATTTAACAGAACGATTCTTCAACTAGTTTCCTAACGCATACTCTGAACTCTGAGATAAACTTCTGCTGGCTGACGAAGTAATATTCATCCTCAACGTTATCCAAACTTAATTTCAAGTAACCCCAAAAAATATCGCTTGCCTTTTATTACATTAATTATAGCAGTTACCTACGTACACGCAATTTTTCATAGGAATTTATAAAATTCATATGAAATCGCAAGCATCTAATAGAAGGAAAAGTAGCAATGAATCTCAAAAATTCACTGTACTCATACATCAACCACAAAACCAGCGCATTTATAGATCGCACCAGACATCTAGGCGTCCGTATCAACCGCGCGGCCATGACGTTTTTTTTCACATCTAACCATGCCAAGATTGTGTAAAAATTTGTTAAAGTCGATTCCCAAAACCATAAATTTGTAAAAAGTATGGTTAAAAGTTTAATCTACGCACGGCCACGTAGATCTTTAAAACTAAACATTGCTGAGACCTAAAGTTTAGGTAAAACACAGATTGAATTTGCCATTCAGCATTTACTTTAGGATTTCATGATATTAAACTGCATCTAACAAAAGTAAAATTTTGGTAAACTCATTAATTACTTACTTAGCGTACATGAATGATACTTGGCAAAACGTTGTAGATTCTTCCAAGCTATGTTATAAAACGGAGTCCATACTTTTAGTGGTGTCCGTATCGACCGCGCGGCCACGGCGTTTTTTCTTACATCTAACCCAAGATTGATGCCAAGATTATGTAAAAATTTGTAAAAGTCGATTCCTAAAAACAACAATTTGTAAAAGGTATAGTTAAAAAGTTATAAGGGTTTGAACGTGGCCGCGCCATTGAAACAATGCGAACCGCGCGGCCACGTAGATCTTTAAAACTAAACATTGCAGAGACCTGAAGTTTAGGTAAAACACGGATCGAATATGTAAAAAAAATTTAAAAATGTAGAAAAAAATCCTGGATTTACATTTTAGCCATTGACCGGTATAAAATTACGTTATCGTCGATATCTCGCTGGAAAAGCATAGCAGAGGTCTGAAGTTTTTTGTAAAACCTGGATTCGAATTTGTAAAAACTAGTAAAAATATAATAAAAAATCATAGGTATACATAATAGCAGCTGTAAGAACAAAACCCATGGCCGCGCCATCGAAACGTTAGAAAAGTACTTTACCGTCGATATCTTGCAGAAAAAGCATCGCAGAAGTCTGAAGTATTTAGTAAAACCAAGATTTAAATTTGTAGAAACGATTAAAGATACACAAAAAACTCCTAGTCCTATTTAAGGAACTTAAGCACTGAATCTTTAGTACGGCTTGAATACGTCGATAGGGTTTTTCAAAGATGCGGCCGAGTTGAATTACTGTACTGTATATATCCCAAAACTGACTATCTATCTGTACGGTGCCGATGTTACCGGCTTAGGGGCGGTTGTGGCCTGAGGGCCTTTTAAGACGATTGAAGCAGACGCAAACGCAAAGTATCAAGGCGCTCGCCCCGGTAGCGTATTTACAAAGGCATTAGAGTGAAAGTGCAAACTGAACTGGCTTAGCTTTTGTATGACAAAAACTTGCCAAAACCCTAATCTATTCTAGTGCAGAAATTGACCGAAGTCGCATAGACTTTGTGAGATAACTTCAATGTAACATTGCAGCAACAAAAGCTATCCCATTTGACATCGATATTTACCGATCGTTGGCTTCAATTTGATACTTATATGGCAATTGTTCTGATTTTCAAAGATAGGAATAAAATGTGCATGCATTATGACCATCGTTATTTTGATGACTTAACGTTTGACTTTTGACCATGTCGGGATTGTCCAGGGTTGACTATAATAGCTAACCAGGTTTATGGCGCTTCGCCGGCCGCTGCCGCGGCACATCTCGCTCGGCTCGTGAATATGTGAATATGCAACCTAACATGCTAGTGTAATCACGCTAACTATATTACTCAAATTCTTGTTATAATAAAGGCAGTCTTATATCTACATTCGATGGTTTTACTCATCTCCTGACATTCGCCCTACATGGCGACCCTGCCCGAGTGATCCGCGCGACGAATATGAAACTCTCCGTATATGGGATGGAATATTTTTTCTAAATGTAACTAATGAACTGAATTAAGCTATGGCGTTCTATCTTGAGCTGCACCGTGTATACGTGTTCGTGATTTTCAAAAAAGTGGTGAAAAGTGACATCCGTGAAGATGGGCGGTTCTCAGACTAAGGAAGAAACCACAATCGTGCAGAACGCAGTGGGAAGTAATAAAGCAGCAGCTGAGCAACTGCACTATCACCTGAGCATCAGTAATATTTTGCTATGCATCATCGTGCTGATACTTCTACTGGGGTCCCTGTACTGTTTGTACCGGACGTACAGGCGCTGTCATGTAAAGTGGATTACCACGGAGATCAATAGAAATACGCTGCGAAGGTCTTTTTTCCGGCAACCACAACTTCCTGCAGCTACCAATGTGGAAGAGACGAGTCAACCCAGGGCGTATTATAAAGTGTAACCGGTCAACCAGTGTTTGAAAGTGGCGTTTACAAGCGTATAAAGTGCGTATTAGTGTGTAAAAGTGCGAAAAAATATGTTTTTTAAAGTAGTATAATCGTGTAATAATAATTTAAAGGGTAAGCAGGAATATAAATGCTGATGTAGGAACTTTGCGTTATTGGACTTTATATTTTAAGTCATGTATTCATTTTACTGTGTTTAATCGTCATATTTTAATCTAATAATTATTTTATAGTACACACGTATCAGTTAAAGTATATTTTATATCGTGAATATCGATATATACCTAGTACGTTTGGTGGTAAGTTATGAATATTTCTTTCGAACAGATATATGAAAAATTAAAGGAAGTTAGAACATATTTAATTAAAATCGGACCGAGTAGACGTGAAGGTAAAATTTTAGAAACTAAGTTGAAAGAGGCAAATGACATTTTTTGTGAATATTCTAAATGGTTATTAGACTTTGAAAGTAAAGTAAAGGAAGGTACGATTAAATCTAAAGATTTTCTGTTTTATGAAAACTATCGTAAAAATTTTGCTTTGTTATATCAGGAAATTAAAATCTTGTGTCAAAACCTGTGGTAAAACCTCAAAATTCGAGCAATATGGACAGTTTCGATTTAAAAACGGCTCTGACTTTATTACCTGTTATTTTAGATGATGAGACAAGCGTAAAGCAGTTGATAGATAGATAATATTGAATATTATAATTCTTTGTTAACCAAGCCAGAATGCAAAAAGAATTTAATTAAATTTATATTAAAAAGTAGATTGTCTCAGTCTGCTAAATTACGCCTTAAAGATGATTATTCAAGTATTGAGGCCTTAATTAGTGACATGCGTCAAATGGAATTCTAGGTAGAGACTTCTTGAATAGATTTGGAGCATGTTTAGATTTCGAGAAAAATGTTTTGTCTTTGAAGTTAGGTTTAAACCAAACAATTTACTTACCTTTCACTAATAATAATAGGTAATATTAATGTTTTGGAAATTCCGCCACGATGCGAGTCCATTCATTACATTCATACTGAATTTCAATCCGATTGCATTATTTGCTCACAAAAATTACAAGATGGCGTTTATTTAGCCAGTTCGGTAGCGACTCCAAAAAATGGAAAGATACCTATAAAAATTTTGAATGTGACTGAAAAATGTATAACATTGTCAGGAATAAAACCTACTATTCATGACCTTGACGATTATATTTGTAGTTTCGAGAAAAACGAGAATAATTCAGACCGCGTAAAAAGATTATTTTCCTTATTGAAATTAAATGATTTAAATGACTTGGAATTTCAGAGTATTCCAAGTCATTTAAACATTTGTGCAAAATATGCAGATATTTTTTTTATTTAGAAGGCGATAGATTAACAACCACTGATTTTTACACTCACAATATTTTTTTGAAACCAAATGTTAGTCCAGTATTTTCCAAACCTTATAGGTTACCAGTTAGTCAGAAAGAGGAAATAAATCGTCAAATTAGTAAAATGCTGAAAGAAGGTATAATAGAGCCTAGTAAAAGCGACTGGTCTAGCCCAATACTATTAGTGCCTAAGAAATTAATAATAATAATAATTAACTCTTTATTGCACAACTACAAACAAATGTTTAGACAATCAACAGAAATTAAAACTTAGAGTAGGTACAAGAGGTGGCCTTATCGCTAAAGAAGCGATCTCTTACAGACATTAGATGACAATTAGATGAATCAGGTAATAAAAAATGGCGATTAGTTATAGATTACCGGAAATTGAACAACTCTATAGAGGATGATAAGTACCCCCTCCCAGATATAACTGAAATTTTAGAATCTTTGTCTGGTAGTGTATATTTCACGCATTTAGATTTATATCAAGGATACTATAACGTTAGTTTGGATAAAAGTTGTCGAAAATTTACTGCTTTCAATTCTGGTCAATACCAAATGACGAGAATGCCTATGGGATTGAAAACAAGTCCCAGTTCATTTTCGCGAATGATGAATTTGGCAATGTCAGGGCTTAATAATGAAAAATGTTTAATTTACCTTGATGATCTAATTATTTTTGGTAGGTCATTAGAACACCATAATAAAAACTTACAGGATGTTTTTGAAAGACTCAGTTCCGTAAATTTAAAATGAAATCCTTCAAAATGCACTTTTCTTAAAAAACAGATATTATATTTGGGACACTACATATCTAACAAAGGTATATTACCAGATCCCGATAAAGTAAATAGGTACAGTTAAGAATTATCCTTGTCCAAAAAATGTCGATGAAGTTAAAAGGTTCGTGGCATTCATGAATTACTACAGAAAATTTATTCCAAAATTTGCTGAAATTGCACAACCACTGAATCAACTTTGTAGAAAAAATGTTTGTTTTGTTTGGGATGAAAAATGTCAAAAATCTTTTGAAAAACTCAAAAACTGTATCAATACACCTCCAGTTTTAGATTACCCAGATTTTTCAAAAGAAAATTATTTTATTTTGCAAACCGATGCATCTAATAAAGCAATTGGAGCAGTTTTATCCAATAAAAATGGAAGACCTTGTAGCCTTTACTAGCCGAACTCTAAATAAGGCAGAATCAAACTATCCCGTTATAGAAAAAGAGTTGTTAGCGATAGTTTGGGCTGCCAAACATTTTAGAGCTTACTTGTACGGTCAATATTTTAAGATCAGGACTGATCATAAGCCCCTAGTGTACTTATTTGGCATGAAAGATCCATCGAGTAGGCTTATGAAGTTCCGTTTGGTATTAGAGGAATATAACTTTGACGTAGAATATGTAAAGGGTTCAGATAACGCAGCTGCAGATGCATTATCTAGAATCTTTTTGAGTTCGAAAGAATTAAAAGAATTGAATGAAAATATTGTTAATGTCATGACACGTGCTCAATCGCGAAATATAAATAAACCTGATTCCTCCTCGTTGGACATGGTACGTACAGATTTAAGGTCTGATCAGCCTAAGGTCGTAAGTAATCATGCGGCAGAATCAGTAGAATTGCGTGTGATTTGTAAAAAAGAATTGATTAAATTGAGAAAATTAAGAGTTATTAGCAAAGAAAGTAACACGTTTTGTTATGTTGAAAAGAAAAAGATAATTTACATTAAATACCTAACCTCTTACTCACGAATAACGCGACGCGAATTTGTGAGAGAGTTAGATGATTTTTGCAAAATGATAAATGTTAGTGAAGTATGTATAATTAAAAAGGATGACAATAAACAATTTATTAAAAAACTAGTGGAAGAGATAAAATCTATGAAAGATAGGACCGGTCCACCTATACATATAATAAATAATGTGAAGTCAATTTATAATGAAGATGACAGAAAAGTTATTTTGAACGACTTCCATCTTCTACCTAGCAGTGGCCATGCAGGTATGAGAAGGATGGTCAATAGCATTAAAAGGTATTATTATTGGCCAGGGTTAGATAATGATGTTAAGAACTTTGTTATGCGTTGTGTCAAATGTCAGTGTCAAAAATATTCGTTACCCATTAAAGAGTCATTAGAAATAACAACGACAGCTAACACAGCTTTTGAAAAGATATACTTAGACTTAGTAGGTCCATTTGAAATTGATAATAATAACCACTCTTATGCTTTAACGCTCCAATGCGAATTAACTAAATATGTAGAAGCCTATCCCTTAATTTCTAAGAAAGCTGACGAGGTAGCTAAAAGTTTTGTTACTAACTTTATTCTTAGGTATGGAGTACCGAAAGTAATAACTACAGACAGAGGGAAAGAGTTCATCGCATCTACATTCCAAGAGGTATGTAAATTACTTAAAATAAATCAATTAAACTCGACTGCTTATCACCACCAGTCATTAGGTGCGTTAGAAGTGTCACATAAAAATTTAAATGCTTTTCTACGCATTCAAATTGATGGTCACCCTGAAACTTGGAGCAGTTGGTTATCTTTTTGGTCGTTTGCATATAATACGACAGTTCATACAGAGACAAAATTCACTCCTTATGAACTTGTCTTTGTTAAAAAATGTTCACTCCCTAGTAATTTGATTCTTGATTTAGAACCACTTTATAACTATGATCATTATCCATGTGAGCTCAAATACAGGTTGCAACTATCACAAAAAGAGGCAAGAAATAATTTAATAAAGTCTAAAGAAAAGAGAAAAATCGTATGTGATAAATATACTAAACCTATAAATATAAAGTATAATGTGAATGATTTAGTACTCTTAAAAAATGAGACAGGTAATAAACTAAGTGATTTGTACTCTGGTCCATATAAGGTTGTGAAAGATAAGCAACCAAATGTAGAAATAATAAAAAATGGAAAAAATGAATTAGTGCATAAAAATCGCACAAAATTGTATATCTTATAAATAACACTTTGTTTTGTTTAAATAGTATATTAATTTTTTTTTTTTGTTTAACAATGTACTTATCCACTGTATTCAATTTTTTTAGAAGATGCAAACCATAGATATCATAATTTTATAAAAAGTACTAATACTTACCTATATTATACTGTACATAAATATAACAATAACTTAAAAATATAAAAAAAATGTTTCCTTATATTGTCACATTTTTTTTTCTTTCGGATGGAAGGTGTAGTAGTAGTAAGAAATATATATAAGTACCTATACATACAAGTGTAATCACGCTAACTATATTACTCAAATTCTTGTTATAATAAAGGCAGTCTTATATCTACATTCGATGGTTTTACTCATCTCCTGACATTCGCCCTACATCGTCGCACCTAACCGTACCGACTCGGCCTTCCGGAGCCCTTCTCGTAGCTTATCTCTTTCATCGCAATGTATATCAAACAAAGATATACCTACTTTTTATCTTTACAAGAGCTTAACTATTTGAGTGAATATGTATTATTCAGTAGGTACTAGGTTTTGTCTTTGCATTTCTTTGAAAATTACAAGAGCAAAAGCTAATCCATTTCAGTCATTTTTTTTACTGAGTTAGATTAGGTATTGTCGAGTAATATGCATAAACAAAAGCTCCTCTATTTGAGTCTGACTCGTGACTCAAGTAGCCTTTGTATATATTCGCGCCCCGGTATACCGTTGACGTATTTTTATGAATATTATTGATGTTCTAAATTTCTAAACAATTGTACCTATACAAAATCTGTGCTATATGATAAAGCGAAAATCTAAGCTTTTTTAGAACGAAAATTCCGATTGCCTTTATTCGGAAATAGGCAAGATTAGGTAAAAAAATTGCGTAAAATAAAAGTTGGGAAGACAACTATCAGTACATATGTATAAGGTCAAACACCGCCTAGGACAAAAACAATTTTATTGATTTCGTTTCATACAAAAAAAAAACGGTTTTCATATTTTAGCAAAACTATAAGTTAAATAGAAAAATACCCTTATTAATGTTTGTTACGATTACTAAGGACTATTCGGAACTGTAAACAAAATTGTCAAAATAGAAACTCGATACCAAAGTTCCTTCATTCAACATATCACGACACAGTGCGGTATTGATTTTGTGGTCTTGAAATCCTACCGCGGCTTTCACCACGGTATTGCTTTTTGAGATCATGAAATCCTACCAAGGCACGGTATTGCTACTTGAGGTCCTAAAATCCTACCGCAGGCAGCCTCTGACTCCAATTGGCTGTCGTTCAGATGATGAGATTAACCCAACTCGGGACAACTCAGCAAAGGGGGTGTTTAGCGGGTAACGCTGGGTTCGGTGAGTCCCGCACTGTTAGGGATTGGCTGGCGGGGTAGTCCCCCAAAGGTCCCCTCTTCGTGCATCAGGCATTCACCTCCTCTCCTTCTGTGGCTCCCTTAGGGGCGTCAAGTCGGTAGTAAAGCTTTCTGTGGCGGAAAAAAAAAAAAAAAAAACTCCCGCCACGGTACCTATTTCTTTTTGCGGCTTGAGAGCTGTGGTGAGCCAAATCATTGCTTTTGTAGGTCCTAAAATCCTACCGGGGCCTTCGTTACCGCATCGGCAAAAAGCAATACCGTGGCGAGAGCCGTGGTAAAATTTCATGACCTATGTGGTAGCATTGTATGTACTGCTTCCCCTACAGTTTTGCGAAGTTAATGTTCAAAGTGTTAGTTTTTGTCTAAGACAGACTATTTGCGTACCATCCAGATTTGCGCCACAGACTTGGTCAACAAATTTAATACCTGTTATCTGTGTAATTTATGTTGAGCATTAAATTTTCTTGACCAAGAAGCATGATATCGAAAAAGTATTAAAAATACGAAATACTTCGAAAGTCTTTTCAAAATCAACAAGGACTGTACGAGGGCCGCCTGATAATTTCGCGACCTGGTACTTAGCGATGACTAACGATCTCGTTACTGATAGCACTAGTTGGCCAACTAAGTGGTAGTATAAATAACACCCCTTTGGATGAAATTTGTAATCGCATACACAGTGCGGTATTGATTTTCTGGTCTTGAAATCCTACCGCGGCTTTCACCACGGTATTGCTTTTTGAGATCATGAAATCCTAGCAAGGCTCTCGCCACGGTATTGCTATTTGAGGTCCTAAAATCCTACCGCAGCTCCCGCCACGGTAGGATTTGTAAAAAGTCGTACAACAAATGTTGTTGGGATTGATGTGAGAGGCTGCCTACAAGGGGTGATGCGATAATTAAAATTAACCCTGTATAAATAAATAAATATCTTTGTTGAAGCTGTGATGTGTTTCTGCTATGTTCAATGAAGAATCTGTTCTTCTCGCTTGTATACTTGAATCATTTAAACTCACTGTCGCTTTACAATTTACGTGTTTTTACCGTGTACTACAGATACATTTTGGTGAGTGCGCCAGTGCTCTGTTTGAACAAATTGAACCCTCACCCTTTTACCATCGGACTACTAGACGCAGACAGAACTTCCATCCGTATGTGGTAGATATTCCGAAAAGTCGAACTAAGCGCTTTGACAGTTCCTTTTTGATACGGGTCGCCAAGGTTTGGAATGAACTGCCTGCGTCTATTTTCCCTGACCAGCAGTGCTAGCACGGATCTTTTGTCGATCGTAAGTTTACGAATGCTCGTATAGTATGGAGTCAGTTGCAAGTTTTTAGTAACAATGTAATTTTTTATTTTACAATTATTTAAGAGTAGAACCTGTTAACAAACATTCAAAATTAACGAGGAACACATTTATTTAAGCTGACCGTGCGGCAATGGATAGATTTCAATTATTGCTTGCAAAACCGTCTCCATACTATACGAGCATTCGTAAACTTACGATCGACAAAAGATCCGTGCTAGCACTGCAGTATAGTCCTAGTACTTTTAAGCGTCGAGTGAATAGGTTTCTCGTGGATGGACGTGTACCACCTTAGTCTTCATGTTCACTTAACATCAGGTGTCATGGAAGACAAACGTCCCATCCGTACGTAATAAAAAAAAAAAAAAAACAATCAGGTGACATTGAAATGAAGTCAACAATAAAAAAGTAATTCCAGCCATTAGGACATTAGACATATTGACAGAGGGCAAAAATAAAATAAGATGCAACTATATTTTTCGATTGTTTATTAAAATAATATTCGTTCAACTGAACACAAGACATGAGGGCAGACCTAATAATTGAGTTTTTCTAATTTGACAATTTTCTTCCTACAAAATAATAAAAATAACGGACTCTACTCTGGGAGTCTTATGTCTTTACTTCTTAATAATAAAAACAACCTATAAAATATATCAACGTAATCGTTTTCAGAGGTAAATGGTATTACTTCAAAATACCAACCCAGTTTTTATACATTTAAATTTGGCACTGTTACATTTATAGATATAGATAGTAAATTATATGATAGTTTATCCCTGATCTTGGTTCATGATGGTTTTTGGCACTAATTTAACGTTTTGCCTGTAACTTATTGTAAGAAAGTTGATTTCTTTCAATTTTGAAATAAATCCAATTAATCTGCCAAACAATGGTAGAAATATCAAAACATTAAAGCAAATTCTCTTCTTTATATAAAAATAAATTCCATTCCTTCTTTGTCAACCAAAATCAAAACTTAAAATTAATTTTAAACAAATCTAAATTATAATTAATGACACAGTACCCATATTTATTCCATATTGCACAGTTTGACAGTTTGATGCAAAATCATAATTAGTCAATAATAGAAACAAGTTAATCTGATTTTATGATTTTATAGTTGTCATATTGAGTCAACGCTATAAATGAAAATCAATCAATGCACAATTTGTAAAAAATAATCACTGCTTTCATAAATGTGTCAACAAGTTTAAAAATCTTAATTATAACAATAAAAGTAAGTAACAAAAATAATTGAATGACAAAACGAAACCATCAGAACGTTGGGCACCAAATTGTTCATAATCATATTTTAGTAAATGCAATATTTTTTATACCAAAAACTTTCTAATACATACTTATTCGTTACATAGTTACAAGTTTATTTACATACATATAATGTTCATTTCGGGGTCTTGTAGAAACCATAAAATAACTTACACTCTTCAATAAGCTTTTCAGTAAAATTTCGTTTTGAGTAGAACTAATATTTTTTTTCAATTTAAACTTTTTATATAGTAATAATGTATAATATGTAAGTAGAATAGTACATTATACTCTAATATGACACAGTTAGATTTAAAACTATATTTTTATACATTTACATTATGTATGTACTTACACATATACAAAGAGTAGATTAATTTATCAAACGCCTTCTTGAATGCTAAATCATAACAAACTTTTAACCAATTATATCTTATTTCCAATGACGACCAATAGATGGCGCTGTTCACAATATGCTTACACGCTTCACTAAGGCGTTTGATACAATCACATGTTTTTCACTCGTACAGCGCCTAAACTAACCTAATGACAGTCTAAAAATTTCCGCACAACGGAAAAACAATTCTCCCTTTGCGTTACTTATTCTTTAACTTTATACATTACTTAAGCAAAGGGAAAATATTATATTTTTAATCTATATCAAAATATCTAAAGCTACATGGAACCATAACATGGTGCAGGCCGTTTTTATATAAATAGTTACACATGTCATTTTGTAATATGTTAGATAAAATGAGAGAGCAGTGTTGGCAATTGATTCTATGTTAGTCGATGAAAATGGCTCAATGAAATCATGCTAAAATAAAAAAAAAGGAATAAAATGTAATACACATTATTGCATTGTCTTTTCGAATAAAACATTTTGTGTAAAAGAAAAATAAAATCAAAAGAAAAAGTACAAAAGATGATTGCAGATGCAAAATGATGTTAAAAATAATGAAAATGGCACAAGTAAATGTGACTAGTAAACATTTAAATAGACAAACTGCTGTCACTTAAGTCTGTTAAAATATCATGAAATGCATTTGACTTGATGCGTCCTCGCGTTTTCGTTTTTGAGATCATTTTCATTACAATATTAAAAAATCGCGCCAAGAACATAATATTTTTAAGTGCATGCATATTACATAAAAGATGATAATTAATAATAATAAAAGTGATGGTCGAGATAAATATAAAAACATTTTTGTTTAAATAAAAAAACATGCCTTAATAATTTCTATAGCACCTATATCCAACGTTCCCTAGAATGTAAACTAATGTTTTCTGTTTGGAGCAACAGTAGTTCACAACTACTAATTAATTCGGCGTACGACCACTGGATGGCGCTTTCTTAAGTTTCACTTTTTAAAACATAGATGTCGCTAAGTACTTTGGAAAATTATCAGGTCAAGATTTTGCTTCATATGTAAAAAAGAAATCATAATAAAATAAAGTAGCCATACAGAAATGAATAAGTAAAATGAAGACCTAATAAAATCCAAGTTAGAAACGATTTTAAAAACTTCAGTCACAGAATTATACACTCTGTTAAAATTCTACCTCGGTATTGCAGAATGTTCGTCAAGTTAAAATTATCACAGAGGGTATACTTCGTAAGGGCACGGTTAAATCGGCAGGCACCTATGTTCCATTGTCACTATGAAACTGAAATCACTTCATGACTCGGTCTGGCTTGGGCCGCTCGGGGCCAGGATTGGGAAGTCAACTGTCCGACTGATAAAGGGTTGTTAGCGTCCCTTGGGTTCGTGCCTACAGGGTTCCGAGGAGGGTTTGGGGGAGGATCAGACGCGGGAGACGCTAATGACGATAAAGCACTGAGTCCTCCCGGACTAGACGCCGAGTTCAACGGAGTATCCGCATCCCCGTCATCATCAGACGCGTCTGATAACTCTTCAAGTTTAACATCCTCTTCAGAGAAGGGTGATTGTGGGGTTGCCATGGGAACGGGGACGCTCCCCGAGGCTGCGGCTGCCAGGGCTTCCATGTAACGAACGCACTTCTTCTTCCGCCTAGAAAAATAGGTAATATTAGTACGGAGTTCCACAAGGTTGCTACTTTGGGTCACTACATCTTAAAACGCATTCGACGTTAAAAACTAAGCAGACATGATTGAAACTTAAGAGTACATGCTGAAAATTAATACGAATGTAACAATGTTAAAAACTCATGCTGAGTTATGTTATGGAGAGCCTGTATTACCTTCATTCAAAAATATATATTTGAATTATTCAAAACAGCAGTACAATAAAACATATTACTTTTTGATGAGATTGCTGAGGTAAGCTAGTTTTTTTAAAAGTGGTGATACAGACTCTTAAATTAAATAATAAAAAAACTTAAAACGGTTAACTGTAGCTCTGTACATCTGAACTAAAACACAACGACAACAAACATTCAAAAGCTTCAAAATATCTTCAACCGTTCAATGAAAACTATCAAAAATACAACGCAAATCACAGTTATAAATATACAATCTAGAACAACTAATACAGCGCTTAAAATAATCGCAAAGTCGAAATTTTTCAGGATTCATAACGTAGTATAAAACACTTTTTTGATTGGATATATTCGAGTAAAAAATTTTACTTAAAACTTAAAATTTCGGTGTCCTTACGGATACCCTGTTCAAATATAGTCCATTGTCAAATATAGTACAATATACGTCCCCGAGTGCTGTAGTAGTCGTTAGGGTATGTCAATAGCCATTTTGACGCCTTCAAAATTCTGACATCCACCAACCAGTACTGAGCCTAAACTGAGCTAAGTCCTCAACTTCCTCGTCACCCAGAAGAGAATGAAAGCCTTGCAGTGGGCTCATTACAAAGAGATGTGATGATGATGATAATTTTGAAAAGAGCTGTCGAGTTTCTTGCCACTGCTTCTCATATCGACTTTCCAAAATGGTGGTATATTCATACATAGCATCACGCCTGTATCTCTGGGGTAGGCAGAACACCAGAGGCTATAAAACCAACTGATGTCAAGTTTAACAAATTTGGAGGTATTACTATTGCAGTGACAGGGGGTCAGCCTATCGCCCGCAAAAAACAGCTATAAAACCTCCGGGAAGAAAGCAGCTGTTGATATAGAAAGTAGATGTTTTTTTTTCTCCCAGTCCAGCATGAAATATGATTTAAATAAATATAAATAAATAAATATTTCTGACACTCACACAACATTATCTAGCCCAAATTAAGTTTCATAAAGAACTTGTGTTATGGATACTAGATAACTGATATACTTAAGAAATATATAAACATACATATTGAATAAATACATATTTTTTATTAGAATAAACTTAAATAAACATATAAACATCCATCATTTGACGACTGTGTTTATCACACAAATATCCGCCGCCGCCGGGATTCGAACCCAGGACCTCTGGCATAGAAGGCAATGTATGTTACCGCTACACCAGCCGGTCGTCTTTATTTCAATTTTTAAATCGAGCGACGTATTTCACGTGAATACTTCGACTTTTATATCCAATCAAAAAAACGTTTTATTCTGTTTCAATGACAGACCTATTCACACAACACACACAAAAACGCCTACGTTTCTTACACAACTAACCGTTGGGGTCCCAGCGGCGAGTGGCCTGCACTAAAGGTTCACATAGGTGGGTTCCTGAGGGGGGCTACCTACCAGGCTGGCAGCCGGCAATGGAGTCGCCGGCTCCGGCCGGAGAAGCCCTAGGCCTCCCGAGACCATTACACTACTTGACTCAGGGCTGGTTTATGAGGTTCGTTAAAAAAAAAGATTGAAAATTTAGGAAGCAAAGTATGAATCGGTACAAAATGTTCGTAGTAAAAGATGAAATATTTTAGTTAAAGAAAATTTGAATTTGTTAGTGTTGAATATAGAGTTAAGAATTTATAGAAATGGCCGTAGATAAAAAAAAAAGGTGAAATATATTATATATATGGTTTTAAAAGGAAGATTTAAAAGGTTTTGAGTCAAGCGGTGTTTTGGCGTTTTCGAAATAAAAAATCCGATAGGCAACAATATAAAATAAGAATAGAAAAGGTCACCAATAGTGCAGGTATAGTCCAGTATTGATCCACGAGTAGCGGCAATCATGAGAGAAAAAAACATATCCATCAATATCTTTCAATTTCATCAAAACAATAAAATATTGCAAAAACAAAAATTAAGACAGAAAAAAGCGAGTGATATTCAGAAAATGTGTCAGATTTTTTTGAAAGCCCAGCGATTGCCCCGACTCTAGATCCATACCAGTACTTACTAAAACCTAGATTTTCTACGTAATCACACTTCGTCTACTTTCAAAAAAATCTATGCGTTCAGCTTCTATCGTTTCAACATTTTTATTTCTTTGTGAAAAGACACATTTTCCGAATTTACCCGATTTTTCGTTTTAAAAATCTTCATTTTTTTATAACATTGTGATATCACAGAATAAAACTTAAAAAACAACATTAAAATTAAACAAATACAAAAAGTATCTAAAAGGTTTATTAGAACCTTAGAAAGACAGAAATCAGTATTGCCAAAATAAAAAATAAAACAAAATCGACTAGGCTCTCTTAATGTTGCCATTTAAAAAGACTTAAGAGGCAAGCCAAGTCTTTCCACATAGAAACAATATATTTTTCAACCTCTTTGGTTTGTTAAGTGCTGGCAGTTTATAAATTATTGAATAGAAGCGAAAAAAAATAAAGAAAATAGTTTGGTTTATAACTGACCTGCATGGTTTACACCATTGGTTTTGTTGGTCGAGTCCATACCTCGCTCGACATTTCTTCAAATTATTTCCTAGAATTATTATAAAAAAACATATTAGACAATTTGTACTTCAGAAACAAAACAATACACAAAAAATATAACTTTTCAAAACAAAATCTTTTATCTACTTTTATTATGCAAAATCAAAGGTACTATTAAAATATGTAATTAATAATAAAAATCAAAGCAAACATTAGTTCTGTGTCTCTGAAGTCGATAATTTCCAATATCAATAAAATTTTAATTGACTTTTAATTAAATTTTGAATCAAATATGCCAATAGAAATATGATGTCGAGTAAATTTACCAATCAAACGAGGACCAAACGAAGTTTCTCAATGGCATAGAAAATTAAATTTAGCAAAACTCAAATTTACTAGAAATCATATTTAAAGCCTTAAAAATAACTAAACTAAGTTTTTTAAACTACAAAAAGCTCATGCAAGGGATGTTCAAACATGTTAGTTCCATGCGGGTAAGGTCGGGAATAAATGTTGGGATTTTAAAATGACAGGTCTATAAAATAAACATACTACAAACTCGCTTCAAAAAAAAACTAACTACAACTTTGAATTATTAAAAAAATAAAAAAAAACAGTCACAAAATCAAATGTCGTTGAAGCAAATTTAAGCAGAATAGGTTCTCCGGAATTACAAAATAAATATTTTCAACTTCATTTGGCCAGTTTTTGTAAAGAGACACCGCAGACACATTTTGACAGAAACCGAGTATCGTCCGTCTCGCTCATGCACTCTGCAGATGGAAGGCTGTCCCGCTCTTTCCTAACCTGCGACCAAACCCTTAACCGGATACAAAAACCGGGACAACCTTCGAAGGAGTGCCAATAAGGGTATCAAATAGCGTTGTTACAAAAATAAATAAAATGCGATATATAAAAAATAGAATTGACTACAACCTGTACCCGATAGCATTTACAGAAACGAGCAAGCGTGCCAAGGACCGTGCTAGTCGGTCTTGGTAAAAGCGTCTCCAATAGGCAGTACCTCCATCGGTTGTCTCCTGTTTTCGTTTCCTCTTCTTGCCCCTTTGGGTATTAGCCCTAGACGACCAATCGGGGTAGAGCTGCATATGCAATTGGCGTTCACGTCTCGCCAGCTCATAATACTTGGCTTGTTCCTCTCGCCCGAGCGCGTGCCACTATGCGGACAAAAACACATCATCGACGCGGTCCAAGAGTGCTAGAAAAACTGCCGCCCTATTCCGATGGCCAATTTCCTGGACAGAACCTATTCTGCGTCGTCGACACATATCATATACGACGTCACTCGACGACTAGACATATAACACCAAAAGACGCGGTTTAGCCGCTTTTCTAGCACAGGCGTTGTCGGACCAAACACACACACACACTCACATACGGTTTTAGGGTAAGTTAGTGTCGGATGCAAGCTTTCTTTGTCTGGGAGAGTGGGAGTAGGACTAGAGGACTAAAGTGGGATGTTTTTGGGAGAAAGCGAGTGTATTCGACCGGATCCCGGTACCTCCTAGCTCAGCTGGACTGCGGTCCTTTTTCCGCTTTTTCTTTTTGGACCCGTAACCGTAGTTGTCCCTTGCGCTCCAGCCCGGGTAGAGCTGCATATGTAACTGGCGCTCCTGTCGTGCTTTCTCATAGTACTTTGCTTGTTCCTCTCGGCTCAAGGAATGCCACTGCAGTTCATATGGAAGTTAAACATCTAGCACTGAGCCCACGACCTCACACAACACTCCTTTATACTTTTGCTAACAATTGATAGGTTCAACTTTGGAACATAAATTTCAAATTTGGTACACAATCATTAAAATCGCCATCTTCCTTTCAATTTATTAGCAAGAGTAACTCAATCATTTATCATTTAGAATGTATTTGAATCTTCAGGGACATTTTCAAAAAGATTAAAATCTTTATTAATCGAAAGTAAATAAAAAATAAAAATAAAATGTAATGGAATTTCGAAATTAATTTGGGCCAATTGTATAATCAGAAATTAATTAGAAACTTAAAATATAAGTTTAAAACTTACCCGTCGTCCCAAAATTTGGTTAATCGCGGCGGATTCTTTCAAAGTACACTCAGCTACAACTTTCGCTCTCATCTCTTTCATGTAAAGCATGAAGGCATTCAGTGGTTTCTTTATATGTGGCTTTTTAGCTTGGTCCTTGGAGTTTGAGGAGTTGTCCAACGGCTTGTCAGACGAATTACTCGAGTTCCCTTTCTCCAATGATCTGAAATTTTAAATAAAATTGTTATCTAAAGGGCACTTTTAATCAATCAAATCATAAAGTTTTATTCGTCATAAGTTTTATAACGGATTCGATGAATGTCATCATTGTATTCTTCGAGTTTTTTTCAATAAAAACTAGCCTATGTGCTATTCCAGACTCTACACTACCACTATGTCAAATTTCATCGAAATCCGTTGAGCCGTTCTGCCGTGATTAAGGAATAAACATCCATACATCTAAACTTTTACATATTGGTAAGATTATAGTAGACAAAAAAAGCTTGCGGAAGCAAACTCTCGGCACTCATTTTCAGTCAGAAATTATACGACGATACGATAATGTAAAAGCAAAATATGTTAAGAAGGGAACGGTTGTGAAGGGAATGTTGATATAATTGGCAAAAATTTAAGCTTATGGCCCTCGTATTTATTCTATTTTTCTTTATAATCATAGACTGGCCATTAACAAATTAAATTAACGTATTTGAACATTTTGCTTTTAACCATATAAAAAATAATCCATTAATTTCCGTGAAGCGATGAAGTCTACCATAAATACAGATAATAACTAGTTTAGGTGTTAACGACACCGAGTTACCAGACATACGGACAATAAACAAGCGTGTTTCCTGTTGGGAATAGACGAGCGTTTCCGGCGATCGACGCAAGCGCAGGCAAGTAGTCATAGAGCGTTTGTTACAACGATTGACGATTAAGTTGGTTGGTTGGAAGAAATTTCTTTTTTAAGTACTTAACACTGTAGCTTCATATCTGTGTGTATGCATATACTTATACTTATATGCATAACTTAATAAATATATTAATAACTATTTCGAATCCCGCGGGAATATCGAGATAAAAAGGTGACTACTACACCATCCCTATGCCAAATTTCATACAAATCCGTTGGGCAGTTCAGCCGTGACTGACATCGACCCATACATCAATGCCTCCAAACTTTCACATTTATAATATGAAGTAAGATTTGATAGTGTTGACATTTTAAGATCCAGTGCTGTGATATTCTTATTTTTAGTTAGGCCTAAAAGTAATTACAGAAAAAAATACTTTGACGGATTAAATTAGTTTCTTTGACAGTGGGTGACCAACCAGTTGTCTATACTAATATTATAAAGAGGAAACCTTTGTATTTTTGTATGTTTGTATTGAATAGGCTCAAAAACTACTGGACCGATTTCAAAATTTCTTATACCATTACTTAGAGGGATTCTTCCGAATCCATATAGGCTACTTTTTATCCCGAAAATCCCGCGGGAATCGAAATTGCGCGGGTAAAACCGCGCGCAACAGCTAGTAGGTAATAAATAGAAAACAACTAGCAGAATATATAGCAACTAGGTTGTATGAATCCGATGAAAATTCAAAACAATCAGAAATAATTTTAAAAGAATTGTAAGTAAGGAAAACTTTACACTGGGTTTCAATGAGTACAAAGACATGTTTTGTTCGGAATGGGCCTCGAATGCTTTTTAAAACGAAACGGGGGTTTTAAGGAAAATTAACTAAACCTTCAAAAATAACAATGTGATCCTTTTTTGTTTTTTGTTTTCAAATAAAAACTTTTCAGGAGGGAAATAATTGAACTCAAACTTTTCTTTCAAACAAAACCATATCTATTCAAGACTCCTTCATAACAATACTGTTTGTTTTAATTTACAATAGACTTAATTAACCTGTTTCCGCGTGTTTTTATAAAAGCCTCCTCATAATGGAACGAAGGTATAGAATTAAAATGGCTTCCTATTAACAAGAAAAAAGTAAAAGAAAATCTCAAAAAGGAACCAATCTAAACATTTCTGTAAACAACCAAAAACTTTTCCAAAGAGTTATTTCTCGACTGAAAAACTTCGACAATGGAATGCTGAAAAACGACTTCCGACATCACGGTTATTCTAAATTCAAACCTCTAAACTATCCAAAATATCCTTGTAGAGTTAATAAATGTATATCTAATGATAGTTTTTAGAACGGACGAAGTAAAACGAATGACTTCCTCCAAAAAGGTGGGATTTAAAAATGGAAAACTGATTAAGAATAAAAATAAGAAAAAGAATGGAAACTCACATTGTGAATGCGCTTACGCACCGAACGAGATATTCAGTGGCATGCATGAGG
The DNA here is from genome assembly GCA_944452665.1 of Stenoptilia bipunctidactyla. Classification (NCBI taxonomy): domain Eukaryota; kingdom Metazoa; phylum Arthropoda; class Insecta; order Lepidoptera; family Pterophoridae; genus Stenoptilia; species Stenoptilia bipunctidactyla. The sequence continues at coordinate 10,963,337 of OX101743.1, forward strand.
TAATTATGGTGTTGAGGTACGGTCAGAAGATAAAGAATTATTTGATAATAAAGATAAAAATGATTTATTTTTTATAAACTAAAACATTTGTTTTTTTACTGAGTTTAGCAATTTAAGTTTTCGATTTGTAGTTTTGGAACGTCAAATAAAATTTATTAGTATAGTTAGACGCTTGAATATGATAATTTAATGAAATAAGATTTTTGTCATATTTTAAAAATAAAAGTTTTGATAAAAAAAAATGGATTTTAATATTTATGGTTTGAATCAAATATTGATGTGACATTTCAACGACGCGTTTCAAAGAAGAAAACAAGAAGGTCTGATAAACTCATAAATAAGAACAACCTTACAAATAAAAAATTGCAGACGCTGGAGCATGTCGTAAGGTTGCTTGTTTGACAGTATTTTATCGGCTACATTTTGGTGAGTGTGCCAGTGCTCTTTTTGACCAAATTGAACCCACTCCTTTTTACCATCGGACTACCAGACGAAGACAGAACTTCCATCCCTATATACTGGATTTACCAAGAAGTCGAACAAAACGCTTCGATAGTTCCTTTTTGGTACGGATTGCCAAGGTGTGGAACAATCTGCCTGCGTCTGTTTTTCCTGACCACTACAGTCCTGGAACTTTTAGGTATCGAGTAGTGTAAGTAGGTTTTTCGTGGATGGACGTGTAAAACCATAGTCTTCTTGCGCACTTTCCATCAATATATAAAAAAAGGTGTCGTCGATTATTGATTTTGTGCAAATTCGCTGATAATGATCTCTCTACAATCTCTTCATGTAAGATTGTACCTACGTGTATCATATGAATGAATGTATGAATAACACGGAATCCAAACGTTCAAATTTCAATAACTTTAATTTTAGCTTACGGAATGCTTATTTAAGAAGGTAGATTTACTTAATTAAAATTACTCCCAAAAACCCACATCAATATGCAAACATTATCACCAAAAAATCTCGTTTCATATTACAAATCAGTATCATAATCACTGTAATTTAATAACATCTCCAATTTGACATTAAAAATCAATACAGAATCAGCATTAAGAGAAGATACATTCCTATACGTTGATAATTAAATAAGAGTCGTTAAACGTTTTTAATTTTACACTGTCAAGTTTAACGTCTTAAGAGGCAGATAAAAATCTTGATTTTTGCAGTTTTCATGTAATATACATGTTATGGTTATTTTGTTTTTATTCTAAAAGGGGATTTTGTAACCACCTGAACAGCTTAGTATTAAATCCTTCTAAAATAATAAATTTGAAAGTTTTTGATGATGTATGTTAGTGACTCCTAGATAGAGAAACGGCTGTGCGAGTTAAGATGAAATGACGCTGCAGGCAGCTCCGAGCCAGAAATAACTACCTACTATACATTGTATCCTCATATTCCTATGATAAATAAACTAAATCGCGAGAATAGCTTGTAATTAAATGAAGATTCGATATAATTGGCTACTTTTAAATGGATTCCATAGTGCATAAGTTGAGTGTTCTACAGTGTGAATGAAGCCATTCGGTTGCATACTATGATAGTTCAGTATGATCTTCATAAAACAAAGTTACATTACATTATGTATGCTTTTTGAGTTATTTATTTTTTATACTTCTTTTGCTGTCTGTACTTTGTCGCTCGGCCCGTTAACCGACCGCGTGTCATATATCATTTTAATTAAATTTCTCCTGTGCCTTATTTACATGATTGTTCTTCAGACCTTTATGTTTGAAAACGGCTGTGCATTTTGTGATGGTCGGGTAGGATCATGTTGTGAGAAGATGAGAGACTGATTAAATTTATTCAACAGTAGGTGTTAAGCTTTTCTCTAATATAATAAAGTTTGTTTTTTTTGAAAGCGCTATGCTCTAAAACTGTGTGTGGAATATAATTTTTTTTTGGATTTGATACCTTAACTGATGAGTAAGATACTTGTTAGGGCTTTTGGTGTTTTTCTATGTTTAACACGAGGAAAATCAGCCAAAAATCTATATGATAAAAATGCTACAATTCATGCTCAATACTGGGCTAAACGGTGCTTTATAAAAAGAATTTACATCGTTTCAGTGTCAAGTAAGTATCAACCCTTTACTGGCGAAATTATAAAAAGAACAGCAGTGCGAGCACAGAACTTTATCGAATCATAAGTTAACGAATGTTTACGAATGCTCGTATAGTATGGAGTCGGTTGCAAGTTTTGAGTAACATTGTAATTTTTTATTTTACAGATATTTATGAGTAGAACATGTTTACAAACATTCAAAATTAACAAGGCACACATTTATTTAAGCTGGCCTTGCGGCAATGGATAGATTTCAATTTTTTCTTAAAAACCGTCTCCATACTATACGAACATTCGTTAACAAACGATTCGATAAAGTTCTGTGATCGCACTGCTGTATAAGGACGACGTAATGATAGAAGTCTTTTACACTGATTCAGCTGCGATCAAATACATTTGTACTCAAAGAATATGAAAGAACCCCCGAAAAATCCACTCTAATTGACGAAAATCGTCAAAATAAATGGTCATCAAAACGACAAGCCGAAACTTAACAAAAACTCGAAATAATTTTGCTTAAAATTAACACACGTGCCTTCAAAAACTCATATAATTATACATATAAAAAACACGTAATCGTATAAAACTCTCCCTAAACACTTTCCTTATACATCTGTCGCACGCCTCTTATCAGCGATCTACTAAAGCGGGGGTTGGACTGCGTATAATAGCTAGCGATAACATCTATGCGATACTAAGCGATATCATAGCTAGGGGTGTGACCGGATCTATAATCGCGCGTGTACTTGGCGATTTAAAAAAACACTATAGCTGTGTAATTAGGGGGACGTTTTTGACAAGTAATTTGACGTTTTGATAGATTTTTAAAGTAGGAGTTAAAATACTGTTTTTAAGTTGAAAGGAGCTAATGAATGTAGATTTATAGAAACTTTATAAAGGCGAAATATCAAACAAAGAGATTGAATATTCAATTGATTGGTAAAAATTTCAAACAACAAAAAAATATGTTGAAATTTGACGAATCACATCACAAGATTCCTCTCTAGCGCTATCGCTTTCTGTAAACATGTGGAATAACTATTCCTGATAATAATATTTGATTATTAATTATTTGGTAACTAGATTCACTAACGATATTTCGTTGGTCGTCTAATTTATCAAATAAAAATTATAATTCCTAAAAAAAGTTCATTTGCTTTTAAAAATATTTGTTCCTTAGTTATCAGAATTTAACTTTGACTAGTTACGTAACCGACACATCTCGAATAACCAAAATGAAATGACTTTTGAATAAAGTTTCAAATTAATTTACACAAATTATGGCATTACATAAAATATGGCCGCCTTATCGCTTCACGCGATTTCTTCTAGTTAGCATTAGAACATACCTTGCATATCTTGAATGGTGTGACTCAAGGTCCGCTTTCGACGGCGGGGGAGGGACCAGCGCTGGGCCAAGTCCCAAACCCAGGCCTCCGCCGAGCGTGGGGGAGAATCGGTATAATTCACTGTGAATGCAAATATTACATTATTAGCCTTTATTTTTCCAACCTAACAAAAGAACAAGGGTCAAAAAAAGTCATCTGTACCTATATTTTTTTAGTAAATACTCTTTTGACCTCTATTTCAAACGATTGTAAGTGAAGATGAGGTCGAAGTTCAAAGAACATTCAAAACATTGCCAGAATACATCACCCTTAGAGCGGTCATATTATAAAGTTAAAATCCCCAGATAATCACACCAACAACATAGCCTCAAACTAAGTGAAACGTCTTAACGTCACGCCAGCATTCCTAATGAGGTAGGCAGAACACCAGAGGCTATAAAACCATCTGATGTCACGCTTGACTATTCAGAGAGACTATTGCAGTGACAGGGGGTCAGCCTATCGCCCGCAAAAACGCCAATAAAACCTCCGTCCCTTAACTAAATTTTACAGTATGCCCGGGAAGAGAAGCAGCTGGCACATTCTATGTTTTTCTTTTGCTCCCAGTCCAGCCGACGCTACACGGATAAGGAGGTTACGTACATCCCGATCCGAATCCGATAAATCTCGATCCGACGTGGCGGTAGAACCATTTCTATGGTAGCTTAAGCACTAGATCCAGGTTCCGTCCGTATTTTCTCGAATTTGGATAGGGTGTATTTCGAAATTGCTGCTATACACGCCCCCCAAAATGATGAAAAGATGGACCTTTCAAAGCTTTTTTAGATAGAAATTTGTTGTGACCCCCCTAAATTTTCAGTCTGCGACCGCGCCTATCCTATCATCACGACTCTTTGAAAAGAGCACACTGCTGGGCTATGAGTCTCTCCCCTGGGTGACGAGGAGGTATAGGCCATAATCCACCAAGCTGGCCCAGAGCTGTCAGAGATGTCAGAAGTTTTAGAACGCCGAAAATGGCTTCTGACAAACCCTAACGACTACTGTATACAAGTATACAGCATCCGGGACCGAGTGCTTAACGTGCCCTCCGAAGCACGGAAATCGCCGTAAGAAATTAATGGTCGGCGGTCACCCATCCAAGTACCGGCCGCGCCGAACGTTGCTTGACCTGTGGTATCGTATGATACACACAGTAACCACGGCGCCACGATACAAACAGTAATCGCCACGCCTGTCCTATAGTTAGTAATAATGTAAGTTTGTAAGACTCACCTTGTTAGACTAGAAGTGGGTATAGGTAGAGAGGTTGGGTACGGACTCGGGAAGCCGCTGGCTGCTGAAGATATAGGGTACATACTCGGTCGATGCCTGAAACGAGGGGTTTTTATATTATAATTATATTTAAACCTGCATAAAATATATTAAAGCGAAATTTTAATAAGAGATGTCAGGAGCGTCTTCACAGACACCGTGATAGTTAAACTTTAAAATAAAGTATAACGCGAGAAAATTATCATTCATGATTTACTTATTTACATATTTTGTTATTTTGACGACCAGTTTGGTGAAGGGGTAAACCGGGTTCGATACCCGCCCGGAACAAGAAAAAAAATGTCCGGGTCTGGGTGTTAATCTATAATGTATTTATATTCTAGGTTCCCCCATAGTTCGCTACATGGCATCTCATAACACAAGCTTCGCTTACTTTGAGGCCATGTAGTCGGTGTGATTGTCTGGGGATTTTATTTATTATTATTTATTTATTTATAGATATAAGACAACGGATATACATAATTACTACTAGTATACTGCTTTACTTTCTTTTTCGTAACAAGACAATGTTAGTGACAATAGTTTGGGGTTATAAAGCCAAATAGCTTTTATTCTTCATTTGCAGCTGAATAACAGCCTATGCTTATATGCAGATTAGTTGTATGATTACTTGCTCTGATAGAAAAAGATCTACGTTCAAAATATCGAAGACAATTTGTGCCAAATTCTTAAAACATCTTTATCCTAACGATTTAAGCTCATTGAACATAAACTATTGTAACAAAAGAATAGATGCCTTACCATGAGGCTGCGACTTGAGACATCTCCGGACTCAGCATTGGGTAGGGGTAGGTGCCTCCCGGGAATGGATACATGGGCGACCTCGCCAGGCCTGCCGCTGCGCCAATGGAGAAAAAGTTTAGAAAAATCGACCACTTTAAAAAGTATTGAATTCTCTTTCATTTTAAGAAACAGTTTCAAGTTTTTTGTCCATTTGAAATTTTATAAAATACAAAAAACATATTTAGTTTTTTGCCTGCTTTCAATACTTCATGGCCAGTTTTATTTTAACTACAGAGTGAATAGGTTCCTCGAAATAGGTCGATGCGAAACAGAACAATTACTTTTGTATAAAACTGTATTTTTTATGCGGTGAAACATCATAGTCAACACATTGATTATGTGTTGACTATTTTGCTATGCTGTATATTTTGTTTTAAATAGTATTGTACGACATGACACCCTTAAACGCATATAAAATCCTCTGCCTAAGGTTGTCAGGAAGAGATCGCTTTTTAGCGATAAGGCCACATTGTATATTGTATATTCATAGTTGTGCAATAAAGAATTTTTTTATTATTATTATGAAAACCTTAGTTTTTGTACTACTGAAGTATTATATACGTACAATCATTTTATAAGTGAGATTTATAATCAATGACAATATCCAATTCAAAGGACTAGTCTTATTCAAAAAGAGGTTCTAAGGTTTTTCTGATAGATACATAAAGAGTCGCTAAGAGACGGTGGACTTGGGTTCATCATAGAATTTGAATAACCCAAAAGTAGTCTTAAAAGACGACTAGTCTGAGACTAGTTTCGTTTGATCTACTTATTATACTTTTATACAGGGCTGTTTTTAGTCACCAGCCAAATTTAAATATTATTTTCTTTGATACGATATAAACGTACCTGCATATTTATATTAGTATAGCTCAGTACAAAAACATAAACACATGGCACCACAAAGTTTTTTACAAATATTCGCTGATAATAAACATACCTACGTAGTACATACTACAAGATGTTTTGTAGTAGCGCGTAGTCGTCTTTTTTTAATGGTATTCATTCATAATTTAGAGTGACCATGCTTTGCTTAATATGATAGGAAATACAATAATTTACTTGTTAAAAAATACATACCTTTTTTTTTTTGCAAAAATCTTTTCTATGAATGATACTTTTAGTGTAAAAAAGAATTGGCTGTTGACTAAAAAACAACCCTGTAGACCAACTCCCAAAAAAATACAATTAAAAATAAACCTTAACCTAATAAAGGATAATAAAGGAGAATACTTACAACTGAGAAACTCACCTAGCTTGGAGTCTAGCTGGTAGGGGGGAGGGATGCCCATGTGCGCTGGTGGTGGTTGGCCGAGGTCACCCCCGGGACAGAACAGTGAGAGGCCACCACCCGCTGGGAGACCCATTTTACCCGTCTGTAACAAGAGAAATATAGATTTAGTATGTTTTTTTTTTAATAACATGTTTTCGTGACTAATTTAAGTTTTATTAATAACTTGGGAGCTTCGGAGGGCACGATAAGCAGACGGTCCCAGGTGCTGTATACAGTTGTCGTTAGGGTTTGTCAGAAGCAATTTCGGCGCCTTGAAAATTCTTACATCCAGCAACCAGCACTGGGCAAGCTTGGTGGATTATGGCCTAGACCTCCTCGTCACCCAGAGGAGACTCATAACGCTGCCGTGAACTCATTACAAAGAGATGTGATGAAATTACAAAGATTAGGGTCTAATGATCTTAGATTTAACAAGTTTTATTTAGAACTTGGGTTATAAAACTTTGATGGTCAATAAGCTTTCATAGCATGGACTGATAGCTTTCACTCGAAGGTGTGTTCATTCCCTCATTTAATTAAGAATAATTATAACCTACACAACATTGAAGCTCAATAGACATTAAAATCTCTTATTTTAAGTCTTTTTTATGTCAAAATAAGGGAACTTCAAACTCAACAGTTGGTGACAGATACTGATTTTGAAGTCTAAGTTTAACAATTTAAAATAAGCAAGTGTCATTTTTTATGTATATATTTCTTTACACTTCAGTTTATATTAGATAAAGAAGAAAAACTAAAAACTTGGCGGTCTTATCTCTGAAGAGCGATTTCTTCCAGTCGATGTAAGTCCAGTAATGTCGAATATAGCCCAGTTTTTTGTGTTTTAAATACTACTTTATTTATTTGCTACTTATAACTTTATTACGCTGAACGCTACCTACGTATATAAAGCTGTAATCGTAACTCAGCAAAACCGACACAATAGACAAAAAAAAACGCGCTTCCTCAAAACCCTCATCCCCAATCAGTGACACTTTTAATGTAAGCCCGTCGAACAACAAAAACCCGACAACAACCATAGGAGAAGACGTCATTAGCAAGTAAATTGACGCGCCGTATAAATTACGTCCTACCCTCAGTCGCCCAATTATGCAAACTGGCGCCCGACGAGGGGCCATTCAGCCACGAGTGTCTCGGCTTTAATTAAACACGAGCCATCTTCAAAACACTTTATTATACGGAATAAACGACGAATTCGCGACAACGCGTTGCTTTTTTGAGGTATTTGCTTTGAGGGGTTAAGCGCAGGCTGAAATATTGTATATAACCATCCTTTAAACGAAGATGCAAAACTTTAGTGAGATAGAAATGTCTAGAATCATCTATTTCCCGATATCAACTTGGATATTTTCTAAATCCCAAATCTTAATGTTGTTGGGAGTCAATTGTTTACAAAGTTAATACAAAGTTTGAAATTTCAAGTTCTTTCTTGCGAGCACATTACCTAATTAATAGGATCTTTAAATTAAAAAGTAATCTAAGGGCACATCGTTCCTTATACTAAGTTTTACTATATTTATAATTTTTGTAGGTAGGTGTTATTTGTAATTTATTAAATCACGAGCTCGCGACGCCACCTAGCTTTTTTAGGGTTTGGCGTAGGAACGCTTTATTGTCTAAAACTATTCGCAGGGCATGTTTTCAAAGCTAAATAAGTTATATATTTGTCAATATGAACTTGGCAGTATGTTTTCCCAACTATACAAGCTGTGATATGATGTTTATTTTTTTCTCAATTTTGGCTTATAGAAAAATAATATTGAGAATAGGCCAATGATATTATCGTACTTTTGTAGATTTATTTGAAACCGTTAAAAATCCCTTATAATCCTTTTTAATATTGACTGAGAAACACCCTATAACCTATTAATATGAGTATATGACGCCTTTGTTCCCTCGCTTGTACATAGGATAAAAGTTAAGTTTTTCTTCTCCTTAATAAATAAATGTGTATATTTTCTTTCTGTGATAGATTACTAGTGTTATTTTTTTATAAATAATATAGCGATAAAAAAGAAAAACAAAGAATAAGCAGGTACTTTGTATTTGCAGATTTTCTGCATTTTGCATAATTCATTACATGGCCGCATAAACTGTAATGAATTACGAAGTTTATATTTTAAACTGTTACCAAGTTATTAGGAAGCCGCGTCAGAGGCTTAACGAGTCTCAAGCTCTTTCTTCCATCACAACTTATGATAATAGACTAAATGAAACATGCCAGTGAGGTTGAATAGTGAGAGATTAAAGTCAAACAAGGGTTGAATAAAAAACAAAAAAAAAAAATATTTTTTTCAAATCTGCTGAAACACACAATCGAAAATACATTATGTTTGGCAATTCTCGCAACTTTTTTAATATAAGAAATATTATCTTTGGTAAAATAAATATGAGGTCTCTTCAGGATTCTGAGTAGAAATAATGAAAAACCTGATTTAATCGTTCCATTTAAAAATTAAATAACGAGAGGCCATTGTCTAAAACCGGTCCCTAAAACCACGCGATTTCTTCACATCATTTAAATAGCCAGAAGAAGCCTTGTTAATCCTTCATCGCTCCGAATCTGGAGAGCAGGAACTGCTTATTAAGACAATAATTACCACGAACAAAGGACTCGCTCTAATTAATAATAAAACACGCACAAACAAAGAGCTCCATTCAACCCTGGGACAGCTCGAAAAGAAAAAAATAATAAAAAGAATAACCAAAACGGTGGTCGAAAAACCACGACATGCGACGAGGAACAAAAAGCAGGCATAGACAATAACGACAGACGAGCCTCCATAATGCGGGACCTCGCGTTCTTAATTTGAAAATATTTCCATAATAAGATGTGTCTATGGCAAGAGACAAAAGACGCAAAGAATGCTTTGTTAACTCTTTCAGTACGTGATAATTTAAAGGAATTAAATCACGAAACTATAATCCGAGACGCCATTTAATAAGCATGAAAAGAACAGCGTACCTATCCGCAGTTATTAGCTGAACAATTTTTCTCGTTAAAACTTACATTTTAAATAATAAGGCCGGCTTTTTAGATTTTTGCTTGCGGCCCTAATGAAGACCAGGTGGAGTGGCGCCCATTGAGGGAATCGACACGAGAGGGTAGTTATTGAAACCGCATGAAAGAACTGCGTGACGTCACAGCCACTTGAGCGACAAGCACCATTCGCTAATTGGACTCCGCCACGGCAGGACGCGACAAATGTTGCCTCAATCGACTAATACTTCAAAATTGAATAGGTCTGTTAACGAGCGGCCGTTCAAACTTACGAATACACTTCACAACTGTATTTTCTAGATGTAAATATTAATCTTTCCTAGTATCGTGGGATTTGGCAAAATTTTCCGTTGAGAAATTGAATTGTTAGATTTCGTCAGGTTATAGAGAGCGCCTAAACCCACTCACACAAGTGAATTGTACCTACACCCCTTTAGTTCACCAATGCGGACGAAGTAGGGCGTAATATCTTGAGAGTGCGCCCCCGGGGTTGTGGGCGTGAAGGATGGATGCTGTGTTGCCATGGTAACCATGTGTAGGGGTGATTGTACACGTGGTGTGTTAAAGTGTGAGTGCTAGGGAGGCGAGAAGTCTCTGTGTGTGGGAGAGGTTAGGCATTGCGCACTGCGACCTTGGATCCTCATTTCAGATAACACTTTATCTAGTTCTGGTATGTATAATACTTCGTAAAAGTTTTCCTGAAATTTCAGTACATAAATTGAAAAACCAACTGAAGAATGATCATCGGCTCAACGAAGCTTACTTCTTTAAGAATTATTTCCTGCCTATATCCGCTACTGATCCTTCGAGCCGGATCTTTCTGCCGGAAAATTATAACGAGGAAACGAATTTTATTAGACACACATAACTGGGTTTCTTTTTAAGCCATTTATACTCGAAAAAATTCCATCTCAAGTGAGATTCTCGAGAAATATAACAATTGATTTCAAGAAAGTTTTTAATCCTGGGGAGGTTTTACAATATTCAAATCTGCAAATATCGAGGGGTGGGTCGTAAGGGAGGCTGGGGGTTGTTGACCTTTCCCGGAGGCTTCTATGCAGATCTATGTAGCGGGTAAATCACGGAGAAATAAGATGTGGAAAAGATTGCTTTTAAAATGAAGTCGAGTAAAATGGCTGTCTCCTTGATATGTTAGGTGATATATTTATTTCAAGTTTTGGCAAGGACATAATATATTAGTTGTTTTGTTAATAAGCTTATTCAATGGATGAGTATGTAGCCATTTGTACAAGTCTAGAGTTCGATTCTAAGATGGATCTTTTCTTAGAAATAAAATTGAATTTTCAAAGTGTTTCCGATTGCAATTAAAATAAAGTTGCTTTTGTGGTTTTCATATAATCTTATCTATTTGGCCGCACTACCAACAAAAAAATTTATCGAGGAATTAAAAGAGAGATCACAAATGCGATACTAAAAATGTTTGAGCTAGAATAACACGAGCAGGGCTAGCATGCAACCATCGATAAATAAGTCGAATCGACAAGATAAATATTATTTTGTTATTTTATCCTAGTATGTAAGCTTATATGCGCACCATGATAGATGGAATTACTCGATTTGTTACCATGATTAAGACCACAGAACCAAATATGTCATAATCTTAACAAATTACATACCCAAAATACCATATTCTAAGAAAATATCGATAAAAGGCCCGATTTATCGTTGTCGACGGTAGCATGCTAGCCCCGCAGAACGACTAAATCGAAACTATTTAAATTTATATCAAGCTTGTGTTTTTGTTATAAGTATTTAGAATATTTAAAAAATAGCATATCCTATATTGCAGTTGGGCCTTTCACTTACAACGAAGAGAAGATTTTTGGACATTTTAGTATAAAGCCGTTTTAAAAAAGTGTTTTATTTAATATCACTATGCCACAGGAAAGTTTTACAAGGCACATCTAGTTAAAGTACGTCCTGGAGCGACGTAGAGCAGTAATTATGATCGTCGCTCCAGTCTCGTTTGTGAAACGGAACGGTCGAATGGGTCAACATGAAGGTAGGAATGACGTTTCAGTGTTGTCAAGTTGGTACGTCCGTTTCTGAAAGTGGCGCTTGAATTTTTGTTTACTAGAAGTTGTGTAACTTTTCATTTTGAAGGATTTTTTATGAAATATAGCATGCAGCCTTTGCTCAATGATTTGAGAGAACAAATACGACAAGAATATCTAAAAGCAGACAAACAAACAAACTCTTAATTATAGAGTATCGTAAAAAAGTATATTTAGTAAAAATAAGCAATAACATTTTTTGGAAAGGCCAACTGTATTTTTTAGATGTTTAAGTAGATGAAACGAGATTAATGATAACGTAATTTTTCCATAGCTTAGGTAACTAATAAAGTAATTCAAGAAAGAGATTTTTAAAGGGTATTAAAGGAATTTTAACGCTTCAATTATGTATAGGTTTCTAAATTCTTTAATATATTTTTCCGTAATATATCTATTGAATTAGTTACAAGTTGAAATGAACGTGAAAGTTTTAAGAATCCTTAGTTTCGAAAGCATTTTCTTATCTCTTCCAACATAACCCTTATTCTGTAAACATTGAGCGCTATCAAGAACCAGTTAGTGAATAACAACAACGATAATTTGCCAAGAGATAACACTAACTTATCCCGTTTTGGGAATCTTATCTAAAAATACACTTTCCTTGTAATAAATGTATTTTATTTTACCCAAGAACGGCGCATGCGCTATATTTTGTCGCCCCCTCCAATAAAGACAAAAGTTATCAAACATAAACTTTGTTAAGGAAGTTTTAAAGTCGTTTTTTCATTGTATAAATTGAGTTTAAATTTAAATCTGTCTCGAATACTGTCTGTCGCTAATCGTAAAAATTCTTCATTGCTTTAACACGGCTTCCATTGGGTTTTAAGTAAAGTTACGTTCATAATGTCCACTTCATAATCTAGCTCTTTCGCGCTGTTTTACCCGCAAAATTTGGAATCCCGTGGGAATATCGGGATAAAAAGTACTCTATGTGCTATTTCAGACTCTACACTATCACTATGCCAAATTTAATCGTAATCCGTTGAGCCGTTCTGCCGTGATTGAGGAACAAACATCCATACATCTAAACTTTCACATTTATAATATTAGTAAAATTAATTTGTAAGCAATTACCTCTATTGTCATTTCGACTATGTGGTCCTGAAGTAAGCTTATGATATGGAGATAAGTCAAGATCTCCATATCATAAGCTTACTTACTGTGTTAGTTTAGAAAAGTTTATACTGGGTGTGCCGCCAACCCTATATAATACCCTCACCAAAAATGTCAAAAAATGTCAAATGCACATTTTGCCCCTCATGCATTCTATTTTTTATCTATTATTACAAACATTCTAGTAAAAGTAACATCTTACGTAATCTTAATAATATAATAAATGTGAAAGTTTGTTCCTCAATCACAGCAGAACTGCTAAACGGATTTGGATAAAATTTGGCATAGTGATAGTGTACAGTCTGGAATAGCACATAGGCTAAATTTTATCCTGAAATTCCTGCAGGATTCGAAAACCGGGCGGAACAGCTAGTATTTTATAAAAATCGACTGGTACGTTTAAGCGCATTTCTTATTGGGTTTATTAATTTAATTACATACATATTCGTATTTGCTTAAATTGCATGCCTTCTTCATCGCCGGGTTTGAAATAAATTGAATTGGAAAAAATAACAGTGTACACTAATCCTTACACTCAAAACACACAAGTATGAATGGACAGCTCTGTACTTACAAAACAAATGATATATCTCCTTCTTTGTCACTTATATGACCAATTGCAGTTGTCCTTGTCCCGCTAACGGGATGTGCGCACGCGATTTTTTTATTACAATTTTGGTGTTAAATTATATTTTGGAATAAAATTGATGATAATGGCTTTAGTTATACGGTGTCGAAGTTATTTTGAAATGATTGGAGAGTATATTACTTGAAGGAGGAATGATATGATAGTGGTTATATGTTGTAATAACTACGAGTATTCAGTATTTTCTTTATTGATTTCTTAGCTTTGTATGATTTTACTTTTTAAATAAATATCCTTGTGCCGTAATAGCATCAGCAATGTTCAGCTCAGTCAGTATAAGAGGTTGATAGGAAATTACCCGTCGGAAATACCTATGGCCCTACAGTAGTGGGTAACTGGCAAGTTTTGTAATGATGAACCTTTTTAGATTATATTTCCAAAAAAAGGCTTTTTTACAGTCATCTCATCCGAATTTTGTTTCTTATTATTATTAAACTTTTTTAAATCTATTTATTCGTTTCTATATCGCCAATTTTCCATAACTAACCGTAACTTTTAAATCACGTATTACAAACCTAAAATTAGTTCACATTTAACAAGAAACAATTATACTTTACCCATTGCAACCCATCGCTTAAACGTCTTCAAATTAACGTAATAATGGCACGAAATAGCCACGTATCTTTTGATCAATAGAGCTGCATTCATTTATTATACAAAACACTTAAATTGATAGACAAGGGGTAATTTTAATGTTCGATTATAGAAAATAATGTTATTGCTGGCTAAATTGGGGGCTTATTCTGAGTTATACCGTTCTCATCATGTTTGTTTTTATTGGAAGTTATTTTGCGCATAACTTTATACATTGTTAACATTGAAAATATTCGAAATATTCTTATGACATTTTTTAAATATTTGAATGGAATAACTATCATAATATTCTAATAATTTAATAAAGTTAAACAACGTATAAAAATTGAATATAATAAGCAAATACTATAAAGATGAAGGTACCCATGTAGTGATTTCTACATCAATCTCACACTTTATTATTATCAGTTTCAGAAGAACTTCTATGACATGCTATTTGTAACAAGCAAAATATTTATTGATATTGAAGAATTTGTTTTAAGTCATGGTTTGTAGGATTGATAGTTTCAATGACGATAAAAGGATCGGATTTGTAAACCAAGTTCTAAATAGATAAAAATATTTGAAAAAGTCCGGAATTGATCCCCTGGGAACCGAATGACAATGGTATCATATTGGAGACACTTTCTAATAAATGACAAGGTACAATTACACCTCGACACACGTCAAAGGGTTAAATACATCCATGGGGTCATTAGAGGCCCATCCAGTGTGACAACTAGTCAAGGGGTTAAAAAGTATTAATTATTGGTGTTTCTTTTTTTCAATGTCGCCTTTGTCTTTTACTGACAGAAATAATTATTTTTTAAAGAATTATTAGTAGAACGATCAATATACTTTGTATTCGTATAAGTGGTTTGGTTTGGAGGAAGTCCTATAGAAGCGTGTTTTAGGAGGCGTTTAATCTGAGAGTCCATTTAGTTACAGAATCCCTTGTCATCTCGCGAGCGAATGTGCATAAAAAGCCTAAGCTATATATCACCACTATGGCAGTTATCGAAGCGGCTTCTTCTTCTTCATCTTCATCGTCACATTCTCATGTTAGAGCTATTTTTTAAATAACAAAACTACGTCTTTATAAAAATTATTTCATTGACTTAAGATTTAATCGGAAATACTATAATTTCTTAACCCTTATTTGGTCTTAGTAATTCCCACCGCGGTCATAAACAGACGCCTGTGTCAAAAAATTCTAATAAACACATAAAGAATACAAACACCTAAAAGACTGTAAATACCAACATTTCAATAATACCCACACTTATTATAAACAACATACTTTTTATACCTACCAAAAAACAACATATTGCTTTTCAATTTACTACTCGCCTTTATCTGTCCTGACATCAAGTAATATGTTAAGTAGTAAACGTAATTTGTCAAGAACCTAAAACACAAATAGTTAAAACAAAAAACAACAAACTAACCTCTCAAATTAAACTCGAAAAACAATATGTTAAAGAAAACAATTAATTTCAACCTAGAAAACGGATTAAAATTGCTAAATTAAACGGCTTTCGGGGTAAAATGAGCCATGGTTCGCAATTTTCCACGTGTAACAAACAGGTGGAGGGGTTAACCCTGCATTTGACACGGCACAGCGTAGCCTGGGGTAAGAACTTCAAAGGTGGAATAAATGTATGAATTTGTTCATAGAAAAACCGCCTGGAGGTGCTGACGCCCTTTTTAGGTAAGCTTAAGGGTTGAATCGTAATAGTAACTTTAATGGAATTAATGTTTATTTTTATATTTTTGTGACTATGCAGTGTGAAATCGTGGTACAGCCTCATTACTTGTTGTTAACGTGAACTTAAGTTGTACATAAAATGTAGAGAGTGTTTTCTTTATAAATCTGCGAACAAATAATAAGTACAAATAAATCAAATAAAGTAAACCTAGAGTACTTTTTTATGTTTGATTAAGTGTTGGAAGATGTATAAATTTTAATGAACTCTAATAAAAGTGATAAGAGAATAATAAAAGTATTTCATCAACATTTTCTAAACAGTAAATCGGTTTGAGATACTTTAATACTAATAAAATAACAATTATAATGATAAATAAGAAATAAAAAAAGATGCCAATAGAGTCGGCTATTGCCCCTTTATTATAAGTGTACCTATATAGGTATTATATTAGAAGTGAACTAAGAATGAAATATTTTGTTTCTTTCTTAGATTAAGTGGCCATTTCTTGGTGATAGAATTCATTAATAGTTCACCTCGTGGCTAGTCTTTCATACAAAGTTTACCGTTACATAACCAAAATACAGTAATCTTATAAAATCACTATTAAGACACCCAATAATTGACCATACCTAAAACTTTTCAAACCAAAACAAAACTCAATCTAACCAAGTCACACACGAAATAAAAATAAAACATAAACAAAATTAAAATTATATTGCCTTCAGTCATGTACGAAGGGACTTCAAAAGGAAAAACTAATGCGAGTAGCCCCGATGTCTTTCCCAAGTAAAATATTAATGCCGGGTCTGAAACGCCCCACCCTGTCATTTAGGAGGTTAACGTAGGTTAATTCTGCTTATTGTCTTTATTTCGAAATGTAGGACGATTGGTGGGAATTATCCGATTTTCTTTTGCTTCTTATTTTTCTTTTTGTATTATGAATTAGAGGGGAGATTTTCGGGTTTATACCGGAATGTGATATAGAATATAAAAATATTTTCTTGCGTAATTAAAATTTATCATAGGTTTTTTTCGTAATAGAAATATAACAGGTTACTAAACCTTAGAAATACACAAATTAACAGCTCCACGCGGTTTTATAATTCGTATCCGCGGGTAAAAGCATGGAAGAATTCTAGTTTTGAATTAAGCACTGATAAGCTTGAGAAACTGAGTTACCTTTTAGACAACTGTCTATACAAAAAGAAGGTATGTACCTTTATAAAGCTATTAAAGAGGATACAAGTTAAAAGTATAGAGGATAAAATCGATATTTCATAAAACAACGATCTAAAGTCAAATAAAATAAGATCACTCCAATAATACAAAAACCAGTGTGGCCCGCATTAAAAAAGGAAAAATAAATTCCAAGAACAACATAAAAGGTGCATCTAATTACTAATTGCATTAGAAAGATTAAAAATGTAACAAGTCTATCCATATAGAGAATAAGAGCGACAATTTATAGTAGCACAAGAAGGTTCTTGGAATTAAAAAAAAAAACAAGAGAGTCTAAGGCTCTATGTCCATCGCAAATAGGTTTTAAGTGAATCATGGATGGCTATTTTATACTCGTATTTCATGAAGAAACTTAGAAGAAACTAGAAAAATTATCAAAGATCACAACAACAACAGTGTAACTTAATTTGTAATGAGTTCTAAAAAAAAAATGGCAATTGAACATTTCTCTGTCTTAAGGTACTGTATATCTGTTATATCTTATTTTTTATTAAAGATACACTATAAGTCTCGACAATCAGAACCTTATAATTATTAACCCAATTCATACAAGCATAAACAATTATCTACCTAACAAAAATGTAAAGTCCAAATGTTCATTACACACTTTTGTTGTCTACAATACGAAAAGCGCTACCTTCCGAAATGTACGCAATAATGTCTTAAAACAGGCACTACCAAGGAATTAATCTTGTAGTGGACATACGGCCTAAAGGCGGCGCAATAAGTCTATTTTAATTACTATAGTCGATATCGTCAGATTCCTGTCTTGCCTAGTAGGTAGCCGTGCTCTACTAGTAATAGTGTTGTTTTGTTGATTGTCGATGAACATTAAAAAAAATCGATAACTTTTATTGCGTAGACTGATATTATTCGCAAACGATAATATGTTGTTTTTTGTAACACAATGGAAATTAAGCAATCATGTGAAATATTGCTAGTGCAAAACTTTACAATGCTTTATCAAACTCAACTTCGTATTATCACAAAAGATTGTACCTACCTACTAAGGTTTTATAACCTACTGATTATTATGACTGTTTTTCTGCAGTATCAATAAAATAAATCGTATGCAAGAATGTAATAAGTGAATAAGGTCTGATGATTCAAAATATGGAAAATATTAAGAAATAATCGAAAAAACAAATAGGAAAGAGCCATTTACGCACTCAAAAGAAGTAAAATGATCAACAGAATACATAACTTTTATCGTAACAATGTCAAATATTTTAAGACTTATCAGTTCAACAAATAACGAGGCTTGGTAAACAAACAAGGATGAAACGATTAAATGACTTAAAACAATCGACATCGATGAACAATAAATCAATCACAACACCCATCCCTATCTAACACAAACAAGACTCGATAACGAGGTGAAATATTCACGAAGCAAGCGTTATAACCACTACCATATAACTGTCTCGCTCGCTCCCAAACATTCTTATGCGCGTATTTGGAGAGTGGAAAAAGATGGCACGCGCCAGGCGGCGTCCACAAAGGGTTGTCGTTCCCTTTGATCTCGCCGACAAGCGTGCGTAACTTTTGTTTGTGCGAGTGTATGCAGATGAGATGGGACCCGAGAATTTGATAATTGCAAAGATTTGTTGCTTTACTATAGCTATTTGATTTTAGATTTATTGGTCCAATAATCGATCGGTGCCTTATAGATAATGAGCATATTTTTTCTTTGTTGATACAAGTTTTTTTACTAGTTCTGTGTTGGATTTTAGAAGCGGCTATGATATACTGTTTTTTGTATGTGTTACCTAAATAAGTTTGATTTTAGTTTTGGATTCAATAAATTACAATAGCCCTTGTAAGGAATATTTGGCAAGTCCTGCGTAAGAGAATTTTCAAAAAGTTTTCCAATTTTCTTTCAAACAGTTTGATGGTGGAGTTTAACATCTTCTGCCCCAAAAACCTCAACATCACCTCAGGGCCAGTGATGATTCTTATTAAAGGGTGATAGCTTACTTTGTGGACTCGAAGATATCAAAATCATCAATGCAACTATTTTTAAGAGCTGGCAGGAAGGCCATAGGTCTTTCTCCTGAGTGAGGTCCAAGCATTGAAAAGTATTTTATTTGTTTATATAAATAAAGTATATTTTTAGTCACAAAACTAAATGGAAATAAACACAAAGTAGGCTAATGTAATTTAAACGCTGAAGACGGGCAGCCCTATCACCATGTGAACAGAACGCGGCGCTTTAGGCATTTATTTCAAAGATACTACCGAGTTAAATTACTGTAGATATCTGTACCGTGCCACAGGTACAGATAGCTAGTTCATAACAAGCAAATATGACATTCACAATTAGTACCATATTGTTCTTCAACATAAATCGTCACATATGACATGATCATTAAAATGATTTCATCTCCCAGAAAACAAAAGATGATTTTCTAATTATAAACCGCGGCAGATCAAAGCTGAGATGTTATACAATGATAAACAAACAGACATTACAAATTTGTACGAGACACCTGTTCTTTAAGAAGTTGTATTGGTAGCTCCAGCATCATCTAAAACTGTGGTAAGACTAACAATAGTAGCTGATATTTTAAAAGTTTTTCATTTTATAACGCTTACCATTAATTTTACTAGTATATAAGTACTAAATACAATCGATTTTCCCTGAGATCCGAACCCGCATCAGCTACCGGGAGCTCAGTCAATAGAGTGCCCGTCCGGGAGATCTGGGATCGAGTACCAGCCGGGATTGAGTTTTCTTAGTATTTTTATGTACAAAATAGTTGCTGATTTTGTTTATAAGCAGGCAATATATTAACTACTTTTGTTAACACACATTATCAATGGGATATCAATAGCTTGTATCGATACCTAGGATACCTCCTATTGTGATCATATGGTATGGTGATATCGCGTTTACATTTATATTTCACGTGGATTGTTACGTTGCATCTAGTATTGTATAGATATGATAATAATGATAATATATTTGTTTCTTTCTCAGTCATAAAGTAATAAGCTGATTTCGATTAAATAAAGAATAGGATATGGGCACAGTACAGACATCTACAGTCATTCAACTCGGCTGCATTTTTGAAATAAATGCCTACAGAGCGGCGCGGATAGGGCTGCCCGTTTAAATTTCATTTGCCTACTTCGTGTTTACTTCCATTTAAATTTGTGACCGCAAATATACTTTTATTATATAAACAAATACAATACTTTGTAAATTTAATAGGTAGTGTTAAACAAAAATACGTTTTGTGTCAAAAAGCCATGTTTACATTTGAGTAACAAATCGGTCTTATAAATTAGCGACCGAAAAATACATGCGCCTCGACTGTGCGCGACGCACGAAAAAATTAATTATTAAATTTTAAAGTACCTATAAACAATCCGCATACTAACGCATGTCAAGCTCAATCAACAACTGTTTGAGCCGCGTAGGTATAGCTCGCGTTTCGTCCGTTTGTATGAAGTTGAATTACTGTAGATATCTGTACTGTGATATGGGTCATATTTCAATCCGAAAGTAATAATGATATTATTCAAAAAGAGTATTAAAAATATTTTTACTTTATCATCTACCAATTATAGTTTATCAAAGTAATTAAGTATGTATCATTTGTATTCCTTATTCTAAAGAAATATGAATCAAGTAAATAATTGGACCCTAATAAAAAAATAAAAACTCATAGAAAAGTATTGCCAAAATAATCTCCGACCGGATAAATTACACCGCGAATAAAAAAAACCGTCGTGGTCATGTAATTCTGTAACTCGAGTTGGTAACACTTTAATGACAATAATAAGTGACGTGACAAGACAGCAATGCACTTATCCTTGGTGGGTACAATGACACGCAAAAGTGTTTTATTTCATTGTCATAAATACATAACTGCAAGCCTGGGCTTTGGGGTAGGCAGGCAGAGACCAGGGAACGCTAATTGCTACCTACGATCCAGATAAACCTTTTATACTATTATTTATTACCAGATGAGTTTTTTTCATAGAAACACAAACACAAAGATTACACAAACAAAAAAAGAAACACGAAGTATAAACAAATACATTGGTTGTTTTTTCTATGAAAATATATCATATCAAACATAATACAGTCAGAAAAATGAGTGGAATATGTTTATTGCACTTAAAAGATCTATTTCAAATAATTATGAATGAAACCCACTACAACAGGAACCTGAGTCTAAGCGAATGACGACCAATCGCCACATTAGTCGTTATGGACCCAGAATTACGCAAAGCTACCCAACAAAACCTTTTAAATTATTTCTTCAAAAGCAAAAAGTTACCCAAATCGCTTTATTCCAAATGAAATAATAGCCAACAAACCGCACTCTTCGAAATTCGAAAATTGGTATATTTCGCGACGGCAACGAAACGAACGCCTGTCAAGCTCGCTGTTATCTGACAAACATGACGTCTGTCGAAGTTGCGGTTATTTAATCGATGATGGTGACTGTACAGGGAGGTATTGGCGTGTCTTCAATATTTCAGTTTAAACGTAGACGCGCATTAATAACTTTATTAATATTTCAATAACAAATGTTTACTTCCATATACATGCCAGTCTTCTAGTATTATAAAGACAAAATTCTACATTTGTATTGTAGGAATTAAATTAAAATTAAAAAAAAAAACAAGAATTAAAATTAAACTTAATTAAAATTCAAGAAAAACTTGACCGATTTTGTATAAATCCGACGTCTGTTTAAAGCAGTTTTTTCTCCAACAGTACTTTTAAAGAATCTTTGGATTAACTGATAACACAATCTCTTATCGCGTGTCAGCGATAAGCGTAATCCGTCCGTGTAAGACAGCTGTGTGTTATGTGTGTACACATGTGTGTATGTGTGTGTAAACAAGGTGTAAGTACTGTAATCGAGATGTTTTGTAGATGATTGAAGTGGATGTTGAAAGGTGACATGTTAAGTGTGAAGATAGTTACATGTGTTTTAGGTTTGTATGTTAAGATATTTTATTTATTTGGTTATTCGTTTATAGTTAAATCATAGTAATTTGTAACCTTAGTGTCGTAACTTGAATGTGAGAATATAACATACATTGTGCATAGTGAAATAACTATGGCTTTTCATACTATAACATACCCCATTAGCGTTAGTTACAATTAACAGTAGAATATAACATTTTATAATTATTTGATTCTAATATTTTTATATTTTCAATAATCTTGTAATACCTCAAATCACAACATCTAATATTCCAAAATAAAATTGAAAAGATTTTTTGAAAACCTAATTCAATTCACCCCAATACCCACAAAAAACAACAACTTGGCAACATTAAAACAAACTTAAATCGTTCAACATCAAAAGAAACAAAAAAAACAATTCTGTCACGCACGAATGTCACGAAAAATGTAATTTTAGCGCCAAAAACTAAAAAGAAAATGGCGGAATTTCGAAAAGGA
Source organism: Stenoptilia bipunctidactyla (assembly GCA_944452665.1). Taxonomy (NCBI): domain Eukaryota; kingdom Metazoa; phylum Arthropoda; class Insecta; order Lepidoptera; family Pterophoridae; genus Stenoptilia; species Stenoptilia bipunctidactyla. Next base: position 10,985,950 of record OX101743.1, read on the forward strand.
AATTCTCTGTCCATTGTCGTTTGGTATTTTTTCTCTCATCTTATTTAGCGCTTTGTCGGCGAGTCCTTTGAAGTTCGCAACCCCACCCCCCTTTGGGGTGTTACAAATTACGCTTACAGTCTATGGAGTAAATATTATTATATACTACTGTTTGAAACAACTAAATGATTTCGAAAATCGAATCTTGGTAGCTTTGGCGGCGTACAACGTTTTTTCGGAATAATAACTTTAAAATTTTTTCAGGTCCTTATAATTTAAGGAGGATGTTATGCTTCTTAATAACTGTGGCTTCTTTCTGTCCAATGAGTTTCAGATCAACCCTTGACTTTTAAGTTGACAGTTCAAAAAGACACTTTTTTGCCTAAATGTTTTTTTTATTTATGCTAAGCCCGACAAGAAAAGTCAGTACCTATACACTAAACTATAACTAAAAGCTGAGTTTTTAAAACGAATTTTAAATTCTAAACAACGTTTATAATTTATCTATAAGTACCATCAATCTAGAAAAAAATCTCTTCAAAGAAGAAAACTTTAAAAAATGCATAAAAATGTCACATGAAAATTATTTACGACCAAGGCACGGCTACACATTAAGATTCCTACTAAATATATCATTTCGATAGACGATTTGTTCATTTTAAAATGCGAGGACAGATTTTTATATTACACAAGCGACCAGACTCGACTTCGCTCTAGTAACATATATGTATTTTCATATATGCAATCTGGAAAACTAAGTCTGTCCGTACGCACGCAGAAAATTAAAAACGACTTTTTACGTAGAGATTCAAGAGAAAGGTTTGAGATAATTATTTATAGTTACTTATATGAAAGTATCTAAATGTGACCTTTTGGTAGGAAAAAATATAATCAACGAATGCAGAGCATTAAGAAAACCGACTTCCCGTCAAAACTGTCATCCACGTAAACATTCTCCGAAATCATACGTAATGTTTCAAAATTTTTCAAAGAAGTGAAAAGATTTCAATGAAATTGATACGGGACCAACTATGAAGTATAACAAAGACTCAAAAAGAAACTTACAGACGAATTCAGAACCTCCTCCTTTTTTGGAAGTCGGTTGATAAATAATTGATTTCTTCTACGACCTGCGCGAAGGTAGCCTATTGTTCTAATATAAGAAGGCTATAAGGCTAGAAGCCTTATTATTTACTATAAGCCTGTTCTATTTATTTTAAAACTGGCAGGTTAGAACTTTTAAACTATGTTTTGCAGGGCATTCTAAATTCAAACTCACATAAAATTTAAGGCATGTTGTTCCTGTTTCAAAATTATCATTTTTTTCTTTTAAACTACTAAGCATGTCTGCTTTCAAGTAGGTAAATTCCGTATAAGACACGCTTGGCAAGCTCGATACAGGGTATCCGTAGAGAGAGAGACATGTCACTTGACTCGTATGGAAAAGCGATTGCGAATAGAAGAACCGTATCAAATCAATTTCGCAGTTTGAAACAGATGCTAATCGATTATGAAGACAAAGTACGGGATTTGCGAAATAATCAAAATAAAACGAAATAAGTTTTATAACGATTTCATCTCAGTAATTCAACATGATTAAATTAATTTGAAATCCTCATCACGAGAGACGTTGGTATGAAAATGGTAGAAGCAAGAAGCTTAAGAATGAAATTATTCTCAATACCACTCTATCAGATAAAAATCAACGATAGACAAAGATATTTGACGATATTTTGTTTAAGTTCAGAGTCAATACTTAGGATATCTTATACTTACGGCTTTATCTATCATACTGCGACACATACCATAACTTCACGCCTGTATTCCTTATGGAGTAGGCAGAACACCAGAGAATATAAAACAATTTAATGATGTCGCGTTTGACTAATTTGGAGGCATTATAATGGCGGAGAGAAACAACCTCTCTCCCTTAACTGACTTTTACTGTATACCCGCGAAAAGACTGCTTCATTCTGGCACATTCTATGTTTTTCGCACAAATTACTGCTTCTCAAATGTGAACGATACGGAGTTAGAGGTCTAGCACTTGACTGGATAAAATCTTATTTGTTAAACCGAAAACAATATGTTGAAGTCCAAAATTTAGATGAACGTAAAACGGCTGTAACTTTTTCATCAAAAATAAAGATAAACAGCTATGGTGTGCCTCAGGGCAGTATTCTAGGTCCACTACTATTCTTGATATACATAAATGACCTCCCTGATAATATAAAGTACCCCTGCGTTCTATTCGCAGACGATATATCGGTGATAGTACCTAGTAACAATAAAAATATAAATGACTACAATAAAGAACTAAATGAGACATTGCATTCTGTTGTTTGGTGGCTAGAACAAAATAACCTTAACGTCAATATAAATAAAACTAAATATATACAGTTTATAAACAAAAATGGAAATAAAAATAAATTAATAATAAGCCATAAAGATGACCAAATACTCGAAGCAAACAGCGTCCCTTTCTTGGGATTAATATTAGACGATAGGTGCAATTGGGAACAGCATACATCAAGGCTGTGTAATAAAATAAACTCGTTCACGTACGTTCTATGGAAACTGAGTAAAACTGCGAGTAGAGAAACTGCACTACAATCCTACCATGGAAATATCGGTTCCATTCTTCGGTATGGTATAATATTATGGGGTAATTGTAGCTACTTGAGTGGAGTTTTTATTGCTCAAAAAGCATGCATACGTGCAATATGTGACGTCAAAAATACTGTATCATGTCGACCTTTGTTTAAACACCTCAAGATTTTAACAGTCCCTTCTTTATACATTTATGAAATATGTGTTTTTGTTAAATGTCATCCAGAATTATTTGACTCTTTATATGATACTCCGAGAATACGGAGCTGTAGGCGACCAAACCGTTTAGTAATGCCAAAAGTCCGCACAGCTATGCGTGACAAAAATTGTCGGTCAATGGCAATAAGAATTTTTAATAAATTACCTGTTGATATAAAGAGCCTTCCATTTAGTCATTTTAAAAATAAACTAAAATCATGGTTGGCACAAAATTGTTTTTATAGTGTTCAGGAATATATGATCTTTTAGTTGACATTTTCATTGCATGTTATATACTGAATTTTTTTTTTGTTTTCATTTCAACTTGACATTTTAATTTACATTTTATTTTTAATTTATTATTTGATGGTATTTCTGATTACTTATGACATTTGAACTTTGTTGTAATTGTAACATAAAAAATTAACTTAATATGACCAATTTATAAATTATAAAGTTTGAACAACTTTTGTAATAAAATATGTTTGCATGCTCAGACGGAGTGAATGTGCGTACTTTAGAATAAGACTGTATTATAATACTGTATTTTAGAACTTGTTTTACCACATTCTGGCAAATAAATAAATTCTTATTCTTATTCTTATTCCTTTGCTCCCAGTCCAGTATGGAAAATCAGTAATATGGCCATCAGCCATTATGGTCTAAATGACAAAATATCTTAAACAGTATACCCATATTACAAAATTGAATATTAATCTTGTCATAACCAATGAGTATGTATCTTCAACGAGCGTCGTTTAATCTGCTTAATTGCTGAGTCAAAAGCGATGAAATTAGGCCAACCGCGCTCCTTTAGCTGCATTCGTGAGCGCCGAATTGCAGTATAGGACAAACAAACATATTTTTCTTTTGAATAGGATAGGATGAGACTGTTCGTAGATTATATGTTTATTTAATTTGTGAAGGTTTTTTTTTATATTTTAAAATACTCGTACTTTTAATGATGCTATAAAAAACACACTCTATTTTGAAATCATATTCTATTGATAGCCTTTTTACGTTGGAAGAGAATGGTCAAAATATTAGTTTTAAGTCGTTAAGTAAGTTTAAGTTGACATGTTATGAAATTAAGTAGGGACCTATATGCTGACTCAGATTTTAACCCTGTATACTAATTTATCCAAATATAATTAAATATATAAAACTAATTATGCATTTTGTCAGTTTTATTTTAATGGAGCGTTGTTGAAAGAGATTCTATCCTTATGTGATTCTTAAAAAAGCTCACTACAGATCTAAGTCTATATTAATATGCAGATATGAATCGTGTTTCTCAACAAAATCATGAATTTCGTTGGAACGAACTACGAAAGTAGAAAGAAACTTTTAGTAGATTTTATAAATATTAAATAGTTGAGTATTTGATATAAATTTAAACTGTCTTGACTGTTGCAAAAGCTATATTTTACAATAGTTATGATATACGGGCTCTTTGATGTCAGTCTTCAAAATAATATGGCAATAAAAAAACGTTCGAACTTTTGTGCTCACTTAAATTTTGTCACTCATAACATAAAAGCAGTAAATTAATGTTGAATAATATTCAAATATATTTAAAATGTTGTATTGGTGAGTTCTTAATATACCGAAAAGTTTTAAGATGCCTCAAACTCAAACAGTAAGGCGCGGGCATATTTTAAATACATACATACGAACATAACCTATTAATCCTATTATCAACCTACTTCCAAAAAAGGAGGAGGTTCTCAATTCGTCTGTATGTTTTTTTTGTGTCTTTGTTACACGATATTTCGGACAGTTATGAATCGATTTGAAAATTCTTAGTTCATATGACAAAAGATACTTCATAGTTGGTTCCATATAAATTTCATTGAAATCGGTTGAGTACCTACTTCATTGAAAATTTCAAATTTTTGAAAACATAATATGTATGATTTCGGAGAATGTTTAAGTTGATGACATTATTACTCGGCAAAGTTTTGACGAGTAGTCGGTTTTTTTATTGCTCTGCATTCGTTGGTTATTAAAAATGATGAACATTTTTTAGGTAATACATTATTAAATTGTATTATCTCTTGCTTCCCCATTTGATAGACTGATTCTTAAAGGTGGAATATAACTTTCGCAACAGCCCATTCACACATGGTCCGTTTTACTGGATACGTTTTACCGGATACGTTTTTTATCATCGATGGCGCATAGAGTTGTGTGTGACTTCACATATGGCACAGTATTCAGTATACGTATTTACGGTACAAAAATGTATCCAGTAAAACGGACCATGTGTGAACGGGCTGTAATTCTCTGATTCTGTTCAAAAAAACTAACATTTAAATACGTTTTAGGAAAACCTTTTAACTTTTATACGTTGTAAACTTATTTTTTTAAGTAATAGGTTTAGTCGAGCCATGCTATGCTGTGTTACTGTGCAAGTGTATTTCATATTTCACTGTTTTTTAAAAAAGGGTTGAGTAAAACTTGGCTTTGCTGTTTTTATGTCACGAATTCGTTTTTTTATAAACATTTAAACGGTATTTACAATATTTATATAAATATTTAAATTACCTATAGACGCTACTGAACTGCGCCAGGGAAACTTCAAAAAACATTTATTATTTATTTATTATTTAAATATAAAAATAATAACAAACCAAGTTCAAATCCACTTTTCCAATTTTTGATAAAAATCCATTAAAAACATTGATTAACTGTTAATTACGAAGTGAAGTAGAAAATCACCAAAATCATTTCAACTTCTAACAATTTTGGGTTAGATAGGTAGCTGATTTTAAGATTTTTATTTTAATTAGAAACTTGATTATTTATATCGAATTTGAGTTAATGAGTTAAATGACTTTGCTTTAATTGAGTTGGAAATATTTTTTATAATAGTTATAATGTAGTTCGTTAGATATGTGATAAAAAAAATGTGATTACTTGATTAATTATTCATAATAGTATATTTGATCTCATATAGATCATACCACTGATATAGAATTCTTACGGTTTTTATAAATAATGAGTGGATCATATTATAAGGATAGTTATAAAGGTTAATGTAAAGAAGGCATCAGATCAAGCGTTACAAACCTCCCCAACCAATTTTCAACTTAATGTCGAGGACATAGAGTTCAGATTAAATTAAACTTTTTTGACCGGTTATGGTTTTTTGGTTATGTTTGAATTTGCAAACTTTAGATTATTGATGTTTGTTGTAAAGTCACGTCTCATGAAATGTAAACACATTCATTGGACTTTAAGCCTTATTAAAAATCGTATAAGATGCGACGTGTGTATTAGACGAGATATTTTAATAAATCATGCTCCGGTAGGTTTATTCTGCTATCCTTACAAAGCTACGCAAATTTAAAGGTTATAATCTATACTAATATATAAAGCTGAAGAGTTTGTTTTTTTGTTTGTTTGTTTGAACGCGCTAATCTCAGAAACTACAAGTGGGATTTGAAAAATTCTTTTTGCATTTGAAAGCCCAACTTTTGAGGAAGGTTATAGGCTATATTTTATCCCGAAGTTCCCACGGGATCAAAAGTTACGCGGGTAAATCCGCGCGCGGTGGCTAGTAATATAATAAATATGTAAAAAAGTGTGAAAAAAAAAGTTTGTTTGAACGTTTCAATCTCTGAAACCAGTGCAACTTTTTTTCGAGTAAGTCAATACAAAAGAAAGCTGCTATTTTCTTGTTAAACGATTTCTTATCTCACGAGACTTATGAAGGAACTGATAGCAAAGAATAACTATGATTATTTTTTACTTGTTTTTTTTTATCTTAAATCGTATCAGAAATAGAAACTAACCAAGATGTTTATCCATAACTTCACGTACACACGACACCATAACTTTAAAAAATACCTCTCGATAAAAGAATCTGATGCCCATATACGATCGATATTGCAAACAAAAAAATATAACGATCACTTCGTACTTAAGCCTTGATCGATGTAATTAAATCAATAATCTTTAATGTCTTTAATGATTCAGTAATTACTGAAATCGATGAAAAACTCTCGTTTTTAATATTGATATCGTTTTGCATGGACGTCTGGTTGGATTATTAAAAATTCTACAGTGTTTTTCGGGTATTTTTAATTTGGTATCATTATGGCTGTTCGTAAAATTTTATTAATTATGTATTACTAAATACGCCTCTGGCCTCAATCTTAGCTGATAATAGCTATGAAGTCGAAAGTTCTTGCTATGCTTCCATGCTGGACTGGGAAAGAAAAACGTAGAATGTGCCAGCTGCTTCTCTTCCCGGGCATACTGTAAAAGTCAGTTCAGGCACAGAGGCTTTAAAGGCGTTTTTGTGGGCGATAGGCTGACCCCCTGTCACTACGATAGTTTCTTTCTATCTTTATAATACCTCCAAATTTGTCAAACGTGACATCAGATGGTCTTGTAACCTGTGGTGTTCTGCCTACCCTATAATGGATACAGGCGTGACGTTATGTATGTAAGTCGAAAGTACGAGCTTTACAAAACTTTTGAAATATTTAATTTACTAGGCGCGTGATATTTTTATCAGTTATCTATCAGCAATGACAGAGAAAAATAATAATTCAAATATTAAAACATCAACGTGAATATGAAGTTTTTGAACAGGCAGCAAGCGTTACAAAACTGTCAAATTTCCCCAACCAATTTTTAACTTAATGTCGAAGGCTTAGAGTTCTGATTCATTAAAAAAGTTTTGACAGGTTTGGAACGCTGTACCTACATATTTGTGGTTCTGTAATCGTGTGAATCAAATTGGTGAACACATTATGATAGTGATTCAACGCCGAAACGTGATATCAAATCCTCAATTTAATCCCTTCAGTTAACTCTTACGATATCCATAGGAAGAAATTATATTGCTATTCATAAAACAATCGTACACGTCGGTGAAATTCAAGTAAACCAGTAGTAGACCAATATTGTACAATCAACATATTATCAATAAATTAAATTTCAAATAAAACTTTATTACGCTCATAAATAATAAAGTTCTAACTTAAAGTTAAGATTCCGCGAACTACTGAAGACAATATCAATAAGTTCATCCTAAAATGGCGATATGATAATAAACTGCGTATACACGTTCGCACGAACATAAATCTAAACTATCAAGATCGGTCCGCACACTATTTATAGATTTGAAATTATTTAGAAGTGATTTTCTAGATCATTGCTCCGGTCTAGACTTCAGTTAGTACTGGCCGATTTTAGTTGGTAAGTAGTGCGTTATGTAACCACGTAACTGGATCTTCGGTAATATTGATATTCGGTTTGATGTTTAATCATATTTTACGAGTTTTCTTTGAACTTGTATTAAAGTTTGTGATTGAAAATTTAAAAAATTTAAACTTATTTCGTAACTATAGCTTCGACCTAATCAGCCTAAACATATTTGAAGTTTACTAATAGCATATAACCTCGATGGCATATTGCGAATGATTAAATGGGCTTAATTTGACCTTACTATCTTACAAGATTTGGATCAATTAGATTATTAATATTTAATCTCAATGCATTGTGATATCAAAAATGACATCCCAACAATCCTCATTAGAATCTCGAGCCGCTTGTTAAAACGAAATAAATATCTATTTTTGGAAAAACGATTATTTAGGTCTATTTCCGTGCAAGCATTTCTGCGTCGTTGTAGGTCTATGGTCGTGTATTTCGGCCGCCTTTGAAGCCGCCGCCGCCCATTTAATGAGGTAGGCCAGTAACTAGGCGCTATGTGGCTTACCTACTGACATGATAGGCGGGACTGTTTGCTATTTTTAAGCTGTCAGTTTTGTGATTCGAATATCAAAACAAAATAAGGTTTTATTTGTAATTCTAAAATCAAAAAAGTTGAAGGTATATATTTTTTTGTATTTGTTTTTATTACTTTTAAGTTATTTATTACTAATACGTTGATCGATGGTTAAGTGAATTTATGCCACCTTTTGATCATTGTTTTTAACTTTGACAATACCTGCATTTTACCTCAATCTCACCTGAAAGTAGGTTCAGATGGGGTCGAAGATGACAGCGTAAGGTTTTAAGAGAAGGTACAGACTCTTCAACAATCATTGCCGGAAGAGGCCACACCGGAGAGGTGATATCACCACCAGCATGGCTAGCATGGGACCATCGATGAAGACTCGAATCGACAAGATATTTTTTATAATTAATAATTAGTCTGGGGATTTAACCAGACAATCACATCAACTACATGGCCCAAAAGTAAGCATAGCTTGTGTTATGGGATACCATAGAGCGAACTAGGGGGGATGCTAGAATATAAATACATAAATAGATACGACACGGAACATTTTTTTTTCTTGTTTCGTGCGGGAATCGAACCCGCAACCACTGGCGTCTGAGGCAGACAGGTTTACCCCATTGTCATGTTAGCTAACATGCGCAACATAATAGATAGAATTAATTGATTTGATAACATGATTAAACCCACAAAAATGTCATATTTAAAAAAATATAAACCTACTCTAAGTGCTAAATTCTAAGAAAATATCGATAAAGGCCCATTTATCGTTGTCGAGGGTCGCATGCTAGCCCAGCTGGTAATCTATCTATACTAATATATAAAGCTGAAGAGTTTGTTTTTTTTGTTTGTTTGAACGCGCTAATCTCAGAAACTACAAGTGGGATTCTTTTTGCATTTGATAGCCCAACTCTTGAGGAAGGTTATAGGCTATATTTTATCCCGAAATTCCCACGGGATCAAAAGTTACGCGGGTAAAACCGCGCGCGGTGGCTAGTATTTTATATGAAGTGTCGTCGATAGCTGGATCGGCTGGAGGTCACATGGATTGGTTGCCTCATACGACATGCTTATCCAGGGGCATTAGACCTATCCTAAGCCGCTTAGAATAATAGCTCTACCTGAAATAAAAAAAGCTAACTTTGTAGAGAAATTTCCTAAAACGTCAAAGTATAGTTGCAACATCCATGCTATTACTTGATCAGTGTATCGTTGTTGTATTGCGAGTTTAGGAATGAAATGGCTAAGGAAGGTTTAAATATAGGCTGTGCCAAATTGCTATGGCTTCGGATTTCTTTTTATATTATACATATTGACGTTTTGGAGGCTTTTAAGATACCGTAGTTACGAGTGACTGAATCTCAGTCGGGTGAAAAAGCTTTTTATTGAATTCGTGGTTGATTTATGCAAAAGACTAACTAACTACTCTTTCTAAACCTGGATGGTATAATTAACTGGCAATGAATTACATTTAATAATTTTTTCGAAGCTTTCGTGTACCCATCTTAAGAAGAAATAAAAAAGAGTCTTTATTTTTATTATCTGCAAAACCCCGTAACCCAACCACACAAAATAACCTCGAATACAAAACGTATCAACGCAACTTGAACATTTTCCAAAAAAAAGACTTAAAAATAAAATAGCAGAATACGACTTTTCATTCTGTTGCGCGGGCAAACTGAACAATGGGCGGGAAAATTGCGCGTCACTCCGCCATTCCAATTTGTCAAACGTTCTCAGCAAGATGGCGCCGACGGACGTCCCGCAACATGGCCGCTTCCGTTGGCGTTTAATTAAAAATCTGTCTTATTTACTATTTTCAAAATCAAACGAATGTGTTACTTTTTCTTTTTTTATTCCATTCGTAGTTACCAGGATGAGTAATAGGTGTATTTTTTTAATCAGGTCCCAATGATATTCATTCGTTAATTATACGACTTACCTACTTTCTACATATCTATACATATAATAAAATGGTAGGAAAGTCAAAACTGTACATTGAATATTTTTTTAAAAGAATACTTGGGGTATGATCTACAATCGAAACAGAAACAAAAAATATAGTTTTTAGAATTTTTGTCTGTTTGTCTTTCCGGGATAAACTCAAAAAGTACTGCATGGATTTACTTCAAATTTGGCATGAAGATAGTTAAGAAGTCGGGTCAACATATAGGCTACATATTATCACGCTAGCAGTATTATAATCGTAGGTGCGTTTGGTGCTGCATAGCGTTCACGCAGACGACGTCGCGGGCAGCAGCTAGTACTTAATAAAATATATGAAGTAGTCTTTATTAAATCTCACATTGAAAAAAGGAATAGATTACTTTCAAGTGATGTTTAGATTTTTTTTATTTTGACAGACATAGTGACGTAATACCATCATAGTATTTCGGATAATGAAAATAAACGTTCATGAATGAAAGGAGTTTATATTCTTCAACAATGCTCCACAATTAAATATTTAAAACATTCAAATCTTTAGAGCCATCATCCATCACGACGTAGATCGAACTTGTAATAACAGCAAAAAAACGAATTAGAAATAATGACGCAATAGTTAAGTTAAATGATGAATGATAAGGAACGACAAGAACATAGCTCTAAAACAGGATCAATTACTTGGAAGTCATGAATGAATGAAAGATCGCGCGTGGTCATAAGATCATGGCAAATTGAAATGACAAGAGAACTTCACTCTGCAGCAAACCCGAGTGAGACAGAACTAAGAACTGAAAATATCAGTCACTTGTCAGAGTTTGGCTATCATAAATATGTTTAAAAGTACCTAAATAATTCAAAAAAAGGTTTGACTATCAAATAACAACCCTCCTTCAACAAAAAACATTTAAAAACCATATTAAAACTTAATATAGTTTAAAAATAACCGTAGGGTGTAAAAATCTTAAGCCTCGGCCATCGGAAGCTGGTCCGGAAATGAGGGTCTCGTAATGGCGCGCACCGGAAGCGTATCTCGTCCTTCGAGCCGGACACTTTCAGGGGTCTTAACTTGGCTGAAATAAGGGGTTTAACGGGTATTTTATTATGCTTCAGGGAGCTTAGAAAAGTTGGAAATGGAGGAGAAAATAGCTTTCCAAATATATTTAAGAATATTTATTTAGGTATTTTGATTGCGATAAAGTGACGACGACGTCTACGGAATTGAAAGTAATTGCAGTCGCTAGTCAGACTTTTAAATGAGCCCTAACGAAACCTTTAAGACACTATTAAATGAAATAATTATTTACAAACGTAAGGCATTACCTAAATATCAAATCCTCTAGGAAGAAGTGTAGTTGATATTTAAGAACTACATCAATAAAATATCAAAATATTTATACTGTTATTCCACTATCCAAAGTTAATCCAGTCAATAATATTCTCACATTACATCATAATCAACACAAGTACCGCAAACTACTCCACTTGACCCTTACAAATACTAGATTGATTAATAGAAATGTACATCCACCCTACACCGAACGCGGGACTCCCAGCCCTCAAACCCACAATTATATACGCAAGTACATGTCAACTCGCCAAAACAGGAGTATTCATACAAAAAAATAATGGAAACAGCCCTTGTATTAAAAACAAGCACAATAGGCATCGGCCCTTGGACCTTTGAAGGGTCTGGGCAATAGGGCTGCGAGATGGGAGTTTTAAATATTAGGGAAAAATTGGAGTGGAATCTTAAAATCATGAATTTCTCAGATTATTTTTATATTCAGCGTTATGAAAAGCCTTACAGTGCAATGTTGTTGAAGAAATACATATTACCGATAATACAAAAAAGTTCCGTTTTTAATAATTTCACATTCTTACAACCATTTAACAAAATAAATAAAGGTTTATTTTTGTAAAATCTCAACTGAAATGAAAACTTAGATACGATTTTTAAATTCTTTACCTAAATCTATATTTTTTTTTTATGAAACCCATTAAGTATAATTGTGTCAGTAAATAATTGTGGCCGTGATTCAAAATTTCAAATAAGTTTTGAAGATTTAAAAAAATTACATCACTTTTAACCACTAAAAAATCACTATAACCATGTTATGTTAATCACCGCTATTTTGCCAACCCTACACCTGTCCCTTCACAATCGTCATCGAGTGTATCAATAGTTGCATAGTTGAATTCGGTCGTAATAATTAACTAAATAAAACGCATAAGCCCAATGTTACCAACCCCTGGTTAAAATTAAAACGTTTCGCAATTTCGTTGGCTTCGCGGATAATTATTTATAATTACTGATCTTGAGTTTTGTTTGGAAGGTTGTTTTGGGTTCGATAAAGGAAATGTTTTTGATAAGTATTTTAGGTATATCTATAAATAGAATCCTTTTGCTTTTGATTGGACCTGATTAACTCAAAAGTTAATGAATGGATTTTTATACTGTTTTTAATAATGGACTACGAGAGTTTATTATGAGTTTACTTGGCCAAATATTGTCTTTTATAGCTTAAGTCTACAGAAAAGTAGACTAGACTGTATAAAAAAATTCAAACGGGGTGTAAAGTCACTTAGTTTTTATATTTATTAAAAGTAAGGATGGAACGTTTGCCTCCTATGACACCTGATGGTATAGTCAGCATCAAAAGTTGATGCACACATTGAAGTTTTAAAGTCGCTTTTCACCATATTGTGGAAAAATAACGACTAATATTGACTTACTTCTATGTTTTGTTATTAAAACTATACGTAGAAGTTAATCAATATTAGTCGTTATTTAGGCACAATAGGGTGCGTAAATAACGACTACGTGATAATTAAGACAAAGCTGGTGCTGAAAATCGTCAACGCAATCTGCAAATCGACGAATCAAAAATTTTATTCCAGCATATACGATCTATATTCTTATATTTTTACACGACTCAGCAAAAAGAAGGCTTATGATTTGACCGAAATGTAAATCCATCTGTTCCCTTGAAACTCGTACCTATATTTTTTTACAAATTGACAAATAATCATTTAACGTTTAAAAACAGCTAAGAATACTTTAAATTGGCACAAAAGCCATGTATAGTTGTTCTGTCACGTGTCTCTCTCTGGGTGGCACTGCGCATACTATAATTTGTGGGTTTTACTGTAATTGGGATCCCTGTGTTATTATTTAATGTGGTGAGAACTGTACTTATTAGGATAGAATGTGTTGAGTTTGCGAAAAAATGTATTTGAATATTTGTCTTTTGAGAGATGATTCATTTTAAAAGTGTAAGGGTTGGTGGAAAAGGCTATGTTGTAGAACTAACAGAATAAAGTATAAAAATTCCATATAAAATTTCATCTCAATCCGTCCAGCGGTGTCTATTTCATCATCATCATCACAACTTTTTAAAATGAGCCCACTGCATGGCATGAGTCTCTCTGCTGAAGACGAGGAGGTCACGGTTTATATTTATGCTCATAAAATTTTCGCCTCTAAATGTACGTGGCAAAATGCTTTTTTTTGCATGTGCCAATCCCGATAAAACTATATGAAAGGTATTCACATTTCATGACAATCTTTAGAGCCTGCAGAAATATTTTGACCTGACCCCACCCCTTATTCAACAGATGGGCCAATCAACTTTTAAAGATTTTTCGTCTTCCTGTCGTGTCCCGGGGCAATATTTCTATATATGCATGAAAAATATTACTTTATTTCTTTCTTGTATCATCTTTATAGCATAAACAACGGTATCAAGCCAAAAAAAACAATAATTTTAAGTAATTTCTTGCAAAATAATGGTTGTCTGATAAACAAGACGGTAGATTTTACAAGTTTGAGGTTGTCCCCCTGATAAGACTCAATTAGATTTTTCTAAACGCTAAAAAATAAATGTATTACCGATTCAAATTTATGTCTTTTATTTAATAATTAAGAATATTTACTACCTTCATAATGTACAAATTAATTAAATATCTATTTTAAAAAATAAACTATCAACTTTCGTCTACGCAGACCTCGCATTTCGTACTGTCACTCGGACCACTACAAAATATTAATAAATAGTTATAGAACGATCGTTCGATTCGCTCCGTCAAGGACACCAAACTTATAGGTAACTAAATGCGCGGGATCTTTGCACCGAGCCGCCGAAAGACACGGCGTCAGTCGCCCGAGCACCGTCGCGAGTGAAGGACGCGCGTTTTACATGTCCGTCGGACCACCGTTAAAACTACGTAAGTAATGAACATATTCATAATACATTCTGGAGAAATATGTGTTTTATCTTTTATTTTGTAATAACAGCAAGATAATGTACAAAATTATGTAGGTTTATGAAATACACCTTTAATTATTAAATATTTCCTAGGGACAACCAGTCACTTGGACAACTAAATTAGTTGTCCGTAGGACGATTTGGTTGTCTTGAGGACATGAAAAACATAAACGTATCAAAACTATCTTTTTTGACAATTTATACGCCTTTCTAGAGGCAAGAATTTATACATTACTTGTCAAGATTCTATGAGCAGTATTCTTTTTTATTTTTATCTTATTAAAATAAAATCTTTAAATCATCTTTTAATCCTATTTTTTTGTGTCTTTTCAATATCAGTTAATGAAGCTGTTCATGGTTATTTATACATACCGCAATTAGGTTTCATATGAAATGCTAAGAAAAGGCATCAGTGACTGGATTTAATGGGTTTATTAAAATATTTTTTGAAAATAACTTAATTATTTATTGATATTTTATTGGTTTATTCTTTTTGTAGATCATGCCACTTTCTGAAAAAGAAAAGTCAAGGCGCTATAGAGAAAGGCTGAAGGCAAACCCAGAGAAGTTAGCTGAACGGAAGAGAAAGAAGAGGGAAAGCTATCACAGAAATAAAACGTCGATATTAAACTTACAGCCGGAAGAACAAAAACATTGCAGAACCATCTGGAAATTACGAAAACAAGAACAGAGAAAACGACAAAAAATAGTTGGTAACATTCTAGATTATACCCCTCCAAGTTCACCGTCGATTCTGAGCGCAGATATACCTGATGGCCACCACGCACACACTCCTCCTGTTTCTCCCACGATCCCCAAAAATCATAACAAAACAAAACTGCAGTCGAAAAGAATCAAGTTACTCAGACAAAACACGATTTTAAAACAACAAGTGACGAGTTTGATTAAGGGATGTGATAAATTTAGGAAAAGGGCTGCTCGCAAAGAAAAAGAGTTATCTTCTTTTAAAAAGACAGTGGACAGATCATCTAATGAAGATAAATATAGAATTTTAACGAACGCTATAAGGGAACGATACAAGAATATTAAAGTTCGGAAAGAAAAAGATACAATTAAGACTATATTTAATAACATTGACGGGTCTGACAAAAAAAATATAATGAAAGATTGTGTCGGTGTAAATACAAAACTTAAATCTGTAAATGTGCTTCGTAAAAAGAGTGAACTCGCCAAAAAAATTAAATGCTTCTTTATTAGAGACGACGTGTCTAGAAATACAGCTGGCAAAAGAGAAACTGTTACAAAGAGAAACAACAAAGTACAAAAAAGATTCCTTCTAGACTCAATGAAAAACTTATTCAAAACTTTCCGGTCCGAAAATTTAAATCTGAAATGTTCCTATTATAACTTTACAAAACATCGTCCGTTCTATGTGGTGAAGCCAACAGTAGGTGGGAGAGAAATGTGTCTTTGCAAAATACATACAAACGCTGATTTTAAAATAAAGGTATTGTATAAGAAAAAAGTTATTAATGCCTTGGATATTAGTACATTAATTTTAGAAACAGTTTGTGATAGTAATAAAATGGAATGCATGTTCAGAGTTTGCGAGAAATGTGTTAATAAAGAAATAAAGATTAATGGTGAAAATGTGAATGGAAATATACAATGGCACGAATGGGTGAGACAAGAAGAAATCTATTTAAAAGATGGAAAGAAAATAAAAGCCATAAAGAATGTAAAAAAGTTGTGCGAAGATAAAGTACAAAATTTAGCCGAAAATTTCAGTGTTGAGCTAGTAACTATGAAGTCGCATATTTTTAAAATGAAGAACCAGTACAAAAGCTTCAGGTTAAGCGTTGATGGGATAAAAATAAACGAAGCGGTAATTGTAGTAGATTTCAGTGAAAATTATAACGCTAAATGTTTCCAAGAAATTCAGGCGCACCACTTCGGTGGATCGCGTAATCAAGTTACTCTCCACACAGTTGTCGTTTATGTTTATCATAATGAACACAAACATGAAGTTTTGTCATTTTGCTCTGTCTCACCAAGCAACATTCATCAACCAGCTGCAGTATGGGCTCATCTTCATCCAATTTTAAAGCACATAATCGACAATTACCAACAAATCGATACAATTCATTTTTTTTCAGACGGCCCATTCTCACAATACCGTCAAAAGGGCAATTTTTATTTGGCTTGCACTAAGATATTTGAATACGGATTCAAGGCGTTCACTTGGTCATTTTTTGAAGCTGGGCATGGTAAAGGACCAGCAGATGGAATAGGAGGCTACTTGAAAAGAGCTGCAGATAATAAAGTAGCTACTGGAGGAGACATTATTGATGCGTTTAGTTTTTATCAAGTCCTTAAGAATTCAAGTAAAATTAAATTATTTTACATCACAAAAGAAGAAATTGATGATGTTCAGAAAAACATTCCGAAAAATCTTATCCCTCTATCTGGAACAAAAGATGTTCACCAAATTTTTTCAAACACCGTTGGCCAATTGATGTATAGGAATTTAAGTTGCTTTTGCTCCAGAGGATTCTGTGCCTGCTTAAAGCCACAGGTATACTCACCTGTACCAGCTGTCAGAAGCCTCCCAACCTTTGCCCACAATTTTGCCGAGCAGTCTCAGGACATAACCAGCGACGACGACATACCTTTAAGTGTCTTGGCTTTATTAGTTAATCCACCCAACCATAAAAGTATCTACAATACTGTGTATTGTAGCTCATCCGACGAAGATACTGACATAGAACCGCAACCCTCGGTATCGGAAAAAAATCCAGACTTACCAAGTATCGGAGAATATCTGCTAGTTAAAGTTTATGGTGCTAAAGGCAAATCTTATTATACTTACGTATGCAGAGCCCACAGCGATATCCAAGATGATGGGGACGTTGAGGTGACCTTTCTCAAATGTGTTAAAGGGGGTAAATTATTTATTTTGGATGAGAAAGATGTCTCATTTGTAGCTTACGAAGACATTATTAAGAAACTTCCGTATCCTGACATTCAAGTTAAAAAGGGAGTGACTTATTTTAGGTTTGCGTTTGATACTAATGTTTTTGAAAAATAATGGTTAATATTACGACTTTTTATATCGATCTCAATTAGAATACTTTAGGTTAATAGTTAAAGTTTTTTCAAAAAGTACCTTCTTATCTAACTTTACTTCAATTTCAAAGACTGAAAAGAAAGCAAATGTGATTTTATTAGGTTTAAGAGTGTTTATTAGATCAATGACTTGCCTGTTAGGTTTAAGTGTTAATTACAATTCTTGTTTCTGTTACGTCAATTATTTTTGTTACGTAGAAAGCGTTTATTATTTTTAAGTTTTTTGACACGTATGTAAGGTTTTGTTAATCTCACTTTGATTATTAATGAATAAATGGCTCTTTTAGTACCTTTATAATTGTGTTTTAATGACTATGAATATAATATAAACAAATAATAGTATAGTATTAGCCTTGAAGGTAAAGGGCCTTCCTACGGACAACCATTTGGGTCTCTTGGACAACCGAGTTACCACTGCATTTGCAGGTAAATAGTTCTTTACCTGATCAAGTTAGTTTAATTTGGATACGTAAAATAAATAAAATGAAATATGTTTTAATATAAACAATAACCTTTGTTCCATTATCAAGGTTATTAAAAATTTTATTCAAAAGTTTAAGTGGTAAATTAGCCGATGGTTGTCCAAGAGACCATAAAACTCTGAAATTACTTGAAAATAAGGAGAATTTACCAAAAGTAAAAGCAAGATATCGTAATATATACTTTGTTTGTTATAAATACAATAAAAAAGTCATGTAAATTTATTAAAACTTCACTAAAACTGTGTTTGAATCAATCATCTAAGAAGACGCTTAAACCTTCCCCATCATAGGTAATTTCGTAAAAACTCGAAAATAATACAATATAGCTCAGGGTTTTTAACATAATCCTAAAATTCAGTTGATTATCTATAAGACTAATATATTTCAGTTACGATCGGAGACTAAAAGTTAAAATCTAGCTTTTTTGACAAGCAAGTCTTTAAAAGTTGATCGGCCCAGATATTCAACTTGAACTTAGATATTCCAGACAAACATCAAATTTATTATAACATCGGAAACAATAACCAAAAAAAAACAATAGAAATCAACATTAAAATATTCACATTTTTTTTTTAAATAAACAAAGCCCACCGTGTAAACGAAAAAGAATTATAATGACAATATCCGAGCGACTTGTTAAACATTTTCGAAATTCAAAATGTTGACAGGACGTTCTTTTGGAATACGTTCGGAAAACTTAAAATACCCATAACGATAGAGTAGTGAGACGTCAATCCTTTTCTTTCTGCAGGGTTTTTAAACGTCTATCTCTTTCTTTCCGGCACGTGTCTTTTCATATTTTAGTCTATGAATATTGATATGGCGAGTTTTATTTTGTGGGTAGTTTCGAACCCTGTACCAACTTAATGGATGGACGTGTTTTGAGAGTGAAGTGGCTATTGTTTGGGTAATTTGTGCTACCGTTTTTAATATATTCATCCCGATTGTTTTAGTTTAAGTTCTTAGTTTTAGGCATCTAAGGATTCCGTCATGTCCCATAGTAAAACTTTTTTATTGTAACTTAAGGTTTGATCTCGTAGGACTATCTTGATTATAACCAAAAGTTCGGCTATTAAACGCAAAAATATTTTTTCAAATTCCACTGGTTTTTTACGAGATTAGCAAATTCAAAACAAACAAACTCTTCAGCTTTATTATATTAATAAATATAATATTTAGAGAGATTTTTTTTTTTAATATTTAAATATGTAGGTATAAGATATAGGCGATTAAGTTAAAACTGCCTTTGACCGTGTTCTTTAACATATGTTTTTACGCGTTAATCGGGTTTAACTCACCGTTATAAATATGTATAAATCTCGTATAATATTTATCGAATTCATAGTCAATTGAATTAATGACATGACGATTTTAAAACTATTTGGTTCGATTCTCGGTTTGAGGTCTAATATGGAAGTGTTAGTTATAGTATAATTTATTTTATTTTCACAATGTTAATGGCAAAATTATTCAAAGTCGCAATGGTTCGCCTACGTAAGTCGAGATGTTGATTTGATTAGGTTTTTATCTCCAGTTGGATTACTGTAGAAAAATAACTTTCGTCTTCAAATGATATTAACTTACCAGCATCCTTGTATGAGGAGAAAAAAAGTACAAATAGGTAATGAAAACCCCAACCGCATGTCATACAAAATTAAAACACTCACTATAAAGACCTAACACCTAAAATTAACGCGCGTTCACAGAGAGAATCAAATATATGTCTATGCCAAATAAACTGAAAACCTTCTCCAATAGGGGGCGACGGGTGGGGGGTAGGGGGTGTGCGGTCCCTTTGAAGTCCCCAACGGGCGTCTGCAAGCGAAAGCTGGGTAACCAGGCGCTTAGCTTTGTTTTGCAGAAGATGGTTGTTTTCGATTGTAATTTTGTTGGGTGTTGGTTTGTATGCGTTTCGTCCTTCGAGCCGGATAGTTCTTTTTCTATGTTATTTATGCAAATTTAAGACTTTTACTATAGCAAATATTTGATATTATGAATATAAGTAGAGTATCAAAAGTTTTAATCGAGGATTCTTTCATACAAAATAGGAATCTAGATTTTCGTTATTTCGAGCCGGATAGTTCTTTTTCTTTGTTATTTATGCAAATTTAAGACCTTTATTATAGTAAGTATTTGATATTATGAATATAAGTAGAGTATCAAAAGTTTTAATCGAGGATTCTTTCATACAAAATAGGAATCTAGATTTTCGTTATTTCGAGCCGGATAGTTCTTTTTCTTTGTTATTTATGCAAATTTAAGACCTTTACTATAGTAAATATTTGATATTATGAATATAAGTAGAGTATCAAAAGTTTTAATCGAGGATTCTTTCATACAAAATAGGAATCTAGATTTTCGTTATTTCGAGCCGGATAGTTCTTTTTCTTTGTTATTTATGCAAATTTAAGACCTTTATTATAGTAAGTATTTGATATTATGAATATAAGTAGAGTATCAAAAGTTTTAATCGAGGATTAAAACTTTAAACGAGATTAAAATTCATACAAAATAGGAATCTAGATTTTCGTTATTATGGCAAAGCTCACATTTTAGTGTCTTAAAACTAAGATCAAGGATTGATAACCACTATTATTTTCTAACTACTAGCCTTTGTGTCATACGTACTATGTGTAGGTATGTGTATTTTCTGATCTAAGTATTCAGTGGACACACAGTTTCACTGGTCCCGTATGATAATAGTTATATTTTTATTACGTCGTAAAATGGAAATTAGCTGGACTAGGGTTTCTAGCAGTGTCTAGTTGGGCCTTTGATATGCTAATAGTTGCCTAAAACCATTCATTGTTTTCTTTTAGACCTGTAGGTACGTTGTTTTATGTTAATCGTTAGCTTTGAAAAGGGTTAAAAAGTTTTATTTTTAGTTAGATAGTTCAAATAAATTCAAAAAATATGTGTAAAAAACTCAGAATCAAATTGAAGAGTTTCCTAAAAAAAATTTTTATAATGCTTATACCTAATGATGACTACTTATGGGTGGATGTTTGTTACTGTCACAAGTAAAAATGTCTAGCCGGATTGAGATGAAATTTCGGAGACAGGTAAGGCATAGCCTAATTAATAATCAAGGATACTTTTTGCGTGAGCTCTACACGGTTGAAACCGCAAGATTAGCTCCTTTGAGAATTTTAAGCTAGCATTTCATACTACCCCTTCTCCATATGTATTATAAAAACATTGAATTCAAAATAAAGCAAGAAACTAATTTTAGCATAACTAGCGTAATTTATGTCACATAATAATATAACACAGACATTCCCGGCATTCCACACAAGGGTGACACTTAACCCCTCCCCAGCTAGGTGGTATTTATAAAACATTCATACGACCCTGTCTGTGACACATTATCTATTTTGCATTTTTGTAATCTATTCAAATTAGGAACTTCTCTTTGATGTCTTCATATAAATTTCCGTTTGGCCAGTGACCTGCTTGTTTATTTATTTATCGCGTTCTACATTCAAAATTCTTTTTTTTTTGAGTTGGTAATGAGTTTTTTTTTTCATTTTACCCTTTTAGAGGTTTCACTCAAACCCGGCTTGTTGATATTACCTTAAGTTTGCTTTTGCTTCAGTAATTACATTGAAAATACGATCCGAGTATTTAAATTACTCCGGTACAAATTAATTAAGTCCTTATATTGAAACTAGCAAGACTTATTTTAATTTCTTAATTTTTTTAAGTATGTTTCGCCTTTTTAGTGTTACTTGAAAGCTTTAGATCAAAACCGAGTCTTTGCTTATTCCAGTTACTTTTAAATTAAAAAGTATGTAGAAACTTCTAGTACTTCGCATTCGTTTTTTATTAATTAAAACTGCTAGTACAAGTTTTTTAATTTGTAAGAAAATTTCGAAAATGTGGCTATGTAAATGTTACAAGTTTTTTTTTTAAGGAAGTAACTACAATTATGTCGAATTTAAGGTAGGTAAACATAGACACTCAATTTTATGGGTGAAATCTATATATTTCCAAGCTTTCGTTGACTTAACACCTACAATTTTTAACTTAACTAAAAATCTCAAAACAAACAAGTTGTTACACTGAATAGCTCCTTTAGAAATAAGAAGCCAGCTTAACCTTTTGACCATTAAATAACTCTTATTGCAAGGTAGTAAGATGTAATTTACGCAGTGATGCCATTCGGATCGTTGCGCAGTGGACATTGGACAAAAGTGGACATTCGTGAGGAGAATTGGCACGTGGATGGAATTTTAATACCACGGTGGAGTTGAGGGGTTAACGCGAACAATGTTTTTTTAAGATACGTGAAAGGGGACAATTGAATTGATGAACTTTTCTAAGCCCGTGGGCTGTACTGCCATCTTAACAGGTGAGTTTGAGAGGTATTCAAGGTTATTATTCACCTAAAAAATCAATTTAGTCATAAGACCGCCCTATGGGTATATCTTAAGAACGTTTGTTTCGTTTGACGAAGTGTACATATTAATATATTGAATATTACCGATGATACAATTAGTAAGTAATACTTATTCTATCTTACACATATTCTATCTTACTTACTTACTCCAGCATATAACTTCAAATCAAAGAAGAAACTTACCTGAAAAAAAAAAACAAACACATTAATAAAAATATTTGTGAACCTAAAAAAAGTTTGAAGGAGTTCTCAGATCAATTTTGGACAACAATTTAAATAACGCTGCATCATCAAATTTTACAGATCGAATTCGAAAAAAAAAACGTTTTAAGATAAGCACGCCTGAGCGTTCTCTACACTAATCTTTTGGGTATTGGATTGACAGTAATGTTGTCTATATTTTGAAAATAATATACCTACGCAATTCGATAGTTACGTCTATAAGACCTAAAACAAGAGCATTGATTGAAAAAGCTGTCCATATTATATCTATTTTGTTTGATTTTGTAGATCATGTTACTTATCTCAACATACTCATACGTATTATTATCATTAAGGTCCGTACAGTTATTGCGAATTGAGAGAACTCTTTTCCACAAAAAGAAATCACATAGCTAACAAAAAAGTCTGTATTAAAAATAAATATTAAGAACATAAATTTCGAAAAAAGAATTTATAAAAAAGGCAAGACGTATTTTTTTTATTTTAGCTTTCATTTAAACAAAAGAAAACATTTCCAGCCAGCATTTCTATCACAAAGTACTTCCTTACACACATAATCTTCAGTATCATTTTTAAGCTTTGAAAATGGAACCTCGGGCTTGATAAAAAGCTCACGATCGAAAGCTTTTAAAAGAATAAAGGAAGATAAAGCGTGACATTGTCGGATTTGAGAGTTATTTTTTAAATGGGTCAAAATGCTGTCATATTAACCAGAGTGATCAGCGGATTAATATTTTTTGAGTGATGAAATTCTTATGACGTCATGAATTTTCTTAAGGACTTATTATATCTAGGAAAGTCTAGGGAAAGTCAGATCTATGCTAGATTCAAGTTTATAATTTATATGTTAAAACGAATTAAAATTGAATTCACAGGAATCATGCAAATATTGTAGTCGATTATTTTAAATTAATAAAAAAATACGTACCTAATAAAGAACCATGTAGAAATTATGTAGAAACATTTATCAAAAGGAAATAAAATAACTGAATTAATTTGTAATCAAATATTTAAAATTATTAAACAAAGAAATAATATACTGCAATTTACTTTTGATTGGTAGAAGAAAAAAAAACGATAATTGGCGCGTAACCGTTTCGCGCGCTCGCGTGTAATTTTATTCTTTATTTAAAAGTGGGCGGGAAGCTACCGCGATACGCAGCAATATGGCAGACGTGCTACGAATATTAATTCTTATGATTAGCGATTAATTTAAATATCGAACTGCTTGTGAATAAATATAATTTTAAATTGAGATGTCATTATTTCATACGTTGATTGGGGGTGGAGAGTTTGAATTGTAGGGCTGCCAGCTTGATGCCTAAATATTGGATCGGACTAAATCGAATACGCAAAATTACCAA
The DNA here is from genome assembly GCA_944452665.1 of Stenoptilia bipunctidactyla. Taxonomy (NCBI): domain Eukaryota; kingdom Metazoa; phylum Arthropoda; class Insecta; order Lepidoptera; family Pterophoridae; genus Stenoptilia; species Stenoptilia bipunctidactyla. Next base: position 11,010,255 of record OX101743.1, read on the forward strand.
AAAGCTTTAATTCTAGGGTTACCCATTTTTTTGAATAAAAAGTTAACAAAATAGGTTTACAAGCATAACATTAACAAATTATATAAAGTACTTAGATACTAAACACAATAGTTTGTGAGGGTGGAGGAATGTTTGTTATTCTTTTACTCCGACAACTATTACAGATTCAACTGAAATTTCGCGCCTTGGGAGACATACCTTGGAATAATACATAGGATACTTATTATTATGATATTTTTACAATATTTGGTGATCCGATATTTTCAAGCAAAGTCAAAATCTCGGATTTCCTACTCCACGTTGTCATCGATTATTCCCACTAAACTTAAACCAAATTCCCATTTTCCGTAACCCATTAATCTCCATACGATAAAAGGCGAAAGTCGCGCAGTTCGAGAGCATTAAAAATTTACGCGAAACGTCTCAGACGGCAGCCTAATATTTAGGTCTCGAAGGTTAGGGTTGTCATCTTTCAAAAACTTATTTTTGCTCCGGAGCTATTTTAAGATGAAACTGTGGTAGAAAACTATTAACTAGTGCTCTATTGAGAAAGACACCTAATGGTGTAATGCAACATTAAGTCGATATTTTTGAATCCTGGCATTGAGTAATACTGATCCGAAATAAGTTTGGACTAAAATAAACTTCTAAGCTGTATTTTAACATAATTACTATTTATCACACCGAACTTCAAAATAAATAATGTTAATACTTAACTTAGCCTCTAGATATCTCTTTGTTAATATTAAATTCCTTAGTTTACGATAACTTAGAATCTAAATATATTATTTTTATTTAAAGTTTGCATTTCAACTGAGTCTATACAGGATGACTGGTGGGTCACTTTCGGAATTCGAGGACGTGATAGTTTGAGATCATAGATGAAGAGAATAAATAAATTTAAAAATTTATATTAATGATTTACTGACTTAACCTAAAGTTAAAGAATTCATTACGCAACGCATGGTTATACTGGTACGGAGACGGACGTACGCACGGCGCTATCAACACAGAATAGGTAGGTATGTATAGACGGCTTCACGAACGGTCGTCGACTTAACAAAACTCTTTAAAATTATAGGGAATTTTGCTGAAAAAGTTAGTACCTATTTTTAACACATAATTATGATTAGAATCGAGTACGTAGTGCTCTCCTTCAATATCTAAAACCAGTCACCCTGTATAGCCACTGTTCCAGTACTACATTTTTATTCTGAAAATGTCCCTGAATTAATTGTAATCAATCAATATTGTAAATCCATGTTTATCAATTAAGGTTTATTACACTACCGTCTTAGAAAGAATTACACTACCGTCTTTGTAATTCAAAAAGTCGCCAACCCTAGCAACACTAAGAAACGACGAGCGTTTAAAAAGAATCGCTCTCTTTGACTCTCATATAGGTGAGAGGGTACTAAAGCCCGCGCCCTGTTTCACTACTTACTATTTAGTGCTCGGTTGTAAATTCTTAACAAGTGCAAAGTGCCAACCCTAGCTTAGTTCGAGAGGATTTCATGTCGATTTGTTTTTTTTTTCGAATGTTTCCATTTTTGAAATAAGATTGATTGAGTAATGTATCAATCAATTCCTTTTATGAATTTCCTAGTTCAAAGTTTAGTTATGTGGTCATAAAATTTGTTAACAGCAATTAAAGCACCATAAATCTCATTAATTTATTGCAAAGCTGCATAACGAACAAAAGATGGAAACTTAACTGGTAACATCAAACTTACCTTTCTAACTTAATTTATTTTCCATTAGTCTCTAGCATAATGCTTCTGGAATTAACCTTGACTTAAACTGTTTCCAACAATGATTTACGAATCAAATTTCGAACTTAGAACCCCGCACTTGATATGAAAAAATTCTATTCTAATTTTAAAATTACAAATTAAAATTCAACACCCAATTTCGATAGACAGATAGTCGTAGACACAACGTCGCCAATCATTGTGTTGATGCATTCTTTATTTGAATTTAATTTTGGAAGGTTCTAAACACGAATTTAAATTGAGGAAACATAGTGACGGTGTTCAAGTTCCTTCCGGTTTGGAATAGGTCTATGCACTTTGTAACTGCTCATTAATGAAACAAAAGGTATTTATGTGGATGTTCTTATTTGTTGATAATAATTTGTTATCAGCCATTACGTAGTAAAGGGAAAGTAAATTTAAGACCAGAATTTATGATTTAAGTATTAGTTGATGAATGGGTTCAACTTTTGTTTTTATTATTAAAAACAATGAGTCGAGCGAACTTCGCACCCGCAATGACATACGCTCATTGGTTAAGTCAAGACCACAGGTTTAGACATATCCTAAGTAAACGTATTCTAATACGACCTATTCTCGCGACTTTGCTCGCATAAATTCCAATTTATGTTGAACTTGCATTCACAATTACAGCTTTATTTATCAAATTACTTTACATACATAGATAACATCAAGCCTGTCTTCCTTATATGGGGTAGGCAGAACAGCAGAGGTTATAAAACCATCTGATGTCACGTTTGACAAATTTGGAGGCATTATAATGGTGGAAAGAGACTATTGCAGTGACAGGGGGTCAGTCTATCACCCAAAAAAAAACCTCCAATAAAACCTCTGTCCCTTAACTGACTTTTACAGAATGCCCGGGAAGAGAAGCAGCTGGCACGCAAAAAGAATTAAGAAGAAAAGAAGAAAGGTTAACTTTATAATAATATAGATTGTAGAAAAATATTAGGTTCCGTGTCTAAATTACTTTAAACCTTTAAATTAGAACTAGTCAGGCGACAAAACTAAACCCCAATTACCCGACAGTACAACAAGGTGTATGTTCCCATAAAGCCAACGTATACTATTTATTGCGTGTAGCTGACAAGTAAAAAGGCGTATACACATTGAATTTAACGAGAGTATTGCAGAGAGGGGCATGATCAGTCGGTTTAAGTTGACAGCGCATGTCAGAATGTCTTTTGTACTTTTAAAGTTGACTAGTTTTATTTGGTAGGTCTTTTGCATTTTTTTAAAGACGAAATAAGTAGGTATAAGTACGGTTTGCTTGTAATTTAAATTTAAAGTACCTGCGTGTACTTTTGATATGAGGCGAGATGACAAGACTATGATACATAGAGTAAGAAATGTGTAATTAATATCGATTTATAAATAATTTTTCGTAACAACGTAAAAATGCAGAAAATATTTTGTTATTTGGGTTCTTATCATTAGTAGGGAAAATAAATGTTAATATTTCTGTTATGTATGGGGAAGCAATACTTAAATCATTTTTTGTGTTTATTTACTAGTTATCTAAAAGAAGCTAAGGTAGTCACCTATCGAATGTTCTTAAAGTTAAAAACATTCATTTATTTATTACTATAAAACTCGTACCTAACTTAAATATTAATAACGCGACATTAAAAAAAGCTTATCATTCCCACAATTTCAAGTCAACCATAAAATTAGGGTAAAGTACCCAATATTGGGCAACCTGAAGAAGACACTCGCGCCTCGTACCTGAATAGCGAAAACACATTTTTTATTAGACGCACGCGTGACCCCCCAAAACTGACACAAGCAGAAATGTATCACCGCGTTTCCTGAATGAACCACCGAAAAGGGCAATTGTACAGAAAGGTATTTATGGATTATATTAAGCGTTTCATATTTTAGGGTGTTATCATTTGAAAGGGTGACTTTGTATGAGTTATTGATAGTTTTGTAAGCGATTACAGAGGGCAGGTTGTAGTGCAATTTGCATAAGTGATGGTTGAATTTTGTGTCTTGTGTTTATTAAGTGGCCGTATAAAAAACAAGTTGTTTCTTTATTATGATAATTTGAGCGTGTATATTATTAAACTTTCTTGCCTTTAGAATATAAGAAATGTATGCATGCACTATAAAATATAATAAAGTTTAACATTCGTTTTAACGAAGTAATAATTGTGAATACCAAATGAGTTCTATCCCACACATGACTTAACACTAGCATGATAAAACTCACGCTACACATATTAGTTTACTAAGTACAATCTGAGAATTATACAAGAATATTCTTTTCTGAAATCAAGAGAGCTTTTAAAAATTTGTACAAAAAAAAACATGAGAAAAAATGACAGTCAGTGATCATCTCTAATACGTTTTGTCTTAACCTATTCAATCAAGGGCTGCCCCACTCACCGCCATTGTTCGCCTGCTAACTGCATGAAATCGTATTTCAATATGACAGATGCGAACCGTACAGAACCGACAAAGCGATGACAAATTTGCGATATTACGTACGGATTAATGTCCATCGGTTTTTAGGGTTAAATTGTCTTTTTAGATTCACCCCTTAAATAAAAAACTTAAGTCTAAATTTTGAACTTTATCACCTAGAGATTAAAGTTGAAATTTGAACGTTTGTTGTTTGTAAGTTGAGTTATATTGTTTTTGAGAGTGAGCATAGAGATCGCAAGGGTGATTCCCCAAGCTAGATGGCATCCGTACGATGGTTATCATAATCCCTGCATTGACATGATGTGATGACACATGTCGTGTTCTAAAAATGTCGTTTTAAACTTTTTTTTATGGTGCAGACACCAAAATGCCATGAACAGGTAAAATGACCTTTATGTTGTGGGGGTTAGTGTTTATTTTTGTGTGTTTTAGTTCGCTATGAGCTATGGGAATATAAAAGTTGGCCAGTGCTCGATTTAGAGTTGATGTGAAAGAAGGTTTTGATATATGTTTGTTTATCCGTATTTGTTCAGCTCGTGTCAAGAGCGAGTCTGTTTACTTTAAAGACTGGATGTAATCAATGTTTTGTTTGCTATTAATTACTAGAAATTATACGTAGAATTAGTTTTTTATTATATTTTATTAAAGCTTCAAGCACAACAAGGTTTTAGGGAAATAGAAAAAGTTAAAAGGATTTTAAACTTGAAAGTTATCTGAAAGACGGCTAAACAGATTGAGCTGCAATTTCTTAGATAGGAAGGGAAAAACCTGAATTACACATAGCTTACATTTAATCCTACTGGATAGAAAATAACGCAAGTAAAATCGCAAAAACAGCTAGTCAATTTTAATAAAAAAATTCATCGTATAAAATCTGTCGAATCAGTGAATATTGAGCCGAAAACCTTTATAACAAATATCGCAAACAACAAATGTACTGGAATAGATTAAAATGGCCTAACAATGAACTTAAAGGGAGCCCAGCTAAATTAATATGTAGGGCCTAAAAGGGGCCCTTCATTCGGAATTACTGCAAACCATACAGAACTAGAAAATCGTAGGAAATTGCTGGATTTTAAACATACACAATGGGCTCGCCCTACGGTATACTGCTTGTCAAGAAACGGGGACATTTTTTATAATATAGGGGAGTATTACGCGTTTTTGCATTTTATTTTTTGGTTCAGGAACAACATTATTGTTATGAAAAGGTTTTTGTTTAATATATGTACATATTTTAAGTGCCTACCTACTTCATGTCTTATTTAACAGGATTTGTTTTTATCAAGAAGAGACACAGTAGAGATATCTACAGTAATTCAACTAGGCCGCATCTTTGAAATAAATGCCTAAAGTGCCGCGGTCCGATCACATGCCATAGGGCTGCCCGCCTTCAGCGTTTAAATTACATTTGCCTACTTTGTGTTTTCTTCCATTTAGTTTTGTGATTGCAAATATACTATTTTTATATAAACAAATAAAATACTTTGTGAATTGAATAGGAAGTGTTCAACAAAAATATGAATAACAAATCGGTCTCATAAATTAGCGACCGAAAAATACTTGCGCCTTCACTGAAACGTACGAAAATATGTATTATTAAATTTTAATGTATAAACAGTCCGCATATTAATGTAAAGCTCAATCCACAATTGTTTCGGCATGCAGACACTCGGCCGCATGCCGAGCGAAAGCTGAGATTGTGCCGCGGAGGTATAGCTCGCGTTTCGTCCGTTTGTATGAAGTTGAATTACTGTAGATATCTGTGGAAGAGCAGTTGATCAAGGATATCATTAGGTGACTAAAGATTGGATTGGAGTCTCGATTAGTGACCCTAAGGCTTAAGTTGGAAATGTCATTTCTTACTGTTATTAAGCTAGCAGCGCAGTAAAGAAATAAAAAAATTACATACTTAAATCAATACAAAAATATCAACGAGCTTATGTAAAGGTACAATTAGTATGAATAACGAAAACAAATTGCCAATTTTCCTTCTATTTAAAAAAAAGATGATGTAACAATCAAAAAGAGGTTTAAATATTCTCCACTGCTGGAAACAATACAAAATATCAAACCCCATTCGAAATCCGAATAAAAAAAATACAAAACTCAATAGGAATCGAATCCTATTTCAAATTCAAAATGCAAAATCGACAGAAAATATCGAATCATACCGAGCGACAAATGAACATCACAACTTTAAGAGGTCATTAAAACGAGGATCTAAAAATGAGAAAAAGGGGACTATAGGGGGGACTTTTGAGGACCCGGTATAATTGGACCAGGGGGCCTTAAATCCCATTCGGACCACTGGAGGCGGAAAGACGATTCAAGCGGTTATAATTAACAAATATGGGTACGTCGACTTCTGTTTAAGGCATTTCTTGAAAGATTTATTTGAATAAAGAATACTTTTATTGATTGTCAACTTGGATGGAAAACTGTTGTTCAGAAATTTTTTCATCAGCATATGCCTTAGATCTTTTAAGAACATAGGTAAGACAGAGCTGTACATTTTTACTAATCAATATAATGTGTATTCAATTTGGCCTGTAGCCTAAGCCGTTATTCAGATTTGCCTAACCGTGGTACCTATATGTATTGTAAACTCAGCACAACTCAACAAAAAGAAAAAAAACCATAATGCTAAATGTTTTGGCCTCAAACTTCTCAAATTATTTATCAAAAAAGCTTATTTTAAGGGCAAACATTTTCTTTCATTTTTCATACTATTAGGGTAAAACGTACACTAAGTGGACTATTGTAAAAAAATAATTTTCATTTGATAAAAATGTTACCCGTGTGGGAAACAAGCGAGTGTCCAATGATTAGCGTTTGAACCCTTAATTTTGTTATTTCTTTACTATTTGCGAAGTTGTTAGCATGTCTTGTTTACGTAATTTTGCGTTTCAACTCGAGGGTAGTTCGTAATCGTTTCTAATTTTCGATTTACAATGAAAATATTCTTTTTGTTCGCCTGTTTCTGTGTGTTTAGATGTAATTTTGTTATTATTTATACAGAAATTGTAGACTGTCTGTTGTCCGACGTCATTATTGGAAAGCTATGTTTTTGTTTGAGTGGAGTTTTGTAAAGTTTGTAAATAAAAACAAAACTTTACTTTATCTATGTTTAGTTAAACTGACATTTCATTTTGAGTTTGTCAGAAAAGCTATACTCAAGCAGCTAAAGACTTTCTCTCTAGAATCTTTTATAGAGAGTTATCAGAGATTCTTACAACGATCTCGTCCTAAAAAAAATAATTGAATTGTATATCAAAACATTCAGAACTATGACAAAACTCGTAATTCAAATATTACAGATGAAATCTGCGACCTCGAAGACCTCTAAAAAAACGAACGAAACCACAAGCACCATCAAGTCTATAAAATGACATCACAAGATTATGATAATGTTAAAAAGGGACATAACATAATCTCTACACAACGAACTATGGTCCTTCGTGAAGGTCTCCATTAGGGCGTCCCTGAGGGACTCTTTTTCCTTTGATTAAGGTTCAATGTGTAAATTAATATTAAGCTCCGTAATATATTGTATAAAGTAGATTTTCTACATGTTTATAGGAAAAATGCAAGAGGGTTCTTTGGTAATAGCTTTTCAGATGATATCCCTATATTATCACTATATTTGATATTACTATTATTCGGCGAATAAATAGTAAGACAGCAGTATGTTATGGTTTGAGTCCCAATAGTCTAAAACCATGGGAGGTTAAATAATAATCTCTACTAGTCACCACTAGGTTACGAGCTATTTAACTTCTTTTAGTTTTAGTAAAATTCTGTTTCGAAATTCAAAGCAAAAAATAAAACTTTTAAATACAGAAAGTAGCAACCACAGAAACAGATGCATAGCAGTTTTGAAAAAGGAACGTCACGCCTTAAAAATAAAATATATTGTAACTTAGAAATGGCCAGTTCTACAATTGCTTGCGTTAGGTATGTCCTGATATTCATATATTTATTATTGTTACAGAAGAATCGAAACACAAAAAGGCGTCAAATACATCATTAACCACCCCTTAGCAAATATAATTCATAACATAATCCCTGTAACAATAGATTTAACCTGCCATAAAATCATAACTTTTTCCCAACCAGCAAATAAGGAGGGTGTAACACCACTTACCGATTACCACATACAAATACATTTAAAGAGGTTATAATAGTCATATTTTTTTTTTTCATAATCGAGGGGTTAGTTGCCTGCTATAAGGGTAAGTCGGTAAATTGGATTGAATATTTTCATTTCTGGTAACACTAGTGTGAAATTGAACGGTGGTTTAAGGGCTATTTCGCGTGTGGGATAGGGTTAATCCGGCCCATAAGTGGGGTTTTAGATTGTTATGAATAAGTGCCTATAAGTTGTGATGGTTTAAATATATTATGTGGATAATTGTTTCAATTGTTCAAATTGATTGGTTTCAAACTGAATTCAACATTTTGTAGCAGATTAGTTTATTACTTAGTTTTATAGTACCTATGCTACTTTATATTTAAGAATTTTTATTTTTCTTACATACACAAATACAAAAGTAAAATAAAAATTGTGACTATACCGTATAGGTCCTACACAGAAGAAGTTGTATGCTAAAGGTTATTGATTTTATTCTTTACTCTTCTTTAGATTTTTAACATTGCTTCGAGTTTATCGAGTACTAAGTGTGTAAAACTTTATTCTCTCTTTTCGATCCCATTGTAATTTCGTGACTAAAAAAGGTTTCATTACCCTATTTCAAAACCCCATTTACACAACCACTACTTTCATACAAAACCTGTCAAATCGATCAAAACATCAATACATGGAATAGACAATTAAACAAAAACGAAAAAATACATTCGAAATACGAAAGTTAGACGCGCGTATTCGGCATAGCGGTAAATGGTAATAGCTTAGAGCGTTGCCTGATACTCCATCCCTTCTCCCTCATCCCAACCACCTCTGATAACCACCCACCACCCTGTATCCTTCCACGTCTGCTCTAGATTTCAGATGCTGTCTCCTAAACTAATATTGTTGCGAGTTTTATAATGTTCTGGATGTTTGTTTTGTATGGCATTCATTATTTATAAAAATATTACTATGTAGTTAAAATAATCAACGAATGCAGAGCATTAAAAAAGCGACTGCACGACGAAACTTTGGCTGAAGTGTAAATAAGGTCGTCAAAATAAATATTCTCCGTAAAAAATGTAAAAAATACATCTTTTTTTATTTAAATTTTTTTATGAAGTTCTTCGCCGATTTCGATGAAATTTTTATACCTCTGAAGTATCCTCTATAATATCAAAAAATAATATTAAAAATCGATTCATAATTGTCCACAAAATCGTGTAACAACGACACAAACAAAACAAACACACGAATTGAGAACTTGGAAGTCGGTTGATTAAAGTACTTTTGAACGATATTTAATTACTTTTTCTATGTCGGTGAATAAACCGGCGTTTACATCAATCTTAGCTGATGGTATGTAAAGAAAAAGTTGAAGTTGTTGAACACGGGTTAAGGATAAATAAATAAATAAAATCCTCAGACAATCACACCAACTACATGGCTACAGTAAGCATAGCTTGTGTTATGGGATACCATGTAGCGAACTAGGGGGAACCTAGAATATAAATACATAAATAGATAAACACCCAGACACGGATTTTTTTTTTCTTTTTCCGTGCGGGAATCGAACCCGCTACCACTGGCGTCTGAGGCAGACAGGTTTACCCCATCGCCAAAGTGGTCGATAGAAGTAGCTTTTCAAAACACTTATTTTATTATTATTTCAACCACTTATTTTACTCACTGGGCTGCTGGAAGAAATTTCTGTCAAATATAAAATGTACCTTTCTACATTAGTGTTTGAGTACCACTGCACTTTTAGATCTGTGTGTACATTTATACTTAAATAAGAAATCAAATAGTGTTTATTTATTAATTAAAAAAGGTTCGCCAACAAGGCACACACTTTTACATTCATAATATACGTAGACAGTTATTAGGAAAGTTACATAAGTGCCACCTCAGATAAAGGCAAACACAGCATGCTTAAATGTGTCTGTATAATATTAGTATAAATAAATTTACAGGACTCGTGCAAACTTCGCCAATCTTAGATAGATGGCGTTGACTGTTCTCAAACCACCCATTAATAAAGGCGTTATCGTTAATTAAGTATAAGCCATTAAACACTAAGCAATTATAAATAAATTAATCAACACTAATTAAACAAGTAAACAATATTACTAATTACTTATTGGAAAAATATGATAAATTCTACTAAGTTCTCGTTCTATTCGGGTTAGAGGAATATTTTATTAAAGACAGACGTTTTGTAAACCGGATTTTAATAAGAATAATTGAGTTTAAATGTAGAATGCATTTTGACACAGTTTTGTGTGACCACGTTTTAATAAAGACAACGAAATGTTAAGTTAAACGTGATATAATACAGAAAGAAACGTATTTGATTAAATACGAATGAATGAATAAATGATTGAATGAATAGTGAGAACTTAAAGTCACACGTTTACACTTTTGCATTTTACACATTTGAAAACGAATTCTGTTCTTCGGTACGTCTTACTACCGGTACTTACAAAAAAATTCGTAAAATTTTGTGAAAATGTATAGATTTTTTTTCTCTTTCACGCAATTGCAACTCAAACCAATTTTCACACAGTCAGACAATACAAACATAACCTAAATAAACATATCGAACATTATGCATCGATGTTACAAAACAAAAAAAAACTTTTTTTCTCACAAAACAAATATCCAAACATCTCTAAAAATAATGAGAGATGCACTTTTCAGAACCCTTTGCGATCATTAGAGAGACTCGATATTTTTGCACCAGCAACCCCGGTTAAGGCACGACGACGCTTTTAAAGGTATTAGGTTCCCCCCTCCCCCCGTACGGCGATGACATATCTATTTGGTTATATAGGGTTGCCAGAGACAAGATAGAGTGCAGTTGGAAATTTAGTTTGGTAACACTTTTCTTTAGTGTTTTTTTTTTAGAAAATATGAAGTTATATCTTTTGGAATATAATAAAGGTAGAGTTTGTTTGTTTGAAGATTTTTACGCAAATCTAAAATTACTAGTTGTATATAAAAACTTATTTGCGTTTGATATTCCCTTGCATTATATTTTAAGGTAACGTTTCGATTTCTTGAACCGCGGTCAAGAAACGTATTGTATCTTATGGTGCGTACAGATTGCTGTAATAAAACTGCATCTAATATATAAAATTCTCGTGTCACAGTTTTCGTTGCCATACTCCTCCGAAACGGCTTGACCGATTTTGATGAAATTTTTTGTGCTTATCCGGTATCTATGAGAATCGGCCAACATCTATTTTTTTTTTATTTGTATGGCAATACAACGTTTGCCGGGTCAGGTAGTAGTAATATAAAATTCTGCGCACATTGCGCATTTGGACGTGTAGTGCGCAGAATGTTACATGAAAGTCCCATTACAGCAATCTGTACGCACCATGAAAGTCTCGTTTGACCTCCATCTCACTCACCTGATGGTAATTGAAGGTGAGGTCGAAGACAGCACACGGGTCACTATGGAACTAGCTCTACCTACATAATATAGAACACATCACCACCCGCGCCGGAACGATGATTTTTGAAGGTAGATTTTGTACGAGAGGTGGCTGCCGCCCAGCCAGGCTAAATATGTTTATTTGTATACTATAGTTGAATTGTTTTCGAATGATTTTCGTGACACTTCTCATTTTCCATTACGCGCAAATTATTTACAACTAATAAAATATAATAATAATAATACTCTTTATTGCCAAATAAGATAAAAATACAGTTTCATGGTAATAACAAGCATAGAAACTGACAATTAGGTGACCTTATCGCTACAAGCGATTTCTTCCAGGTAACCTTTTAAAATGAAATACAAAATAAAAATTAGAAAAAAAAACCTTAAATCAACAAAACAAAAAGAAATAACAAAAAAAATATTATAATATAAATTGGCGCGTTAAGAAAATAAAAACTATGTCAATACAATTGTTTATTTTAAAATTATAAATTAAACTATTAATAAAGTGTAATTGTTATTATGAACTGTAAATAAATTAAGTAAATGTCATAAAAATATTCATCTTAAATAGACAGATTCAAAGAAACGGAACGTTCAGTTGATAGTGATTGACACTACTGAATCGACATTGAATCGATGAATATGAGCGGCCATCTTGTAATCGGATGTTTGTATACATTTTTTTCACCAACTGATTCGATACTTCAAATCCATCGAATGGAAGATCGAACAATTTCATTACGGCAACGTCACAAAGATTGTCAATTTTGAACTGTCACAAAAACCACTTGAAAAGAATTCAACTATAGTTTTATACATAATATATGAACTAGCGTATAACTCCAAGTTCCACTATGTAGCCACTTTAACCTTATAAAACTTACATAGTTGGTGAATCAGTTGAATACATACAAAAGTACCATCAGAAATAAATCACATAAATAAACCGTAGATCAATAAAACACTACAAATAAATCTCATAATCGATAATAAACCTAATTATTAATCATTGATTATTATAATATATTATTAGCATTGTTTGTATTGTATAATAAAACACAATAAAAGCGCCGATGTGTCGCGGCGAGAACAAAGAGTGACATCAACTAAGGGTATGGTCTAATTTATAAGCGGTAGAAATTTACTTTAACTTCATAATGTTTTCTATTTTGCTAATATAGACATTTTATCTTACTTAGTCTGCTTATCCCATAGGTTATTGTGATGGAATTCCGCAATTTGATATTTTTTTATAAATCACGTTAATTTTGGTTTTAAAACGGTTGCAATGTTTATTTTAAACTAACTTAACAATCCGTATAAAAGCTATTTATTTTTTAATAAATGCAATATAAAGTTTTTATGTTTATTACTTCTTGTGCAACAAAATTACATTGAAAAGTGATATGTGCTTATAATGTTGTAACTGATTACTTACAGAAGACATAGATTAGTGAGTGCCATTGACAAAGGGGATACAACATTTCGGACAGTTTACTTAGAATTAAATCATTTAAAAACCAAAGCAACTGTTCTGAAAGCTAACGCGATATCTGCTCAAGTCTTTTTCATGATAATACACAGCATTATCTTATAACTTGTGCCACACTTGATCAACTATTGTTGACTTTTCAAGGACAGGCAAATACGGGGAATGCACACTAGCTTCCTGTGTATTAAGGCTTTGATAGCCATGAATTGAATAACTATTAGTATTTCATATGACTATTAAAAAATAGGGCAATATATATAGGAGATGGAAGGATTTTTTGGTCAATAAATTGCAAGAACTTATGCCTGGGTAAAGTTGCGCGCGATAACTTTTGATTCCATAGAAATTCCATTATAAATTCTTATTATTCTTAAATATATTTGTATATTCTTAATTCTTTTAAATAGGTACGTATAGTAATTTCCGATATAAACGCGTTCAAACGTACCCTTCAGCTATATTATACAAAGTATAGATGATACACCCAAACCATTGCAAAACAAAGATTTTTATATCTAAAATTTACATTTAAAATGGGCGTCAGAAGCAGACAGTGAGCTCAAATCGACAGTATACTCTCTTATTTTAAGTCTCTGTAATGTCAAACTTAAAGGCTTCAAAATCAGTTTTAATTAGCAACTTTTGAGTTAAAAGTCCCCCATTTTAATATAAGAGAGACCTAATTAGACATTGTCATATCGATGGAATTCAGTGTAAGATAAACTACCATCAGTCATCCCTTCTTAAGGTGGCCGTCTTAAAACCATATTATGGAGCAAATTCCTGGCCAGCATACTTGGTGGAGGAATGTGATGAGGAGGTACCATGAGTTAACATATCGCCACAGCGAATGTTCTAAAGAATCTAAGGAATCTTTTTAACATTATAAATGTGAAAGTTTAGATGTATGGATGTTTGTTCCTCAATCACGGGAGAACGGCTCAACGGATATGGATGAAATTGGGCATAGTGATAGTGTACAGTCTGGATTAGCACATATTACTTTTTATCCCGATATTCCCGCGGGATTCGAAAACAGCTAGTCCTCTATAAGTTAGTCCGACTTGTACTTCACCGGTCTTAAACACTTTGCAAATGACTAAGTATACGGAATCCTCTGTAAGTTTTTCAGACGTACTTAACCTGTCTTCTTAAACACTATGCAAATGACTAAAACTTCATGATGCTAAGTAGCATAAGCACCTGTAAACATTATAAATTTTATATGTAACGATGAATGATGCGTACCGACCCTTGGCTTCAGTTTGAGTTGTCTTTTGTTCCGGTAATTATACAGGCTGCTCCGTTCTTTTGTCCGGAACATAAATGAGCTTTAAAGTAGTTATTATGTCCGGAACAATAATAAGAAGGTAGTTTTTAACGAAGATCCTGTTAGAATCGCATTATTTAAACTAGTTAGCAAGCTAACTGTAGTAAGGTGTGAAGTGAAGCCTACGAGAGAGCTTCTTTTCTAGGACGTTATAAGAGTCTGGATAAAAAGCTTGCTTATAATATTATAAACATGTTTCTTTGCAACTCTTTAAGGCTACTTCTAGAGCGACAGCGGCGCAGGCAGCGATTTCCGCGACACGATGGAAAGTATTGAGTTTGTATGAAACCGCGACAAATCGCTCCGCTGCCCGCTGGCGGCGTCGAGAACGGCCCATATTCCCCGCGTCGTCGCTGCCGTCCAGTTCGCAATCTAACGCTTAAAAGTTCTTCTTTCTTTTCTCCGCGATTTTTCCCGAGTTTTAATAATAAGCAGGTATTAAGATAAAAAGAATTATACATATGTGTTATTTCAGGCTGTCGGTTTTTCGTTTTAATTTGTCAAACAATTTAAGTGTATTAAAACATTGGCTCACGCAAACTTTAGCTATTATTAAAAATAGAATTAAAAAACTTTTATTTAGACAATATAAGTCTATGCTGGTTTTGAAATATATAGATTACATGAAAATTGACAATTTACCGTTTATAAAATTATATTAAGTAAATTAGAAGACCTACATCATTAATAGTGTATTCCAAACGTATTACTTACTTTTGTGATCGCTAGAAGAGGAGAGCTTTGTTTGTTTTTTTTAATTATATTTAAACTAAAATAAAATTAATTATTTATTTGAAACCGCGTCAATTTCTGTAACGTCGAGTTGGATTAGAAAACCTATTTTCCTTGTCCTATTAACAACAATCATGACAGTTTACATTAAAAAAAAATTTTTCAAAAATAGAACCGCAGCTAAAAGAAGCAAGTGAACAAAGCAAAAATAACGAAGTTCTATTTTTGAAAAAAATTACGTCTAATAAAGATGGTTTTCGCATCTCTGATACTGGTAGATATAATTCTGTCCCGGAAAATCATTACACACGCCCCGGTAATTCGGATTTGGAGTGCCCGGTACTCCTGTACCAACCCTATAGGGGGTTACCCGATGGGGGTATATCCTACCCCACGTTGCATCTCATTTTCAAATACTATACCGACTAAACTCAAGTTACCACCGAACACTCGACGTTCAATAATAATCTTTATGTTCGGTACATAGAATGCATTTTTCAATACGAAGGATATTTCCAACCGATTTTCAGCGTTGTTTCTTTGTTGATAAAGTTTATTTTTCTTTGTGTTTAGAGTCGTTGAGGGTGGATTTTCCACTGAATAATGGAAGGGAGATTTCCTCTTATATTTTCGTGAATTTTTTATTTAAGAAAGGGATAAGAATTTAATGTGCGCGCTTCAAGGTTTTATTACTTTGCGATTTCGTTTACAGTATTGTATTGTATCCTCGTGCGTATACTTTTATGGATAAAGTATTTTGTATGGATACATTCAGGGACGATTTTAATGATGTTCTTTAAGAATGTTCATTTTTGCCTTTTCCGTGTCAGCAGTTTAGCTGCTTTGTTTGTTCTTCAAGTTTTAAAGCGAGCCTTGTAACTGTCTTTTGTTATGACTTTATTGGTGAACTGAGGGACCGGAATTGACCGGATATGCCTATTGTAGCATCGCTTTAAAAAAATACAATTCTTTTTTCAAAAGCTTCACAAAACTCTAGAATCTAACCATAATTTAAAAAACGCAACACATAGTTCAAAAGCCAGCTAGTACTAAATTCAAAAACTTAAGCTCCAGTGCTGCCAACTAAGAAAAAAAAAACCGTTACTCTTCGTGTAATCTTGCTTAGAAGTCTGGGTGCAATCACGCATTTCCTACGTGTCCGCGATCTCTCGTGTAGATTCTGTCCACCATCTTGAATATGACATTTTTATTATTAACGGGCAGTTTTTGAATATATTTAAGAGCCGTGGGAGTTGGTTTATAGAAACATGTCTGTTGCTAAGTCGTGTTTTGCACTATTGTTTAATTTGCAAAAAGTTTCTAAATACGTGAAATATTAAACGTTACTGTGATTAAAGAAAATATGTATTTACAGCATTTAGAGTACCTAACGTAGGAATGGTGTTTTGTTTGAAACACATCATGGCTATAATACACGAATAGTAAAAAAGACATGCCTAAGTAAGTAACTACTTATGAAAAGTTAAACTTAGTACTCATATAAAAAATACATACTTTAAGAGCAATGTAATGTGGATAAAGCAATGTAGTAGATAACAAAATTAAAGGTGCCAGTTGTTATCAGCTGTTTATTATAATTTATTTTATTACTATCCTATATTCTACAGGTTCGTCACATATGAGCTCGCAATTATTGAAAAAGAATAATAAATAACATAAACTAAAAATGCTTTTAAATGCCACGATCTAAGTCTTAACTTAAAACCTCAGCTGTATTAATTGCTCAAAACCTAACAACAACCGTTAAACCTCGGGCAAAATAATAAAAAAAGAAAATAATTTTCCAATCAACTATACATTTTCATTAAAAAAAAAAGAAACAAAGCGTTCGATTTTCAAATCCCGAGACGCTAACGCAAGCGACCCCGAAATTGGCGTCCGCATTCACCCAGACAAAAGCGGGAAAGCGTTCCCGCGCAAAAAGAAAAACGAAACCCCCTCCTTAATTTTCCCGCCCTATAGCAGGGGCGGCAACTGTAATGGCGGCTTCCGACAAGGACAAGACTTAAAATCTCATAGAAAAGAATGAGACGGTAATACGTGCACCTGTTGCGTTTTCAAGTTTCATATTTTCGTTCTTTTTTCCTAAGGATTTGAATGGCGCGTCTCGTGCATGCGTACTATGGTATAGGTATTTGAATTATTGACGTTCGGCACGAAGCGTTTTTTGAGTTTAAATTTTTCTTGATGACTGTCACTCAAGTTTGTTAATATTTTTAAACCTCGAATCGAGGGGGTTATTTGAATTTTTCTCTATTTTATGTTGTTCTTGATATGTAGCGAGTACCTACCTATTTATTATTTAATTTAGAATTTGTAGGTATCACAAAGATTTTTGAATCAGTTTCGAATAGTGAGTTATTTAAAAGGCCAACATTTTTTAAATTTCGAATATGTTTGATCTTGTAGTAGCTCAAGAACGTTTGCCATTTTCTAGCACCAGACATCGTATGTGGCTGACGAGGAAGATAATATTTATTTATCAATAACAACGCTTAGTAATGTATTGTATTTAACTGAAGTAGAGGCAAATTTAAAGTTACATTTACAAAAAAAAATGTTTATTAGACTCTAAAAGGTACAGAGTAGGTATATTTTTTTCTATATATATTTTACTTATAAGAACAGAAAATTTCGATAGACAACAATTTTTGAAACATCGGTTTAAAGAGTCAATCCAAGTATAATCTAAAAATAGACGTATTTTACTATAAACTTTATATTAATAATTTCTCCATCACCGGTCTAAGCAGACATTTCGAGACTAAAATAAAAGTTGTTTATGTTACGGTTTCCGGCGCGTCCCGTGTTTGATTCCGGCTTCACGTTTCTTATTTTAATTTAAGTAAAAAGTTACTACTAAAGTTTTATGCTTAGTAATCCTATTAAAAAATAACTATTTTATTCACACACATATTTAATTAAGTAAATTAGAAGTAAGAGAGTTCGTGAACTCCCTTATCTCATCCACTTCATTGATTAAGATGAAATTTTACGTAACAACCAGATATGACAAATATCAACAAAAATCTAAAATGATAATACTACTAGGCGTTAAGGACTCGTGTTATCAAAGCTTACCCAAATTTAAACTCTACTTAAGTAAAGATCTATGCTTGAGTTGAGGCATGTTCAACGCATGATCTTTCTATGTCACTGAAAGTGGCTGTTCTAATACAGAACGTTCCATAGACGTTTTTCGCAATCAAATTTAAATTAATTAAATTAAATAACATGTACTCACCATAGATACGGGCAGGGGGTGCGCCCCACCGTTGGGGTAGGGATATACCGGGGTCACCAAATACCCCATGTTGAAACCCGCTGCTGGATGGGGGTCGAATTTACCTGGGGGTAACAAAAACATAGAATATTACATTTAACGATAAATTATAAGTGTTATTCTACGGACAACATGGTCACATCACAAGCAAGTGTGGTGCAAGTAAGTCCTGAGTTGAAATGTTAGATATAATTAATTGCGAGAGAATCCGACAAAAAACGTCTTATTATTTAATTTAAAAACAACTGTATCCAGTAGCTATGGGTGAAAGAGTAAAAACGATCCATACATTCTCACAAAGTTTCAAGTATATTAATGAAAACGATATTATGGCTAACTTATTTATTTTCAAAAGGAATGTAGCAACGTGGCTCAAACTTTATTTTATAGGTTATTTAATATAATATTTTTTCTAATAAAATAAAATAACCAATTACGATACGTGGTCAAAAAATGACAGACGAAGCATTGTAATTAAGCAAACGTCAATCATAACCGAAAATATTCATGGTTTTTATTAAAATACTGACATGAAGTTCGAAAATAACTTCCTCGGGATAATCAATCAACTTTTTATCTATAGTTAATAATTAAATTCGTAGAAATTTCGCTGGTTTTTTAGGATTATACCTAACCGCAAAATACTGAACCTCCGAATATGGGAACGGTGACTAAATTTGTGTTTGACCTCAATCTCATCTGATGGTGGGTGAAGATGAGGTCGAAGCTGACAGCATGGGTCTACTCTTCATAAAACATTACCGGAATTCACAGGTTTTGGTGGTTGACTTTGTACAACGTTGATACAAGCGAGAGGCATTAAAAGAAACCACATATTATACTATAAGTGCCTACTGTTAATCCGAAATTATTAAAAAAAAGATTACAAGAAATACACGATTTTTTTTTTTTCAAAGAACTTAGTAAACAGAAAAACTTTAGAACTTAGAAAAACCGTTTCGAGGAATAAGGTTTCTGATTAATTAAGTCGATTTAAAACATTTAAAAACATTGGGGTTTTATAGATTTTTAACAAAATACATTTGACCTTTATCTAACCTTGATGGCATATTCAAGTTCATTTATTATTATTATCATTTATTATTTACACCTACAATAGTAACAAAATTGAGCAAAACTAACGAAATAAATAATTGATACCAGCATGGACACAACACCAAAAATGCCCTTTTTGTGGTTCCGGTCAGTCACGTGGTGGGTCCAAACCGACCTAAACAAATATTTGGTACACGAACCGACTGACGGATACACGCTATACGGACAGATTTTGTTATTTAATGACATATTTCATCATGTTTCTTATATATAAAAGGCGATAACGAATAAAAGACGAGGATGTATGTAGGTTACTAAGTCCAAATAACCACTAGAAATGAATATTTTTATTAAAGGTGGCTTTTGACACCGCGGTCCCGGTCCCGAAAGCCTACCGAACCGTTGCGTCGCGTCGTCGGTTCAGTAGTTTAAGCGTTAAAGCGTAACAGATAGACATACAGTTACTTTCGCATTTACACACTACAACATGGTCTAGGGATATTTGTAATTTTTTTTAATAACTTAAAAAGTAGGTACTGGCCTTACAAAAAAAACGATTGATGACAGATTATAAAAACATTATCAAGTTCCTTTTTTTAAATTGAAATTTGTATATAAAAGGTTTGGTTTTAAGATGAAGTTCACATTCATTGAATTTCTTCCAAAGAAATAAATCTTCACGAACTTTTAACTTGATTAACACTCCATAAATTTCTTTAAACTTTTGTCAACCGCATCTCCGGTGTTCATTCAATCTTGCCAATCGTTCCAGGTAATGAACGACAATGCCCGTCCACATACGGTGCGTATCGTTACTAATTGGTAATAACAGCATGATATCCAAGCTTTAGACTGGCCTGCACAATCTCCTGACTTAAATGACCACTTTGGCGATGGGGTAAACCTATCTGCCTCAGACGCCAGTGGTTGCGGGTTCGATTCCCGGCCGGAACAAGAAAAAAAAATGTTCCGGGTCTGGGTGTTTATGTATATGTGTATTTATATTCTAGGTTCCCCCCTAGTTCGCTACATGGCATCCCATAACACAAGCTATGCTTACTTTGGGGCCATGTAGTTGGTGTGATTGTCTGGGGATTTTATTATTTATTATTTATTTATAAATCCTAACGAGCATGCCTGGGATATGCTTCAGAGAAGAGCTCTTAGGAATTTCCCTGAAGATATTGTGCATGAAAACTAGCTTTCCTTGCATCTTAGCAGGACATTATTCCACAACAGGATATTGACACCCTTGTTTTGAGAATGCAGAAACGCTGCAGATGTGTCCGGAGAGTCTTAAGTGGATGCACGGATTATTAATTTTAAGTTTTCAACAATTTTTATAAAAAAAATAGTTTTGTTTAGGTTTTGATGTTTCAAAAATAAAGTTAAGATTGAAATTTTGTCTTAGTGTTTCCACTTCTTCTAAAAGTTTATTATCAGATTAGATAGGCTATTAAACAAGGCTTATTTTAATGTAGGTGTCTTAACAAAAAGTTAATAGAATTTTAGTTATTTAGGTTTAATTGAAATATCCCTAGACCATGCTTTCACCTTTTTTTTGTTTCAATTATGACAAAAAACAACGCAATAACTAATTCAAAAGTATGGACAAAATGTGCCATGGAAAAAAGATGATGTAGTTTTCTCGGTTACCTAATTCGGTCTGGTACACAAGAGTTGACATATCTCTGAAAGTAGACCATTTAGTTCCTAACCATATTGTAACCTTGTTATAATTAATCAGTCTTTCGAAAAACACGTTCCTTTACATAATGAGTAAATTAACACTAAAATAGAAAAAAAAAAACACAAATCATATCAAATTAGAAACTTAATTTTTAACTCGAATCTACAAACCCAGTAAAATAATAAGCTTTAATTTTTTTCCACAGATAAGTAAGTAATGAGAATGACAAACCAAACAAGTTATTTTTTTTATTTTGTATAAGAACACGTTGTATATTACCATACTGGGAATTAACTGTGTTCTAACTACGGTTCAGTGTCATTAATCATACAGGGTGTTCAGTTTTTGTGAAGAAATTGAAATTAGCAACGTTTTCTTTAAGTTGGTGATAATGATTTGAAATTCCTTTTTTAAATGTCATTCGAACTAGAAGTTATAGAAATGGAATGTATTATGCAATGTTGCGGCATGACTTTTAGTTTGTTGTGTTCGAAATTCAAATTGCTTTTATATTTGTAAAGATTACTTGGGCTTTTTTATTCAAGAATTGTTTTCTATGCATAGTTTTAAGCGATTTTTAATATATATGTTTTTTTAAACAGTTGCTGAAATAGAAAAGCTTTAAAATAATATTTTTATTATATTAAATAACTAATCAAACAAATTAAATCCAACCCAATATTATCACATCCTTTAGCAAACAGGAAATAGCTCATAAAAATCACCTTCCATTCAAAATGAATGAGATGAAGACTTAAAAACAAAACTATTTGTATATGTTGAAATATACTCTATAATTTGTAGCGAAACCGCAAACAAGGGTCTGACCCAGACTCGAACTGCGTACCTCCCAGGTAGTCAGCTTTTTTAGGCTGACTTCAACCTATCTGTCAAAGTCATTGTTGAATCACACTGCGTCATACGGATTTTTTACATTCAGATAAAAAGGTAATATTGTGATATTTTTAAAGTGATATTTAAAAAAAAAACATAAATTTTAAGCTTGCATAAGTAGGTCGTAACTTTGAATTTCTTAAATAGAATGATCGTTAAATTTTTTTGTGAAATGAGATACGATTATGATAGCAGCAAATCTTAGTAAAATCAATATTTTATTGTTTTTTTTTTCTAAGTATTAATCATAAATAAGATCGTATCCTTCTTCAATTTCTTTCATGTTATAGAAAATATGAGAGTTTGGATGAATATTTGTTGGTCTTTCATCAAATGGCAAATTAAGCGAAAACTTCTCAAACATTCATGGAATACTTTTGGAAATATCTTACAAGTACTTTTATCATCGAGACTTTTATCCTCATATTTACACAGAAAAGACAGTGAAAGCAATGACAAGCAATAACAACTGAATTTAGATGGAATTTAGTACTCGGATAGACCTTATCCTGGATTATCAGTTGTAATACTTTTGATCCCGGTGATAGTTGCCCGTGGGACAACTTTGGTTTTTAGCAACCACCTATCCTGTTAAGGCTCTTTTTACATCTACTAAGTAGTTAAGTTAGTTTTAATTCTTTCCCAAGCCCAAGGTAATTATTATACAAAATTCCCGTATCGCATGCTACGCTCTACTCTTGAGCAAAATTTCAGCACAATCGTCAAACCATTTTAGCGTTACACAGAATAACAACCTGTACATTGGTTTTAACAATCTTTTTCGTTCAAAACATTCATATACATACATACATAACATCACGCCTGTCTTCCTTTGGGGTAAGCAGAGACAAAACATTCGTTGAATTTAAAGCAAGTATGTACATTATTACCGACACTGCAATTACTTGAGAACACACGATCCTTGAGTTAACAATTTAAAAAGCTAGAAAATATCTGTAATTTACACTTAATTTTGTTTCTGGCGCACAAATATCTTCACCTATTTAGTTATTAAAAAAAGTCTCCTATTCGTTCCAACTTCACTGGTTCATTGTTGTTTTTTTTAAGTCGAATACCGGTCAGGTGGTGTATTATGGGTGGATCGATATATTATTAACGATCGTAGAGTTTATAAGTAAAGAACGAGAAGACCTGGGAAGATCGATATATTATTTTTGAAGGTTTAAAACTAACGAACGAAGTAACTAAATAAAAGGAAGAAGAGATAAATATTTTATAACGGACTTTTTTGAGCTTGCTGTCCAACCTGGGTGTCTTATTACGATATTTGATCGCCGTTGAATTCTTGAGCGCTTGACGTCATAGTTGGTAGGTTAAATCTGACACGCTGGGTTTTTATAAAGGTACCTACCTAACTATTTAATTGAATAGATAAAGATTCTTCAAATATTGAACATATTGTCATTAAATACTTTTCGCTTTTTTTTTTTTAAATTATCTTTAAACCAAATGAAATATATTGATTTTTTTTTAAGTATGATGTGTGACATATATATATTTTTTTAGTTTTTGAGCTAATCAACGATAACACTTGATTTCAGCATGACAATACCTACCTACTCTAAATACAATCTCAAAGCGATCATTACTAATAATCAAATCGGATTCGCATAATCAGAACCTAATTAACGTAAATTGGCTAATTAAGATCATTACAACACACCACTGTCTAATTATTCAAAGCATTGAGCACAAAATGCCGTTGATACGTGAAATCGAGTAACCAGAATTGAACCCTGGTCGTGTTGGACTGATCAGATTAGAGCAGGCAACCGGTTCTCGAAAACATCCCGTGGAAGGATAAAAAATATAAAAAACAACACTAATAACAACAAATAACGAGGTGCTTGAGAGCTTGTAGGGATGGGATCATGTCGATGTTTTTTTGAAGTTGTTAGAAAATAGTGATGTTTCGGTTTTAAAGTCTAAAATGATTTTATGAATAAACTTTTTTGTGTAATAGCTTAAGCTTCTTATTTCTGAGACTACTCAAAAATTAACTAAAAAATAATACCGAGATAATATTTAGAAATGCTAAGTGTAATTTTACTTGATAATGATAGAGTACCTAATCAAACTAATAAAATTAAGAATTATTTTATTCGTAATCGCACCTTGATTTCACAGTTTGAACGATTTCAACGTTTTGTTTTGAATAGCGGCTACAGAGATAAATCTGTCACTTAGAATGAAAAACAATTCAAATCGTAATAAGCGATGCTGTAAACATCCATAATTGAAAAATACTTCAGTATGCGCTTATATTTCTTATTTCTTTTGACTATTACGTATTTTCAATTAATGACGAAAATCTAAGTAATAACTTAAAAGTAATCAAAAAAATTCACGCCAACGCTTTAATTTTTATTTAATCGATATAAAACTATCGACAAAGCCCAACAATATCAAAAGGCGTAGTCATTTAGAATTATTCGAAAATATTGTTACGATAGTGACACATGATTATAAGCTCGCGATAAAACATACATGATTCTCACTTTACGGCCCCGGGGCATCGACATTATGTCGATTAATTTCACCTTTTTAACGTTTGAACAGATTATAGCACCTACATCACTAGAATTGTTCACGAATAAACTATTGGATATTACAATTTAAAATCGATCGGCCGATGCAGTTTATATTTACTGTGTAATTTTTGATGTAATGATTGTAATTAATGGAGTGGGATTGAAATATACAAATAAGTTTGATTTTTTAATTTTATTTAATTGCAAGAATTTCCGATCAAACTTATTTTACGCATACTGGAACACATTACCGCGAAAACTAATATATTTGATGATCAAGTTAGGTTCATTTGACAAACAATTTGGTATTAAAATCTGCTAGTTGTTAGCCCTGCTCATCGCAAATCAAAAATGATTGATCATGGGTTGCCAGTGCCGTTTGTTTGTTTTTTTTTTTATAACTTTTGAAGTGGCTTCGGTACTAACTTCTTGGAAAATGAAAAACTAACATTTCTAAGCTAAGTTTTTCTAAGGTGAGTTACTCATCTTGATTTATACAAACCAGGATACCGTGTGGTCTTAACAAAAACTTACTGAAGCTTACTTTGGGGCTACATAGTTAGCTGGGTTATCTAGAAGAAATCGCTTGCTAGCAATAAGACCGCCAATTGTTATATAATAATAATATAATCCTTTTTGTTTGTATTAACTTTGTAATGGTATGCAATAACGAGTAAATAAATAAATAAATATTCAGTTCTTTTCTGGCTTTCTGCTGTCGTAAAACATAATTGATGATGTATGGATGCTTTTTACTCTTTTAAACAATAATCACAGAACGCAATTTGTTTCACAGGCAGACATTTACTAAGATTAACACAAATTACCTACTTTCTTTTATTGATGATATGCCCCAGGCAGGGGTAAAATTTCTTAATTTCAAACGAAAGTGCAGGTAATATGGTAACAACTAAAACATTTTATTGATAACTAGCTTTTGCCCGCGACTTCGTACGCGCATAAACATTGTTTATAATAGCACAACCAGTCACTTATTAAAGAACCTTTATGCCAAGTATCACATCCTTACATTAAAGGAATAAGATTTTTCATACAAACTAATAAGTCCAGCCGCTTCCCGTAAGAATTTCGGGAATTACTTCCATAATAAAATCAGACACTAACTGAGGAACCTGTATACCAAGTATCACATCCGTGTACTCAAGGAATAAGATTTTTTCATACAAAAGAAAAAATCATATATTTCCTGTTCCCGTAGGAATTTTGGGAATTCCTTTCATAACACAACTAGTCACTTTTTGAAGAACCTTTATGCCAAGTATCATATCCGTGCACTCAAGGAATAAGATTTTTCATACAAACTAAAAAGTCCAATAATTCCCGTTCCCGTAGGAATTTCGGGAATTCCTTCCTTAGTGCTCACCCACAACCTATAAGGATTGTATGTTTCAACTTTAGTAGTTTTGCTGCGCGTTGTCTGTCAGTGACTCAGTCAGTAACGGAAGAGACATATTAAGAAAGAAGGTACTTACCAAAAACGGGATTTAAATCCGATTTGACGGATAATTTCCCAGGATAGGACTCTCCTGATTTTTCCTGTAACAAAATAAAAAAAAACATTAAGATATTTCTTTGGATCCACAATCAGAAAAACTTGATTCCAAATTTAAACAAAATTAAAAAACGACGTGAGATAATTTTAACTTCCGTTACTAATGGCCTAGAGTAGCGTGTCAATCAATTGATCGTGCGACATTTAACGATCACTCGATATTTATCGATTTAATCCGAATAAATTAGAAGTAAGCGCAGCTAAAAGCGTAAAGAAACATTTGTTTGTTTTGAGGTTTCAAATTTATTTATAAATAATTACCTACTTCCTATTATTTTTGACCAAAATTTCACAACTTTTTGTTGGGTTATTGTTATCGAGTTTATTTTCATTCGAATTAAAAACTTCTCGCAAAGTTTTGGGACATTGGTCACAAGAAAGGGCTTCAGATAATTAAAGCCTTTACAAAATTAGAATTAACTTGAATAAAAGTTAAGTAGCTATTTAAGTAAGATCGTATCTACCTACAATAAAACTTGTATGCAGCAAATAAAAGTAGTTATATCGTATGGAATTCCTATCAAAACACAATAAGTTTCCAGTTTTATTAACTCGAATAGCATCTCGGTTATTGTCGTTACAGAGTCAATGGGGCGAGTCAAATCAAGACACCTTTGTAATGGTTGGGATTGATCCTGAGCGTCTGCGATAAGCGAGCTGCCCTTATCAGTCTCATTAGATATGGAGTTAATTTGTACCGTCAAACGGCTAGCCGTAGCTGCAAAGTTTAGGACATTTATTTAACGTCCAATGATTTTAGTAGAGGTTTTGGTGTTTATGTAAATAACTATAGGTAATTTTAACATCAATTAGCAGTATCGCGCATTTTACAAGCGTAACTTTAGATCCGCGTAATATTAGACGTACTATCAAATTCAACAATGTGAAGCGGTATAAACATTATCTTACCGGAAGTTCTAGGGTTGGTGCCTTGGGTATTTGTTCGCTGAACAATATTAGACGTCATGCACGTTTTTATGTTTATTTCTCATAGCTATTAATGTATGTTTACATGTTTCTTAGCCTATGTTACTCATTATCTTTAGTCCCTATCTATAATTCAAGCCTTTTAATAATAAATGTTATGATTTTTGTAAACCAAAAATTTACTTAAAAAAAAATTCTCGCTTAATCGATATATTGTCGATAACTATAATAATAGTTCACCAATAAGTCACAAGGAGGGTCGTAATTGGATAAGTCCGAATCAGTTTACCCCACTCGGACGTGTTTACCCCAAATCGACAATACTGATTTCCTCAATTTGGGGATTTTTGTCGAGAACTATCGAAAGTATTTAGGGTGTAAGATAGCTTAAGTGTTAATTTAGATTTATCTTGATAGTTTTGTTTTTTTTCACCATGACAGTGAAAAAGGTGAATCTAAGTTTTTTTTTTATTATTTACTTCCATAAATGAAGACGACAAATTGCTTTATTTTAATAACTATATTTCTATTAGAATAGCCTAAACTGGCTAAAACTGCTTATAATTACTAGGCGCCTATCGGTAATAGGTGCTAAAAATAGTATTATTATAGAATACATTTAAAGAAGAAACGTTCTGGATCAACACTACACAGCAGTGCGAGCACAGAACTTTATCGAATCGTTTGTTAACGAATGTTCGTATAGTATGGAGACGGTTTTTAAGAAAAAAATTAAATCTATCCATTGCCGCACGGCCAGCTTAAATAAATGTGTGCCTTGTTAACTTTGAATGTTTGTAAACAGGTTGTACTCATAAATATCTGTAAAATAAAAAAAATACAATGTTACTCAAAACTTGCAACCGACTCCATACTATACGAGCATTCGTTAATATACGATTCGATAAAGTTCTGTGATCGCACTGCAGAACAGGTTGACTAGACTTACAAGTAACCAACAACATATTTGTAATAGAACTAAAAAAAAACATTGTTAACGGTCAACCTGCAAAACGAAACGGACACTTAAAATAGCAGTCGACACTTATCATCATCATATAGTTACTGAGAAGTTATCATTATCATTTAAATATTGTTAATATGTTAAGTGTCAGTTGTACGAGCGATTTGAGTGTGATGACAACTAACGAACGGTCTTGGAAAGGAAATACATGTTAGGGTTGTCAGTTTTTAGTTTTTTTTTGTTATTGTTATAATATACCTATAATTAACAATTTAATAAATTATATGTTATTGGTAAACCTAGTAGGTACCTAATTGGTATGGACTTGCTTCGGTTTTATTTGAACTAGTAAAATTTTGCATCATGACTTTTTTTAACAGTAAAATAAAGATGGTTAAGTTTTACGATTTTTAGCTAATGAAGATGTATTTATTATTCATTAAACTACTGACAACATCAAAAATAACGAGTACTTGAAGTTATTTCAAAATAGAGAAATGTAGACATATGTAGATGTATTTCAAATTAAAACTGAAAAAATAATGGGCATTGTTCATATTTTTTAATTTATTTCATACGAAAAACCGTTTCGAGGAATAAGGTTTCTGATTAATTTAGTCGATATAAAACATTTAAAAATATTGGGGTTTAAGAGATTTTTAACAAAATACATTTGACCTTTATTTAACCTTGATGACGTCATCAAAGGCATCAAATCGATCAAGTGTTATGCCTTAAAGCTGTTTAAAAAAAGTCAAACTAAACTCTATAGCTCTCTGGTGGTTGTTTTGTTTTGTTTATATTTTAACGTAACCTCAACGTAACAAACTCAGCTTCTTTATTTTCCCCTGCGATTGATCTAAGTTTAATTAAAAATTAAAATTTAAAGAATAATTAATTTAATTATTTTAATTATAGATTATTTATACAAACTACAAAGAAAAGAAACAGAGGAAATGAATACGGTTAAGATTTGATTTGAATCAATGTTTGAAATGTTGGTTTCTTGTCTGTTGACAATCCATTGGGTGACAGTGACATAGCATGACTTTAGCATACAGACACAGCTAATGTTTTTTTTTTACTGACTGACACATGTTTTAAAGTTAATGCCACTGATGACGTCATCACGTACTAAATTCATAAAATCAATATAAATTAAACGACACAGTTAAAAATAAAACTATTCAAACTGTTCTCTCAAAATAGGCTAAAGATTAATATAACATAATAAAATTAATAGGTTAAAAAAAGTGAACAATTCCCATTAGGTAATTAAATAAAGAATATTGTACACTCCTACACATTCAAATACGTACTCACATTAATCACAGCGATAGGCCTACACAAACCATATCATTAGCTATTTGATTTTGAAGCCCAACTCTCAACCCTTAACGACCTCAGTCACAAGTCGTTCATTGGACAGCCATCAGCCTGCAGCCACTCGTAATTGGCATCGTCGAGCTGCTTTTAGATGCTCTAAGGACTAGACTGTTTACAGTAAACCTGTTCCAATCACGAAATTTGTAGCCCTTTTACTTAACTTCGTTTGTTTTGTAATCATAAACTGTTGTTCTTGTTAAGTTGTTACAAAAAATAAATGTCTATAAAAACTTTCCCATGAAATTTTACACGCTAATAGTTAAATTAGATGTTTAAATATCACTCATACAAAAAAGTCAGAGAATTTTTTTACATTATTCTATAAAATATAAAATAATCGTATCGTTGACAACCCTACAAAAGTCAGGCGCCCAAATTTTTTGTGTTTCTGAAGCGTTGATTAAATTCTTGTTCGAATCCACTTTTTCTGACATGCCAAAAATTTAATATGTTAAAACATACATGGGGCTTTTAGGTAAATATTGAATGAAAGCATCGAACGGGAATTGTCAATAAGTTTATTCTAGGAAATATTTCCCAATTTAGTATTTCTGAAATACTACATACCTACCATACTGAATGAATGAATGGATGGTTGTGTGTTACTCTTTCACGTTGAAACGGCTTCACGGATTTCTAAATATGTTTAATTTCTAGTTCATTCATAATACCTATATTGTGGATAACACATAGACCGCTATTTAGCCTCATTTTTCTAATTTTCCCAAATATATTTGATGTCATTATTTTACAACACATTTGCATTTTTTATTCCTGCCAAACTGCAGTACAGTTTGTTAGCAGATATAGCCCTTTTTTGATTATAACTAATTGTTCCACAAGAAAAGCCGTATTGTTATTATGTTTATAAAGTATTCTTCTTTGTCTTGATTCTCATACTTTATGGCGCGTAAACTAATAAGACAGCCCAAATGAGCCTGAAGCACATACAACTAAACTAAGTTTTCTTATTTTTAATGCTAATTTTCATTTTTATTGCAATACAAGCAACATTACATTTATTTTTCTTCTCTTTTTGTTTCATTTACCTATATTTTAGAAATAAAATAAAGTGATTTATAAGCAGAATATGGTAGTAAGTTGAAATCATTTGATGCACATTTTAAATGACTGTAGTAAATTTATAATTTTAAAATTTAAAGCAGTGATGTCTACTGTGTTGTTTTGTCATTGAACGAATAAATAAACTCGTCTTTCTAGGTATATTTAATTAATTAGAAACAACACTAAAACGAGTTAGGAAGAAAGCAGCGTTCCTGCTCAATTTAACGCACTGCTTTAACAACTAAGTCACAGCATCCTTTGACCAAAACTGACTTTGTATAAATACGTTATATGTATTTGTATTTTGGTTCGTGGATTCGAAATTTGGATGTAAATTTCGTATATTTAAAAGACGTCAGTTTTATTTAGCCCCAACTTATCTGAAACTAATGGGTTGTCATGTTATAAAGCCTACTAAACACCGAATATACCTTCTTATTATTGGTTTTAACCTACTACATTTTGCCTACTACACCCTAAACAATGCATCTTATAAATATTCATACACACAAATAAAAGCATTGTACGGGAATAGATCCCGTAACCAGCTACAATTCCGTTACACAGGGGGACACTTACGTAAGTAATACACCAACTTCCACTTACATACTACACCGATGACAGTTAAAGAAAGAAAAAACATTCTAGATGTCAAGATAAATACCTCTTAAGTGCCTTTTAGTCCAGTAATTAATAGTTATAGACCCCAAGTTCGATGCCTCGTGTAAAAAATAATAATTAGCCGGTTGCGCACTCTATGCATTAGGTCTACGCTTAAGGCGCAGTTTCATCGGGCATTTAACGGTCTATAAATTTTTATGCTTGTAAATTTGCGAATGTTTTAAAGTTGATTCTGTTTTTGTTTGGGTTTAGGTTAATAGATTTTAATATTATGAAGTTTTTTTAATTAATGGCTTAATTTTGATGTTCAAGATAATGATGATTTGTGGAGGAAATAGTTTGAACTTTATAGTATGTTAACAACAGTACTATAATAGAGGACGGGAAATGAGCAATTTTAGTATTTACTAGAATTCGTATCGTGGTAAAAATTTAAGTATCAATTTGTGAATAAATGTAAATCCAGGATCTGAAAACCTTTCATTGTTCCTATACAAATTTTCTTCCAAATTCAGTTGCGTTAATACCCAGGATGGACAAAAAGCATCTATTGACTTTTAGGAGTAACCAAGGATTTTAAGGATTAAACAATGTTTAGTAACTCTGAATTACCTCTTCGTTTACCATAGGTATAGATTTACTCATATGTGTTATCTTGTGTGGATGGACCGCTATACTGATACTTTTATTTTGACTTTAGGTTCTTTGATCTAAATAGGCAAAGGGTAGGCAAATAGGTACCTTAAAAACATACCAGACATATATCTTACATTCAATCCTATGATCAAATACGACGAGTTAGAAAGAATGTATATCATTTCAGATTTCTTAAAATATGAAGTTTGAATATGAATAGTCTTTCAACTCGTAGGCGCATAGCATAATAAAACCCTTCACGACAAAAACATGAATCAAAAATACCATAAGGAACCATATTTTCCTAGTGAATATGTTGTAACCTAACACAAGTGTAAAAGCGCCTTAACAAGTCGCCATAGACAGTTTTCCCAGCCGTCATACTAGTACCTAGATAATGCGCAATTAAGACCTTATTTAGGTGACAAAAAACCGGAGCACCCTTTATATTACACCTTTTGAGGTGACCGCGGCAATAAACAGATATTTATAAGTTAATAGCCTTTTTTCGCTTATTGTAAAACATACTTTAATTAAGTATTCGTATAGGTTAAAACAACAGAGTCAATATTGGAAGAAGTATGCAATTAAGCGTTGGCAAATGAAGTACAAGTGTCTGTCTATATTAGGGTGTGGTTTCAGTTATAAATACACTACTTTTTGTGTTATATATATAAATGGACTTCTTTTTTCCATCTAGCGACCACCTTTCTTATAATGTCCGCCGCCAAATATCAACCGTTCCCGCTGTGATGTTTTCCGGTAATGTTTTATAAAGAGCACCTTTACTTTACTTTACTTTTACGCCCACTTTCCAGAATGTATCTGTTCCCATCACCGACCAACTAGGGCTTTTGGGCGTCACTATAACGTCCAAATTAAACTTCGGTCAACAAATTGAGTCTATGGCAAAAACGGCTTCCAAAAAATTGGGTATCATCTCGAAGGTCCGGCGGTACTTCAGCCCTGAACGGCTGCTCAACTTATACACAGCCCAAGTGAGGTCGTGCATGGAGTACTGTAGTCACCTTTGGGATGGTTCTGCCAAATACCAGCTCGAAGCGCTAGACTCTGTTGACCGAAGAGCCCGTAAACTCATAAATAACAACAACCTTACAAATAAAAATTGCAGACGCTGGAGCATCGTCGTAAGGTTGCTTGTTTGACAGTATTTTATCGGCTACATTTTGGTGAGTGTGCGAGTGCTCTTTTTGACCAAATTGAACCCACCCCTTTTTACCACCGGACTACCAGACGCAGACAGAACTTCCATCCCTATATAGTGGATTTACCAAGAAGTCGAACAAAACGCTTCGATAGTTCCTTTTTGGTACGGATTGCCAAGGTGTGGAACAATCTGCCTGCGTGTTTTTCCTGACCACTACAGTCCTGGAACTTTTAAGTGTCGAGTGAATAGGTTTCTCGTGGATGGACGTGTAACACCATAGTCTTCATGCGCACTTTCCATCAGGTGGCATGGAAGACAAACGTCCAATCCTTACAATATAAAAAAGCCACTTATTTCCTCGTGTGCTATCTTCGACCTCATCTTCTCTTACCATCAGGTGAGATTGAGGTCAAATGCGAGATAAGTACAGTTAAGATAATCAACGAATTCAGAGCATTAAAAAACCTACTTTACGTCAAAATTTTGGCTAATGTATAAGACATTTATTCCATCTAAATTCAGCCAGAACCAACATCGGACTGCGTGCTCCACTATACAGACATATTCAATTTATATAACAAAAAAAGCTGACTGATTTGGACATTTTCACGTGCTCACTTGCCAAATTTAAAAATAGTTTAAAACACTATAATATCTGTAATACGTAACTCCTGCTAACATTACATTCTATTTTAATTTAACTTTCAATTTGCAATTTCTCATTTTTTTTAATGGTTTAAATATTGTAAATTTGGTTACTTCTCAACCGATTTCGATGAACTTTAAATGGGACCATCTCTCATGTATCCTCTATCAAATGATACAAGAATTTTTAACATCGACTCATAATTGTCCAAAAAATCGTGTAACAAAGACACAAAAAAAAGAACATACACACGAACTGAGGACTTCCTCCTTTTGGAAGTCGGTTGAAA
The DNA here is from genome assembly GCA_944452665.1 of Stenoptilia bipunctidactyla. Lineage (NCBI taxonomy): Eukaryota > Metazoa > Arthropoda > Insecta > Lepidoptera > Pterophoridae > Stenoptilia > Stenoptilia bipunctidactyla. Next base: position 11,044,359 of record OX101743.1, read on the forward strand.
AATAGGCTTAATTTCATCGAGCATACTCTTGTACTTCCAGGCTTCATACTTTGTCTCTCTTTCATACGTTCTTCTAATTTATCTCTTTCATTCGTAATGCTCTTTTTTCTCTCCTTGTAGATTTGGTCGAAAGGTCTCTAGGTGCGAGTCCCACCAGCTTTAGTTTGTACCAACTTAACAGTCTTGGGTCTGATATTCTAACACCGCCCACTTTTACTGTGTGGTCTCTCATAACACAAGCTTATTAAAACTTTCTAAGGGGCTACTTAGTTGGGATGTCAGTTTGGGTCATTATAAAAAATCCTTTACCAAGATTTAGATTATTTTTTCTCTAGTTATGGTAAGTGATGGTGAGTTTAAAAATAGACCATAATGGCTCATCATAAGGTAATGCTAGATTATCAGCCCCGGGGCGATGACATTTAGCAGTTGTTAATGTTTATAGTAGTTGCTACTCGCCAGTCGAACCGTGACCGTGATCACTCGAATTTATCTTCTATTTGATAAGATACAAAGTCCAAAATACAGGTAAAAAATCGGAATCGCAACCAAAAATGAACTATTTTCGTTCTTGAATATTAAAATGTTTTAAAAACAGAATGTTTGAAACTGATATTTTGAAAGTTCATAGTAGCTTGTTCGGGGATAACGTGTTATATTAAAAAAAATATATAATAAGTACCTATCTCGTTTAATTGTGTGGTCTGTGTGCCATGCTTTCACTTATTTACTAATACCTACTTAGTTTAAATAATAGCTAAGTTTATTTTTTTTAAAACATTTCTCTGTGGAAAAAAAAAGTGTTTTCCTTTTGAAATTTTTAAAATATTAGAGACGTCTTGCGGGCTTTGATAACCAAAAATTCACATTGTAACTAATGGAGCGAGATAAGACTAAACAACTTTATAAGAAGCATAACTTAGAAATCGTTGTACTTCAAGACGTACCTTGAACGGAACGTTAAAAATAAAACTATCAATATTAACCGACAATTAAAAAGAAGTAGAATGCCAAAAGGTTTCCAATAACTAGCCGTAATTATTTTTATGACCACCACAATTGTTTTTACCGATCTCCGTTCAGAAATGGAGCCACATACCAAAGTGACACAATGAGCAATGCCATGTGATAAACACATGTCTAGGAACTATTAAAAAAATAAAAAAACAATTATGGACCATAATGGCAAACAAGTTGTGGTACTTGCGGTTGTCATGTCAAGAGTGATGTTGAATTAAATAAATAAATAATCTTCGGTAAAAAATGTTTTTAGGGTTCACTGGAGATATGACAAAAAGAAAAGCCTTTTAATTACGACGTGCAGGCATGTTGATGCTGAAATTTTGGCGCGCAAAATGTCTTATCTAAGCGATTTTTCCCAGACAACTCTTGACATAAAAACATGTAGTTAATTAAAAACTGGACAGTGCGCGCATTGTTACATACGTAGGTACATTTATTTATTTAAAAAGCTTTGTAGTTCACATTGAGCTCAATTTGCCATAACATCTGTAATTTTGCGTCTCTCTAATGTCAAATTAGGGGACTTCAAATTCAACAGTTAACAAAAACTCAATATTTCACTTAAAGAGACTTTCTTCCATGCTGGACTGGAAGCGAAAGAAAAACATAGAATGTGCCAGCTGCTTCTCTTCCCGGGCGTACTGTCAAAGTCAGTTAAGGGACAGAGGTTTCATTGGCTTTTTTGTGGGCGATAGACTGACCACCCGTCACTGCAATAGTCTCTCTCAATCATTTTAATACCAACAAGTTTGTCAAACGTGACATCAGATTTATAATCTTTGGTGTTCTGCCTGCCCCATAAGAGATACAGGCATGAAGTTATGTATGTATGTGTATAAAAAAATTCTTTAGAGACAAATTTAATTTTTAAATTTTGCGAGATAGATCATCTAATCTCATCTAAAACTGTTAAAACTCTCAGTAAGAGTTTTAGGCAGTATTATCTTAATTTCACGATTTATCATCTTAAACAATACACATTTTTAAAACGACTAATCGCCTATAATTTAAATTTCACATTTTAATTCAACGTTAAAACACATGTATATTTTTAATTTCTCTACGGAACCCTATAGAATCAAGTCACTACTGCAACTCCGATAAAAGCAATATATGCAGGCTATCTCAAACACAACATATTACATATAGAAATCATCGATCATTCTCATACACGGGATTTAGATATCGAAGATTTTTATCGATCGTGGATTTCGCTATCTTGTTACATATTGCTATTTTTGCAATCGTGTAATTTAACCTTCATATGATTGGTAAATGCCAAAATTGCAATGAAATTTGGCTTCGTAATCAACGTAACAGTTTTTCTGTTTAATATATCTAAGATTAATTATTTACGGAATAAAATAGATAACCATAGTCAGCCTATTAAATAAGTGATATTTAAGTTACCCTTTATGGATTTTATTTAGAACTAGCTGTTTCAAGCGGTTTTACCCTCACAATATCAAATCCCGTGGGAATATCGGGATAAAAAGTAGCCTTTGTGCTATTCCAGACTCTACACTACCACCATGCCGAATTTCAACCAAATCCGTTGAGCTGTTCTGCCGTGATTGAGAAACAAACGTCCATACATCCAAACTTTCACATTTATAGTATTAGTAAGATAAGCTTATATTTGACCTTATTTCCATCTGACTAGTAAGTTATAAAGAGGTCTAAGATGTTAGATAAGGGTAAGAACGATAAACCGGAAGCAACACAGTACATCCTGTATTTTCCGTGACAGTACCATCTGGGTCCATCTCTGGTTTGCCTAATAGGAACAGCTATTAAGATTTATGCTTGAAAAATTCAGTATTGGGTCATACGGTTAGGTCATGAACCAGCGTGTCACCAAGACTAAAAGACGTAGCAATGATGGTTACAGACAATAGTAGAATATAACTGTTTGTCTATAACCATCGTTATAGCTACTACAAACCAACAAGAAAAGAAAACACCTCTTTTAGCTTTTCAGTATCAACATATAGATTAAACAATATTTTTTATGATTTCGATAAGAACGAACAACGATCGAAAAAATGTGATTGATGCGTGAAATATTGCAGAATTTTGTGCAATGCATGCAGCCTACTTTAATACTGGTTTCAAGTATAAATTATAAGGAATCCGCTTTGACCAACGACGTTGTTATAAAACGATTTTTTTACGCAAGCAATTCCAAAAATTCGATTCTATACGTAAATAAGTAAAGCCCAAATTGATCAACCCTTGAGACAATCTTAAGTTCTGCAAAATGAATGGAATACATTTTTCCTTAAGTTCAGTCTTAAGTGTTGAGAGCGGTTTATAAATACGACCCTAAAATACAGTCTTTTAGAACTCTACGTAGAAATTATTTTTGAGCAAATCGTACTAAAATCTAATCGACAAAAACACATGTAAGTATAAAAATGTGTACCTTACTGTTTGTTTATTTCAGAAAGATTTTTGTCAAGTCATTTTTACCTGCCCCTATCCGTATTTTACAAGAAAACCAAATACACAATTAAGTTTTTCAATCCTCTACAATTTAATACCATTGCCTGTGGTGTTATAAATGAGAACACTAACGAGTCCATTTCTCAGAATGGACTGGGCCAACCTTTTTTGTGTTTTTTTTTTATTGTCGGTCACGAATTTTGAGATAAATAGTGGATACGGTGACGTCATTGGGTAAACATTCGAACTTCTTGGTGTCCATTTTTAGGATGTCGCGAATTTCGGACCGGTAACTAGGTATGTTCGAAATTTGAATGTGGTTTTTGAAATATCGAAGGGAAATATGTTTTTGTATTTCGATACGGTCGGTTTATTTTTTTTTGCTTTACGTTTACTTGCATAGGCATAAATCAATATGCATATTATACGTCAGGTTTTTAAACTTGCTTTTAAATTCTTGTTTTTGGTTGCATATCTGTAAATAACATAGAATTGACTAATTTTGTTCTTTTAATTGTGCAAAAAGTCTATTTATTCAAGTTTCAGTTTAATTGTACTATAAAAAAAGTTTTGTCCTGTAGATCCTTCTTTGAATGTAAGAGGTTCCTTAAAATGTATTTAAAAAAATACAACCCAATAATTTACAATCTGTTATCCATCCACAAGTAAGCTATAAAGTGTAAACCAACATACGAAATGCTAAATACCTACCTATCATTTGTTTGTTCACACACAATTAGCTCCCCTGCCCGTCTCATTAGCACTTTTGACGCAACGACTGATAAATACCTACGTCTCTCTCACAAATTGGGTAATTTATTTGCCGTCTCGCTCTAACAAACTTGATTGTCAGACGTAATCGTTAGATAGCAGACAAAGCTTTCATGATTGTAGAAACTGAACCTACTGAAATCTTTTTTTAAAAACTTAAGATCGCAATAAAATGAAAAGGTCATTAAATAAATTATATCAAGTTACATATAAAAAAACAAACAAAGTGTATTTTGTGGACACAGGTATTTAGATATCGAAGATTGATTTTATATCTAAGACTCCAAACTCTTTGGACGTTTAAAAAAGTTAACACTGGCTGGTGTAAGTTGAATTATACAGGATCAAAAAAGAACCTTTGTTTTTTTTTTTAAATACAGACATAACTTCACGCCTGTCTCCCTTTGGGGTAGGCAGAGACAAGGGAACGCCAATTGCTACGATTCAGACATACCTCCTTCGGTTCCTCCACGTTCATTAATCTTTTCATACATGATCGCACGTTATGGGTAGTTTTAAATAGGCCTTCTTTTTTTAAAATATGAAATAATACTTCTAGAGATTTTCTAAGTGTGACTACTCAAATAAGAGAACGAGGCGTTACTTGATAAGGTTATTAACATTTTATAGATAGATACATTAGCATTATTGCACTGTCGTACTTAACAACGGCACAATTGGGAGTTCTAAATTTAGACACTTCAGATAAAAAACATAACTAGGTACGTACATCGTTTAAAGCAAACAGGTGAAATATTCATTTTAATATAACACGGAAACTGAAAAAAAAAGTAAACCTTTCTAACTTCGATTTCGAAAAGTGATTCAAAATAGAAAGCCTATATTGAAACTGAAACTACAGACAATATAGTGCTTACCTACTTATATCAAAGAAAAAAATACCTACCTAAATTTTAAAATTCGAATTCGAAAACTCAATTCAAAATAGAAAGCATATACCGAATAACTTTTACCACGTTCGAACCCATGGGAACTGCACTTTAAAAAATAAACGAGGACATGGTTTTGCATCAAATCGTTTCCAAAATGCATCCGCTTGCAAACAAGCCGAGCGTGTTCCACCGAAATTTTCTCATTAGGTTGAGACCTGACCTGACCATCATCATCTGTATAGCTGTATACAGTACGTCAACATTTATGTACAGGGTGCGTGTTTTTGCCATGTTATTTAGCCATTACACTAAAAACCTAAAACAATCGTTTTTACAGATACGATTGATAACTTTTTATGGATTACGGATAATATGAACTTAAGAATAACATAAATATGACTTGACGGCTAATATTGAACTCCCTCCTACGGAATTGAAACCCTTTGACCGGTCGTCAAACTGTGGATATTACGACAAATTAACACTTTACTATGCTTTCAGAAAGTAATTATTATAGGTATTTTTACATATATAGGTATTCTCTCAGTTAACATTTCCTTCCCAGCATGGCAAGGTTCTTATGAAAAAATAGAATGTATTGTAAGGTTCTTTTTCTTTTCACCCTGTACCTATTTTAATAGAAATCATTTTTTACGAGATTTTCATTACATTGCTAAACTTTAAACTTAGTAATTAGTGATAACGACCTGAGCACTAAAAATAAACCGGATTTACAGAAGAAGCCTTAACTGCTCCTCATTTTATGATAAAAACTCCAGTCATAAAAGTCCATATCTACTCAAACAAAGATTTGAACCTTAATTTGAACTGAGTGGAAAGAAATAAAATTATTTTACGCTTTCTCACAACCAAATCTGTGAGCTTAAACATAGTTTTCAATAAACCGAATTGACGATAATTTACAGTTATTATCCACAGTGACCCCGCAAAACACCCACTGTATAGCATCTTGCCATTGCCTGTCAAAAAAAGGGACTCGAAAAATAAAAAACCCCTATACACCGCCAAAGTAAAACTCCACTTTAAATCCTTCACAATAAAGACTAAAATTCAAAATCGGAATCTAAGAATAAAATGTAATATATTCCGTAAAAGGAGCTTTATTTCAGAAGCGAGAAAGACTAAAGTGAATTATGAAGAACATTTTTTTCCTCTGTCACTTCTATTTTCAACCTTAAGTAAAATAACTTAAAGTTCAAAATGGAAGGGAGTTTATTTTTTAAAATTTCATCTCATTTGCTCGGTACCTGCGTGAGCGCAGACGAGGCTTGTATTTATGGCGCCTGGCTCGTGCAGCGTCGGGAATCGAAGGAGGCCACGTGGTTACATTTTTGGGTTTTTACGAGGTTTCGTTGCGATAGTTTTTGGGTGTTTTCGTGATGATACCAATTTTCTGCTCGTACAAATTGGTGGATCGATAGTGAGTTTTATATTGCGGTGACCATGAATTAATTAATTTTACCAAGTAATAACCAATAAACTCTTAATCAAAACTCTGAAGTAATAATCAATATTTACCAAGTTATTCTTAGTTTTACCAAGAATTCATAACGTTTGACTCACTACAAAGTGAAGGCTTACTCTATCCTTCCCTAGCGACGTTTTAATTTCGGTGACGCCGATGGATGTGATGTGACGGTATAATATGGCCGGAGTTTAATCCAAATCAGCTTAAATTTGCGTAAAACTAATATTTTTACATTTAAAATATACTTAAAAAGGATGGAAATAATTAGCTATTGTAGGTGTGTGTATATGTGCCATGTACAAAAATACAATTTTAAAATCGATATGAGATTTTATTTTTAAAACTTAACCTAAACTTAATCTTACGGTAGACCTCGTCTACATGACCCAATAGTTTGAATGAACAGCATTTTTTGTTCCTGTCACTAGTTATTATTCTTGGAACTCGAGTTTTATTTTTAAACGAATAGGTTTTGTTTCAAGAAGTTTGAATTTCGATTCTTGGTTCCGCAGCCTTCTCGAATATTCAAAATTCGACAAGGCTTCTTTTTTTAAGTATGTAGGTCATCAAAAAAAGAAAAGGGCCATTATAAATGATGCGCTGTCGAATCTAAGTTTTAATTGAAACTGTCTATTGTAAGTAATGAGTTAAATTTTTTTTTTCCAAGAATTACGATATTGTAATAAAAATAAATTCATTCATTCGCTTAAACCACATCCCAATTTTTTTTCTTCCCTTAAGTGTGCGCACTGGAACTGTCATTTTACTGCATTGAACTATTTGCCACAGTATAAAGAAGATTTTAATCCTCGGCTTACTCGACAACCCGTTTTGGAGCTCGGGAACCCTATTACCTCGGACAGGAAGCAAGGCTAGTTTGGCCAATGATTTATTGCGTGCGCGCAGTAACTTGGGCGAGATTTCTACTAATTAGGCCAGTAGACGAAATTTGAGACTCCTGGTGTTTTTGTTAGAGTTTTTTTTCTGGGTGTTATAGTAGTACTGGGCTACTAAATGAAACTAAAAAAAATCATGTAAAGATAAGGCTTTGATGGAAGTTTTAGAGGCCTTAAGTACCCTATTATTGCCATCGCCATAATCTTGAAAGTAAAATTATAAGTTACATACATTATTATATATTTTTATAGCTTAAACCTATTTATATTTGTTTGTATGTTTGGATTAATCTCTGAAACTATCGGTCTTTGAATAAATATTTATACATTTGATAGCTCAACTACTCCCAAGGCTGTGTAGGTACTTTAACAAAAAAATTAAATGGTCAAATTCAAAAAGGCCGAAGATGCTACTTGAAAATTAAAATTATATTTCCTTATAAAAGCAAATTTAAAAAAAGAACATCAATCGACTTTATCTGTAAAATCAGTCCTTTCTGTAAATACTTATCCAATGTTTTGACCAACAAACCGCTTTGTACAAATTCTAAAATTGATAATACACCGGATGGGTACCGACCACTTGAGGTTCCTATACTTTGTCCAGAAGAATAAAACTGATGTTATCTGCAGATAATGCGAACAAATATTTTCTTTTTTTTTTCTCATAGACTTACTTAAGGCAAAATCTTTACTATACATACAGGTAACGCAAATTGCATAGTGTTAAGAAGTGTGAGAAGTCCTGGGCCCTTGGTTTGAGTCCTAGCTGGGAAGATTGGTGACGAATTCGATATTTGAATTAAAGTCTGGAAGTATACAAGGTTTTAATTCTAGTCCATAATACAAGCTTAAAAAGCTTCCTTTGAGCACATGTTTGAGAGAAAAATATTATGAAGAAGCAAGTCATTTCTAATCGTGTTCAGTTTTCGACCTTATCAACACTTGCGATTACCTGCGATTGATGTCAAGCGCCTTAATTAAACACTGAAAACATATGAAAAATAGTTTGTCACAACCAATCAACCATTTAGCTATTGTTCTTCTAGATTTCTGCTACCAATTATCAAAGCTAAGATGTTAATTTTTAAAATGGCTTCCTCTCCCACAGGGTTCTCTGTCATTTTAAGCGTCATCTTCCATCAGTAAGAATGCATAATAATAAATTCTTTAATGTAAACCAACAGCATAAAAAAGAAAGTAAAAAAAGGTACATTTTAATTTAATATTGGCACAAAGGCGGCCTTATACTTGTAACATTAAGTTTTTAAAGATCAATCCGAACATCCTTTATATAAACTTTTCATTTGATTGTCAAAGTGATGTCAAAGTTTAAGTAATGCATACTTATACTTGTAACACTTACTAATACAAGCTCATTTGTAATCAACCAAAACAACTCAACCAATTTCGATATTTTTTGAATATTACAAAAAAAAACCGTACATAACAGTAGCTGTTTTAATTCTAATAATTATATTGTCCCTCGTAACACAATATGCAGGCGTCGTCCATTGTTTAAACTTTGACTTTAACATTTAAACTAAAAGTTTATATAAAGGGTGTTCAGATTGATCTTTGAAAACGTGTACCGAATGAACTTTATTAGTATTGTTGTGCTTTGGAATAAAAAGTTTAACACGTTTCATATTGTTCAGCAAAGCTGGGACCTACTTTCTATTATTTACCTGGTTGTATAGGAAAACGTAGACATTTCAACTTTTCTCATTAACAGAAAAAAACGTAAGCAAGGGTGTTTTTGATTCGCTCATGTTCTCAGAGGATTGTTGTTAGTAAAAGGCCAAAGGAAAGTGAAAATAAGTACAAGACGTTATTTTACACATACTAAAAAGAAAATCACATGCATGCAAGATATTGTGATTCGGCAGATGTTACCTTTTGTCTTTTTTTAAGACTTTTTATTACCAACATATTTTTATGTACCTAGGTGTATTTAACAGTTTAAGGAGTGTAGAGAGTGGGGATCACGCTTCTTTGAACTATCTGATATTCAAAAATTCAAATTTATAATGCTTAACCAATTAAAAGAACACATTCTTACCTAAATACAAATTGAATCGTAAAATGGATGGCCAAATCGTTAAAATATACAATTCGCCAAGCAAGATGTAGTCTCCTAAAATAATGAACCTTTTATCAAAATATTGAAATATTTACGCAACATTTTTTTCATCGCGTTTTTATAATACTCGTTTCCATACAGTTCATTCATACATCGTATTTTATATTCTGTAGTATCTACATCAACATTTAATTCTTGAATAATTTGCTCAAAAAATGTTTTATGAATTCAAAAATTACAACCACAAACACCTGACATGGAAAATTAAATAAATTTACCTATATGAATCGGTGAAAACAAATCGTTATGCATTGTAGGCACAATTCACCGAACAGCAATAGTGTAAAAAAGTTTACAACGAACAGCATATCAAAAAGTGCAACTTTGAAATACATCATACCATAAACGAACACCTACAAACAAATGTTACACAACATAGCTTTGTTAATTTATGAACATTGTCAACAAATCGTTTTACACTGCACCTGTGTAAAGTAGTAACCTAAACAACGATTGTATGGAAGCGTTCTTTTTGTGTGTATGTATGAACGCGACATACCAAAAAATATAAAAAGCTAGACAGACGTTCGTTAGGGGCCATGACTGGCATTGGCAATCGGATCAGAAGAGGAGCGGAAAGAATTTAATGGATATGGCATATATGGAAATATATGCCATACTCTAAATTTGGAGTGAATACTTTACGTACCTAGTACCTACAAACCGTATTCTCTGTTATATTGATATTTTTGGGTAGTATGTAGATTATAAATATTTTGTGAAATTTATGTTACTCCATCGTGCTACCTAATACTAACAGAATTCCACGAAACTTGTCTATGTTAAATATAAACCAGAATTGTACATGAGATATCTTTCAAAACGAACCTTAACAAAAGCGAGTATTTGTTAGTATTTCATAAAGAACACAATAATTCGAACAATACAATTAAACATGCTATTTGGAATATCTCAAATGCCATATCCATTTTGTTTACATTTCTATACCCGGGATATTATAAATCTCTACATACCGATGTTATTTGATGGAATAATGCATCATGGGAACCAAATTAAATAGTAAATCGATTTTATTGATCCGAAAAATCCTCTTACTTTGATTATGATTTGTTTTTGAAAGTCAAGGATTTTGTTTTTTTTTTTTTCAGAACTAAGCTTTAATCTCACCTAATGGTAAGCCACAGTAAAAAAGTGATATTTAAATACTCAAGTTTAGTAGGAATTTTGTCTTCTTCTGAGAAAATAATATCATCCTGTATAAACATAAGGTACTAATGTAATACACACATGTACTCCTTTACGTAATTCTATATTTCTCCTTTTTTAAGGCAACAATAAGGGACAAGAAAAATAAAAAAAACTTAAATGACAGATGAAATTAAGCCCGCTCTACACTATCGCAGTACATTTCTTATTCGTTCCTCAGTTACAGAAAGTTCTAAATTCGAAAAATCTATTTCCCCGAACTTTTTAAGAACTGCTCGATCATTAAACTAATACCCTAACTTCCCACAGTTCTTAGCCTACACGCAACAGGTAGCATCACCAAAAGACGCGTTGTACAAATATAGAAAATTCCAAGGCGGGTAGGGTCAACAGAACTGTTTGCTCAGCTACTGGTGTTGGGTCGGCCACACGCGTTCATCGCGTCTCTCTGTGCGGAGAACAAATAACAGTTTTTGGGGTTTTTTTATGTACAGCCAGAAAAAAATTTAGTTTAGTTCAGGTGATGTGATATGAGTAGTTTCACAGGTGTTATTAAAATTTCCTATACGCGTCCCAAAACCTACACTTTCTTTGTCTATACAAGCTAATCTGAGGTACAATCTTTTCGTTTCTAAACTTTTTTTATTAGTGAAATAGTGACTAATACCGTTTTGAGGCATTTCGAACATTTCCACGCTTGTCCAGGATTAGTATGGCGATTTTCTCCAACTTTACATGAACTAAACACGAAGACGATAGGAGTTTAATTAAGCTATTTTGAATTTCATTACAAAACCTCACTAAAAATTCATCAAGTTTTTAAGCTTGTTTTGCTGACCCTAAAAACGCCTAGGGCCATGTGCACGCGCAGCTTTTATTTTACCTGTTAGCGAGTTCTCTTGTAACTCGTTACTGCGTCGCTCATATGATTCGATTTGTTATCACTCGATTAGTGATAGTTGTTCATCACTCGATTGTAAGTAGACTGACTGGTTTGAATTTTGATTTAAAAACAAAGTTATTTATTGATTCGTTTTGCGAGGAATAATTTATGGTTTTTATTTCATATAGCTTTGAAAGTCATTCCTCAGGATAAATGAATTGTTTACAATTTTAAAGCGACAAAATATTATTATGTGTAGAGGAGACCTAACATTCATATTCTCATTCACACATATTAGTAGAAAATTAAAATTAAAACTTGGATTTTGTGAATCATGGTAAAGAAAATTGAGACCACAACTTTTTAATCCATAATCAACGAAAGCAGAGCATTAAAAAAACCGACTTCACGTCAAAACTTTGGCTGAGTTGAGAATGTCATCAACGTAAACATTCTCCAAAATCATACATATTTTTTTTTAAGTTTAAAAATTGAAATAGGACCTACTATGAAGTATCCTCTATCATATGAATCAACAATTTTCGAAATCAATTCATAATTGTCCGAAATATCGTGTAACAAAGACACAAAAAAAAACATACAGACGAATTGAGAACCTCCTCCTTTTTTGGAAGTCGGTTGAAAATTAAAGAGAGCTACATTTTACTTAACTACCCAAGAAAACGGTATTTTTTATCCTTGTAGCTTCATATTAACCAATTATTAAAGCAAGGTCAAAAACATACATTTACTATCCACCCTGACAAAATTAAATACCGCTCAGCGAAGTCATGCACCAATTGCTTTACCGTATAATAAAAACTATATTTTACGTGTAAAAAAAAAAATTTAAACCACAGAGTCATAATCGTAATTCATTTTCCATATTTTTTCTGCTATCTCTAAACCTCAAGCTGGGATCGTGGGTGGTCCGTCAAACTGACAGCTCAAAATTAGTTGACAGTGTGAATTAAGATTATCGAACTGTCACATTAAAAAGAAGTCGGAGTTGCCAGTATTTAAAAGTGTTTTTGTTTATATTAGTTTTTTCTTTTATATTGCAAAGCAATTTAATGAATGGATTTTTAATGGTCTAGGAACGATATGCTTTTCCATTGCCATAATAGTGACAGTATTTAATAATGCAATGCATTAGTCTCAAAAACTAATCAGTTCTAGGCTGGTTAAGAGCCTAAACCTCCTCGTCACCCAGGGAAGATGGCCCCGCAGCAGGCTTCATTACAATGGGTGCTGATGAAGTTAAAAAGTTAAAATCAATGTTAAAAAGCTTTTGTTCCACAAGTGCCCTGCTATATTCAAATGAACTTGTACCTAGTGTCAATTACTTCATAACATTTGATGGTATGTGACGACGTAATAAATATGGACCACGTGGGTTCGAAAACTAGCTGGCATTCCTAAAACGTATAATATTAAACTGGTTTATCATTCAAAACGTGTCAGACCTATTTTTCTTCAAAATGATCATGAAATATTTTATTAAACCATATTTTATAGCTCCATAGTCCGCGCAGTTATAAATTATAACTCAGATCTGTAGATTACGATTGTGTTGGAGTTATAAAATACACCTGAAATTTCAACCTTATTATAATAAGCATAAGAGTGTCCTATTTATGAATTATTTCACGGTTTACAATAGTCTTGATTGCGTATAATATGGCTCAAGCTTAACTTAGCTTGTTAGTGTTACTTTAGAAAAGACTTTCAACTTTAGAACTAAAACTGTAAAATAAAATAAGACACTTAAACCCTTAACAAAACTAACCCTCAACAATTAGAATCTGACCCATTACATATAAGTAACACCCCAATTATTGGGGTATTATCCGTAAATGGCAACACTAATCGCTCATTAACAAGTTGCAGAGGCACGCGCACGCAATAGGGGTTGCCATATTTTAATAATAAATCATTATAATGCCAGAATTGGTATAACAAAAAAATTACAATGCAAAACCGACTATTCTAAGTAGGTACTTTTATGAACAAGATTTCACACAAATTTTATTTTTTTGAAAAACAAGACAAAACATATAACTGAAAAATGTGCTAAATAAAATTCAGTTATTGAAGAATAATTGAGCAATATAAAATGCAATGTTTATAAAAAAAAATATTATTGATTTTATTCGATTTACATTTTGGTACATACAATGGAGCTTATTTGAATCGAATTTAACTTTTCAATTAAAGCAAAGATTTGATTCATTATAACTTTGTCTCTTAAAGCCTAAAAATAGAACGAGTCTCATAGATGACGCTATGCCAAGCAAAGATATCAAAATACCAGTAAATGATTAGTTTGTGGAGGCGAAATGATTGTATTCGACTAGTTGTAGAGTCTGCACGATATGAAATATCGCCAAATTATATTCAAGACAGCGTGCGTACTATTACAATTTTAAAAAAGGAATCCCTACATTTGCGTTCTTCAATCATTCAAGTTCAATTTAAAAATAAAGCAGCACAGCGATCAAGTTCTTTTTTCAAAATTTCCGATCTTTTTCCGCAATTATTTTTAAATGCCTAGCAAGCAATGCTCTCCGCAGGCCCACAGAGTATATTTAAAAATTTCAGTCGAAACAATTAAAATCGAAATGTGCGTCCATTTTGGAACCCTTCCCGCCTATTGGCCGAACAGTGATTCCCAGTCTGTAATGGGCAATATTTATTTCAAATGAGCTTTTTACAACTAAACAGAACAGAAAGCGAGAACTGGTTCTGGACTCCTTTTGTGTCCATTATTTCTTTTTTTTTTATTTTCGTATTGGGGTTTAATTCTCTTTTCCTTTATTATTATTGTACCTATTTGTTGTTTGGAATTTTTAAAAGTCGTAAGCGTGTCGAAAGAGTTTTAATTTCTTGTTTCAACGTAAAAAAAATGGCAGGTATTGTTTTTGGAAATGAGAAAGTTCGTAAGTGTAAATGATTATAAATTACACGTTTTTTACGGCAGTATAAAAAAATACGAAATCAGCCTCTCGACCCAAAGATGACCGAGGTCGTCGAAAAAAAAAACACGCCAGTCCACCGTAAAATTAAAAAGACAAATTATTGTACGTCTTCGTAGAACCCAAGCCTTTGTTATCGCACAAGTGTTTTTCAAGAGTTTTGTTTATCTCGCATCCCGTTCAGACTAATAAGAAGCGTAGCCATCCATCCTTGTCCATCTTGTTAGCACCGAGGGCGTTCTGACAGGGCGTAACTGACGCTTCCCAAGTTACGCAATTCTGACACTCTCTGCATTTATAACAAGGTTGCTTCTTGTGTCTACCGTGGAGCCTGTGGTTTGTCGAGACGAATTCCTTAAAGGGCGTAACTGTTATATTCCTTATAGCGTATTATCGATTTATAGAGCTTGGAAATAAGCGTTCATTTTGCTTAATTGGCGCCAGTTCGTTAGCTCGTTTGCTTGGACACGGTGTATTTTTTAAGCGCTTTTATTGCGATGCGGTTATTATTGAAAAATTAATTCAAAACGCTAGGTATGAAGGTTTATATTTGTTTGTTGATTTTTTTTAGTATTTCGAGAGCATTAACATAATGGGTATCGCAGTGTTTGATGAAGCAGGTGTTACCAGTATCGGTTATTCTCGGTTTTTATTATAAAAATCTCGTTTAAGAAAAAAGAAAACCATCACATTTTATGAGATTACAAATGGTACTCTGGAAATAAGATTTCTTTAATTAATAAAATTACGAATTCCTTAAACCTGTTTCGTTTTATGTTAATTTGAAGTTATTACGTATGTCAGTTCTAATTATTATTGTGTCTTCGTAAATATCTTATTGAAGTTATTAAGTAATAATTAGTGTTTTAACGATCAAAATAGGTAGGTTAATTGCCATTTTTTTTTTAATCGAAAAACAATATTTCTTCCAAACTTTATAAAATTAAGCAAAACCAATGTGAGTAATTAATTACAAAATGAGGCCAGAGTTCAATATTTATCAGACAAACAGACATTAAAAAAATAAGTCTTTAGTGTAATGATCTTTACTTTGATAGAGAACAAAAACGCTCACAGTATTCATCATAAATTAATTACTTTTTGGTTTCCTTCTTATTTTATTTTATCAACAAAAATAGGTCATTAATTCGTAACAAAGTATGAAAAATTAAACTGATGATCTACTTTTAAATAAGGCAATAAGTAGACTTGCTAGTCTCTATATTTAGCGCAATATAATCTGAAAAACATCGCGAAGGTAATTTGATTCGATTTTCAACTGTTCTTTTCTTTCTAAAAAAGTTCTAATACGTTTTTCTTCAATCACTTTTTAAATATACACATTTAGAAGCCCTTCAGTTCATATACCTACCTACAAGAGAAAAAGGGCAGGAAGGTCATTCTTAACTGGGCGTTGTAACCAGAACTCGAAATTGAAGAAACAAACATAAGGAGAGAAAACATTTGTTCGAAGTTCAAAAACTACAACCATCATTGTTTGAATGAGGAGTTATGCTAGATTTGACTTTAGAACTCCAGTTAAATAGAAAAAACAGGTAGGTACCTATATCCTATAACACATCTACATACTTTTTAAAATTGGAGCTTTGTTTCAAAACTCGTTCCACAAGATTTTAAATATCGAGCTTTGCTTTTTCTCCTATTCTTTGTAGTTCTTCATTGTTTATTTATATGTTATGCCTCTATTTTTTACTGTACCTACCTACCTACTTCAAAATAAACATTGTTAACATATCTTGCTTCATTGTAATGTTTCATACAAGAAAGAAACCGACTTAGCAGTCATCTTACTTTATTCTTTTATCATAAGTCATACAAACTAAGTTTATATATAACTTATATCACATCAAAACGCTTAAGTCATGTGATAAGAAAGATGGCCTAAAAGCCCTTTTATTACACCGCTACAGGAGTTTTAGAAAACTTACGTTGGCAACTGTGAAATTGAGATAAAAAGTACCTTTTAGACTAGGTAGGCCATACATTTTATTTTGTCTCTTCTATCCAAGGAGGTACCAACGCAAAAGTTTTATCATTAAAGTTTTTATAAGTGATTTAACCAAGCGAACGTCACCCGGATTAGTCACCTATCTCCATTATGCTACAAGCTAGCTTACTTAGGGCTGTAGGGCTATTCTGTAATAAGTTTATAATGATATCCCCTAGCTGTGTAAAAGAACACGTTCTCAAACCTATCTAATAGTACCAGAAAAAAGCAAATGCAATAAAAAAAAACTATCGTTTAGTAGAAAATCGTAAGTTTAAAGCCATGTAGGTAATTCTTTTCTTAATTAAAATAGCCTTTCAAATAGGGATTAAAGTAGCCTAATCCTATTGCAAACCACACATATCAAAAATCCGCCATATTTCTCACACCGTATGAGTACGCATAATTATATGATTCAGAAATAACTTTGCGCGGATTCTCAGAAGAAAGACAAAGAATTTACTGTAAAACCGTGATTGGTTCATCTATGATCTATGTTTCATTTAGATGCATTTATTTCTACTGAACTGACCAATTGAAAAAAGAAAAAAAACATCACAAATTCCAAATTTAAAATTGAACTGAAAAATAGTTTTGTATACAAAATAGGTTGGCTGATTATCAAGTTGTAGAGTCCACTAAAGATTCAAATTAAGAACTTTCCTTGTCTAAATATTATCAATAATCCATTTTTAAATTTCACTGCTTTTTTCATTGGCATGTTATTTATAGACCGCCCCCGTTACATCGCGTAAAACCTCTTTTAGAGTACAATAAAAAACGATTTTAAAACGCTTAACAAAAGCAACTAGTTTACGAGGTATATTAACGTTAAAAATAACTTGTTTTAGAGCTATCGTTACGTTTTATTGATTACAAGTTTAATGTAGTGGAAGAAGAATTATTGGGTTTTTTTATCAACTGTTTAAAATTGGTTGTTTAGCTCTTTTATTGAGTAAATGCCACACATAGAGGATGTGGTTTGAGATGTCAGTGTACGGATAGCATCACCCCATTTCATCTCATGTAGGTATATCATGAGAGGTCTTTTAGAGAGTTAAATCTGTGATAATTGTGATTGAAAAGCCGCGTGGTAATAATAATAATTCCATATTTGGTCATAGACTCTTTTAAACGGAAATGAAAATATTTTGATAAACATAGCTTCGGTAAAGTATAAACAATCGGTATAGCAGTTTTAGAGGTTATTCAACACAACCAAATTTAAAATATTATACTAAGCAGTTACTTTACTACCTACTTGAAGTACCTATAGATAAAGCTCACTGATCATAAATAAAAAAGCTAAACAATTTAATCCAAAACAGTGTAACCGTTTGTTATAAAAAGCAGTTTAAATACTCATACCTGAGTGATAAGGAGTTCAGTAATCCCCTAAAATGGGCGCCACGAGATAAGAATATTTGGACACTTGTGCCCTTTCTTTAAACACATAAGTTTAACATGAAAACATCACTTCCCGTTTGCGTTCGCTCCCGAACGGTCGTGTCTGCGGCCGCTCCCGAGTGTTCGTATTGCGCTGCCCTTGTTCCCTCCCCCGCACCCGTGCGGGTCAGGTGCCAAGTTAAGCTCTTTCGGAAAGTTTTCTCTTGTGGAGGCTGTGTGGTGTCGGGGCTAATTCATCTGCCCTTTTCAGGGCGGACCCGACTGCTGCCGGCCGAAGCATCGCTGTTCAGGTGGATACGTAACCGTGCCAACGAAGCCTGATCGTCCGCCGTTCACCGGCAATAGGTCCGTGTTAGGTTGATCTTTCTTTCAGCGCAGTTTGTGTAGTCCTTTCGCCGTTCACCGGCAAGTAGGTTCCTTGTTAGGAATAGGGTTCCTTTCAGAACAGTTCAGATTCCCAGGGTTCGATGGAAGCCCCCACCGAATCCCCGGTTAGGCCCGGAGGAAAACAAGAACTCCGGGATCTGGCAAATCTGGGATTGCAATCCCAATTTAATCAATTCCAAATCGAAATGCGGGATAGTGTGCAACATATGTTCGCGTCTTTTGCATCAAACCTTCAGGCTCAAATCACGAGCTTCTTGGCCACTCGGGCCTCCACCGCGTCAGCCCCTCAGGCATCGTTCTCCCCGGCCCAGACCACCGAGGTCCCTCCCGCGTCCCTCCCGGCCACTCCGCCTTCTCTTTCTTTCCCAACAGATTCTCCGGCGTCCCCAGATGTCGAGTGTGTTGTCACTGCGCCAGACTTTATGTCGATTGATTCTTCCGCGTGCAAACGGAAAACTACCCCACCGGGTAGCGATTCCGACTGCGCTCTTTTAGTTCCAGAATCTCCTGCTTCATTCACCGAGGTTCGCAAAAAGTCCAAATCTAAGAAGAAGAAGAAGCAAGATGCTTCTTTGACTTTATCTCCATCCATTTCAGCTGCTCCAGCCGCTGTTCCTGCTCCGCAAAATGTCGCACCGGCGTCTGCTCCTGCGCCTTTTGTTTCAGCGATCCCGGCGTCCCAGCCTGCGTCGCAATCAGATTCGGCTCCGCCGAAAGTCAAGTCTCCGCCCCCCGTCTTTCTACGGGACAAGAGCCGCTGGACCGAGGTCTCAGCTCTCTGCGGTAGACACAATCCCAAGATCCAGTATAGTAAGGCATCCAACGTGGGTGACTCTATTAAGGTCGTTGTCAATTCCATTTCCGATTTCAGGAATCTCACTCGGCTTCTTGCTGATCAAAAGCTCGAGTACCACACTTACGCCCTCCCTGAGGAGCGTAAGATTCGTGCCGTCCTCAGGAACGTGCCGTTCGAGCTCTCGAACGAGCAAATCCAAGAGGACTTGTCTTCCCAAGGCTTCCCCGTCGAATCTGTGCACAAAATGCACAGCCGCCGAGGCAAGCAGTTCCCACTAGCGCTAGTAATCCTAGCGAGGAGCCCGCAAGGGCAGTCCATTTTCAGAGGCAAGCTCACCGTGTGCGGTCTCTCCAACATCCGCGTCGAGGTACCACACAAGCGTGGTTTTCCAGGTCAGTGCCACCGCTGCCAATTGTATGGTCATGCGGCGGCAAATTGTCATGCTTCCCCTAGGTGCGTCAAGTGCCTAGAACCGCATGGGACTAAGGAGTGCTCTCGCACTCCCGAATCGCCCACCGCTCCGTCCTGCGTCTTGTGCGGCCAGTCAGGCCACACAGCAAACTTTCGCGGCTGCCCCAAGGCACCGCGTGCTGCCAGGGCTACCGTGAAGCCCATCGAGAACTGGAGAGAGCGACCGCAGCCTAGCTCAGACGCCCCTCCAGTCAGTTCAAAGGCCCCTAAGGCCTTTACTTCTATCGTTCCAGGTCAGCGCAGCCGGGTCGCGACTCAATCGCAACCGGCCGCCAAATCGGCTTCCCAGTGCCAGAATGCAAATGGTTCTCAAGACCGCATGGCGTTCTGGATCCAGCTCGCTCCCATCGACGAGATCCTGGCTTTCGGCGCCGCTCTCGACGCCAGCCCAGAGGGTTTCAACGGTGCTCTTCCGGTCCTAACCAAGTTCGCTCCCCTTATCAGGAAACTCCAGCAAGCTCAACGTTTCTAAACGTAGTCCTTCTTTCCAGCATTCCTATCTCAGAGTGAGTCTGATCACTCTAGATAATATCTTAGTTTCAGCTTTGTCATTTCTGCTAATCTTAGCTTTGTTTTTTTTTCTCACTTTCAGTTCCTTTTGGTGGCAGCCGTCTGGATGCCGCTCACTGCGCAGCCTCTCTCTCCAATTGGCTGTCGCTCCGATAAATGATCAAGAACCTGGATTAAGGTAGGTCGTAAAGGGGGATGTTTAGTGGGTATGCTCGGCTTCACTGAGTGAGTCTCCACACTGTCTGGGCATTCTATTTGCCGTTAGCCACCGGGGTTAACAGCTTATAGAATGCCCATTCGTCCGTAATAGGATTCATCCTCCTCCCGCTAAAGCTTGCTTTACTGGTTAAAGCTTGTTTTAGGGGGTGCCCAAAATTTTCTGTGGCGGAAAAACAAAAAAAAAAAAAAAAAAAATGAAAACATCAGTAAATATAATCGCAGATGTTATGTGGCATGAAATGCTACTGTGATATGTTATAGGGCTATTCCGGTTTGGGACCTGAAATTAGGTCCATGATAAATTAAACAAAAAAAAAGTAAATAAAACTATCAAACAAATTTTAAATAAACAATGAATAGGGCGAGCTGCGTTGTGCGTGTTAGTTAAGTAAGATTCGATAACGGGTTCAAAAAAACAATTGGTCATAAGGTCTTCGCAGTTACTGTTTTAACTTCTTTATTTCTGTTTCCGACATGATTCACAGATCATTATAATAGTAGAAGAATCAATTTATCAAATACGTAGATTACGTAGAGTTCTATTTTATTTTACTTAATTGTTCAAGTACCTACAGAGTTAAAGATACTATGTTACTTTGATTCTAATAATGTACACAGGTAGGTAGCCCTTCATTCTTAAGTGTTTTAGTATTATCTTTCTCAAGAGCAGAGCTATTAAATGCAATAATATGAGCCCAATCCATCGACGACACAAGCCTGATGTGTTGACAGAAGTCTTTCGCCTGATATTAGGCGTCTAGGGGCTGTGTCGTCGATGGCCCAATCCGTCAGTCAGTATTCGCGATTAGCGCGTTCCATAACTTTTAGCTTTATTATGTTGACATACTTATATAGTGTTACCAGTTAGACAGGAATAACCCTAACTAAAACTGATACAATGTAATGATAGCTTATCTTGCTTGAAGCGTTATTGATTTCTTGATAAAATTATTCTGCTTTCTACAATTGATCGCCTTTTTTTATACATTTCGTGTGTTGGGTATTTGATTTTCTGTAAACTAGAGTTAAAGCTGGGTAGATATATTTTGTACACTGCATGTATTTAACTGAACAAGATAAACTCGGTAGTTAGGTACCTACTGTATGAGTTTGTATGATGGTATGATATTCATAAAGAAAGTTTTTGTGAAGTGGCTGAAATTATCATCAGTAAAGAAAGACTGACTAGTTACATATAAATAAATTTAATAAAATACTGAACTTATGATCACCCTTTGTTATGAGCCCAGTGCAGGGCTATGAGTCTCCCCTGGGTGGGAAGGTTTAGTCCATAAACCACCAAGCTGGCCCTGCTGGTTGGTGGATGTCAGAATTTGTAGGGCTTCTGAAAAACCCTAACGGCTATTGAATACCAGTAAACAGCACCCGGAACTGATTGCTTACTAACCTGCAATAGCTTACAAAAATAAATTTGAACAAATATGTTGTAATAAAGACAAACCAATAACAACCTTGGCTACTTATCACAGCTGATAAATAAAAACGTGCTAGTAACTCTGCGGTAGGTCGCAATAAGGATATCATATTTAAAAATGAAAACAGTATGAAGCATAGTCGGTGTGGGTACAGGTTATCTCAATAGGTATAATCCGATAGGTAACTATATGTATAAGGAAACATTTTAGGTTCATAAAATGAATGACTCGTCAAAAAAAAGTTCCAAATTTAAAATAACAATCGCGAAAAGACGCTATTCTCTTTCCGAACTTATGATTACAGATTCGAATTTGAATTCAAATAGTGAAAGAATTTTTAAGTTATAAAAAAGTAAAATTCTAGTACCTACTGATACTGTTTCAGTTCCAATAGGCAAATCTTGAATAACTTTGGACTTTAAATTGACATATTAAAATAAATTGCTACAAAAGCTCTTATTACAAAGGGCATAAGATAGCATTTCACGATAGTATGAGTTATTCTCGGATGCAGCATGTACAGTATGTTTTTTTTTCATGACTAATTAGATACAGAGTGCTTCATATGCATAATCTTTTACATAGCCTGCTTTACATGTTTGCAAATCTGACTTCGTTTGCATTATAGACTTGTTAATCTGTGGGAAGATTATCCTCCGTAAAACTACTACAGTAAGATGTTAAAAGAAACCGTAAACTTATTAAGTACTGCATTTTTTCACACTTATTCAAGTTTTTATTTATGGTCAACCTAGTAAAGTCAACTCGTATACAAATAATAGTTTAATAGCTAGTACTTATATATTAATAACAATACTTAATTAACATTTCCGCTACAAAACCCTTAAATTTTATTCCTAACTAAACGATGAAAACTCTTTTGTCTTCGCTTAGACTATAACAAAACGGTACAGTCGAAAACAAAATAAGTTTTACAACGTCACATTAAGACAACTCTTATTACGAAGTACATAAGAACGTTTTCCGCTTATCAAAGATAAATTGAACTTTACGCTTATAGGAACTTACAAAATATGTTTAACAGCATAACTTATGTCCATTCAGGTATGCTCTTTTCATTCACTCATTCTTCAGTTCACAAAATCCACATAGCAGCCATAAAAACTGCTGGAAACAATGCGAACAGTTTTCAAACATTCATTTGGTTAAGATCGCTAGCCAGTCTGGTTGTAAGACGAAACATGGTTACACATAAACGAGGTATTAAACGGCTGCACGTAAACGAATGGAATTTGAATAAGTTGAGGCGCATGCGAACAAAACCTAAATAAACATTACGTAGAGATGTTACTGGAAGTGTTTTTATCAATAAATAAAATTTAATGATGTTTAAGGTGCAGTTATGTAGAGTCAAAAAACAACTATCCTGTAACCCTTTATATAGGTTGTGTAAATTAAAATAGTATGAGTTTGAGCTTTTTAAAAAATGTCGTAGTGACCATATTCATAAACTATTTTTCTTTCCTTTTAGTAAAATAAGTAATCATTTCGGTATTATATAATACGAAGAAACATACTGCCTACAAAAAAGTCGAAATAAAGTCATCGCTCTTGACTAATGTAGCGGTAAAACATTGTTCTTTGTGCCAAAGGTCCTCGGTTCGAACTCCAATGAGGGAAGATATTTGTGTGATGGACACAAATTATATTAGCCGTAAAGTTATGATGATTTTTCAAATTTATACTTTACATTGATTGATGTATATTTCTCGATTTTATTTATACATGACGGTTTGTTTAGGAAGCAAAAATTTCACTACACAATGTTTTGTGAAAATTATAAATATTGATTTATTCATCATATTACCACTTCCAGTAACCACGCAGCAATATAACTAGAAATACGGGCCAATGCAACAGCCCACATGCGCACAAACAAACAAACAAACACACAACTTGGCAACGCCGCTGTAATTAGGCAGCATGATCGACGCCCACGCGCAACTAGTATATGGACTGTGAAATTAATATTATCTGACAGGCATTGTTGATGTTTTATTCAGTCTATGCAGCTTAGGCTGTTGGTAATTTTTTTTCTTTCTTGTAAGTAAAAATTAGATCAAAGACAAAAGAAGGGTGAGGAATGACCTAAAAAGACGCCTTGTAGTGGTCGGTCATATGTAAGTGTTAAAATTGAACATTCTAGCTGAAAAAACAAAAAATAGCACTGGCCAGAAAAATATGTTTACTTTTTTATTGCCACTGGCAATTAATCGTTTAAAATGTTAGGTTCTTGTTGACATCACTGTTTTGCCACCAAAAAACAAGTTTACGTTTCGTATTGGTTTAGGTAGCTTTTTTTGTAATATTCTTTATTCAAAATAAAATTATGCTATATTTTTAGCAGACCATTGGCGGATGGATGGGGCCATACCTGTATAAATTATTTTCGAGTACCTATAATTTCTTCATCTTGATACATATTTACAAGATAAAAAAAAATCGCCTAATAAGACCAGTAAAAGACACAAACATTAAAATAGCTCTAATTGGTAATCAACCGAAATATGCTACAAGGCTGAATTAATGGAGGATTTGGTATTAAGGCATAATTAAAATGGACTGTCCTTTACGAGCTCATAAATTCTCATTTCATATGGCACATTGGCTGAGACAATTGGAATGCTACGCTGTGGTATTAAGTGCTATTTAACGGGTCCTATACTAAGCTTGTAAAGCATGTCATTGTACCATATGGGGACTGTAAGTTTGCGTTGAATGACTTATTTTGATCGCGTTCTTTGTTTGAAATTTGTTTTTTTTTTTTTTCATATTATAGTTCAAAAAATATTGATCCTGCGGTGCCTCTAAGTTTGTTTGCTTGCAGATATAGACGAGCCGAATTTGTAGAGATGTGACACCAGCTCTAACTTGACAAAAATAGTGTCAATGGTTTTCTTTTTCTTTGTAATTTAAATCTACGAGTATTGCATGTAATCGTGATAGTTTGTGAAATTGAAAGAGCGTTGATTGATGTATTATGCTGATTAGGCTTTCCAAATAGAGTGGAACACACATAGAGCTAAAATTTCGGACAAAAAGAAAGGCTGAATTAAAATTTATAATACTATTTTCTTGATAGTAGTATCACAAAAACTGCACAATCTTGCTCGCTAGAGAATGATGCAATATGATGCAAGACAATATATTGGCAATAAAGGGGTAAAAAGTAATATGGATAATGAACTAATAAGCAGAAAAACTAAAGACGCTAAGTAATAAATAATGTATGATATAAATAGATTCCTCACCGGTCAACGCTAGTCATGTAACTAAGTAAAATTTTAAAACGTAGTAACGTATTCTAATGATAATTAACCTTCTTTAACTACCAATAGAACACAATTTCAAAAAACATATGTTTGTTATGAGTCTTCGATATTCAAATACCAAGAAACCACCGTTTTAGAATATGGCGGACGGAAGCGGATATATGAAGACAACACGGTTCTGTTAAACTAAATATAGAACCAAACGCAGCAACGGGAGCCTGACGCTTGTGTTATTACACCGGACATATTTATTATTTACTTTGCAATCCTAATTAGAAATGACTACAAAATGGCCATCCGAATAAAACATCTTAACGCCACGACTTCATATCAACTCAGATTTTATTACGCAGAAAAATATTTATGTTACGACTTTGCAACTGCTCGCAACGAGCTATCAACACATCGCAATTTAAAGTCCGACCGCAACGGAAATCGCTGGGTATTTTACTTTTTTCTAGATCTCAATAAAGGCAGCCATCTTGATAAATCATCTTCACTGTAAAGTACAAGGCAGCGTTTGTTCCCGCTATTTAGATCAGATGAACGATCAACTTTCAAAAATGGAACGCATAAAAAGAAAAGGAAAAAATGTTGCCTACCAGTTAGTTGCGTTCACAGTTCCATTAAAATTTACTAAAGCGAAACATACCATAAAGGTTTTACACTGTAAATAAACTGAACAAAACAAGGCGTGTGTGTTTTGAACACGTACTCCAAAATCAAGTAGGCGTAAAAATATTTCGACACAAAATCGAATCCAATTCAATATTCGAACAGAAACTTTAATCTAAAAAAGAAATCGAAACTCAGAAAATTGTTCGTACAAAGCGTATTGTAATGGCATCACGTACGATAATCGTTGCTATTATGACATGCAGGATAGAATTGCACCTAAGTTTAATCCAATATTTATATGATCCGTGACTGTAAAATCCTGTATCGCATTAGTCGTCCTTGTTTGCCCATTGACTACAAACATGTGTAAGAAAGAGCGAGGGCGTTTCCTACATTTATCAGTTCGTTCGTTGGTGTCCATATTTACGCTACAGGTAAATCCTTATACAAAAGCAATAGCACTTTGCGTTTATTTTATTATACAGAAATACCTGAATACAGGTAGACGCTTTTGAACGCACCCTCACAAAATGACAATAGAAGTTTTCGGAAACACTACAATGAATTGATAATTTATAATCGGTAACACAATACACACGAGATTTTCGGAAACGTACCTCTGATTCTTTTGGCGCCGATTTCTTGTTTTGGGTGACGTTTCGTTTCGGTTCTTTCATGTGGTGTTTTTGTTTGTTTTCCGGTTAATTTGCGATTTTAAAGTGATGTCTATCTTTAAATCTTCACGGTGGAGGTATTGTGGTGTCGGCTGTGTTTTAATTGAGCAGTTATCATTCTATTTAGTTGGAGATTATTATCTGTGCAGCGTTATAGACGTAATGGGGTCAAATACCTTCATTCATGAATAATTAAATAGTTTTAATTTCATGAATGTTTCGACGCTTAGTCTACATTTTTATGAGTAGTAAATTAATTGGAAATTTTAGCTTTTTGGGCCTGATAAATCAAAGTTGAAATGGGATGATTAAAGATAAAGGCCGCTTTGATTTATGCTACTTAAATAAGCAGTTATTTTGAGCAAACTAAGTGTAGGTATCGTTAACACGGATCTCTTTGAGTTAAGCTGAATATTGTTTATTTTTATAACAAATTGAATGAATAAAGTGATAAGATAACTAGACTTAACAGTTCAAAATGGCGCTCTTTCTTTGATTGAAAACACAACACAAAATATTACAGACAAAATTATTGCAAGTGTGTGTCAAACCTAACTTACAATTTCAATTATGATTTTTCTACAAAAAAAAAACATATAGTATCTTTTATAATGGTTAAATAACTGGCCAGCAATAAATTCGAAATCCAAACTCCTAGAATCGTAGAAAGGTCCTACCTGAGCGGGACACCTGCTGTTCCCGAAGTTAAGGTACCCCTATAGTGAAATCTGTGATGCACACAATACAGGTACATTTAAGTAGTACAAAGATGGTATTTGTATAAAATTGGACAAATGGGGCAAGTAATTTCTGTTAGTACAACACGACCACCTACTAAAATTACAGAAAAAAAACTGTACAATTTGATACCGCAATTTTAAAATAAGTTTATTTAGTTTAAGCAAATATACAGTTTAAAATATTTTTTTACAGTCAACAATTAAATAACATTGATATTCGTAATTATATTGAAATTTTAAAAACAAATATGTAGTTACCTAGTGTATCTTTTTTAATCCGATCAAAATATGTAGGTACCTACTCCGCTGGCGCAATCGCCATTTTCATGTACCTTTTTTGTTTTTGCAAGTAATAAAATGAAATATGGGATTGTAATCCAATTAGGTACTACAATTAAGTTAAACTTTTCTATGAAACAAAAATTTGTAGAGTCGCTCCGACGACATAGAAAACTAGGTTATCCACGTGTTGTATACTATTGAAGTATTTGTGGCATAAAAATATCTGTGGTATTTTTTATAAAATATGCCAAAAATTGACTTACCTCACTTTCAGTCCAATCAATAAGACTAGACTTCTCTTCCAAAAGGTTTTCCGAGCTTCTCTTCTCGTCTTCTCCGTCTCCCTCGTCCTTGAAAACCTTCACTTCATCAGTGGAGCCCAGGTCGTCTCCACCGGAGCTTGCTGCCGAACTAGAGTGCGCATGAGGCATTTTTACGATAACCTTACGCCCATTATCCCATCCTACGACCACTAAACCTACAAACTATCTGTCATCCATGACTTAAAACCCCCCCATCACTCGAAGTCCTTCGAGCCGGATAATGTCACTAAAAACTAAATTAAACCAAGTCTTTTTGTTACTAAACTAAAGTGAGATCACAGATAACTTTTGTCAAGTTGGACTTATGCTAAGGCTGAGGTGTGGCGTTGAATCTGAAAAGAAAAGGAGTAAATTAGTTCATGTTTGCGACGCTAGGCGCGTTTTAGGTCAAGAGTTCGGTCAAGATCTTAAGAGCCTTTTGGCGTTATGCCATGTGCAAACAGTAAAGTTATTTTGAGCTTGTATTAACTTAGGTAATTTATATTGGAGTTAGTCTGTGCAGCGGGTTTCCGGTTTAAATATTCGTTAACATATTTTATTGGAAAATTTTTAGTTTTTCATAAGGCTTTACCTTTTTGAACGAAATCCTACAATAAGGGTACTTAGACAAAGGGCCGGTCTTGAGGATAAAAATATGCCAAGGGTGCTAAAAAGGTTTAAACCTACATCTCAGAAGATCCACTTAGCGTTAAAACACTTCAAGTCTGTATTATGAAAGCCATCTCAAGTATTGATCATGTCTCAATAGATTCGCTGTCCATTCTTCGTAGAGATCTAAAAATCGATACTTAGGCTGCAAACTGGACGGCAGCGACAGCGACAATGGGCAGCGATTTCCGCGACACGATAGAAAGTATTGAGTTTGTATGAAACCGCGACAAATCGCTCAAGCGCCCGCTGGCGTCGAGAACGGCCCAGATTCCCCGCGTCGCTGCCCGCGCCGCTGTCGCTGCCGTCCAGTTTGCGGCCTTAAGTAGAGTTTAAATCTAGAGACAAGCTTTTTATAACACGAGCTTTAGAGTCTGAATGCGTTCTATTAAAAATAAATATGCGTTTTAATTGACGGTTGGCGGTGTACAGTAAAGCCTAAACCTCTTCCGTCACCCACGAAGTTCACCCCTTATTGCCCTGCAGTGGGTTGTGTGCAATCATGTATGAGCGTAGAAGGAACTCTACTTATGTTTTAGATTGGTTGTTTTCTGTGCACTCAGCGAATAGTCACGCGTTTTCCAATTCAAGTATATTAGGGTTGCCGCTTATTTTAACGTAATAGGTACTTATAAAATAAGTATTCTAGCTAACAAGTCAATAACTAGCAAGGGTACACACTTAAAAAAGAACAAACCGCCTAACTCTAATTTTCGCATCAAACCGATACGCTGTGCGCCTGCGCACAAAGTAACTTCAATCTACCTTCTAGTACTTCATAATGTATGCATTTGTCATAGTTGGTATGTGCATGAGGTGTGAACGATGTCATGATATGAATAATGTCTGTCGCGCCCTGTCAAAGTTATGCATGACAATCATGCGGTCGAGGGTTAAGAATGGATAGAGCTGACTGTGAGAAAAAAAAAGGATTCGAATTTATTTCTAAGTGAGTTTTGTGGTTAAAGCACATATAAATGAATATTATCGAAGTTATAATTCAAATAGTTATAATATTTAGATAAATGTGATGAAGAAGGAAGGAGAGTATCTTTATGAAAGAGTATCTTATAAAACATTATCGGAATATGTCATTACCTTCTAAACGTAATGTTTTAAAGAGATAAGATGAGATTTTTTGTATTCAATTAACTCAAAAATTACTCCATCACCTAGGGGACTAGGAACTACCTTTAGCGTAGATCAATGTTAAGAACATACGTACCTACTTAAGATAAACCACCAATAAGCTAAGAATAGATACGATATCAGACAAAAGACTTTTAAGAAAGTATGGCATCTGCTCAATTTTGAATTAGGCTTTAACAATTTTAATTATTAATAGAAACATTCAGTCTGTGCAAACTTTAGCCATGGATAATAATAAAACAAAAATCGCACTACATAAACGATCTAATCAGAAAGTTCCACATTTCCCGATTCTCAAGTATAACCGATTATTTATTACATACCTACATATACCACTTAAGATACCCCTGAGCAGGTCGCTAATTTAACTAATAAAATCGGATAGTATATGCAGAAACAGATATAAAATTAAACCTCACTTGATTAACCCAAGCATTAAAGATTAGTTAAGGCTTTCGTTTAACTACAGATTATACAATATGGAAGTTTAATTATGGCACCATTGATATCTTTAATAGTCTAAACTTAAGAGAAGTTAAGAAGTTTTATAATACGTTTCCTTTGCTTGCGTTGGAAAGCTTTCATGAAGGAATAACATTGTTTTAAAAATGGAACTGTTTTTATAAGTCAAAGAATTCTGATCATCTAGCTTTGTAATAAATGTACAAGTTTGAGTAGCTGTATTTTTGGTACTCTCTCACGCAAAACTAGTGGTTACGTTTTGATGAAAGTGCGGTGCGAGCACAGACCTTTTTCGACTCGTATGTTTGCGAATGTTCGTATGGTATGGAGTCGGTTGCAAGTTTTATTTTATTACAAGTAACATTGTAATTTTTTTTTAGCTATTTAAGAGTAGGTACAACATGTTAACAAACATTCAAAATGAACAAGGCACACATTTATTTAAGCTGGCCGTGCGGCAATGGATAGATTTCAATTATTGCTCACAAACCGTCTCCATACTATACGAAAAATCGTAAACATACGAGTCGAAAAAGTTCTGTGCTCGCACTGCTTAATAGTTTATTGGCTATTTATTAAGATAGTATACCAAATTAAACGCAGGTTAAGGTGCAAGTCAGTTCTAGTAATTTCGCAAGCACAACGTATAATAGTTATCCTTTCCTGCCAATATCATAAAAGCGAGAGTTTGTAATGATGGATTAAAATTCCTAAACGGCTAGACGGATTAAGCTGAAATTTACTACAAAGGCAGAGAGTAGCTTGAAATCAAACAGGCAAACTTGTTATCCAGATATTTCAGGTATAGAGATATTAATAGGCGGGTAAAGCCGAAGGAATAGTTAGGTACTTATTTTTTTCTAATGGCAACTCTGATAGAATGTGAACATGGCACATAACATACCGCATGCTGGTCTAAAAATCCCGAAAACAGCCACATACAATCTTATAAAAAAGTATTTTTCTTTAATTTTTTTCCAGACATTTCTATAACATTCCTAGCTCTAGATTCGCACTATAATCGTCAAATAAAAGCTCTGTGAAATTACCATTGAGAGCTTACAACTATGACGGTTCTAAGAGAGAATTTACATTACGGAACAGCTTTCCTATCGGGTACCTTATCTGAATAAACAAGTAATCCTAGTAGGTACTTCAGTTAGAATATCATTTAGGAGACTCTTAGATACTTTACCCACCTATATAATAAAGTATCCTATGTTTTACCCCAGAACATGAACTACCTATGTGCGAAACTTTTCCCAAATCGGTCAAGCCGTTTCTAATGTACAGACACCCAAACAAACTTTCACGTTTATTTTATTAGTAGGAAGTGTATTTGCTTAATCATGTAAAATATGCGTTTAAACCTATAATTAAGAGAGTATTGTAAAACACTGTGGGCGAAGAATTATCTGTTTATTAATTTCAAACAAGGTTACGCATAGATATATCATTTGATTAAATCAAGTGT
The DNA here is from genome assembly GCA_944452665.1 of Stenoptilia bipunctidactyla. Taxonomy (NCBI): domain Eukaryota; kingdom Metazoa; phylum Arthropoda; class Insecta; order Lepidoptera; family Pterophoridae; genus Stenoptilia; species Stenoptilia bipunctidactyla. Next base: position 11,075,941 of record OX101743.1, read on the forward strand.
GTATATATTTACATTAATTATTTAGTGCAGTTTTACTTTGTTACAGTAGGTATAATTATTCTATAATAGGTTGGAAAATAAAGTTTTTATTCGTATCAATATCAATACCTACGAATTGATTGTGTCACCCTGACCATTTAGACACTACTTAGAATAATGACTATTTACCCTAAATATACCAAGCTAAGTTTGAATATCCAATAAATAGATAGAAATAATAGGTAAGTTGGTCCCCATATAATCATCGCTGATCGCTTTATCATAATGAAAAATCAGATTTCATTCACAAATAAAAATATGTAGAGTATTTAGTATAAAGAAACAAAACATAGGCAATTCTATTTTTAAATAATAATGCATTCGTTTTGAATTTTTTTTTCTTAATAGCTGTATGAGACATAAAACATGCTTTGAAGGTGCGGTATTTAAAAACGCCACAGATTACATTCTTGTTTAGAATTGTTATTTTAGCAATTTCATTCGGGAGAATAAGTACCCTATGTTATTTTCTAATTACATAAATTACATTTTACAACTTGTGTGTCCTTAAAAATGGCCATTCCATCATGATAGGATATATAAAGGACATTTAACTTGTGGAATCGGTAATATATTGGAATCTTAAATGGTTTCAGGTTTAGTTCTTGGGTTTATAGTCGTTTTTACGATTTCGCTATGTGATGGAGACTTGATCGAGGGCTGTAAACATTTTGCTTTCGATATGTTTTATTTTTTATGTCGGCGCAAAAACATTATTTTAAATTTAAAAAAAGAATGCCTTTTTTTATTTGTGTTGGTGTGGAATTTATTTTGAAGTTCTGAATTTTATATAACTGGGTAAATAAATATCTTATAAAACTAAGATTAATAAATTTTGTCATTAATTTGTAGGTACCGTGAAATAATTTAAACCTTACGTACTTTACGTAGATAGGTACTCGAAAAAAGCATCGTATATTCAAATTCGACTATAAGTATAATTTATTCTTATTACAAATCAAAATATTCCAAACTGGTAAATTAATATGCTGAGATTTAAATTATAATAATTTAAAAACAACTAGCACAAACTAATATTACATAGTAAAAGCATAACAGCATAATTCTTACTTTATTGACATAAGCAACCGTCAGTATCAGCTTACCAAACCGTGCATACGCATCAAATAACAACTATCGACTGATTCTCAACCTTATCACCTTGTAATACGGCACACGGTTATTTAGTAGGTTACTTCAATTTTACAACCAGTGGCATGTGGTAGTTTCGGATTTCAAGATGTCTCAAATGACTACTTGGTAACTATAAAATGACAGCCAATCAGCAGTGTTGTTTTGAACTTCGAATGGAGGAATGAACTAATGCTTTTTGATAAGTACGGTGTTCGTTTTTTAAAATTTTAAGTTTAAAAATGGAATTTTATTATGTTTAGATACTCATAACGAGTTTGTAATTTGGTATCTTTTGGTTTTCGAATACGAACAATCAAAAACTTGTTCAAAAATCTTTCTTTCTTCAACTATTCATGAAATTTACACAAGGTGATTTTCCAATTAGGATAACAATGCAGAAAAAGTGTTTAAAAAAGTGCCAAAGGGATGTGAACCTGTCTACAATAAAAAGCGATTCTGATTAAATTATAAGAACTTAACCCTACATTCGTCACGCTACTTTACTGTGAAATGTACGGTCAGCGTAAAGGGTTATAGAATCATTTGAAATAGGCGACGAATGCCGATGACGACCATATTGTTCTTAATTCAAAACATTTTGTTTTTTATTTAGAATATTTTATTGAATTCCGAGACTACCTATACATACAGTGCAATCAAAGAAGGTCGGATAACTTTATAAATTACTGGCAAGCATCGTCGAATTCCCGCCCAAATTATTAAAATGCATTTATAATGAAAACAACACGTTCTTTTTTCATAACATCTGAGCAATTTAATATCTTATGTCAAGTACTTTACAAACACAAATTATTGGTGTGTCAACGATTAAAGCTAAGATGTAATTGACTTGATTCTCGGTAATTTCTTTATGTTAACTTAGCACTGAACTACTTAAATCATCATGTTTAAACAAATCGAAAGCATATTTCCAAGTAAACTGTATAAATTGCCTTTGAAAGGTATCATTTGTTTTAGAGCTCTATCTCTTGCATAGTGAACTATTAAGCTTTATTTGCACTTAAATCTTAAATCATTAGAATGAAAAGTAATACTTAGACCTACGTTTTTATCTTTTTTGTAAGCCTGATATACCTAGGTTCGATAATCGTTTTTAAGATTAGCGCATTTGAACTAAAAAAAAAATCTTTTCCGTTTTATATACCTACTAGCTGTTTCATGCGCAATTGCGGGATAAAAAGTATCCTATGTGTTATCAAACTTTCATCCAGATCCATCAACCTGTATTTGTATTAAACAAACTTTCTCATTTATAATATTAGTAGGAAGTATTAAATACATTCATCTTTAAAGTCAATAGGTACAATATCGATGATAGTATGTAAGCTCAAAATAATTCATCAACAGTTCCTTGCTGGCCCTACTTTTTAAAAGAGGAAAACAGGGAAAAATAGAGAAGGAAACTCGGCTCATTAATTTATGATATCGCACGAATGGATGCTTTATGTCATTAATAATGCAGTTTATTATCACATTTACATGGAAATATTTTTAATAATAAAAGCCGATGGTCAATAATTCATTAGTCAGTAAAATAATCAACATAACTGTTCCGTTACTGACTAAGTGACTGAGGTACTGAGTGACAGACAGACAACGTACAGCCGTAACTACTGGGCGTAGAGAGCTGAAATTTGGAACATACATTCTTTAGGGGATGTAGGGGTGCACTAAGGAAGGAATTCCCGAAATTCCCACGGGAACGGGAAATATAGGACTTTTTAGTTTGTATGAAAAATCTTACTCCTTGAGTGCACCGATGTGATACTTGGCATGAAGGTTCTTCAAAGAGTGACTGGTTGTGCTACGAAAAAAAATCCCAAAATTCCCACGGGCACGGGAAATATATGATTTTTAGTTTGTATGAAAAAAACTTATTCCTTGAGTGTGATACTTGGTATAAAGGTCCTTTCAGTGGGTGTCTGGTTGTATAGTTTCTGAAATTTAGGAAGGGTAGTAAAGCGCATACGAAGTTGCGGGATAAAGCTAGTATAATTATAAACTAGAAATTCGCGTGTTTTTACCCGCGTATATCAAAGATGGGATTGTTTTAGTAACATGTAACATAGATAAGTTTTGTTTAGCTTCACTTCAGAATGGGGTAGAAAACTGTCTTCTTATTCCACTAGAGGCGCTTATTACGCTTGACCCATAACAACTGTCAAATACCATAGTAAAAGTTAATTTTATAGTGATTTTGATCAAAAAATTAGAAATGCATCGCGCGGAAGGTGTGGATTTTAATTGATTTAAACTTTTGTTGAAATGTACATATTACGGTCCACATTTTTCATATTTTGATACATGTGCTTACATTATTTCATAGGTTTACCTCAAAATAGAATACAGAACAAGCAATTTCTATTACAACTTGTTATTACAAAGTGTACATTTGATGGTTTGTTATGTGTCAAGCGTATGAAGCGACATCTATTTAGAGCTTTTCGTTTTCTTCTCCATTGAAAAGATAGATATGCGTGTGCATACAATCTTGACTCTATTTTAGTAGAGAAAGCATAAACATTAATGAGCTGTTTTACTATGTTGGTATGGGCAGTAGATTAATTCATCTGACTTTACAAGTCTGTAATAATTTACCGGTAAATAGCAACCTTTATTAGAATGGGCGTTTTAGAAATATAATTCTTTGCTTAGAAAGCTCTTATTTGGGCAAAATAAATTTATATATCTAATCTTTAATCTAAATACCGCAGGAAATTATAGTTTGAGTGAAATAACTAAAAAGGACATTTTTAGATAGGTAGGTATTTAAAAAAATATATTATTTCAAAAACTGCGCGTGAGTTATACAACGAAGGCAATAGTGTTATGTAATGAATTACCTATCCTCAGTTCAGTCGTCACATGTCATCAAATGCGGTTTCGAACAATCTTAAACAGACTCCACTTATGACATCAAAATTAACAACGCTGACACATATCCGTTCAAAAACCTGCACACGAAAAACGTTTAAAAATTATCACTGACGCGACAAAATTAATTATACGAAAGTTTAACCTGATCAAAAAATAGTGAACGTTAAATTAAACATTAAATAATAGACTTATCAATCATAATTAATTCAGACCAAAACTTCGTTTCATAATAAGTCCACTTCGAAACCTTAATTCGCTGATTTATCCAAAAAAACAAACAATTATTACAATCAAAAACAAACAGTATCTTAAACACAATAAGGTCTCAAATCAATACTACAAATCAAAACCTAAAGTAAACTGATAAGAACTAGCAATTAGAGTTTTAGTACTAATTGCATAAGGTTGATAATAGGTTGTCGTTATTCTCTGTTGACGTTTGTAAGGTCAGCAAAAACTGCCACCTGCCAAGTTTAGAATTTCCAGTATGGTGCGAGCTGGGTAGTGTACCACCTACCGTTTGCACCATTGGTGGTCGTTCACCATCATCGGTTGAAGGCTAGTATTTATTAAATTACGGTAGAAATTAATTAGGTTAGACTGCATGCAGCTCACACTTTAGATTGTCTTCGAAATTATTAGAGTGTTTTAAATTAGTGGGTTTTACTATGGGGGCGTTAAAAAGAAACTTATAGTAACAAAAACATACGCAGAGTTTTTCTTAATCTTATCTTACTAATATTATAAATGTGAAAGTTTAGATGTATGGATGTTTGTTCCTCAATCACGGCAGAACGGCTTAACGGATTTCGATAAAATTTGGCACAGAGATAGTGTAGAGTCTGGAATAGCACATAGGCTACTTTTTATCCCGATATTCCCACGGGATACGAAATTGCGCGGGTAAAACCGCGCGAAACAGCTAGTTATTTGTAAATGCGAAAGAAATTCTTTCGCCTTCACGAAAAAGCCAGTCATCTGATAAAGATGAAATTTTTCTAAAAAACGATAAGCAACATCAGGGCATAAAAGACGTTTGTAGGAAAGTTCGTCACCGTCAAAGACGAAATTATGAGACTTTGTATTTAGATACCGGATAAAAAATGGCGTATTGAATATTGCTTATTCACACGGAACGAGAATTTTCTCCAATAAAACCTGAGGATATAGCTACTGAATTTTAAATAAACACCATTGATTCTATGGTCGTATGGTTATTCTCGGTTTTAATAAATCATACTAATAAAGTTTACTGTCACCGTACGACTGCCCAGTAAGCAATGAATAGGTAAGTTCGATGAACATGTAACTAATTGCATAAATTTCTTAAAATTATGATAAACTATTAATTAAGTTTCTTATGCATTCTCAATATATTCGTAAGACTGCTTATTAAGAAATCCACTGTATGTTATGAAAAAATTTAAACCCAATATCGAATTTGGTGATTTAAACTTCGACTCTTGTCACCAAACTAAAAGTCAAACCTTATTATTTAAGAAAAAAGTCATTTCGTTCTGTAACAGCGAATAACTTATTTGGGAATTCTATAGAAATTGCTAGAACAAAGAATAATAAATAATGATAAATTTTAAAGGGACTCTGTGAAAACAATGGGTCCCTTATTTTTTTTATCGTCTTGTCCTTGGTTGACCGTTAGCTGTAGTTTTTGCTGAAACTTTGGTTTTGTTTTTCGAACGACCCTCAGTTTTGGAGCGTAAGATATGTTATTTTTGAAAAAAGAACGCTTTCTCTAGGTTGGCATTAACAGATTGAAAATTAAAAAAGTATTAAAGTTACCTATTTAAAAAAAGAAAGCTTAATCTAGATATTAAAACAAATCAGTATTCGATTTACAAAAATGGAAAGAAGACGGTTTTAATGCAGAATATAAGTTTCATGAAATAAGGATATACATATGGCTCCTAAAGAAAAACATGCAATATAATTAATTAATATCTACATCGTTGTTAATTGGCGGTTTGAATGAAAACGATATTAAAAAAATGTATATGTGACAGATTGGTAAAAATTCTTCCATGCATAAATTAAATGCGGTTCTTTACTGGGAATTTTGGAAATTTCATTTATGCATTCTCAGATTTTTATATTAAAAAACATTACGCAGAAAAAAGCTTACATACCTTTTTGCATAAATTGATTAATCAGAATAATATTTTATATTAGTGTTAAATCTGACATTTCTAGAAAATAAACACTAACTAAATATATAAATAAGTATGATAACTATAACAACAACATTGCAAAAAAACAAATTAACCAATAATGATCAAATAATTTGGCATCAAAGTTGCTGTTCCTATATACTCGTAAAAAATACTACTATTATAAGGAAAGTTTGTATTCAAGCTTTTTCGGGGTATTTGGCGCTTAGAATAGCCCTACTTCGAATTTTATAAACAGCCAGTATCTTCTAAATTCGTATTCGACCTCATTTTAACTTAAATCAATTAAAAGCTAATTCGGTCACGCATAAAAAAACATTAAAAAAATTCGAAATTCAAATGATATAATGACAGAATTCCGTCCAATTTACACCACATTTGTTAGCAGCTTATTAAAGCCAGTAGCGAGCGCCAATTACAGTTCAGCTCCGCAGCGGATAACCCGACCAAAATTACGAGTAACCTATTGTTGTGGCTTCGTTGAAATAACATGCTACTTTCCAAATCAGTTACGTTGCACGTATCTCCGAGAATGCCTTGAAGCAACCGTTTCGAACGCATTGTGGTTAGTATTTTAAGGCTCGTCTTATGAAAGCTTTTGTAAACTTTAATCATGACTTGAGAATAGATTTGCTGTCCACTTTCTATAGAAAAATGACAAAAAATTTAAACTTAGTATTATAGAGCCTTAGAATGGATAAAGAATGACTGTTTAATTTAAAAAATCCAATTCTTCGAAGATTTAAATTTGGAATGTGAAAAATATCAAAGAATCAAAGATAGTTCTATCTTATAATAGAGATAAATCAATTTTTATTACACACAGAATTAATGTAAATTTATTGACGACACCTAAAAACTTTTGATAACCACTATAATCATCGTAATTATCACCAGTCCTGACTAAACAATCCGACTTTCCGATATAAAACTTAACCTAACCTAAAAATACTAAAAAACGGCTTAGGGTATAAAAAATAAGGTCCATTTTGATGAAGTTTTTATTTTGTCTTGTTACTGTGGCTCAAACCGGTTACAAAGGAGACGTGCGTGAGCTCGTTGAAAACGATTATTATTATATGTTCAGAAAGTTTATAAGGCGTTGGAATTTCGAGGGTTGACTGCCTGCCTACCACTGACCTCTATATTTACCACTGGACTGGCGGCTGTCAAAGTGCTTTTGTGCCCGTTTGATAATCGCCATTTTGGCGCTGTCGGACATAGCGAGCAGTAGCGAGTGTCCGTGGTACTAAAACTAGTCGCTTACACATATGTCACATGTCCTCATTCTTGATAACTTTTATATAATGCTTATAACAATAACAACATAAAATTCGAATTAATATTTAAAAAATATAAAATCACTTAACAATAAGCAAGCACTTCTCTGGCGGCCACTTGCAATATACGTCAAAATTTGTTCTGCGGACACTCGCTACTCGCTAGTGGCGCTTCAAATAGGCACAAAAAAATAGCTGTCAAACTTACGGAACAGCCAGTCCAGTGGTAAATATAGAGGTCAGTGCTGCCTACGCTTTGTAAAAAAAAAAAACTACGTTTTGGCGGTAGCACTAGCTTACACGGACCTGTCAATGTTACTTTGCGGACGAATGCAAATATTCAATCATTGTTAATCTGTAGAAGTAATTTTGATTGTTTTAGGCCCCGATAAAAGCTGAAGTTTTGATTGCGACTCAAAATATTTTTAAGTACAAATCAAATCTAGGAACGGTTTTAAAATACGGCCCTTAGTTAGACTCGACTTTGTTTGTAGTGAGGTTTTTAGAAAAAGAGATAAGTATAAATTGACAGATGTAATTTTGACATACATTTTTTTACGGCAATAAATTAAGAAAACTGCCTCCGAATTTACATATTATATGTAGTTATTTATTAGATTTAGCTAATCTGCGTATTAAAAAAGGTACTTATATTGAGAAAGTTTACGAGGCGTCAGAATTTCGAGGTTTCACAGCCGCCTATAAGAATTAAAGAAAATATAATAATACGCTTTGAAAAACAAAAAAAAACGACGTTTTGGCGGTAGCGCTACCCTACACGGACCTGTCAATGTTGCTTTGCGGACAAAAGAAAATAATATTATTATTACTTTTCAATCAACTTTAAAAAGAGGTTATCAATTTGTCTGAATGTCTGCGACGCGAATTTTCGATCAATTACGGAGCGATAATGATGATTGTTATCTTGTTGAATAAGCTTCCATATGAAATTTATTGAAGTCGATAGAGCGCGTTTTATAAAATTTTCGTTTTAAGAAAAATATGTTTTGTTTTTTTATTAGTGATTAAACCGGGTTTGACCTCAATCTCACCTGATGGTAAGTGAAGATGAGGTCGAAGATGACAGCACACGGGTTTAGGTAGGACTTGGGTCTTCATAAAATTATGCCGGAACTGCAGAAGAGGTGATAGATTTGGCGGCTGATTTTATATGAAGAGTCGTCGCTGGCCAGGACTTTTACGACACGCTTATGGTGCGTAGATTGCTGTAATGGAACTTGTAATGTAACATTCTGCGCACCACACGTACAAATACGCAACGTGCGCAGAATGTTACATTACTAGTTGCATTACTAGCAATCGGTACGCACCATTAGGTTGTAGGGGTTATTCTAGGCCGACCTTACGCACCTTAATACAATATAATCATTGAAAACATAAAAAAGGTAATACTTAAAATAAGGACTTAAAATATTTGTGTGTGAATTCTGTTTCTATGCCTTTGTCAACCATTAAAACGGTCATTTTGACACATGTCAACTTATACAGCCAATCACATTTTTTACGGTTATAAATTAAGAAAATTGACTACCAATTACATTAGCATAAATTAGTTTTGAAATAGCTTTTATTTAGCTAATGCGCGTAATTTATTAATATTTTTCAACTCTATAAAAGGACTCTAAGCACAGGATTATTCTTCTAATCAAATGTTAATTAAAATTAAAAATCAATAAGCTAATTGAAGTACAGGAACATGAAAACTTTCTGCAAAGTTTATTTCTATCATAAAATTAATCTTTCTTTTTTTTTAACGGTGAATTATAAACTCGCATCAGACCTCAATCTAACCTAATGGGAAGTGAAGATGAGTTGGAAGATTACAGAACACAGGTTAAGGAAGGAACTGGATTTTTATAAAATCCGTTTAATTAAATGCTTACTTACTACAAATAACACAGCCAACTAGTCAAATGAAGTTAATCATAACACCAATGCATAGCTAACCCGATGCAGAATCAAAATACTAGGCAGGTATTGACATAGTACCTACTGTAATTAGATAAGTCAACAATCAGAGATATCCTAAAATGAAGCTGATTTGAAAATGGAACACTTGTTTATGAAAGTGAACAATCAGAGATATCATCAATAGAAGAAATTCGAAAATGGAATCATGCGTCGAAAATAAATGTACAAAATAGCATTGAGTTCTGCCTATAGTTCGATTGTTATGCAATTTAACTTAAAATCTGATGATAATACTCTATACTTCCTGGTGATGATGAACAACAATCAACTATATTAAATTGCACTGCGGACCTTATTAATTAACAGCCTTATTAATAAACTCAGACTAAGGTAGGATTAAAGTTAAGTTCATTTAATAATTTTTCACTGAGGCTTATCATGCCTTTGCATAATCCTCTTTAGCTTAATATAAAACAATAAAATATTTGAGATAAACAGTTATTTCTTGAGAAAAAAATCTAAAGTTAGGATTATGTAAAGGCATGTTAAGCATCAGTGAAAAATTTAAAAATGAACGAACTTTATTCCGACATTAGTCCGAGTTTAATTACAAGGCTGTAATAGTTTCCTTTCTCTATATATTCCTTTAGTTAATCCGGAACACAACTAACACTTAGTTAACCAACATAACTGAAGAATCTATATCAAAAAACTCCACAAAAACATATGAAATCAACTTTCAATTTCAAACTAAACTATACTTCAAGTGTAAGTGAGCCTAATCTAACTAACGTAAGAGTCAATTGTGTTCTTAAAAAAAAACCGGCCGCATGTAACAGTTAACAGAAAAAAAAGTATATTAACCTGTTGTTTTATAATTCGGTGTTTCCGAACTTCGGTATTCGAATTACGAATGTTAACGACTATTAGTTGGCTCGTTTATTGTGTAGTTCTGAGAATTTAAGATTACTCTGTAACGTTAATTAGGTAGATCTATTTATGTGACACCTTTTGAAAATTATTATGATAATGTTATATTAAATTTTTATGGCTTTTTGAATATAATCCTAAATTATTTTTTTGATGGTCAGTCCTTGTTTAGCTAATATCAAGAAAGGATTTAACAGTAAATTAAACTTATTTTTTTATAAAGAATTTTGAGTCGTTTTTGTATGTTGAGGACTTTCACTAAACCTCTTTTTTATTATTGCCTAAAAGTACATAGCCTTTTAAGGAGAAAAAACATAAAACACAGGCCTGCACTTGTACCTACCCACTTATAATTTTTCAGATACTACGAAAGCAACACAACCAGAAAATAATACAAAAAACGTCATCTTCTAAAAAAAAAAAACTACTCAAGTTTAACTGTCACTAATTTTACTATATTAGTCGCAACCTAAAACCTTTTTTTATAACTTTTAATCTTAAAAGCGTACTTCGGCGTACACTTTAGTTACGCTACATATTTGTAAACGTATTCTGTATGCAACGCAGATGTAAGAACGACACGAGTGCATTAGCATTCTTAACTCTACGCAAGTTCTCATAGAAGCCGCTGGATTTACTCCTTTTATTTTATACATCTTCGTATTCACTTAGGAGAGGTTCTAGATTTGAATTGGGATCCCTGAGCGATGCATTCTAATTTCAATTTGAAAGATTTTCTTTTTTTAAACAAGAATGAGTCTCATGCTGCCTTAACGCGTATTCGTCAGTCTGTGGTTCTAGTATGTTCAGGGATAAAATTTATTTTTTTGTCATAAAAATATTTAGGCTTAATTTATTAAAAAAAAATATAAACAAATTCTTTTTGCAGTTTACAATCAAGCTGACCTAGAGCTGGTAATAACGTATTAGAAGGACTACAAACGACCACAGTACGTACAGTCACGTCTAATAAGATGTATACATTTTCTTTGGAATTTGAACCTTATCCCAACCGAATAAGGTGCGAAAAGTATATTATAAGACTGTACATCACCCGGGACCGACGGCTTAACCTGCCTTCCGAAGCAAGGAAGTCGTGGTGATAAATTAATGATCGGCGGTCACCCATCCTTGTGCCGACCGTATCGAACGTTGCTGGTTGCTGCTTATCTTTTTATAAGGAAACCAAATATGATATCAATATTTTACTTTAATATTTGGATTATTGATTCTTATTCGTTCAGGCTTTCAGCTTAATAAATGGAGATGGTGAATTTCACACATATATGGCAAAGCTTAAAATCTTACTAATATTGTAAATTTGAAAGATTGGATAGATAATTGTTCTTTAATCACGGCAGAATGGCTGAACAGCTTTGCATATGAAATTTGGTAAAGTGATAGTGTACAGTTTGGAATTGGACATAGGCTACTTTTTATCCAGATTATATCGTGGGAATCGAATTTGCGCGGATGAAACCGCGCGAAACAGCTAGTATAAATATAATACTTTTATCTTACTCCCACGGGATCAAGATTAACGCAGGTAAAGCTTATTATTAAGATTTATTTAAAAGAGGAAAGATTTTCTTTTTTTGTAAGGTAGGCCCTACTTACCTACTAAAAATCAGTTTTTTTTTATTTTTCAACAGAGCCAGTATTTTATCAGGAATTATCTACGGAACCCAGTCTAACACGTGTAAAGCCGCATAAAACAGCTAGTATATCAAAACAAAGATAACTACTAATAGCTATCTATAAAAAAAAGAAGAAATACAGATAAAAAGTAACATAGAAGTGCGGCCATTTTAAAAATAATTTACTGCGACGTGATTACAAGACCTTAATGAATTATTCATTGCAAGATAAGTACCAAAATAAAGCGATTGTTCTTTTCTCAGAACTTTGAGATACGGACGAAGCTCGAGTTTCAGCCGAGTATAGGTATTATGGCATGTGGTATGTATTATACGAATACATACAGTGGGTTGTATTCGACATCTCTCTAATTTGTTATGCGTAGCTGATTGCCAACCTACGCTAGTCGGAGAAGCATATTAAGAAGAGAAGATGATGTAATGAGGATAAGAGAGAAGAAGATAATGTCAAACTTGAGGCTCTAAAATCAGTTTTTTTGTTAGCAACTGGTGAGTTTAAAATCCGGTCATTTGAGAGACATATGGAGAGTGTAATACCGAATTGCGCCCAGCAACTTAGATTTTAAATAATATTACGTATGATTGTTGTAATGACAACCAAAATCCAGTTGTTAATGTTGTAAGAATTTTGGATTGAGAATTAGAATAGAATTTAGAAATTCTCTTATTTCGAGTGCCGCCGTAATGTATGAAAAGATGAGTGAACGTGGAGGAAGCGAAAGAGGTATGTCTGGATCGTAGCATTTGGCGTTCCTTAGTCTCTGCCTACCCCAAAGGGAAACAAGCGATATAACAAGAAGTATGTAAATTGTCTAGTTGTGTTTTGATGTTTTTACCTTAGTGAATAAAAAAATTGTAGAGTAGCAGCGCTGAGAGAGGTATTTGATCCCATAAATCCAAAACTTTCTTCAAGAGATGGTTTATTCTAGAAACGAATTCTTTAGCATTATTTAAAGTATAAGATTCTATATTGATTACATATAATTTATGACCTTAGCTTGTGTTTTTTAAAAGTTATTAGAAGAATAGGAACCTTAGCGCGCCTGTAAATTAGCCGCGCGGCTGAAGCGCGACAATCGCGCGGCTACATACTTAGGTATGTTAATCCATACAAATCATGTCGCGCGACTAATTTGACGAAGGCCTTTTTATCTAAGAATTATGATAAAACATGTCGGGACGCCTAGTAAAATAAATAAACCGTATTCGAAGCTAACACTTCGTCTATTATTATTGGTGACTTAGCCCGTATTTGACCTTTATCAATCAACATGATTGTATGTGATGAGGTTTCGACCTCGACCACAGAGATCGCAAAGAGGGGTTAGACAAGAGTACATAAAATAATTCGCCGGCGGAGTGAAAAAAATTGGAGACAGAACTTAGATAAGCTGTGGTCCGTAGTAAAAATAATCAAATTAGTACATATATTAGTAGTTCAACGCGGTTTTACCCATTTCTAATCCCGTGGGAATATCGGGATAAAAGGTATTCTATGTGGTATTCCAGACAATAATGTAAATCTGTACCAATTTTTTTCCAGATCTATAAACCCGTTTTAGCGTGAAAGAGTAACAGACACCCATACATGCAAACTTTCGCATTTATAATATTAGTAGAGTAAAGCAAAGTCCTCATCGCGTCTGAATGAATGTCTGTCTAAACGTGATAAACTTGAAAACTACAGAATTAACAGTTTTTTTTTTTTTTTATAAGTGACTAAACCCGCGTTTGACCTCAATCTCACCTGATGGTAAGTGACGATGAGGTCGAAGATGAAAGCACACGGGTTTAGGAAGGAACTGGCTCTTTATACAATATTGCCGGAACACATTACCGCCGGAGCGGTAACATTTGGCGGCAGACTTTATATAAAGGGTGGTCGCTAGCCAGGCGGACCCAGAAAGGATCCTACCACCAAGCAAACCAATAGACGATTTACGATTTAACTGACAGCCGCGCGCGGTTATACCCCCTATAACTTTTGTTACCAGATGAATTTGTTGATAAGGTAAGCCTTAAACCTTCTCTGTAAGTTGGGCTATCAAATACAAAAAGGCATTTTCAAATCGGACTAGTAATATCTGAGATACGACCATTAGAGTTTGACTTCAATCACACCTGATTGTAAGTGAAAAGAAAATTGAAGATGATAATATCATCATGATATAGAGGCTTAAGAAGTACCTAACTGACTCATTATAAAGTAGGTAGGTACCTATTTGCGATTTAAAACAAACTCTTTAGCATTATCACAATAGTACCTATAGATGAAAAGTTTGTGTATTGTGATGAAATAAGAAGATTTTAGTTCAAGTTGACGAAAAAACACCAAAATCAGGCCGATTTTTAGGTTGTTTTACTTTCCATGTGAAGCCAGAGCATCCAATAGTTAATATTACAAATATGATAACAAATTCTCGTTATTTTATTTAATGTAACAGGTATTGTAATAACTCAACGAAATGTCAACTTTTATATTCACATTACATGCTTTTTTATTCAGCAGGTGTAGGGCTTTATGATACCTGAGAAGTTCTTTAAATTTTATTAGTGTTGGAAGTAAGAAATAAATGCTTTCAATTATGGAACATATTTTTATGTTTTTAAATAAACTTACCTCTTTGTGGCCAGTTTCATCGTAAAGCAATTAGGTACCTACGTAAAATTGCAGCGAAAAAAGAGCAAATTCAAAATAAAAGATGATCTAGTGTCGTTTATAGAAAACGATCACTTCTTTTCAACCGACTTCCAAAAAAGGAGGAGGTTCTCAATTCGTCTGTATGTTTTTTTTGTGTCTTTGTTACACGATATTTCGGAAAATTATGAATTGATTTTGAAAATTGTTGTTTCCATATGATAGAGGATACCTTATACTTGGTTCCATTTAAATTTCATTGAAATCGGTTGAGTACTTCATTGAAAATTTCAAACTTTTGAAAAAATATGCATGATTTTGGAGAATGTTTATGTTGATGACTTTCTCAACTCAGCCAAAGTTTTGACGTGAAGTCGGTTTTTATAACGCTCTGCATTCGTCGATTATTAAGTATAGGTAGGTATAACAAATCGCTCCTTGAAGAACATTTCATGTAGTTAGTGGCAATAGGTATCTATGCAGCACCTACCTACATTTATGTTATGCAGCATAGCTACATAACCTAGTAAGCTAGAAGTTACATAGCTAGCTAGCTACCTATTTCACAGTAATTAATATTTACCTACTGTCTAAAAGTTTTAAGAAACAATTACAATTAGGCACAGACAGACAATTAGCCACCTTTTCGTCAGATTGTAAAATTGTATACCGTTCTTCTATTGTTTCTATTAAAGTTATTGTCATGGCTGATCTTACACAATGATGTTTAACGTTGGTATTGTTTTGGTAGCATGGCTTAGTTGTTAGTGAAAAGTGATGCTTGCGTTATAAAATATTTAAGAGAAACACTATTAAAGAACCGACCATTTTTTTAGGTTAAGAACGTATAGCTCAAATACCTAAATAGGTATATAATAGAAAACAATCTTACTTGGATGCCTACGAGGCATACAAATATTGCTCGGTAAGAAGCGCATTGTACTTATTTGTTTTACTTACAGTTAAAAACACTTTTGGACAAGTTAGCGTACTCCTTTGGAGTTAAAACAAAACATTCTTTTCACACTAATCCTCTTGCCATATCCGTCAAAATACAAATGCGGCCGGTTAGAATTGGATGCAAAGTTCAGTGTTCACGAGCGTGGATCGGTCCACCGGCACCGATAACGCATTAATTACGTTATAAATTTACCCGACATACTTCCATAACACTGATAACACTAACCGACGGCGCCGAATGCACATAAAACTTTACAACTATTAAGTCACGAACTAGCAATGTTTAAACTTCAGAACCCACTGACAGACGTTTCCGGACGTAAAAAGGATTTGTCACCAATTACAAAAATACACAAGCAAGTTCTGAATAGCGAAATTGAGGGACAGTAACCTCTTTTAAAACACTGATGGGCCATAATTAATCGGTGGGCACATACCTAAACACATCGGGCATGGCGTTCGCCACGAGAATTCCAAACACGTTTCAAAAACGCACTGTTAACATCACAACACGCACGTTACATTCCTGTTATCACACACTTTTGTCGATTGTCGCACTCGCATTGCACAAAATGTGATACACTGGTCATAATAAGGAAATATTTTGTTTCTCGCCGGTTGTTTTTGATCGGAGCGAGCGTGATGGGCGCGTTCCTCGAGCGCCGTGAATCAACTGCACACTACAATAGGGATATCGTAGCGCGGGAACGGTCGAGACGCACACCAACATGGCGGCGCACACAGAGAACGCTCGCCTGTGCATTGACGATATAAAAAACAACCTATTGGTATGCAGACGCTCGGTGCGAGCAGGTCCTCATGCTGTTTTCGTATGTGTTTCGTCGGCGGCCCAGTGTTCCCGAGATCAAGAATAAGTAAGTGTGAAAGGCTTGTTTTATAATTTCGTTTATTTACTCTGCAGGTTAAACATTTGACTTCGGTACTCGTGTGTAGGCAATTGCAGTAATACATAACCAACTTTGTAGGTATATATAAAAGTAAATTGATATTTTATTATTTAAGATATAATATAGTTCATGTTTCTTATTTTCTATTGTTATTTATCAGCGTTTTCTCGCGTCTTCATCCGTATACTCTGGGCTTTAAAATATAAATTATCCTAGGTGTTGTTCCACCTTTTGCCCAATCAAATTGTAAAATTTCAGCCATCTTATAATCCTCTTCATCTTGAATGAGTAAAGAACAAAATTTCATGTTAGTAGTAGTTCGATAAGTTGAAGATACGAGTATCAAGTTCGTTCATTTGCTTGTAAGGTGGTTGTAAAAACTTTTAAATGTACAAAATTACCTTTGTACAATTTGATTATAATTCTTTATTCAATTATTATTTTTAGTGTGTACATAAATAGTTTAATAAATAAATAAGGACAATGATTAAAAAAACTTTAAATGAGTACTTAGGTACCTACCACTTCATTTTTAAAAATTCTCTTTTATATTAATGCGATTTTCATATAGGTAAATGTGAAAAAAATACCTCCGATTCATATAAATATATAATATATGTTTAATTTATTTTAAGGAAGAATTTGTATAAACATATGTAATATAGAAAAATTTCTTCTTCCTTAGAAATTTATGTAATGATGTAGAAGCAAATTACTTTTTCTCTAATTCCCAGCAAAAAACCAAACGAAACGCGTAGTTTCCTAAACTCGGCAACACTAAAAACAAAAGAACGGCAGTCAGCGAACCTTGAGTGGGCAGGCGATACGACTCGAGCTGCGCCGGAGTCACCGCGCCATGTTGCCGTACAACAGAACGAGACAGCGCTCTACAAACATATCTTCTTCTCCCTCGCACGCTTGTTAGCGTTATTGCGTGCTGTAACTACACTAGTCATCGCTACGCGCACCCACACATACACAACATGTTATCTACAGAAAATTTATAACAAGCAAAGCAATCCGATTTCGTCTCAACGGACAACGGACACTCCTAAATTCTCTACGGAAGGATTTAATTTTTTAAACTGGCAACTTTACGCCTTTCCTTACCTCGGGGCGGGATAAAATTATAATGCTTTGTAATTTGTAGTTTGTTTTCGGAATCCTTCAATTTTTAAAGTTCGAATTGACAGATGGATAGGTGATGATTTTCTTGTCTTGTTTGTTATTTGTTTATGTGGCTGTGGAGATATTGTAGGGAGTGGTTTATTAGCAAGGTTATAAATTATAAAACCTAGCAACGCTACCTGAGGAACCAACCTACCTAGGTATAATAAAATATCCAATAATAATTAGGGATGCAACGATACGGCTATTACGATACCAATACAAATGACGAATACATCGTAATGGCCAAATACGATAACGAATTACGATACAAATGCATTACGATATTTGTTTAATACCATTTTGATGAATTTATTGGAAGCTTTGTTGTAATTGTATGTTATACTCAGTAAAGTACAAGTATATAAAAAAAGTTATGCATTTTTATTTCATCAATCTTTAACTTATATTTTATTTTTAATGGTTACATTTACTGACTATCAATTAATTTTAATTCTAATCGTAATTTAATACTGGCACATTCTTATACAGAAAACACAACATTTTTAAGTTTTTTCCAGAAACTTAAATTAAACTTTTACATTTTTGTGCGCCTTTACATTTAAGCTTATTGTAATTTTTCGATATTTTTGTCGATACCAGCATAATTTACGCTACGTTGTGGTCTAGTGTTTATAAAATATTCCAATTCGGAAACATAAACTTTAAAAAAATTTGAAATAAATGTATCGTAAAAATATCGTATCGTAATATTTACGATAACGAATGATCGTAATAACGATTATCGTATCGGTATCGTTGCATCCCTAATAATAATAAAAAAATATAATAAAATACTTATCCAAATGCACACCAACATGGTTACACAGTTAAAAAAAGTTAAAAATAAAAATAATGATCACAATTAACATACAAAGGGCGGCCTTATCGCCGAACGCGATTTTTGCCAGACAACCCACGTAGGTGGTTAATAGAATGTAGTTTTATGCTTTACCTACAAATTTATTAATACATTGACTGCCAGCTACGACTTTACTCGTACCTGTTGTCTGGCATCTAATAGGTAAATAAAAAAACAAAACAAAACAAAAAAAAGTAGAAAAAAAATAAGTACATGAATTTTATTAAACAGTTCCGAACGTATTTTTTAGTACACTCTGTTTACGTTGTTGGAAATGGCTTTAACTTTTTAATATAATTACAAAGATAACAAATAAAATATTAATAATAAGGATTAGTGTTAGTGTAGGACTATTGCCTCCGATGCCGCGGGCTCAGACTGCATTAGTCGTAAGATGCTCATCCCTATCCTTGACATTATCCTTCCTGTTATAACTTCTATCCTGAATAATTGTATTATTAATGGTGTCTTTCCAGATGCATGGAAGGATGCACACATCATACCTCTCCCTAAAAAAAACAATCCTTCTTCCTTTTCCGATTATCGTCCTATTGCCATCTTACCTTTCCTTTCCAAAGTGCTCGAAGGCTTGATTCATCAACAGCTCAGCATTTTCTTAAATGATCATAAATTACTGAATCCCTTCCGATCCGGCTTCCGATCTGGGCATAGTACGACCACAGCATTGCTTAATATTACTGAAGATATTCGTATGGGCATGGAGCAGAAGAAACTAACTGTTTTAACCTTGTTAGACTTCAGCAATGCCTTCAATACAGTAGACTTCGACATCCTTTTGCACATGCTGCGTTCTTTTAACATATCTCCATCGACTATTGACTGGTTTCATTGTTACTTGCACGGGCGCCGGCAACGTATATCCATTGAGTCAGAATTCTCTGATTGGTGTGATGTTAAAGCTGGCGTGCCGCAAGGTGGCGTGTTGTCTCCTCTCCTGTTTGCTCTATTCATCAATACGATCACTCTCAATATATCTTCTTCCTACCATTTGTATGCAGACGATCTTCAAATTTATACACAAAACAGTCTCGAAAATCTGCCAAACACTATTTTTCAACACAACGCTGATTTAAAACTGATATCGGACTGGAGTTATAATCATGGTCTCACAGTCAACCCTCTCAAGACTCAATCTATCATAATTGGAAGTCACAAAATGATGTCACGAGTTGACTGGAGCTCAGTTCCTCAAGTAGTGTTCAATGGAATTAATATCCCATATAGCGAAACAGTAAGAAACTTGGGCATTATCTTCGATAGCACGTTGTCTTGGAAACCACAAATTACTGAGCTGAGCAGGAAAATGTTTGCTGCGGCGAATTCGCTCAAGCGTCTTCGTAATTTCCTCCCTGTTGCCACTAAAATTATGCTTGCACAATCTCTCCTACTTCCCATTCTCGACTATGCTGACGCCAGCTATCTAGACTTAACTGAAGAACTTCTCAACAAACTTGAGCGGCTCCAAAATGTCTGCATAAGGTTTGTATTTGGATTACGCAAATACGACCACATTTCTGAATTCCGCACTAATCTCAAGTGGCTTCCCATTCGCCTTCGCCGGAATACTCACATTCTTTCTCTAGTCTACCGTATTCTGTACGACAAAGCGATACCAGTGTATCTTAAAGACCGCTTAGCCTACCGGTGCAACAATAACGACCGTAATTTGCGCTCTTCATCTAATTTACTCCTTGCGACGCCATCGCATACCTCCACATTTTTAAGTAAGTCATTTTTTGTCCGATCAGTGTCGTTATGGAATGAATTGCCGATTGAAATCCGTCTAGCACGCACGCCACGAAGTTTTAAACGATTGCTTAAACGACATTACCAGGTGAAACACTGTTAATCTTAACTATCTATATATATATCTATATATTTATTTTATATCGGTTGTATTATATATGTATGTATGTATATATTTATTTATTAACATTTATGCTATCATTATTTATGTATGTAATTATTAGTAATTAGTTTATTTATTATAAGCCGTGTACCCCATCCACCTTAATTTCCCATAATTCGTAGGTTGCCTGGCAGAAATCGCTCACCAGCGATAAGGCCACCTTTGTACAATAGTTCTTTTGTAAAATTTAATTAAGTTTTCCTATGTAACCATGTTGGTGTACAATAAAGTGTTTATTATTATTATTAGTGTGATAAATTTTGAAACACATAAATTTGGATTCCCTGCACACTATTCACAAAAAAATGCAGTTTCTTTAAGTCTTAAGTATCAATATTCTTGTTGCAAACTCGACAAATCTTTTTTGGTTTAGCTTTTTATTTAGTCAGGGGTATTTGTATCAAATAATAAAGTAGGAAACTGAGTAGTAGGCTGAGTAGAAACCAGAGAGGACGAGGAGTACCAACGTCATCTGATAGACCTTGTAAATGCAAAATTATCTCTTTCCTGAATTTAAGAAATCTCATCTTAGATGTTGGTTGCTGAAGACGTAAACAACTTGTAATTGTTTTATACCAACGCGAATCCTCTTTTGACTCACTAATGGCTGAAACTGAGGACTCACTGAAGCTAAAAGTATTAAATTTCAGAACATATTCTGCACCTGAACGAAATTTCTTTACCAGAACCATAATCTGTTTTGGCACTCTTTAATATTTACCAATCTTTGAAAATTACGACGAGGGCATGAGTGCGACATTATAGCAGTTCAATAACTAATGAAAGTATTTGGTGTTGAATAGATGTCGAAAAAAATAAGAAACGTAAGGGTAGCAACAAATATGATGATAAATACGGTTTGTTGCTATAATCTGCTGTTGGTGCCAATTTACGAGTAATCTCGTATATGAGCTAACTCGTAAAGTTGTCATCATAGACGTTGACGTATTTAACCGTTGCCAACTACGACTAAACTCGTATTGTTCTGTTTGTATGGTGGGAACCAGATAATGTTGATAATATTATGTCGGCATATAATGTGTTAAACTCTCACCTTTTTACCATCTACAAACAAGATCTATCCCATTGGTTTATAGGGTTATAGGTTCGCCAGTTCTCGACCAATTAGTGAGGTTGCCTACTTTGAAATACAAAATAAAAATGTTATCGTGTCAATTTCAAAATAAAAGCAAATACATACCTACTTCAAATCAAATATATGTAGTTAATTTTCTTATACGGGTCAGGCACCGTGTTTTTTTGTCAATTGTTTAAAGCTAAAATGATCGTTTTCGACCACCAGTTTCCCAGTTCTCGTCCAGTTACTGGCTTAAAAAATGGTTGTAGGTTTGTTGAAAAAAAATATGTTATCAAAAATAACTTAGATTAACTTAACATAATTATTTGATATGATATTAAAAACTACAAGCATTTTTTATCAATTATATCTTAATAAGCTAACAACTTTTTTAAAATACCTAAATATAATGTAGCGTGTTTTTTTTCATATTTTAAACTTTTTTGTACTTACAAGCTCTTCTAAAAATTTAAAATAAAATAGACTTAGGTACCTTTCTTTAAGGATAATAATTAGTTTCTTATATTTTATGTCTTCACACTAACATCTATCATTATTACAGGTTGCTTATTTATAAACGATTAAAAACCGGCCCATTTCACATAGCAGTTAGTTGCTTGTATACTTGACCATGAAGAATTGCAGGCATGTGTAGTTTTCGTTGCTTTATCAACACGATAATAAGGTTTATATTTTTAAGACACATACAATGTATGTGTCTTAAAAATTCATATTAAGCCGTTAGATCCATGATTTTGTATATAAAATTTGGTATTTTTGGTAAAATACAAGTTTGAGGTCTTATTGTTTGCTGATGATACCTCTTTTCTATACAAAGTGAATAGGCAATTGAATCATTGCTTCGATGTATTGCAATTGGGCAGAAGTGGTTTTCAGCCAACAATCTGTACAAATTGTAGCCTGTAACACAATTATTGTATAACTAGTAGCACAGGCTACAGGGATTTTAGGTTTAAGGATCTTTGTAATACTGCATAAATCATTATTAATAAAAATCATTATCATTATTAAGCTGATCCTCAACGAAAGCAAGACAAAATTTGTAAAATTCTCATTACCGAATGGCCAGCAGATCAAGGCAGACATAGTTGTTAAGGAGCAAGAAATTAATCCGGTAAATTCTACGCTATTTCAAACGCCTAGACTCAAAACTCCAATGGGGACCGCATATCGATAGATTGGCAAAAGGGCTTAGTTCTGCAGCATATGCCGTTAAAAATAATTAAAATATTTCTGATGAAGGAACTGCGTGTCTTGTTTATTTTCATTTACTTTCATAGTTTATAGATATATGGTATTCTCTTATGGGGAAATTCCACCGATATCCAAACTGTTTTTGAGCTGAAACAGGCAATTCGCGCAATCTTTAAGCCTATTTTCAGATCTTTAAGAAATAAATATTATCTAAATATAATAAATAAATAAAATCTTGTGTAGGTATGTGAAAAAGAACTTTAATATGTTCCTGAGACAATGTGACTTACATCACCTTAATACGAGAAATAAGTTTAACCTAGCTAGGCCATAATATAACTCACTGATTTATGGTGCGTACAGATTGCTAGTAATGCAACTTGTAATGTAACATTCTGCGCACGTTGCGTATTTGTACGTGTGGTGCGCAGAATGTTACATTACAAGTTCCATTACAGCAATCTGTACGCACCATTACGAGTCAATGTATAGGTAGGTACGTTTTATGATTTCCTTATTTTTCCCTAACTGTAAAGGTTCCCACAGATTTTCAAGATATAGCACTTGATAAATTGAAAGAACGTACTTTTTAACAAAAATTATGTCATAAAGGTTATTATGAAATATCTGAATATATGGATGACTAGTTGTTGCGCGCGGTTTTAACCGCGCAATTTCGATTCCCGCGGGATTTTCGGGATAAAAAGTAGCCTATACGGATTCGGAAGAATCCCTCTAAGTAATGGTAAAAGAAATTTTGAAATCGGTCCAGTAGTTTTTGAGCCTATTCAATACAAACATACAAAAATACAAAGGTTTCCTCTTTATAATATTAGTATAGATAAAAGTTCTTAGTTGTCAATGTTTTTGAAAAGATGATTGCTGTTGAGTCTCTTACCACTTCGTCTGAACTGATCAACTTTCCAAACTGTTGGTAGATTCAGTTTATTTTGATATACAGAAAAACTGCCGGGAAAGACGAGGCAGCGCGCAATTTTTTTCAACCGACTTCCAAAAAAGGAGGAGGTTCTTCTCTCAATTCGTCTGTATGATTTTTTTGTGTCTTTGTTGCACGATATTTCGGACAATTAAAAATCGATTTTGAAAATTCTTGTTTTATGTGATATAGGATATTTCATAGTTGGTCCCATATGAATTTCATCGCAATCGGTTGAGTAACTGAAAAAATATGTATGATTTCGCAGAATGTTTACGTTGATGACATTATAATGCAGCCAAAGTTTTGACGTGAAGTCGGTTTTTTTAATGCTCAGCATTCGTTGGTTATTACAGAATTTTACCTATCAGCTTTCCTTCGTTATGATTTTTTTTTTATTGTAATTTTGTATATTAAAACAAGCACGTCACCTACTTCATTTTAAATCCACGTGCAGTTTAGTTATTAAGTCAAGCATAGTGCTAATATAGGTATGTATGTATAGGTAATTCTATTTCGAAAAATGTTTTGCGTTTCAAATGTTCGAAAATAGGATACGGTCGGCGAATAGGCGACCCTACCCTAGTACCTAAGTGTTAAGTTTACCAAAAAATTATCGTGAAAATTATGTGACAGTATTTTTTTTATTACGAATTTGATAGAAGTTTAAATCTTTATTAATTCCTCCTTAAAACGAATTGCCTAAACCTGGTATAAATGCTAGAATTTGTTTTCCTGACCACTTCTTTTCGAACTGATTTTTCCACAGTAAGAAAATAGATGTCACATTTTAATCTTTGTAATCAGCAATGAAAGTCGTCCATATAAAAAAACGTAGGTACAAGAAATGCGCGTGAATTTGGTAGTATCTGCAAATATCTACCTATAGATAATCCAAATGTAGGAATGGTCTCTAGGTAATGTTTACGAGTGAAATCATGTGTCCTATTTAGTACCTATCTACATGAACCACATCACTCACGCTGTCTGCGTGTTGACTGAAGCGACGCGTCGGGAAAAGTGTAGTAAGGTCTCTTTATTTATTCATAGGGATTTCTTGTGAACAATTAAATACTTACTTTTATTACATAATTATGATCAGAATCGAGTTCAGAGTGCTCTCCTTCAATATCTAAAACTTGTCAGCAGTCGCCCTGTATAGGCTTTCGCATATGGATTATCTGAGGAACTGAAGAAGAAACGGCCTGATGGGATCCTACCAGTCACCTTCTGTTTCTTCTTCTTCTTAGTCGTAACACTCTTAACGGAATCCTCGTGGTCAACATGTAACTGGACTGTAGCAGATTTGGCTTGCCTCACAATGTCTCGCCACTTCTCTCTACTACCAGACATTCTTGAGCAAGGGGCGTCGTGCGTTTTTAATACATCGCCGTCTTTACTATGGAACTATCCGCTGGTTTAGAGTAAAGCCGGCAATGTACCGAAAACGAGCGAAACCCCGCGCGACTCACCGCCATTGCACGTGCCTTTATTCAGGGCGTTGTAGAGTTATTCTAGACCGACAAGTAGATAGAATCTATTTTTTTAAACTTAGTTTTTTATACATACCTACATACATAACTTCACGCCTGTATTCCTTACGGGGCAGGAAGAACACCGGAGGCTATAAAACTATCGAATGTCGCGTTTGACAAATTAAGAGGTATAGTAAAGATGGAGAGTAACTTGCAGTGACAGGGGGTCAGCTTATTGACTGCAAAAATGTCAATAAAACCTCTGTTCCTTAACTGACTTTTACAGTATGCGCGGGAAAAGAAGCCGCAGGCACATTCTATGTTTTTGTTTCGCTCCCAGTCCAGCATGGAAGACTAGTTTTTAAATTTCTATAATAAAAAATGAAAAACCTAGATTTTTTTTAAAATACCCGACAGTAATAATGTGTCTTAGCTTGCCTACAGAGCAGTAAAGATATACCTACACACCTAGCTAGTACGTATTTCATACCAAAAGCCACGGCTGGAAAGCAAAACTAAAACCCTAGGCGCCATGGGAGCACCCACTTGCAGCACATGTTCATGTACAGTCGCGTTACTTATCAACCCGTAGAGATTTCTTGATGATATTTAGGATACTTTTAACTCAACAAGAATGGCGTCTTGTACTTGATGATGGCAAGCAAAATTATACTGAATAAGGCTCGTCTTGCCGTACTTGAGAGAGTTTAGACGCCAAACGCTTAGGTATGTAGTGAATGTAGTGAATTTTGGGTGTGGCAGAAAAGATAATATGAAAGCAGGATTAGGTAATGAAGCAGAAAGAGGCTTTGAGGATCATGTGGACTGAAATTGAATGATAGGGTGCGCAACAGTGAAATTAGAAAGAGATGCGGATTGAAAGAAGGTGTAGCGACTAAGATTGAAAAGGTTGTGGTGGTTTGGACATTAAAGGAAAGGATGAGTGAAAGTAGATTTACGAAACTAGTGTACAGAGCAAGAATGGATGGTGTTGTCGGAAGGGGCCACCCTAGGCGAACTTATGCCGATCAAATTGGCGACATTCTTAAAAAGGTCCTAGTTAAAAGTACCCGTAACCAGCGATCATGTATGAAAAGATTAATTAATGTGGAGGAAGTTAAAGAGGTATGTCTGGATCGAAGCAATTGGTGTTGCCTTGCCTCTGCCTACCGCAAAGAGAGACAGGTGAGGTTATGTATGTATGTACTCAACTAGAACACAAGAGATTACTTTATTCCCACTTCTATTAGAATACGAAGTAAATAATGACATATTCTTTCTTTCTTCCTAATACAAAAAGACTTTTCAAATTCGATTTATTTTTGAGTTTAGTGCATTCAGACAAACATACTTTAGATAATTATTTATACAGAAAATACTTCTCTAAGTAAACTATAACTTTAAGGTTACTTTTTTATTTATTTAAGGTAAGTAGGCACTTAGCCAAGTTATCTTTAGGTGTGCAAAAAAATCCATCATGACAATTACTTTGCTAATTAAAATTAATTAGGAAGTGAGTGATTAACACTTTGGCGTGTTATAAGTATTTAAAGACACTCGTTATTATTGCGAACTGGCAAACTGTCCTGACTTTACTTATGTAGACCATACCGTAAATAAATTAAAAAATAGTATATTATGTAACAAGTGAGCGAAGTTGCTAATTACAGTCGAGGCTGTCATTTGAGCCCGAGCCGCAGGCGAGGGCTTAATAATGAGCCGAGACTGTAATTAGCAACGCTCACGAGTTACATACGACGTTTTTCAACACACTTGTGAGTAAAAGACAGACATACGTGATCATAAAATAACAAACACACTTGATAACAAAGCTGTGAATTGTGATTGAAAAATGGCGCCGAACCTCGCGCATGCGCGTAGGTTTTTTTTTCCGTCAAATGTGTCAATGTCTGTATAGCATATACAGCCTATTTTAAGTGAAAATGTTTAATTTGGAGTGGTAAATGCAAATATTTTAATATTTTATGACAAATGATTGTAAATTGTGAATAATTTGTTTAATATACAAATTTATTTTACTAATATAAGGCGCAAACATTTAAAAATGTATATGGATTTGAAGTGGTATAAAACCTCTTTGTTGTTTCTGAAAATATTTAGTGTATAACCCGGACCAATAAAATATGCTCTGTTTTCTCGCATGTTATTTGCACAAAGTTACAATTCAACTTTGTAGGATTCATTATATTATGCACTAGGGTATAATATATTAATGCACGCGTGACTTATAGCCCAGTTTATAGTTCTAAACTCAATAGAATAACGCTCACTTTACGAGCAAGTGTGTTGAAAAAAATCTTATGTAACATGCTGCAGGTGACAGTTCCAGTATCTTTTAACTACCTATTGAAAGTTGCCGTTTACAAATTAGGTAAGTATTTACTTATTATGACTTAGAATTTCAGCTGTACCAAATTCATAACTTATAAAATAATTACTGACTGATAAATTAAATCAAACAGAACCAGAATGTTCCAGTCTACAATGCGATTCAAATGAGAATAGGAACGTCAATGACGTCATCCAGTGTTGCCAACTTTTTTTCTAGAAATAATGTATATTTGAGTCTGAAAAGAATATCAAATAGTATTTTGGAAAAATAAACAGTATTCAATTTATTTAATGTTTTAAACACATATTTTTAGAGAGTCTTGGACAAATTATAAATTAAAGTCTAGCTTAGCTTTCTATGCTGAAAACAGTATTTTGTATAGGTACTTTATTTTTGTTCTACAGTATAATGTAGTAAAAAGAGTATAATACTGTTAAAAGCAGTATGGTTGGCAACCCTACCGCTATCTGTCAAAAGCCACTTGAAAAATAAGGTCTGCAAAAAAAAATATTCAATAAAAAAAGTAACTATTCCTTTATTTGGTTTATCAGAATATTATATGTAATAGGAAACAATAAAAAAATAAAAATAAAAATTTATATTTACGCGCGAATGTAATGGGGATGCATAGTGAAAAATCTCGGAAGCCATGTCAACATTATACGACGACGATGACGAGGCAACGGAAGAAATTGAAAACGAGGAATATTGTTTGGATCTAATGGTAAATAAATTCGATTTTAAATAATATTTTTTTTGCTTACTGTACCTAACTTGTTTCGTCCTAAGTCAGTCCTATTGTATGTAGTACTCATTTGAAACGCATAGTACCAATAAAATGAAATTGAACTCTAAAATCTAAATGGAACTGACAAATTTAACGTCATTCAGGCAACTGTCGCCCACAATCAATCAATCAATATATATAAAACTGTTCCGTTACTGACTGAGTGACTGAGGTACTGAGTGACTGAGTGACTGAGTGACTGACAGACAACGTACAGCCGTAACTACTGGACGTAGAGAGCTGAAATTTAGAACATACATTCTTTAGGGGATGGAGGGGTGCACTAAGGAAGGAATTCCCGAAATTCCCACGGGAACGGGAAATATAGGACTTTTTAGTTTGTATGAAAAATCTTATTCCTTGAGTCTACCGATGTGAAACTTGGTATAAAGGTTTTTCAATGTGTGTCTGATTGTGTTATGAAAGGAATTCCCGAAATTCCCACGGGAACGGGAAATATATGATGTTTTAGTTTGTATGAAAAAATCCCATTCCTTGAGTGCACGGATGTGATACTTGATATAAATTTCCACGGGAAGGGGTTGGACTTTTTAGTTTGTATGAAAAATCTTATTCCTTGAGTGTACGGATGTGATACTTGGCATGAAGGTTCTTCAAAGAGTGACTGGTTGTGCTACGAAAAAAATTCCCAAAATTCCCACGGGCACGGAAAATATACGATTTTTAGTTTGTATGAAAAAAACTTATTCCTTGAGTGCATGGGTGTGATACTTGGTATAAAGGTTCATTCAGTGGGTGTCTGGTTGTATAGTTTCAGAAATTTCCACGAGAAGGGTAGTTAAGTGCATACGAAATTGCGTGATAAAGCTAGTACACTATACAGCGCAGATTTTCCATATTTGGCTATAGGTATAAAACTTTAATTTCAGGGTGTTCGGCATTATCCTATTCTAAAACGTTATTAATGCACCGTCCAAATGTAAACAATAACTTAACGTAATAATGAAATAGTTTCCGCGTGGCTGTAGCTATTAACCACATTTGGAATTTCGCTATGTCCACAAACAAATATGTGCTTATTAGTTATTTGTAACCAATATGGCTGAAATATTTGTAGGTATGCTAGGATAGACGGTTTAGGATCGACCGTCAATGTGGTCTGCTTACTTTTCATCTATCGACTGATACCGTTCGACTAACCAATCAATCAATTCCATCCATCGATAGGTCTGGTAGCTTTAAACGATCGATGGGTACCGTTTAACCGTCGATAGTCGTCGAACGTCATGCTCCCTCAGGCGGCATGGCTAGCGGTAGCGTCGGGTGTCGGGTCACCCTCTTCCCTAAAATATGGTTGAGGAGAGTGATGGCTGGTGCTTGCGTTATACTCGTGAACGGGTGCTGCTAGCGGTGCCAGGTCGTTTTGCTGAAGACTTTATGACTATGTTACTTTTTTGAATTTGACTCTGACTTCCCCATCTCCATCCCATTCCCCCATGTTCACGTCCGTGTTAGTGTCCAGTCTCTGTCCACGACTATCCTCATCTCCATCCACATTATCTGTAATATCTCTCACCTCTATCGCTACATCTATCTACTTCTACCTTTACCTCTATATCTATGTCTACGTTTCTGTCTAGTACTTGATTGCCTAATGTATAAATATAATAGTAGACTCCAGAAGATCACCAACTCGTTCATGGGTCAATGTGTACGCTTTTATAATAAAACTCCAAAATATTTAAGATTAACCCTTCGATAGATTTAAGGATAAGCATAAAGTTTTATTATAAGATATCCGGATGCAAGAAGATTGTAAATTGTTGTTGTTGTTATTGTTATTGTGTATTTTTAAAAGATGATTGCTGTTGAGTTTCTTGCCACTTCTTCTCAACAGATCGACTTTCCGAAGTGGTGGTAGATTCAGTTCAATTTGTAAATTGTGACTTATTTCAAATGTATTTAAATACTTACGAAATAAAGATTCTTTTGACTTTTGACTTTGACCGTCGACAACGATAAATCGAGCCTTATATCGATATTTTCTTAGAATATGGTATTTAGTGTATGTAATTTATTAAGATTATGACATATTTGGTTCAGTGGTCTTAATCATGGAATCAAAACGAGTAATTCTATCTATTATGGTGCGCATATTAGCTTACAAAATAACAAAATAATATTTATCTTGTCGATTCGAGTATTTATCGATGGTTGCATGCTAGCCCTGCTGGCCGTTGTTTCACGTCGACTGAACGTCTATAGACGCTGCGAACTTTTTCCGCCAGGACAACACACACCATTATATTTCAATCATTCTCATTCGTTACTTTACACTACGAAGATTTTAACTGATATCATTATTTTTCTGTTTGACATTTCGACCTGTCAGTTTACTGCATTGAATAACTTGCCAAAGTATAAGTAGTTAATGAAGCTTTCTAACTAACGAACCATAATACATAACCTCACGCCTGTCTCCCTTTGGGGCAGACAGAGACTAGGGAAAACCTCAGATCATAAAAATTTGTATGATCTGAGGGGAAAACCAATTGCTACGACCCAGACATTGCTACCTCTTTGACTTCCTCCACATTCTTTCATACACGATCGCCGGTTACGGGTACTTTTAACTAGGCCCTTTTAAAGAATGTCGCTAAATTAATCGGCATACGTCCGCCTAGGGCGGCCCCTTCCGACAACACCATCCATTCTTTCTCTATACACTTTTTTCGTGTACCTACACGAAGAAAGTACACTTTATCACTTTCCCTCGGTACATAGTACCTACTTGGATGGGTGACCGCCGACTATTCATTTCTCACGACGACTTCCGTGCTTCGGAGCGGAGGGCACGTTAAGCAGTAATAATAATAAATAAATAATAAAAACCCCAGACAATCAACCCACTACATGGCCCCAAGCATAGCATTGTGTTATGGGATGTAGCGAACTAGGGGGAACCTAAAATATAAATACATAAATAGATAAACACCGAGATAGGGAACATTTTTTTTTTCTTGTTCCGTGCGGGAATCGAACCCGCAACCACTGGCGTCTGAGACAGACATTTTTGTTTACCCCATCGCCAAAGTGGTCGTCAGTCGGTCCCAGGTGCTGTATACAGTAGTCGTTAGGGTTTGTTAGAAGCCATTTTGGCGCCCTGAAAGTTCTGAAATCCATCAACCAGCAATGGGCCAGCTTGGTGCGCCAGCCACGCCGAACGCGCTTAACCTGCGATATCGTTTGATATGCACAGTACCTAACCCCGTTCATGACCCCTCCCCGTTCCTTACACCGACTTCATGAGTTCATGAACGAAGATACGTTATTTTAGATTAAAGAAGTTATTAACTGCATTTCATCATGACTATATAATATTATTTAACGTTTTCACACGAAGTTTATTCGTGACAACGGTTACTGTTAAAATGGGTATTTAACAGTGTTTTTTTTACAAAAAGGGACTTGTTACCAAAATGTATTTGGTCGCCTAAAATCTTTGCTAAGGTCAAAAGTGGTTAAAATTCATTAAGATCAGAATTAACTTAGATACTTAAATTCAATCAATTCTTCAACCCAAACTCGTCGTAACCTAGAAGTTAAAATGTGAAATATAACTTAAAAGCTTTATTCTGCTAACCGAGCAAAGCCGAGGCGACTTTCTAGTATTAATAATGTACTATCATAATTCATATGCAAGAATAACAATGTTATAATAACATTACATTAGTACAATGTAAACATTTAAACATTGGTAAGATTCGATGAATAACAACACAGGTAATTTGACTATAAATAAATTAATCTGTAGCTTGAATATTTTAGGTACATCTCGCTATTCTGTTTTAGTTATAAGAAGATATAGGATAGGTTCTAGGTATAGAAAAACTATGTGAAAATCGATTATTAAAAAATAACTAAATAAACTATTAATCACCTTATTATACTGAAAGGTTATGAATTAGGTATAGTTACTCATCTTAAATTGACAGATGCAAAGACTCGGAAAGTTCAGTCGATTCGATAGGTATTGAGTTGAGAGTTGAGTGAGACTATTGAATCGATGAATATGAGCGGCCATCTTGTAATCGTAATTTTATATTTTACCAACTGTGATCAAACAACTAGCAGATCCGAGATATTCTACTGACACTTTCAATTATCATCTCATCATCTCTTGTTATAAATTATAGAGTCGTCTCTAAACCAAATACGTGTAAAGGTAACTGGCTATCCTTTGGAAAGCTAAAGCATGGTAATACAGTATAGATAATATTACCGTGGCTAAAGCAAGCTTCAAGTTATTATTCATAGGTAATGAATGAATGAGACATTTATCCACCTTACCTGTTGAAAAGTGATGGTGAAAAAATTATTTATAATTATATGAATTAATTAATTTATTAATTATAGGTCTTTCATAGGGTCTTTTTTATGAAGATCAAAATATTTAAGGAGAAGGTTAAGATTGATGGGGGATTCAATTTATGAAAAAGTTTTTTTCTATTAGGTAAAAAGATATTTTTTAATTCTCATAAGTTAACAACATTATAGTTTAATCTGTTATTTACGCCTAAATAGCAAGAAATACAAGCGTTTTTCCAACTATTTCTATTAAAAAATATGTTAAGCCTCGATTTTTCAATAGTCAGAAAAAAATGTCACTTAAAAAAATTGTAAAATTTCAATAAAAAAAAATATAGGTAAGTACCTAAGTATACAATTTTTTTGTCATAAATTGAATCCACACATAATTCTTGACCTTCTCCTAAAATATTTTGATCTTCAAAAAAATTACCTGTATAACAAAATAAAAACAGAAAAACATCAAACAATAACAATTTACACAAGGCGGTCTTATCGCTCTAGTTAGAGCGATCTCTTCCAGACAACCTCATTCAGATTTACCTAAAGGCATATGGTACCTATCTACTCTATACAGGGTTAATTTTAATCAGCGCATCACATCTTGCGGGCAGCCTCTCCACATCAATCCCAACAACATTTTTTCTACGACTTTATACAAATCTTGATAAATAACACAAAAATAAAAAAAATAAAAGCGTTTTCTCCTAACGCTTCATTTTGCTAGAAGTGCCTATTATCACAGTACAGATACCTACAGCAATTTAACTTCTTACAAACGGACAAAACGCGAGCTATATCTACGCAGCTCGATCGCGGCATGCGCTCGGCATGCGACCAGTCGCGAGTGTCTGTATGCCGAAACAAATTGTTGATTGAGGTTTACATTAATATGCGGATTGTTTATCCTTTAAAATTTAATAGGTAATATAATACAAGAAGTATTACCGTCTCAGTCGAGGCGCAAGTATTTTTCGGTCGCTAATTTATAAGACCAATTTGTTGTTCAAACGTAAACATGTTTTTTTGACACAAAATGTATTTTTGTTGAACACTTCCTATTCAATTTACAAAGCATTTTATTTGCTTACCTATATAAAAAAGTATATTTGCAGTCACAAAACGATATGGAACTAAAAACCCAAAAAGTAGGTAAATGTAATTTGCCTACTTTATGCTACTTTGTTGCTGAAGGCGGGCAGCCCTATCACATGTGAACGGACCGCGGCGCGGCGCGCGCTGTAGGCATTTATTTCAAAGATGCGGCCGAGTTGAATAACTGTAGATATCTGTACCGTGCTATTATTATTTTGAAGCAATATTTTATTACTCAAGGTGCGTGACATACCTACGCTCAGAGTAAATAAAGCTAAGCCACTAAACCGAGGCTATATATGTTTTTTGTATGGTAAAACAATTTTTTTTAAACTATTAATTTTGATAAGTTGTAGAACTAATGTTTTTGGGATTGATGAGGAGAGATTGACAGCAAGAGGTGATGCGCTAATTAAAATTAACCCTGTATAGTCTCTATATTAGAAACAGTCAGGTTAGGTAGGACAATACCAAACCAGGCAAAACAGGCAACCAAATTTGTAAATATTAAATTAAATAAAAAAAAACAATGCATTTAGAAATCTAAACAAAAGAAGGCAAGATTTTAGTTTAAACTCGGTCGAGAGTAACCTCTTTCTTACGCGCTCAGACAATTTTATGTCGGAGTCTGAAATCAAGTATGGTGCCCTGTGGGCCGAGTCATCAAGTAGGTTTGAATAAACTTCTCCTAGAGTCCTTAATAAAAGATTCCACAAAAACAGAATGTATTTCTTAAATGTATTCTGTTTTTGTACAGGCGTAAGTACATTTTAATGAAATTTTCTAGAAATTTGGAAATGAGAAGAGAAAGGCAAAAACGTACAATAATTATTAAACTAGCATCAAAGTCTTTATAATTTTCTACAAACTCGAAGAATGCAAATACTATTAGTATTTATTTATTACCTAGTGTCAGAATAATACCCTATGGTTATACCTACATGAGTAGGATCCGCTTCATTTCTTAAAATATCTCTCTCACCAATACCACGCTACTTTAGAGCAGGGACCGGAACCGCTTACCCTTAAAGAGGTTTTTGATTGGGTTTTTCATAGACTTGTTTTAAAAAACCCTATCAATTTGGTAACCGTATCGAAGACTTACCCTAATTTAAGGCTTACCATATCAATAGAGTTAGCTTCATGTAAGCAGTAAGCCTATCGAAAACCCTATTGAAGGTTACCGATTCAATAGGGTTTTAAAACCTGCAGGCAAATTTAATCTCTAAGAATATCAAATTATAAAAATATCACCATCTATTCAATCTCGCACTTCGAATTATACTTCCGAATTCAACAGCATGCGCGGAAAGAGATAGAAATAGGCTAACCCTATCACAGAGTAAGCGCATCCGAAAGTAGTTAACTTTATTCAAAGTGTTACCACGTCGATAGGCTTACCATATCAATAGGGTTACACTTCTATATGGTAAGATTTTGATAGGGTTACCCTATCAATAGGCTTAATCAAATAAAGGGGTTTTCCGGTCCCTGCTTTAGAGTAACCCTTACGCCATCTATGAGTTAAATTTATAATGTTCAGAGCCATCTGATGAATAATCCACATACAATAAGTTTCAGTATTGAAATATAGAAGGCGCTATTCGGACATTGTGAGGTTAATCCGCAAACAATTAGTTTCAATAGCAAAATGTAGATGGCGCTTTTCGTATAATGCATGTAAGGTCAGGTCGCAACATAGTTTAATGTTATGAAGAAATAAATGTAGATGGCGCAATGTCTAATAGAATGTCAAATTTTACATTAGGTCCTCATTTAATAATATGGGATCTACAATTTTGTAAGGTCTTTGTTACACAAAATATTT
Source organism: Stenoptilia bipunctidactyla (assembly GCA_944452665.1). NCBI lineage: Eukaryota > Metazoa > Arthropoda > Insecta > Lepidoptera > Pterophoridae > Stenoptilia > Stenoptilia bipunctidactyla. The sequence continues at coordinate 11,111,560 of OX101743.1, forward strand.
TATTTTATGCCAACAGCTTACTGTAATTCTAAATATTATTATTAGTTGGACTTCTGCGACGAAGATGAGGTGGTTTAAGGCCGACTTCATTAAGCACCTTGACGACAAGCGAAACAAAGCTGATCATCATCAACATGAAGCAGATTCCACGTGCTATCTGAAACAAAGAGGAACTTAAGGCAGATAATTGGCTCGGTTGGTGGTGGGATTTCCTATTTAGATATTCATAATTAAGTATATAGATGACTAAGTGTTACTACATTCAAATTCCATATAATAAGAACACCAAATGATGTTACCTACTTTATTATACTTATCCTATTCCAGAGCAAATTGACAGTTTAGTGTTATAGTAGATCTATGATAGTTTTGACAGGATCTATTTATTATTTAAAATATGGTTTTTAACCAGATCTTATCTCGTTTAATTATAATTTATAACGTAATTTGACTTAAAACACAAACAGAATAAGAATGGGAGGAGAAATAAAGTTTAGTTTTTATTTAAATAATAATAAGATTGACAATTAAGTATGTTCGTCTTACATGACGTTTAGTGGGGAAGTGATCATAAAGAGTAGGGTTTATAGGTCCATTCATGAAACCTATTTACCTTTTCAACCGACTTCCAAAAAGGAGGTTCTCAATTCGTCTCTGTGTTTTTTTTTTTTTGTGTGTCTTTGTTACACAATATTACGGACAATTATGAATTGATTTTGAAAATTGTTGTTTCATATGATAGAGGATTCCTGATAGATTAGTCATCACCATTAGCCGGTAGACGTGCTGGTCCACGGCCTCCCTCAAGGTTCTCCACGTTGCTCGATCTCGCGCCGCCATCCTCCTGTGTTTACCGGCGACTTTGACCAGATCGTCGGTCCACCTTGCGGGGGGCCTGACTACGCTGCGTCTCCCAGTACGTGGCCGTAACTCGAGAACTTAATAAAGCTTGTTACACACTCTCGCGAGAATCTCCCGAGAACGCAGGAAACACGCGAGAAACGAGAATGTGGAGCCGATACTCGTATTCTTCTCGCGTTCTCGCGTGTTTCTCCACTTTTTGTCGGTTTTTTGCGGAAGACAAAGGAGCGCGAGAACGCGAGAACAGCAGTGCGATCACAGAACTTTATCGAATCGTTTGTTAACGAATGTTCGTATAGTATGGAGACGGTTTCTAAGAAAAAATTGAAATCTATTCATTGCCGCACGGTCAGTTTAAATAAATGTGTGCCTTGTTAATTTTGAATGTTTGTAAACATGTTGTACTCATAAATATCTGTAAAACAAAAAATTGATCGACTCCACACTCGCATGTTTCTCACTCGTAACATCTCAGCGATGCGCGACTGCGAATGATCATGTCAGTCGAATAAACCACTAATAGTAACTTTAATATTCGGCTTAAGCGTTAGTTTTATACTAACGTCCTGAGTCGAATGATAATACTAATATTAGTAACTAGCTGCTGCCCGCGACGTCGTCTGCGTGAACGCTATGCAGCACCAAACGCACCTACGATTATAACACTGCTAGCGTGATAATATGTAGCCTATATGTTGACCCGACTTCTTAACTATCTTCATGCCAAATTTGAAGTAAATCCATGCAGTACTTTTTGAGTTTATCCCGGAAAGACAAACAGACAAAAATTCTAAAAACTATATTTTTTGTTTCTGTTTCGATTGTAGATCATACCCCAAGTATTCTTTTAAAAAAATATTCAATGTACAGTTTTGACTTTCCTACCATTTTATTATATGTATAGATTACTAACGATGGTTGACTTCAATATGGCCGAATGACCTTGAAAGAAAGTATTCTTGCCCGCGGTTTCACCCGCGTAAATCCCTTAGAGAGAGAGAGTTTTGAAGTAACTCGTAATAGATGTTAATTCAATATAAAAAAAAAACTTTTTGTTTATTTTTTATATTGAAAATGGTCCAGGAGGATAAAAAATAATTTCTTAAATGTTTGATTTGAATATTTATTTACCGACAAATAAAGAAAAAATGAAGAAACATTTTGATCTCATGCCATTATATTCTATGTAGGTAAGTATGCAGATAATAATATTAACCGAACTTTTTTTCAAAACTCTAATTTAGTAAGGTAAAGGCACCAAAGGTTGACACGGCACCAATGCTTGAGACCTTTTGTTAGAAGTATGAAAAGAAAGTATACCTTGATAATATGAAGTACTAGTATGACATTTTTCAACACACTTGCTCGTAAAGTGAGCGTTATTCTATTGAATTTAGAACTATAAACTGGGCTATAAGTCACGCGAGCATAATATATTATACCCTAGTGCATAATATAATGAGTCCTAAAAAGTTGAATTGTACCTTTGTGCAAATTACATGCGAGTAAACAGAGCATATTTTATTGGTCCGGGTTATACATTAAATATTTTCAGAAACAACAAAGAGATTTTATACCACTTCAAATCCATATACTTTTTTAAATGTTTGCGCCTTATATTAGTAAAACAAATTTGTATGTCAAACAAATTATTCACAATTTACAATAATTTGTTATAAAATATTAAAATATTTGTATTTACCACTCCAAATTAAACATTTTCACTTAAAATAGGCTGTATATGCTATACAGACATTGACACATTTGACGGAAAAAAAACCTACGCGCATGCGCGAGGTTCGGCGCCATTTTTCAATCACAATTCACAGTTTTGTTATCAATTGTGTTTGTTATTTTATGAACACGTATGTCTGTCTTTTACTCACAAGTGTGTTGAAAAACGTCGTATGTAACTCGTGAGCGTTGCTAATTACAGTCGAGGCTCATTATTAAGCCCTCGCGGCTCCGGCTCAAATCACAGCCTCGACTGTAATTAGCAACTTAGCTCACTTGTTACATAATATACTATTATAACACTAAGTAGGTATCACCTACAATTTGGTTTTTGTGACTACCCTTTTTATGACTATTATGTAGGTATTGTTCAATCAATCGATCAATCATTTATTCATAATCATAGGTATTAAAAAGGTTTTTAAGACTAGTTGTTTATTGTTTTTCTAATGTGATAGCACTGACAGATGGAATAAGAGAAGAGAATACGTCAGAAATGTGACTATTAATATTCACTCTGCGCCAGGAACATATAGAGAAGGTTATTTTATAATGTGTTAGTGAAATTTTTTGATAAATATAAATGCTACAAAAATTTGTGTACTAGCTGTTTCGCGTGGTTTTAATTTCGAATCCCGCGAGAATATCGGTTTAGAAAACGGCCTTTGTACTATTTCAGACATCACTATGCCAAACATTGAAATCTTTTCGGCCGTTCTGCTGTGATTGAGAAACAAACATCCATACGTTCGATACATCCACTCGTCGAACCCGCGTTTCATACAAAACTCTATACGCGCGTTCGATACGGACGTTCGGAATGCGCCAAGCGCCGCGTATGATACGCGCGTACGGTACGGAACATGTTATGAACGTTTGTATGTTTGAATCTCTTTCAGTAGGTGTTATGTAAATCTATGGGTAGGTGTGCCTATTTGAAGATACGGACGTACGGTACGCGTGTTTGAACGCGTAACGCAGCGTTGGCACTATCATTTGCTAGACTCAACTTTATGTGCCCTAGATGTCACCTATATGTGATTTACTTTCTCCCCCCGGTCAAGTATTAGGGTAGAGGAGTATTTGTTTTTGTTTATAGAAATAAAATATTTTTTTGTGAGGAGAAACAACTAATGTTGTTAAATAATAGTATATTATGTAACAAGTGAGCGAAGTTGCTAATTACAGTCGAGGCTGTGATTTGAGCCCGAGCCGCAGGCGAGGGCTTAATAATGAGCCGAGACTGTAATTAGCAACGCTCACGAGTTACATACGACGTTTTTCAACACACTTGTGAGTAAAAGACAGACATACGTGATCATAAAATAACAAACACACTTGATAACAAAGCTGTGAATTGTGATTGAAAAATGGCGCCGAACCTCGCGCATGCGCGTAGGTTTTTTTTCCGTCAAATGTGTCAATGTCTGTATAGCATATACAGCCTATTTTAAGTGAAAATGTTGAATTTGGAGTGGTAAATGCAAATATTTTAATATTTTATGACAAATGATTGTAAATTGTGAATAATTTGTTTAATATACAAATTTATTTTACTAATATAAGGCGCAAACATTTAAAAATGTATATGGATTTGAAGTGGTATAAAACCTCTTTGTTGTTTCTGAAAATATTTAGTGTATAACCCGGACCAATAAAATATGCTCTGTTTTCTCGCATGTTATTTGCACAAAGGTACAATTCAACTTTGTAGGATTCATTATATTATGCACTAGGTTATAATATATTATGTACGCGTGACTTATAGCCCAGTTTATAGTTCTAAATTCAATAGAATAACGCTCACTTTACGAGCAAGTGTGTTGAAAAGATTATAATTGTATAAGAACATATAAAAACCATATATAAAAATATTATACGGTTTTTATAAAATTAAATGTTCTTTACTCTATTTCCTAAAAGTGTCAACCTTTGGTGCCTTTGCCCTATCCTATGTTTTTATTTTTCAGTAAATTATTTATTTCAGAAAGAACTTCTGTTCAACAAACATTAGTAATTACTATAATTACCTACTTACATTTACTTACGACTAATTCAGTCGACTTAAAGACTTTTAGTTGCTAACATTCCAAGGCGGATTAGTAAATCGACTCGCGCATAACAATAAACTTGCCGTAGCAGTCACTTCAGCGTCCATCCTCATCGAGCAGAAGAACTTTCAGAGTGTGGACCCAAAGAAGTTCTCGCTACAGTTCTCGCGAGAATTCTCGTGAGAGTGTGGAACAGCTATTACGCTGCAACCGCCACCCGTCCTGCGAGCCATGTGCCCTGCCCATTGCCACTTCAGCTTTGCTTTGTTTACTTACTATCATGTAATCCACATACTCTTTTGCACATACAACTTGGTTGTTTACATACTAAACCTCTTTGGCATACACGGGGGAGACTCACACGTATTAAAAATTTGTGATTTATTTGCACTTATGCTATTTGCTACTATTGTTTATATGATAAAATAATAAGAAATATATTATGTTCACCTCCTTCTCCTTCGAGCAGTAAATTATATAAGAAAATATCATATTTGTGACGTATGCAGTTATTTTGCTTTGTCAATTTTTTTAGTCCTAAATGATTTGATGTCTTAGGGTATATTTCTGTAACTAACCAACATAAATGCATGTAATTTTTTTTGGTGAAGTTTAGCTTTATCCCTTCATCATCACAACTCCGTGTATGCCCACTGCAGGGCTATGAGTCTCTCCACTGGGTGACGAGGAGGTTTAGGCCGTAATCCACCACGCTGGCCCAGTGCTGGTTGGTGGATGTCAGATATTTCAGAGTGCCGAAATGGCTTCTGACAAACCCTAACGACTACTGTATACAAGTATACAGCACCCGGGACCGACTGCTTAACGTGCCCTCCGAAGCACGGAAGTCGTCGTGAGAAATGAATGGTCGGCGGTCACTCTTCCTAATACCGGCCGCACCGAGCGCGCTTAACCTGTGATATCGTTTGATATGCACAGTAACCACGGCGCCACTACGACTTCATAGTGCAAATTATATTTTTACAATAATTGCAGCCTAGGTATAAAATATAAAATAAATAATTTGGTTCTCCTGATACATATCGCGCGTCCGTTTGTCATTTTCCAGAACATAATGGAAATCTAGTCGATGAATGAATATAAATTATAATTTTATCGAAAGTTAATAAATGAACCTCTTACAAAATAAAATTTGTGTGATTACAACTACATAGGTGTTTTTCAAAATAAGTAAATAAGAAGTGTAAGCTGCGCTTAACCGTATTTGGTCAGATAAATAAATTAGGAATGTGGCTTCCTGTGCAGGGAGAAGCAAATCTTCTCATCTGTGTTTGGTTTAGGTGGCACTCCTGCCTATTTTATGAAATATATTTTATCATATTAAAACTTCAATTTGTGTTTCGTATGATGCTTTTGGGTTATAGATTCATAAATACAAAAATAACAACAGTGAAGTCTGTAAATATGAAGAGTTATGCATGATTGTAGGTAAATTTCAGATTCATTTGTGCCTGATTCATATGATCAAACCACCATATTGATCAAAAAATAAATAAGTTTTTTTCCTTTCCAACAAGAAATAACTTTTATTGCTTAATTATGCTGCAAGAGAAACATTTTTTTAAAAATGGAATTGCTTTGAAACATAATTTACGCAGATACATAAATACATACATATCCTCACGCCTGTCTCCCTTTGGGGTAGGCAGAGACAAGGGAACACCAATTTACGCAGATTTTAGTTAATTTACCATTAAGACCTGCAATTAAATTCAAGGTCTGAAAATAGTCACTAAAACTGCTAGAACAAGTTAAAGCGCTTCAAAACGTGATAACAGATCAATTTTTCATAAAACACCACACTAAAATCTACCTGAAAATAAAAAATACAGCTTTTTGACGATATTTGCGCTACAAGAATTAACAAATACTGATTCATCTGGACATTTTTAAACATCAATATATCAAAAACTACCATATCAAAACAAGTCCCTCATTAAAATATAATATGTTGTGTTTCATATAAACATATTATGCAACAGAGATAAAATTGAAATATAATTGAACCCTTGAACAATGATATAAATTACAAAGAACACACTCAAAAAAAAACTTTTAGAAAATACTCATCCACTGTTATAATAATAAATAGTATTTTATAGAAGTTTTTTTTTGTTGTAAATAATAGAGATAAATATCATTAATATTACACCCGCACTGATTTTGATTACTTGAATCTCTTCAGTCACAAATCTGCAGGAAGCCATTTCTAGCCGAAATATACTGTAATTTTGTAAATATTTAAGAAACAACATTTATCGCCCTGAATACATAAATGATAAATAAGAAAAATAAAATAACTTACATTTAACATAAAAACAAAGCTCAGTAAGTCACTGTAAAGTAACAAAAATCTAAATACCATCACCTAACTTCAAAAAGACACAAGGTCACTCAACCCAAAGCCTCAGTACCCATTAGTTTCCTTAAAAATCCTATTGCTCTTCTCTAAATCAATTCAATAAAGCCTTCGCCCACTTCCAGCAACCTGTCCCACAGTGGGGCATAGTGGGGCACGTAGAAACTCGCCACTAACATTTTTCCCCACTTTCTTAACTCCATATGATTCAAGGATGTTTAGCGACGAGTCCGGCTTGGGCCGAAATCGAATGGTGGCGGTAAGGGTAAGCACTCACTTGTAGAGCTTTTAGTATTAAATAAAGTAGCAATGGCAACTTATGTTTAAAAAAAAAACGTATGTTTTAAAGACCTTTAGCCAGCAGTGGGTGTCTCCTGGTGTATAATGATGATGATGTTATAAAAGGGCTTTTACTGTATTTAACTTATAAGGAAACTTTGGATCGCATTAAAGGATTGATTTTTGAGAATAAATAAGAGGTTTTATTGGAATTTCTTGGTTTTAAATCATAGATTAGTTATTGATTGATTTACATGTTAACATAATTACATTTAATAATATCGGCCTCTGATCATTAGTATCGTTCGGTTAAAATTAATTTTTTCCTTTGTGTATGTAAAAGCATATAAAAAGTTCTGAAATAATAGAAAAGACAACACTATGTTTTTATGTAGATAGCTATTATACATATAATATTGTGATTGACAACCTGTTTGCTTTTTTCATTTTGTTTGAAGCAGACATACTTAGTTTCTTTTCTTAGTTTACATTTTTTATAGGTGCTATGAAACGTCAAAGGCCGGCTTTCATTATTAAAAGATTAGTATCAAAACATATGATTCTCTACATTACAGAAGTGAGAAAAAAAAATTGACATAAAAATATCACTCGTACAAACTATTTATTTACTTCTTAAATTCCTGATTAGCATTAGAGCTCGAACGTTTGAAAATATTGATCACTAAAAAGTCTATTAATGAAAATCAAATCAGCAGTAATATAAGAATATTCGAAATAATATTTTCAAAATGTCATTTTTGTCAACCAAAATAAACATTATTACTTGACCCATAAAAGCTATCAAACGAGTGCTTACCCTAAAGATGCCTACGCGCATACCGGTCCCCTCTCACTTTACACGACTCCAACCATTCAGTAAGAAAGAAACCACGCCGCTAGACAGACGTCTTCAAACGAATCGAATAAACAAATAAAACTCTACAAGTGCAATGCTTTAAAAAAAACGAAAAAAAAAACAACAAAAAAGTGCAAAAAATTGAGTGGCAGGATTTTTCATTCTTCGATTTTTCTTTTCTTTTTTCGGTAATGTTTTTCTGAAGTGTCGGTTTATAATGCTTCAGCCGAGATTAGACTTTGGTGTTGGTGGCAATATGGGAAGGAACACTGTTAAGTTCTGGATGTGCGCAGGCGCTATCTTGTTGTTTTCGACTTTAGCTTCGTGTCAAGGTAAGTTGCTTTTACATCGCTTTTAAGTGAGCGGTCACGATATTTTTTGTCTTTTCGATCATTTCGAAAGACCTAGATACGAGTTCTTATTTTTAAGTTTAAAATAAATGAACAAATATGTGTAAAAAACATGTTTTTAAAAGAAAACTTTCGTATAAATATCGGTAAATGAATTGAAAGCTCCTCCATAAAAAAGACATCAACGCGCTCTACATTTCATATCTCCATATGGCGTTGGCCTAGTTTTGAAGTTGTTTATGTTTATCTTTAATTGAGCTTACCGTACATATTAAATTAAATATTAAAATTGCTAATTTTAGACCTTTGATAATGATAACTCAACTTTTTTAAACTATAATGTAGCTTTCGTAAAAAAATTACAAACTGCTGTGCCATATACCAATTAACTCAATTATGTATAATTATTGTAAAAACCTACAAAATTTCGTGAAGATGAAGAAACGTCGAATAGCCAATTTCAAAGAAATGTAATGTCAAGGATTGTGTTTCGAAAACATCTGTTAATATGCAAACATTCCGATTTACCTAATATGATGAACAAGTTTTGATGCAATTATTAAAAATGGTCTTTTGATGATAATAGATTCTAAGGTGTGGTTGAATGTTCACTCATATCAATCAGGTTTGAATCCCAGCAGAGTAACTTTAGATATTAAACTTTTCTAAACTTAACAGTTGGGTGTTAGGATACCCATTAGTTCCGCTATGTGTTCGCCGTAACATAACAAAAAGCTTACTAAGTTAAGCATGTATATTATTACTTATTTAAGGTAAAGGAAGATTTTAACTGTTATATGACTTGTCACTTGTTTCCTATTTTTTGAGACTAGGTTACCCGACGTGGTTTTTCTCGGAAAGCAGAGCAAATTTTGAGTCTTCTTGTTTTCATACTTAAATAATAAATAATAATACCAAATCATAGTTAATTAATTAATTAATTATTAAATAATCCTTGTATAAATAAATCCGTTGGTTGGTGCAAGCTGAATGAAAATCTGTTTAGTACATTTGAGTTTATCGCATCAAAGTTTTAGAATATGCAAACAAATACGATATTATGTAAATATTTAGCCTCTTTTCTAAAATACATAATAATAAGTAAACCATTATTATAAGTAATAAAAGTAAATAAAAGGTTAAGTTTAAGTCTAATATATTTTCCGTAAGCAATATGAAAAATAATTAACTTATGGTGAAGTAACTATTTAAGTTTTCCAATTGTAATTTACCATAATAGAGGAATTCATTAGGCAATCGTCGTAGTAAGAATGAGTTCAAAAAATATAGTCTATAAGCTTCTTCGAGACTTGGGTTAGCAATTAATATGTATTATTCTAAAACGAATCTGTTATCGTACTTGTAAAAACGAGAAAGCTGACTTGCACAAAAACATAAATCTATCTAACTAATCGGTTCCTATTAACTAATGAAGTTGACGCAAGGAATATAGGTAAGCTGTGTTTCGTTTTTTTAGCCTAATGACATCATGTCATTTGAGTTAATTAGAGAAACATTGCGTAATAAGTTATAAAAAAAAGAAGATGATTGTTTTAAAAAGGGTTTTTAACCGGATTTTTTCATGTTTAAGATTTAACTTAATTTTGAAACACAACAAAATGTCGAATGAAAATGTTTATGATCTTAGGAAAGTCGGTTAAAATGACTTTTAATTAATTTATCGGGATTACTTAAGGTAAGGTGTTGATGTTCTAAGTAGAGTAAGATTTACATACATAACTTAACGCCTGTATCGCTTATGGGGTAGGCAGAACACCAGAGGCTATAAAACCATCTGATGTCACGTTTGACAAATTTGGAGGTATTAAAATGATGGAGAGAGACTATTGAAGTGACAGGGGGTCAGGGTATCGCCCGCAAAAACGCCATTAAAACCTCTGTCCTTTAACTGACTTTTACAGTATATCATTCGATTTGACAGGTAAAGCAACGTTTTAAGGATGAATGACCGCCGAAAATGAATTCAGTACGACAACTTCGACATATTAATAAAAGTTATAATGATGACTATATTGATTATTTATGTTTGATAAATAAGTAAATTGAGGTCAAACATAAAAAAAAACAAGAAAAAAATATAGTCTAATCCAAATTTCTTTTCATTCAAACCCTAATCATATAAAATAAATCTGTCTGTTCATCTCCAATCAACTACTAAACGACTACAACCTTAAACTCAATCCCACAGTGACGTCACTGCGCAAGTGAAAGTCGCATGCGCATCTGTTGGCGGTCAAAAGGCCACGCTTTTCCCTGGTTCGATGCTCGGCGAAGTACTTAAATTAGGAATCGCTTATTCAGTGTATCTGTTAAAAAAAATTTTTAGGACTTCATAGTTTTTTAGTATCTATAATTTATTTTCATTACGATAAAAAGTTTCTTTGTATGATAGTGAATAATACTAGTGAAACTTTTTGGATTTAATAGCCTGAAAGTCAAAATACAAAAAAAAACTTATTTCATACAATAAATAAGTGAATTACTACCACCACTTCGGAAAGTCAATTTTTCCGAGGAAGGTTTTATATTTTAAAATCTATTTTAAACGGGCTTATTAGAAACTCAGCCAAAACCACGTGGAGGTGCTTGTATTATTATAAAAAGTACTCTTTAGCTTTATCATTACATTGGAGGATTTAATGGCGATTTTGCGGGCGACAGGCTGAACCTCTGTCACTGCTATAGTCTCTCTCCATCATAATAATACCTCCAAATTTGTCAAACGTGATATCACATGATTTTTATAGCCTCTGGTGTTCTGTCTACCCCATTAGGGATACAGGGGTGAAGTTATGTATGTATGTTATGTATATTATCTTTAATTAATTCATTTTTTAATTACATAATAATCTTCATAACAAAGCTAGACTTTGAACCCTGTACTTTGAAAATAGCGTTCAATTTTATTAAAACAAATATATTATATCATTTTGTCTTCGTTGGTTAATATCCCGTGAAGACGCCTTAATAAAAAAACACAAAATAATATTTAAATGTTTAAATAATAAAATTCATAGCTTAATTCTAAATATAATGTTTTAATATTTATGTCGAAACTAGATCCATAAATTTGCTTACATTTATATTAAGCATTTTAATATATTATAATGTTTTACTACTTAACTGTAATGTTAGGAAAATAAAAAGAGTATAACACCCCAAAAAAATTGTCGGTTTTCGCCCCCTAATTGCCCTTCCGCCCCAGAGCACGGCTAGCATGCAATCATCGATAAATAGTCGAATCGTCATGATAAATATTATTTTGTTATTTTATCCTATTATGTAAGCTAATATGCGCACCATAATAGATAGAATTACTCGATTTGACACCATGATTAAGACCACAGAACCAAGTATTGACAATCTTAATAAATTACATACACTAAATACCATATTCTAAGAAAATATCGATAAAAGGCCCGATTTATCGTTTTCGACGGTAGCATGCTAGCCCCGCTGGACGCTAAGCATGTCGTGAAGGACGACTAACTTAAGTGATTTCCCCTTGTCTGTAGGACTCCTTAAGGCTAGCTACCACCCTTTATAAAAAATTTGTTTGTCCTTTTATAATATTATCCATCACTAAGGTAACACCAATTTTACTTCATGAATTTGTGACAACGACACTAAGTAAGGTATACCAAAGTATCGTAGTCGTAGTAAGTATGTGAGTAGGACAAACAACGGAGTTTTCTAAATGTAATTAAATAAATTCAATACACGATGTCTAATTAATATTGGATACACGTTTTCTGAAGGTACTTATAATAAATTAAATAACAGTTATTTAACATATTGGCATATGAAAAGAGTTTATAATCTAGATACATAATTAGAAATATTGATTACTTGTTGCCCCACAAGGTATTAGATAGACAACATACAGTATTGAAGTCAATGTAGGACGAAAAATGAATTTTTTTAATATTTAACTATTTACACATGAATTTTAGAAGCCCATTTAAATATAGAATACAAAAAAATCGCAAATACGACACTTGTTAACCGGATTTATCGCGTATAATTTTCTGATTTACATTTCTTGACGTTTTGGTGATTTATAGACCCTGAGCTCAGTCGCTTATGACCAGACGATTAAAAAGTGTTTTTTTTATGATTATAAATGGCGTTTTTTTTATATTGTAAGGATAGGACGTTTGTCTTCCATGCCACCTGATGGAAAGTGCGCATGAAGACTATGGTGTTACACGTCCATCCACGAGAAACCTATTCACTCGACACTTAAAAGTTCCAGGACTGTAGTGGTCAGGAAAAACTACGTAAATTTAAAACTACGTAACAAAAACCGTTTAGACGATAATTATTATAAAACTATTATGTTTTAATAGCCTGCGGTAGCCTTTTTTTTTATAACAGAATGTCCTAATATAAGACTTGACAGAAAACAAGAAACTTTAAAGAACTATTCCAACAGTTAGTCCGTCCGATCATCCTCATCAGCCAGGAGATGCTCTCTCATGGACAAAGGCCTGCCCCAAGGTTTTCCAAACCGCTCAGTACGGCGCTGTCCTCATCCAGCGTTTACCGGCTACCTTGATTAGCAGGGCTATCGCGTAACTAAAGTAACAGCGCTGTGCTTGACGACGAGATGGCAAAGATTTCGTTGTCGAACACACTGATGTTATATTATATTTATCAAAATACCAAAACCTAAAGAAAAGTACCCGTAATCGGCGTTCATGTATGAAATGATTGATGAACGTGGAAGAAGCGAAAGAGGTATGTCTGGATCGCAGCAATTGGTGTTCCCTTGTCACTGCCTACCCCAAGGGGAGACACGCGTTAGGTTATGTATGTATGTATGTAAAGAAAATTGTCAAACAGTTCGACGAATAACAGATTCTTACTCACGCCGTCATCAGCGACGAGCGCTGGTATCGTGTTATGATATAAGTTAATATCAAATATGTCACTCGTCGCTGATGCATCGTTGAACTCGACGTTGTTGTTTAGGAGAATAGTCCTGCTGATCGTTGGTCGAAAGCAGTTATACAAAATAATCAACGAAAGCAGAGCATTAAAAAAACCGACTTCACGTCAAAACTTTGGTTGAGTTGAGAATGTCATCAACGTAAACATTGTCCGAAATCATACATATTTCTTCAAAAGTAATTAAAAACTAATTTTCAATGAAGTACCCAATTGATTTCGATGAAATTTATATGAGACTAACTATGAAGTATCCTCTATCATATGAAATAAGAATTTTTTAAATCGATTTATAATTTTCCGAAATATTGTGTATCAAAGACACAAAAAAAAACATACAAACGAATTGAGAACCTCCTTTTTTTTGGAAGTCAGTTTATAAGACATTTAACCAATCTCATGAAAGCATAGACGATACAGTTCATGAAAGTATGCTTGTGTTTCAGAATAAGATTAAGATCAGCTTTTGCACAGACACAATAGCCTGATTATTAGATTGACAATGCAGCCTTAGGTCGGCAACACATAATTCATTCTACCATTTTAATTATTGATGTCTATGAGTCCAAATTCCACTTGAAATTTGTTGGATCTATAAACTTATTTACCATCCTTAAATAAATATTGTTATCAATCACACCAAATTATCTTAACAATATTATTTTGCAGTGGATATTATAGGTAACAGATAAAGGAATTAAAAATACATCTAAACCTATGACTTGACAGCCAACATCTGTGTAAAACACAATTATCCACCCTCACTGAGATTCGCCCCAGGACCTCCTGCCATATAAGGTAATGTGTGTACCACCACACCATTGAGCTGTCAAAACTTTATAACCTCAAAATAAAACACTTAAATCTAGACTTTGATTGGAGAATGCCTTAATAAAGTATTACCTCATGCGGCGAATGACATTTTAGTATGACCGCTACTTTACGCAACGTATTTCGACATGCGGGTCAAATGATATTATGCTGTACTAATAGCTTAAAGATTTGCTCAATGTGTTTTTAGTAAGATTATATTATGTTTTAGCCGCGTCGGGTCGTCTAAGAATTGACTTACCGCACTTAATTGGCGTCCTGAATGGCTAATAATTCAACCTCGGTAGTATGAACCCTTCCTGTTGAGTTTCTTGCCATTTCTTCTCAACAGATCGACTTTCCGAAGTGGTGGTAGATTCAGTTCAATTTGTAAATTGTTTGACTTTTTTCAAATGTATTTAAATACTTACGAAATAAAGATTATTTTGTGACTTTTCCTATAAAGTTTACATATAAGATTTCGCTAGGAATAAGCAGTACCTTTGTACCATTTAATTATATTTCTTTGTTCTAGTATTATTTGTAGTGTGTACTTACATAAAAAGATAATAAGATCTGGTCAAAATCACCGATTTACGCTGGATGAGGTCGGCGAGGAACCGAGAGATGTGGAAAACCTTGGGGAGGCCAGCAGTGGATGTCTACAGGTTGCTGATGATGATGATATAAAGTCTTCTAACAAATATAACAACTCCTGAGGTAATTTGTTCCGTCAATATTTTCTGAAGAGTCAGTTCCTTTTCATGTTAGACCTCATCATTACCGTCAAGTGAGATTGAGTTCAAAAATAGATTTAATCACCTTTACAATTTAAATTCTGCACAATTCATTAGCCCATCTTATAAAGTTCCCAAAAATATTCAAGATTTACTTTAAGATAAATTTAAAGAAGCTGTAATATAAAAGTAAGATTTAAGATAAATATAGGAATAAACTGAACATAAAAGTCACTGCTCGAACAATGATTGCTGTTGAGTTTAAATTTGTAAATATTAAGTATAATAACTTATTTCAAGTCTTTGAATGTAAAAACCAAAAAAAAAAAAGATTTTTAATATTTTTGGTGGCTCTTTAGATATTGCAACTTTACCATTTTTGATCTTGAACGGATTCTGTTCTACCTTTGTTGCTATGTTCGATTTACTTCAAACAAATACCGAAATAAAAACCCATTACTAAAATTTCCAGAAACAATATTAAAAATAAATAAAAATAAGTAGGTACTACATTTAACAATAAAACCAAAAGAACCATCAAATCGAAATCTTTGAAATGACCAATTTTAAAAGAGTACCGTTACATCTTGTTAGCACATATGGAATTATAACAGTTTTGTGTTTTTTCTCTCTATCCAGTATTTCGAAGTTGTTGAAATAATCAAGCTTATATTTTAGCTACAGTTTTGGTCGAACGAGCTCGCGAAATTACACAAATTTAATCTGTCCAATTACTTTGTATATTGTTAGAGACGAACAACTATGTGGGTTACCTGGTGTTAATGTATTAACAACCATCGATAGATAGGAGGTTTTTCAGATCTCTTGTCACATATTCGATAGTAGGTCTTGGTGCTTGTAATTAATTATCCTGCCTTTTTTCCGGAATACTACAAATCTTAGCTGATACTACAATCTTGATTTGATGGAAGTAAGAGAGCCAGTGGACCTATAACAAGACAGGCACGATTCCAAAAGTCCAGAGTCTTTTCCGCTATTATATTCATAAGTACTAGTTAAATAAACTGAAACACCAACTATTTGACCTCGAAGTAAGATCATTTGGAAATTACCCAGCGGAAGTAGTGGGTATTCTTGTGTACACTCAGACTCATTCTCTCTCACCTCCATCGCTACGTCTATCTCTACCTCTATCTTTACCTCTATATCTTTGCCAATGTATAAATATAATGGTAGACTCCAGAAAGTCACCAACTCGTTCATGGGTCGCTTTTACGCTTTTATAATAAAAATTCCAAAAATATTTAAAAGTAACTCTTCGATAGTTTTAAGGATTAGTGTTGTGTAAAAAGGTCTACTATAAGATATCCGGATGCAAGAAGATGGGATTCCCTGACTGAAAATTGTTATTGTGTATTTTTAAAAGATGATTGCTGTCGAGTTTCTTGCCACTTCTTCTGAACAGATCAACTTTCCGAAGTGGTGGTAGTTTTAGTTAGATTTGTAAATGGTTCGACTATTTCAAGTGTACTAAAATACCACGGTACAGGTATCTACAGTAATTCAACTCGGCCGTATCTTTTAAATAAACGCATACAGCGCCGCGGTCCGTTCACATGTGATAGGGCTGCCCGCCTTCAGCATTTAAATTACATTAAAAAAACTATTTTGTGTTTACTTCCATTTAGTTTTGTGACTGTAAATATACTTTTTTTGTATAAACAAACAAAATACTTTGAGAATTGAATAGCTTTGTTCAACAAAAATACGTTTTGTGTCAAAGAACCATGTTTACGTTTGAACAAAAATCGGTCTTATAAATTAGCGACTGAAAAATACTTGCGCCTCGACTGAGACGTACGAAATGATGTATTTTAAAATTTTAAAGTTGAAAAAATCCGCATATTAACGTGTACTACGTCAATCAACAATTGTTTCGGCATGCAGACACGCGCGACTGCCCACATGCCGAGCGCATGCCGAGATCGAGTCGCGTAGGTATAGCTCGCTATATGACTGCATAGTATTACCGTAACCATATTTCATCATCACAACTCTTTGTAATGAGCCCACTGCAGGGTATAAGTCTCTCCCCTGGGTGATGAGGAGGTTTAGGCCATAATCCACCAAGCTGGCCCAGTGCTGGGTGTTGGAACCATACTTAAAACAGATTTACCTAGCGGTCGTAAGCTTATTTGTATAGTTAGCATTTCACGGTACTCAACAATAATAAACATTATGAAGGCATGTAAACCAGTGTTTAACTCTGACTCGACCAATTAAAAAGTGGGACGCATTGCCTCAGTAAAGTTGTTATTGTGGGGTGCCAGTTCTTACCAGCGGAAAACAAATGGTTTAGGAAACTAAGGTATGTTTGAAAAGGAAATCTTTTGGCATCAAAAGTTTGGTGGGTTTTCAGTAAAGAGAATGATTCCCGTTGTTCGGTTTTTAGCCTTTTGTAACTTTTTAAGTTATAATATACTCTAAGCAGGTTATTGTTAAATAACGTAGTTTCCTATAACAGTAGGAATTTGACGGTTAACCTCATTCATTTAATTTCTATATCAGTGACTCATCTTATAAATCCCCAAACAATCAAACGAACTACATGGCGTTAAAGTAAGCAAAGGCTTTAAAGTTATCACCCTTGGTAAGTGATAACTTATAAGTGATCATTTTATTAATTAAGTCTCAAGAGGAAACAAAGGTTAATAGACACAAGATAAAGGGACTTGTTACAATAAAAAAAAGTTAATATTGTATAAAGTTAAATTAAATAGTGATACCGGAGTCTGTAAAGAACCCAAAAATTGAGTTTAAAATATAGCAATAAATACATACATAACTTCACGCTTGTGTCCCTTATGGGGTAGGCAGAACACCAGAGGCTGTAAAACCATCTGATGTCACGTTTGACAAATTTGGAGGCATTATAATGATGGAGAGAGACTATTGCAGTGATAGGGGGTCAGCCTATCGCCCACAAAAATGTCAATAAAACCTCCGTCCCTCAACTGACTTTTACAGTATGCCCGGGAAGAGAAGCAGCTGGCACATTCTATGTTTTTCTTTCGCTCCCAGTCCAGTATAGAAGAAATAAAGTCGTTTAAATAAAAAGAGTGTTAGTAAAACCCCGCTAGTACTCGAACCAAACCCTTCCTATTCAGAACTTGGAACCTGTCGGCTGTAGGTCAATGGGTTTCCTCCGCGCGTAGCTTACGGTTATCAACTCTTCATATCGATTGGCGATAGAAAAAGTTATGAGGTTATAGTGAAAATGAGGTTGGCGATAAAATCATTTTTATCTCAAGAAAAGTTGATATGGGGCGTTGGATTTAGATGATGGTAAATAGGTACAGGGAAAATTGATGTCATAGAATTATAGATGGTAGGATTGATGAGGCATTGCCGAACGCTTATAATTTTTTTCTTTTAAATAAAGTCTCGCCCGACTGGTCCACTTGAGACTAAATATAAGGTGTGATAAAACCTTTTAATGTGAAATGAATCATTCAAACTTGAGAATGTAGTAAACTTTACAAGAGCCTCTGTGAACTTGGGTTATCATTGCTTAACAAATTTTACCCAAAACTGAAAATTTCAAGAAAGAGCCTTAAATCATTACTATAATAACTGACCTTAGTTAGTAACCTTGTTAGCACGTGTTGACATTAACGATGAAAAATAAAAAAAAACACCAACATCGATATAAAAATGTCGATTAAAAATTATCGATAAATTTCAACCAATCAGCGATCGATAACAACCACGCCTTCTCACAATTAAGACCATCACAAATGATCCTCTAATTAAGTGAAAGTACAGACTGGCAACACCGAGGCTGACCAGGTGTAGTTAACACAAATACTTTGCATTCACAAGTTTATATCGTTTCGACGATATTTGTACATGTGGAGAGGGTATAGCGAGAGCGGATTGTTTTATTGTTTAAATTCTTAGTAAATATATTTTTTAAGTTTAAATATATTTTATATATAAAAATACAAAATAAAATTGACCCCGGCTGGGACTCAAATCTCCCGCATTTCGAGCGGGCACACTACCAACTGAACTTACCGAGTCCTGGCCATTAGTCATTGAAGTTACTGAGCATATTAGATTTTCGTTATTTGCTAAAGTAGCTCCATCTTGTGGTCATGCTTTGCAGATTCTATTTTTAGTAATTACCAATTAAAATTATGGATGTGCTCAGCTGCGGCCTACGGGGCTATTCGCGTAACTATAATAACAGCGCTGTGTGCAACGACGAGATGGCAAAGATTTCGTCGTCGAGCTCACAGTTGTTAAGTTTAGCAGAATACCAAAACGTAAAGAAAATTGTTAAACAGTTCGACCAATTACTCACGCCGTCATCAGCGACGAGCGCTGGTGTCGTGTTATGATATTAGTGAATACCAATTATGTCACTCGTCGCTGTTGCATCGATGAACTCGACGCTGTTGTTTAGGAGAATAGCGTTGCTGGGTTCTAGTCCCTGCCACACCAGTTTAAGAAACAAACTTCTCTAAACTGGCTTTGGTCTGGGTGTACACTAGGGAACCCCATAGCTCTGCTGGGTGGTCTAAATAACACAAAATTAAATAAAAATATTCTGAAAACATAAAACCAACTTCAAAATTGAACTAAAAAGTAGTAAATAAAAACGATAATATCTGTCTTAAATAAACTCACTTTAATATATCAACTAAGGATTTTTGAAGTGTAGTATCTAAGTGTAGTAGTATGTGTAAAAAAAGTTACTGAAATCTGACTTGTAGTTCAGGAGATATGCAAACAGAAACATACATACGTACACTTTTGAAATTTGGCACATTTGTTCAGACGCTGATATAGACTAACATTGCGAAAACTGGGCAGTTCGGAACATATTACAGACATACGGGTAGAACTGATAACCTCCTTTTTTTGAAGTCGGTTAAAAAGGCTTGACTTTAGGCAACATGGTTAATATGTCAGTTTGGTTTATTTATTAATTACTTAATAATTTAAGTTTTATAACGCTCCAGACTTAAAGTAAGAAGAGTTTGATAAATCCTTTTGGAACTAAAAAATAGCCAAACAAGTTGTCTTACAAACAATATGTTATAAGTACTAAACACGCCTGCAAGGAATTGAATCCACTTAGTTATAATTAGCCACTTTGGCGATGGGGTAACTCTGTCGGCCTCAGACGCCAGTGGTCGCGGGTTCGATTCCCGCACGGAACAAGAAAAGAGAATGTTCTGAGTCTGGGCCTATATCTATATATGTATTTATATCCTAGGTTCCCTATAGTTCGCTACATGGTATCCCATATCACAAGCTCTGCTTAGTTTGGGGCCATGTAGTTGGTATGATTGTCTGAAGATTTTATATAATTATCAACCGACTTCCAAAATAGGAGGAGGTTCTCAATTCGTCTGTATGTTCTCTTTTGCATCTTTGTTACACGATATTTCAGACAATTATGGATTGATTTTAAAAATTATTGTCTCATATAATAGAAGATATTTCAAAGTTGGTCCCATTTAAATTTCATCGAAATTGGTTGAGTTCATTAAAAATTTCAAACTTTTGAATAAATATGTATGCTTTCGGAGAATGTTTACGTTGATGACATTTCCAAGTCAGTCAAAGTTTTGACGTGAAGTTGGTTTTTCTAATGCTTTGCATTCGTTGATTATTTAAAGATAACCTTTTGGAAAGACACACTGGCACATTAATATACAGTAGTAATAAACCACAATCTCACCAATTTTGTAAATGAAGATGAGATCAAAGATAATGAAATCGAGTTACCTATAGGAAGAAACTCTTTATAAAATTTCACGCGCTAGGTATTTATTTGGCAGCAGATTAAATGAAGGGCTTACTTAAAGATATTTATCATAAAAACTAGCCAAAAAACTTGGGTTATTCTTGTGTAAAAATAGCCCTAAGCTATTATATAAAAATATTTATTTATAATTAACTGCTATGAGAATCGGCCTCCTTTGATGCCATAAAATATTGCGCCACCGAAACCATCAAACATATGAGGAGATACAATCAAACAAATAGAAATAAATACATAACGCTTCTTCTGCTACAATGACCATACCTTTATATGTCCATTACTTTCACAACTTAAGATTAAAGGTTATTAATCAAACCTTAACTCCCAATAAGCACTCTATTCTTAACACCATAAGATTGAAAACCCCATATCAGAGTTTACCAAATGTAATTATAAGGTATTGTATTACTATCGACTTTAAAAAATAGAGAGTAAGGTTTAAAATTGATTGATAATTATAGATAATTTAAGATACTCGGTGTTTTGTTATTGGACTTTCTAATATATTTGAGAGTTCGTAGTGTTGTCCGCTGATTTGACACCATATCATGTTTTATCTTTTACCTCAAGATAAATAATTTCGCGATTGTTTTGAGATAGTCGTTATTTTTATACTACCTAATAGATTTGAATCCAAAACTATCTAGAACGTTTGAAATACCTCAAAGTACAAAATACCTTTTGGTTATTAGAGACATCAATAAGGTATGAGACTTATTGGATACTAGCTGTTTCTCTTGGTACACCCGCGCAATTTCGAGAAGTCTATGTGCTATTCCAGACTGTACACTATCACTATGCCAAAGTTCATCTAAATCCGTGAAGCCGTTTTGCCGTGATTGAGGAACAAACATACATATATCCATCCAAACTTTCACATTTAAAATATTAGTAAGATTAGATATCTGGATGAGTATTGCCATCCTTCCTATGACGTAGCTATAATATCCACGAACTACGGATAAAGAAAAGATTCCATACTGATCACAGGAACAATTAGACTTATTTTGCCTTTAGTGGCTTATTCCATCTATATAGGTACTTTGAATTATTTCTTGGGCTTAAATGTCACTTCCCGACATCTTCCGATGTAAGAATTTAAAAAATGTATTGAATAATAAATAAACAGGGTGACTGGTGACAAATTTTAGATACTGAAGGAGATCACCCTGTACTCGATTCTGGTCATAATTATGTATTAAAAGTAGATACTTAATTTTTTGTTACTATTTATTTTATTTATTTATCGCTGCTGATGCTAGATTAACCATGCGTTGCGTAATCAATTCTTTAACTTTCGGTAAAGTTTACATATTATTTATATTTTTATTATATTTATATTTTTTCTCTTCATGTTTGATCTCAAACTATCACGTCCTCCAATTTCAAAAGTGACCCACCAATCATCCTTTACAGATCCAGAACAAATATATCGACAGATTTACAAAAAGGTAAAATCATTTTATTTCTTTTAAAATTGTAATTAATTCAACGTTACTTTTATGATGGTTGCTGGTTAGACTGGTCAGCTCTTTACTGATTTTCGATCATTAGCAAAGCATTAGGTTAATTATCACCTGTTATCACTCTGTATGCACAGTTTTTATATTATATAATTCTTTTACATATTTAGCCATAAGCATGAAACAAAAATCGAGTGTAGCCAAAACTAACTTCCTCAAAACAAGCAAACAAATTATGTCAGTAGGTACACCAATCATTTATTACCCAATTTTCTTTGAACTTCACTATACCGTTACGCAATAAAGACTATTATTGCAGCTCATATCTATGACAAATACATAACATGTCATTGAACAAAGAAATTGGATAGATTTGGCAATACAACGAAATAAGTCAAACTGTATATTTGCCAATTCAGTAGGGCTAAAATAGAGACGTCGATAATATTTATCGTGGTATTATATCGAGATTTGACATTGTTTATCGTTCTGTCGACAGCTTCGAGTATAGCTGCGAGATAAATCTATGTTTATCTGCCAAATGATTTTTTTATCGACGAAGTTTTGTCATGCAATTTTATCCTTTGTCTTAATTTTACTGATTTATGAAACTCCGATGAAAGTATCACATTATGATGCGAATTTCTACTTTTGCTCTAAATAGGTTTTTTATTTTTAATATCTTTCAAAATATTAAGAAGACAAAAACTACTGTCATAGATATTTCACTTTCATTTGACGCCTACAACACTGCTGCCATCTGTTATCTATTCCTGAAACAATTTCGTGAAAACTCGTATTCGAAAGGAACAGCGAACTTCCTAATTGATCACTTACCGAGAACAAAGTAGGTCAAAATAAACAAAGCGGTATTACACGAGTCATAAAGATGTTTATTGATAGATACTCAATAGTTGGACCGTTTGAAACAATGAATACAAAAGATACAATGTAAAGTCGAAGCGTATATCTCAGAAAAAATTTTTTCTTTCACTAGCACTACTATACCAAGGTTAGAAAAATAGAAGAAATATAAATCATAGTATTGAAATACTTGGCCTTTTTGAATTATAAATGTGAAGCTTTGGATTGATATATGGATGTTCGTTCCTCAATCACGGTTCTATGCTGGACTGGGATCGAAAGAAAAACATAGAAAGTGCCAGCTGCTTCTATTCTCGGGCATACTGTAAAAATCCGTTAAGGGACAGAGGTTTTATTGACGTTTTTGTAGGCGATAGGCTGACCCCCTGTCACTGCAAAAGTCTCTTCCCACCATTTTAAACCTTCAAAATTTTCAAGCGTAACATCAGATGGTTTTATGATCTCTGGTGTTCTGCCGACCCTATAAATAAGGGACACAGGCGTAAAGTTATGTATTATGTATGTATGTATTAAATTTGGCAAAGAATAGCCCTACCACCCTTAAATTGTTAGCCTAATGTTGTTAGCCTTTCAGGATTAATTGAACTAACATCTTTTATATAAAATTATCGCTTTGCTGAAGCAGTTTCATGCTATATTTGTATCATGGATATAAAACCGTCAATTACCATCCGAAACCAATAAAAAGATCATTTCATATAGAAACAACTCAACTCCATTTGCATAATAGCAAGCCTTCGACGCCTTAAACGAAAAGGTCATATCCAAAACATGATCTACTTCCCTTGATAAGTCTATCAGGAAATCACTTTATCGATCGATATGCATACTTTTGTCACATTACTTTTTATGAAGGCTGTCGTTAAGCACTTTTACTCTCAGAGAGTCGATATTCGTAAATAGATAAGTAGGAAGTATTGAGTTTTAAATTGACATTAATCTATAATTTCTTCCGGTGTAAGTGAACTTGAGTTTTTGATTAGAATAGTATAGTTTTTTTTTATAATAAGTCTAGCTGTTGCGTGCATATATTGCGACCTTGTTTGATATCGAATAGTGTACAATTCTGTGCCAATGAACGACTAATGAAATGGCATAATATGTAGGAAAACAATTATCTAGATTTTAGGTACAATTTAGCTATTAACTCATAGTTACTACTTGTTGAGTCTCGAGTTTTGAGGGCAACGTATATATGACCACAACATTTAAATAACAACGATATTTTTCTTTCTTTTATGATAATACTGGATAAGTAAAGGTAATTATGACTATTTATTTATTTATTTATTTTAGGAAGACCAACAGCCATTATAACAATAATAAAGATACAATAGTAATAGTGGGCCAATTATAGGTCCTCACAAAGTATAGTCCTATTAACTTATTTATACAAACGTGTTGGTAAACTTATAAAAACGAAAGTAAGCGTGTCACTTTATAAAACGAATATTAGTTTTAAAGAAAGCCGTTAGCCCGTTTGTTTGTACGTTTCTAATTACGGAAGAAATCCAGTATATTTTTCTACACGTATTGAGTTTTTGGGTTAAGGTTTATGTTTTTAACCTAGACACTTAAAATTTGCTGGTCCTATCACCAAAATTTTAATTTCTAATACATTTGCTGCAAACATGTAATTTTTGGCAATTTTGAAGACTAGGGTCTTAGGACATTCTTCCTTTGAAACAAAAAAAAAAACAAAAAAAATACCGTTTAAACAATTTAAAGCTATAAATAAAATAAATAAATAAATATTTCTGACACTCACACAACATTATCTAGCCCAAATTAAGTTTCTTAAAGAACTTGTGCTATGGATACTAGATAACTGATATACTTAAGAAATAATATTTATAAACATACATATTGAATAAATACATATTTTTTATTAGAATAAACTAAAATAATCATATAAACATCCATGACTTGACGACTTATATCTGTGTTCATCACACCGATATCCGCCGCCGCCAGGATTCGAACCCAGGACCTCTGGCATAGACGGCAATGTATGTTACCACTACACCAGCCGGTCGTCAATGCTATAGCGCCCAAAAAGTCCCGACTTCTGTAAGTATTGGTCCTATTTGTTTGAAACCTTCTTGCAGCCTAGAAGAAAACACGTAGTTCTACTTTGAGTTTACTAAAAATAAAGTGGTTTTGGAAAACTAATCACAAAAGCATTACGAAAAATCTACAAGAATTTTAGGTAAATAAATATCTATGATGCTTATCAAAATGGCGTCTCCACGTCACAATAAATCCAAATTGGCGCTAACTTGCTACTGCTAATTAAACTACTATTAATAATTATTATTGGCTGCATTTTTTAGTATTATGCATAATATGACAGCCTGGAATTTTAACGATTATTATTTCTTATTGGTCTGCTGTCAATTGCTACTAATTAGTAAGTACTGGTTCTTCGGCCTTGTCAAATTGTAATTTTATTTATGTGCGTAATATCGACATTCCAGTTACTGCTGCAATATTTGGGTTTATTTAATATGGGACGCGTTTGACCTTATTTTAAATGATTTTAAGTGTAATTTTTTGACCTCCATAGCAAAACGAGATTATGATTCCTTTAAAATATTTCTTTATAAAATATATTTGTCATATTGGCGAATATTTCTGATATCAAAGATATTAAGAAAAATAATGTTTGTACATTTTTTTATAGGTATTTGAACAATTAACCGTTTTTTTGACAAAATCTTTAAGAATCGTCATATTTTAGTAAATTAACACAGAACTCTACAAAATTACCTATACTTTGAACTCTCCTCATAAATAACTTCATCCTTTGCTTAAAATAGTATAAAATTCAATTTAGTAGTTTTTGACTTATCGAGTTCAGACTAACTAATGCGAAGAGCTTTGTTTTATGACATGTACCTATTATCCTTTACGTAGTTTTAAATTAAAACTGAATTGTCTATGAATTTGGTCTTAAAGATATATTTATTTACACTTAAACCATTAAGTATGAATCCGTTACAACTCCCGCTATACTTTTATACAAAGCTCTGTACAAACAAGTTTAATTTTCTCAAAAACAAACTAACTTATCATTCTCAACTCATAACTAGGTGAGACTTAAATATATGTTATCTATTTGAAATGTCAAGTCAACTGTCACTTTGGTATCTAGGTAACTTACTTGTAACTTACGAACGACCTAGCGCTTAGGTATTGGATGTAGATGACAAATAGACCATGTCTGGCTCAACTTGTACTTAATTATTAGGCATTAATTTGTCTAAATTTGAGATAATGTTACCATGATATTTGTTTAAAAAATAATAAAAAAGACAGACCGAAGAGTATCTTAACTTACTTTTACAGTATGCCCGGGAAGAGAAGCAGCTGGCACATTCTATGTTTTTCTTTCGCTCCGGAAGAAATCTAATGTTTATCATCTTCATTATTAAGCCCACTATGAGTCTCTCCCCTGGGTGACGAGAAGGTGTAGGCGGTAAACAACCAAGCTGGCCCAGTGCTCTTTACTGGATGTAGGAATTTCTGAATTCGGGGTGCTGAAATGGCTTCTGACTTGCCAGAACCTAGGATAGAATTAACGCGTTCTCCACATTACAGAAGTTGTCGAGATAAATGAATGATCGGCTGTTACTTATCCTTGAACCAATCGATACGAACTTTGCTTAACCTGTTATATCGAATAACATATCATATTTATAATACTTCCTATCCAACTGCTATTGCATGGTTTAAAATTGTTTAGTTGCGACCTAAGAGAAGAAATGTTTTTTTTTATCCCTGCTACATAACTCCGACTAAGCAAAATGTATCATTATGGGATACCATGTAGCCCTAGAATAGGGAACAGGTTAAGAATATCTTAAGCTAATCTCTGGTGAAAACGAAAATTCAATGGGTAGGCACTAAGTGATCGCTGCCTTTCAATGTTGATGATCCTGTGACCTTTACTAGTAATTCTCGAAGTCAGTAATAACAGTGCCTTTGCTGCCCTTCTATCGGAACAATGGATCACCGAAGACTATCCAACCAGCAGTTAATTATAAATAGGGCTCTTAGGTATAAAAGCCGAAAGGTACAGTTTGCGCTAAATTTCTGTGCCGCCTTGCAGGTACAGGCAAGACAAAATACGTCTCATGTTTAGGGCGGAAAAGAAATTTCGCGCGAGCTGTGTATTCTTAGTCTACAAGGTCATAAAACAAAATTACAACAAGACACCTGTATACCTACCTAATCGTAAAATGAACACTAACTTTCACTCTCTGAACTAAGTCTTTACTAGATCATATAACGTTCTCCGAGTGCAGTCAGATGTGACGCCTAGTATAGACCGTGGGAACTTTCAAAAGGAATCGCGTGCGCATATGAACTGATTAAGTATCGATCGATATTTTATTATTGGCATTATGATATTGAACTTGGGTTTTAAACTGCTGTAAGTCATGATATTTCCTCGTTTTGGTTCTTTTTCGTTGGTAATTTAATTTAATTTGATAACTTAATTACCTAAAATGGCACAGTACTTTGCTGCAATGTAAACTATTAAACACTTATTCAACTATTTCCTAATGTGAAAGCCCTCAAATATGACAATGTTGAAGTTAAGAGAGACACGTAACTTAGTTCAACTTATTGGGTCAGCTAAGATAGATCGTGGCGGCCTCTATCAAAGTAAACTGACTTATATGTATGCAAGTCAAGTTAATTTGTTGAATGTATTGTTATAGTTTGCATAAAGTAACAGATAATATCTTTCCGGTTTTGGAGATCATGATTAGTGTCTTTTGAACTCATGTTTAACTTAACTGTTAACTATACTCTTTAGTATAGTGTTATTATATGAGCGATGGTACGGGGAGATAAAAAATTGGTGCATATTTGCTTAGGTACTTAACTTATTTATTCCTTTCGGTTACACAAATAAATCCTGAGCCTGAACGTCATAATGTTTCGTACTTTTGGTTCTTTAACCTTTATATTTTAACTTAATTACACATACTGTCTCGTTACCTAGCGCCAAAGTAAGTTTTTACAGAGTACATAGAGGGACTAGGGGAGGTACAGATGGCAGTAGATCAAACGTTCCAAATCTGTCAAAAAATTGTATTTGAATTTGAACTCTATGCCCTCGACATTAAGTTAAAAATTGGGTGGGGTTTGTAACGCTTGAGCTACTGCCTGATGTACCTAGGATAGTGGGATTGGAAAAGTTTCTTTTCCACAAAGAACACAAACTTGGTGTGTCAGTTCAGTTCAGTTCATTATTTATCAGTGGCGAAGTAGTTAGTTCCCGATTATGTACTTCTCAATGTCCTTTTTAGTCCACCATCAGAATGCTATACAGTCCTGGTACTTTCAAGTGTAGAGTGAATAGATTTCTCGTGAGTGGATCTGTACCACTTTAGGCTTTATGCGCACTATATTGATTGGGTGGTATTAGGTGGAAGGTGGAAGACTAACGTAAATACAAATACAAGCATAGACGTGGACTTGGCATCTTTTGGGCGGTTAAGATTACCTAACATTAAGTAGCCCGTGGAAATAAAATCCGTTTAATTGAATTATTCTTCGCGTTCATTCAATTACTGCTCGCTTTTTAGATTCATAATTAAAAATGCGAATGCAGTGACATGAAAATTAAAACAAAAATAGCTCCAATAGTAGCACAAACTGTTTAGAACTGTCTTGATTCAGATACATATTGATCGTAGGTATACATATGCAAGTCGATATTTAGAAACTTTGAGGTAAACAAATCAATAAATATTTCAAAAGAACTTGTGTGATACAAGATGATACTAGAGAACGGATAGATAAGCTCACAAAAAACATACGTATTGAATGTATATTATCTTGACGGCTAATAGTTGTGTTCGTCGCAAAAATATCCACCTGCACCGAGATATGAACCTGCTATAATCTAGCGGTATTGTTACCGTTACACCAGCCAGCCATTATTATAAAACTAAATAAAACAAAACTATTTTTTTATAATGCAATTTATAAAATTAATATTACTTAACTTGCCTCAACCTTTCAACCACATTAAAAGAAATCACGAGAAAACTACACCTCCGACAATCACAACACGATCGAATCTTCTAGAAAAATAAACAGAAAAACAATGTGTTATCGTCATTAAATTCCAACTTATACTATCAAAATAGGTAAAGTAGAATTCAAAATTCGAAGAAAATCGCAAACCGGTATCCGTCGGTATGCGTTTGCGCAGTGAAAGTCTAGTAACGTCGATAGTATCAAGTCGGCCCTTTGAACAGGTACAGATGGCATAGAGGCTATAATCGTGAGAGAATATCAAGATTTACATATGTTAATGGCTTCGTAAATAAGGGAGAGTGCAGAGAAATGTGTTCTTTAGTTGTGAATGGGATATTTATAAGGTGGAGAATGTATCTGAATACTAGTATGATAGTTATTTCCGATATTATAGGATAAATTGTAACCACGTAGGGTTAACTGCCATATCACCCCTGGATTAGAGTTTCGTAAAAGACCAGAGACAACCGTGCATATACAGGGTCCATTTATAATAGTGAAATACAAAAAAAAAAAAAATTTTTTTAACTATTTTTCATAAATTTAGGTTTCTAAATTCTCTTTATTGAGTAGGTAAAATTAAGTTTAATCTACATTTTATGACTACATACAATTAGATGGTAATGTTGTTATTACTTGCTGTGTAGTCAGTCATAAACAAGAGATTAAACTTAAATTTTGATCACTTCGAAAAAAATTGAAATTTTAATTATTTAATGAAAAATAATTGTAAAAAATTTTTACTTACGTAATTTAGACCCACTCATTATTCTTAATCTGCTATTAAAATATAATTGACTATTATAAATGGACCCTATATAGTATGCCGCTAAATATCACCGCTGATATGTAGCGGTGATCTGTAACGGTAACGTTTAATGTAGAGCCAGATCCTTCCTGAACACGTGTGTGACTCCATCTACATTTACCATCGTGAATGGGAATCAAACGAGTACTCATACCATTACACTACTGAAACTATAATAAATAACATACGAACTGTACACTCAGAGGTAGTTACCGCTTATTCCTTAGTCAGTTAATATCTTTAGTTAGCAATAATTACTTATTGTAAACCATTGATAATTATTTTTTTCTTCTCAATTGACATTAATCATACTATTTTTTTAATTTTTACAATGTTGCTTTCAACAAATCCTTTATTAGTTAAATATTTAATTAGTTATTACTTTATAATTGTAGTGTTTTGTATATACCAAATAATTTGTTACTCGTCTAGAAGACACACTAAAATCATGTAAATCCATAAATGGCTATCAGAATTATTCTATATTTTTTATGTATTAATTATTAAGAGCTGTTTTAAAAGCTTTGTGAATGAATAAACAAATAAATCAAAATTCATTCAAGCATTTAAGAAAAAAAAATAGAAAATATAAAACATACAATAAATGTTATATCAACATCGTCCGTGTTAAATTTTCGTTATAATTTTCACTTTTCTCAAAAGTGCAATGTATTGAATTAAAATGCAACCAGGAAAAATAACCATCCATACATTATGAATGCCTCACAGAGCATTTACCGAGCGGAGTTGTTTCTAGAGATCCGTAGCGTAATAGAAAAACCATTTGCATTATGCAAAAAGATGTCTGTTCTAATTTGATCCAATTTTAATATGTGTAAACTGGGTGGTTACAGGCGACAAATTAATATTACTCCCACTTGACGATAACCCGACTGGCGAGCACCCTTCTAATAAAGTCTACCATTTCGGCAGTGATTTGTTCAGACTTTGCTTACCTATTTCTGTCCCTAATGTTTATGAGATTAAAGCCAAACGGGGATTTTAGTAACTGATTAAAAACATATTAAGTTATAGTAACGCATATATTTTAAACCAGCATATAAATGTGTGTTTAAAAATAGAAACATTTAAAGAATTATCTCTTATCTTATCATAATATATTTCAGAACTTTTGTACAGATTTGACTTGCACTTAACCATTTTTTTCCGTCCACCAATCACAATTGACATTTGCGTAATATCACAGATTAAATAACTAACGTTGCGTCCGCGCACGAATGTATCGTCCGAAACTAGAAAGATTGTCAGTTTAGTCATACTTCTTTGTATCATATAAGAAATAATTATATCTTATTATGTAACTAACTGTGCACGAAGTTTGATTGATGTAAATTCAGTTAGCTTTTGGTTCACAATATATAATTGTGACGCGTTTTTTCAAAATCGGTTTTATAGTTTTTGTTATTTGAAAAACAAATAAACTTCTTTACAGTTTTCCACAGTAGGAATGAGTTACGTAAATATGCATCGGAACTTCCAGTAAAAGTGTATATAGGTATTAAATGCGATAGATCTAGCCCGTCTCTGCTTCATGTAGCTTCTTTTATACGTATCGTCATATTATAGCTTTTTTGGCTTCTATCTTCCATGCTGGACTGGGACCAAAGGAAAAACATAGTATGTGCCAGCTGATTATCTTTCTGTTAAAGTCAGTTAAGGGACAGCAGTTTTACTGGAGGTTTTTTTTTTGTGGTTCTTTTTCCATCAAAATTGTAAAAAGTGACATCAGATGGTGGTGCTCTGCTGACCTCATAATTAATGTATTCAGCTTCTTTTTTCACGGATCACGTATTAAATGAAGTATACGCATTAACCATTGTCATCAATCACTCCATTAATGAAAACAATTCGTTAATCCATAAATGGTCTTTTTGAATGTAACGCATCTATTTCTCTGGGAGAGCCAATACTCGGTTTTACCATTACCGTAGGAATTTCTCGAAAAATATAGCAAAAATGATTTTTGAAATATTAATAGCAGTTTTTGAGATTAATGCATTGAAACAAACAATAATTATTTTAATATATTCCTTTAGTATAAATAAAGATCAAATTTAGTGGATTTGCGTTGCCAAAAAAAGATTGATTTTTTACTATGAACTAATCTTGGATTGACTTTTGATTTCCATTACTTAAGTTGCTATACTGAATCTAAAGATTGTTTTTTTTTTCTTTTCAGGTAAGCCGTTGACATTGACAGACCAGTTGACATTTAACTTCAAGAACAGGTAAACATTAGTGACTGCAATTGTAGTTAAATAATAAAAGCAATTGCGCATGAGATTGAGATTTTATAGATAATTATTACCTGCCATTTTAAAAATCGAATAAAACTTTTTTTTTTAATAGCTCATGAGTTTGATGAGGATAAAGTTTTTAATTTGAAATACTCTTTGGTTATATTTGGTATGTAAAAAAAGATATGACATGTTTTTTTTTTTATACAGAGTGTTTCTTTCTTTGGTTAAAAGGCAAAGTAGAGTAAAAAGAGTTTATTTCCATAACAAGAGAACAAAAGATTAGAGGCTTCGTTTAGGCTGTACGTTACATAAGGTGAGGAGGTTACATATATATCACTTCATAATTATATGTCTAATTAACACTAATTATTCTATCATACAGTCACAATAGAGAGTACAATTTTTTTATTAACAATCTTATATTAAATGAGTAAGTAGAATCCAAAAGAACTCATCATATCGGATCCCAGTTTAAGGTAAATAGCTCTCTAGAATTAAACTTCGATTATAAATACTAAATTAAGAAACTTTTGTGGCTTAGTGTTATTCAGTTTTTTCAGGTTTCTTTCCCGCTGTTAGACAAATGTCAAATCGGCAGATATTTGTCATAGGTCTTTGTTTTATAAGTTTACATCAAAAAATATTTCGGTATCTATTTGTTATCTGCTTACCATATTAAAAGCTCTGCCTTTCATGGGGCTTCTAGCTCTTCCTAAATATGCTTTACAACAAATTTTAACGTATTACTGTTATAAATCTGAAAGTTTGTGAGGTGGGATGGGCGGATGTTTGTAACTCTTTCGTGCTATCATCTAGTTTGTATGCTGAAATGTTTTTCACACTGCCTTTAGATATTACACATTATCATTGTGATAGCTTTTATCCTGTTATACCTACGGGATCTAAATTTACGCTTGAGAAGGCATGGGAACTAGGAAGGTAGTTAATTTGTGATATCATACTAAATTACGAAAGTAAAACTAACTTCAGATATATTTAAAATTCTTCGAATCATAAATCTATTACTTACTCATAAAAAAAGAATGCGTAACTTTGAAATTTCATTTCTCTTCTGTCCCAAGCTTTACAAAAAAGGAGATAAAAAAAGTTAAGGCCTCAACCAAACGAAATCATCATGGCTGATTACTTTCTCGGCGAGTGAAAGCAGTTAAGCAATTCTGGTAACTTCAAAGGCTTGTTCAACTGCCAAAGCAGGTTCTTAATTCGAATTTTCGAACGTTTGGTAGGGGTCTTGAATTTATGATTCTTCTGTTTATAAGTGAAAATGTTGTTTGTGGCCAGATGCTTTGTAATCTGTGGAAAAACAAACAAAAGAATTTTTAACTGTCATGGTCATAGTTCTACATTTGAATGTAAACAAATAATTGTCTGCTAATGAAAAAAAAAAGATGTTGTTTGTATGTGGCCATATATTTTCTGTAATGCGAAAAAAAACACGCAAAGGTATATAAAAAAAAGGTTTATGTTTTTTGCCAGATATTTTATAATTGAATGATAAAAAATATGTGTGGACTAAAAATGGTACTATTTAAGTTTTTTGGTTAGGTAAGACTTATAATTTATTCCAATAACCGTTTTATATTCAAATTTATGCAGCTACAAGAAGTTTACCGAGTTCTTTTTTTAAATCAAAATTTTGATGAATTTATGTACTTATTATACTTTGATATAGTATACTACTTACTGGTTAACAAAATTACAATAAATATATTTATTCAATTGATAATATTTATTATTATTCATAGATTACCTAGTTTCGATAAAAACCCCTATGTAGGTCAATAATTCAAAAACAGGTTAAAAATATCGATTCATCGAATGTTTTCCAAAAAAGTTTCATTCAATTATTTTTCGTTTTTTTTTTAAGAATTTTATTGACCGTTGCAAATTGACATCTCGAAAGGGCAGATGATCAAAAACTCGGTCAAATCGACAGTTATGCAAATATAGAGTTTATACCTACTTAAAAAAACCGCAAGATTTTGTTGACTAAATATTTTGATGGAAAGTCCAAGTGAAATTTGAACTCGAGTTCAGTCAACGTTTAGTCTTTATTGTAATCTGGGCTTTACGACTTCTTCTATAACTTTGTAAATAAAACATAGAAAGTGAAAACAGGATTATCTCTACATCTAATTAAGGATATATCTGTCTATCTGTATGTTTTTAAAAATCTTAAGAACTCCTGAACAGATTTTTATACTGCTTACATCAGTTTAAGAGTAGTTCTCAGGACTATCTATTAGTCATTAAGCGTCAGGATAGATTATAAAAAAATCACGTTATCAAAGTTTCTGAGAATATCAATTTGAAAGACAACTTCACAGACTGATTAAATCAGGTAATATATCTTTATATATACATTTATATCAGGTAAACATATTTTGTTATTAAACCTTGTATTAAAATTACAAATTTGTTTATTTGTAATTTTTTTTTATAAAATAGTTCTGTAATGTTCATCTAGTCGACTCGAGTCTTTATCGATGGTCCCATGCTAGCCCTGCAGATGAATTTTTCGACACCCTTATTCAATGACTTTAGGGCTATTCTAAGCCGGCCCTACAAAAAAGAACATATTTTGGGTGCTCAGCTAACGTATTTATTTACATTTTACGTAAAATTCAAATTCAAATTTAATAACTAGCGTAAAATAACCTTATTTACTTTCTCTAAAAATGGTCACGTAAGATAAATCCATTACGGAAGTTATCTTAAAATTGCCAGTAATAAAAACAATCCCACGAAAGCTATACGCGTAATTGGATGTTGTTTGCTATGGCAACATTTTAATGAAGATCGCTTGATATAGAAAAATGGTTTTTCGATTTTTTAAAGGATATACATGATTTATTAAATTAGATAACATATGTTTTATTTACTTTGAAAAATTCTAGTAGATACGTAATTAAAATTTTATTTCTTTGTTTGAACGCCCTGATTTCATTAATTACCGGAAGGTCCTTTCTGCATATCATAGACGTGAACCAATACTTATGGAGATAAGTATGTGTCTCCGTTGTCTAGTACATTTACCTAAACATAAGGTTAAATCATATGGTGCGTACAGATTGCTGTAATGGAACGTTGCGTATTTGGAAGTTGCGTATTTGCACGTGTAGTGCGCAGAATGTTACATTACTAATTCCATTACAGCAATCTGTACGCACCATTACTTTGTAGCTAGATGACAATATGTGAATAGAAGTTTTCATAATTTATTCAGTCAAAGGATATTTGAGATAGTATTCTATAATAAAGTTTGTTATATAAGGCGTTGTTTATCTCAATTTATAAAGGACACTATACAGTTACAGCATCCCACGTTAAGATCAAAATCCTTATTAAACACTATCTAAGGACACCATCGACGATAACACTACAAAAATGTCATATGAAAATATCTCTATTTACTTTGTACAGTAAGAAGTTAAACTTGTCTTTGTTACTATGACGATAATATATGTAAGTACAGTTCAGAATTGAAAAAAAAAGAAGAAAAACAATTTAACGGATTGAAGTGACATTTTGCCTACAGGTCATCAAACTTTAAGAGGTTTAATGTATGAAAAACACTTATTTAATAAACTTCACTAAATATCTTACAAAAATGGTGGTCACATCTTAATATGCTTAGTAACGAACGAGGAAATAAAACCAATTAAATCTACTACAAATTCTGTCGTTTCAAATTATTCGTTCGAGAATTTAGTAAATTCAAAGAATTCATTTCGTATTTTTCTTAAGTTTACATTTCATACAAGGTAAATTCTGCTTAATGACTATCAAGTTAAGGTTCATTTTTTTAATCAAATCTTACCAATGTAAAAATCGTGTAGGTAACTAATGAAGGACTACGTTCCAATTTCAAATATAACTTTTTTAAGTTCCGGTTTACATTCTCGATTAAAGTAAATTGAACTGCTAAGATAACTTACAATTTACTATTGAATATTCTAATTTAATCATTTTCAAGGTTAATTCAAATAAAACAGCTGTAATAAATCGATTATTTTACTCCGGGATACTAATATCGCTGGTTATTATCGATTACGCGAATTGTCTCGTATCGAATTAGATTCATTAATGGATGGAGGTCGTTCTTATTTTAAATTTAAATGAAATATTGACAGTTGTTTGCTTAGGTACTGTTCATTTTGAATTGAGTTTAGGATTGTGGAATAATCTGCTTATAAATTGTTTTGCAACCTAAATACTAGCAGTGTCGCATGATTTTATCTTTTTAAATATTGAATCCGACGGATGATTTTTATGCACAAACAAACAAAATATATAAGATTACAAAACAATGGTAACAACTTTATAAATATATAGAATTTCATCTCGTAAAGATTACGATTTAAGATTTTGCTGATTTAAAAGTTTGTAAGTAAGTATAAATATCTTTGTCTTTGTCAAATTAAACACATATTTTTTATCCTAATCTTCCCACGGGATCAACGTTTACCCGAGTGAAAACGTAAAGAATCCTCATAGCTTTTAATCTAAAAAGAAAAAAAAATTGAACCTTTTACCCACTGGTACTAAACATAACTAAAGGATATCTTAAAAACCACATCCAAAACAAGGTATTTCATATATTGACTAACTACACACAAAGTCTAATTTCAATTGGGCAAATAAAAAACACTTTTTAACACCCCCTTCCCATCGTTCTAAATGAATTACTATCATTTTGCTGATTTAAAAGTTTGTAAGTAAGTATAAATATCTTTGTCTTTGTCAAATTAAACACATATTTTTTATCCTAATCTTCCCACGGGATCAACGTTTACCCGAGTGAAAACGTAAAGAATCCTCATAGCTTTTAATCTAAAAAGAAAAAAAAATTGAACCTTTTACCCACTGGTACTAAACATAACTAAAGGATATCTTAAAAACCACATCCAAAACAAGGTATTTCATATTTTGACTAACTACACACAAAGTCTAATTTCAATTGGGCAAAAAAAAAACACTTTTTAACACCCCCTTCCCATCGTTCTAAATGAATTACTATCAATTACGCTTCCATTAATGTTTTGCGTATGAACAGTAATAGCCACTGAGCTATTGGGGTCACACCGGCTTTCTTGGTAAATGGTGCGTGTTTGATTCCGTGTCTGCACTTTCATAATGTGTTGGGGAATTATGGTGTCATATAGAAGATGATGTGGTTAGCATTTAAAGCTGGCAACATTGATTTGGTAGACTGAATGGAAATGGTGTTCGTATTAAGATATTGAATGGAAAAAGAACATAATGATAGAAAAGTTTTTGTTCGTTTGTGGCGAGTGACCCTCGCTTGGTGGTAAGATCCCGTCAGGGTCCGACTGGCTAGCGACCACCCTTCATATAAAAAGTGCCGCCAAATATGACCGCTCCGACAGTGATGTTTTATGAAGAGCCAATTCTTTCGTAGGCCCGTGTGCTTTTGTATCGACCTCATCAATTACTATTAGGTGATATTGAGGTCAAACATGGCTTAGGTGTTGATATCATGTTGTATTTGCCTTGTAGGGTTGGCACAGACTAACCCTATCGCCACTGGATTAGGGTGTCGTAAAAGCAACTAATCTGAGCGACCGTTGCTTGGTCGCGTTATAGTTGATGTGTTCTAGCAATATTTTAAGAGTTTTGAAATCTTCAACTTCATCTTCGTTTACCATTAGGTTAGATTGAGGTCTTACTTGCAAGGTATATATGAAACCTATATAAGTATTCTATTATTAATATGAAACGTATGATAACCAAATTCGAAGTCGTCGTGGCGCCGGGGTTACTGTGTGTATCATACGATATCACAGGTTAAGCAACGTTCGGCGCGGCCGGAACTTGTATGGGTGACCGCCGACCATTCATTACTCACGACGACTTCCGTGCTTCCGAAGCAAGTTAAGCAGTCGGTCCCGGGTGCTGTATACTTGTATACAGTAGTCGTTAGGGTTTGTCAGAAGCCATTTTGGCGCCCTGCAAATTCTGGCATCCATCACCCAGCACTGGGGCAGTGGATTATAGCCTATACCTCCTCGTCACCCAGGCCAGAGACTCATGCCCTGCTGTGGGCTCATTACAAAGAGTTGTGATGATGATGATGATAACCAAATTGGAGGCATACTTAAAAAGGGCCTCGTTAAAAATACCCGTAACCGGCGATCATGTATGAAAAATTTAATGAACGTGGAGGAAGCGAAAGAGGTATGTCTGAATCGTAGCAATTGGTGATCACTAGTCTCTGCATACCCTAAAGGGAGACGGGCGTGAAGATCTTTTCCTCCATATTTAATATTTCTCCATATTTCATTTAATTTGTCCAACTCTCCACTAATATAGTAAACAATCAATTTGAACAAATAATGCAGTAATGAGACTTTCATTTTCCATATCAATGGTGCGCAAACGCACATAAGATAAAACCATCTTACGCAACCTCATATAAGATGTCATGCGATGGAGTGCAGCATCCGTGAAGCTACAATTTTACTCTCAATGCTTAATGAACAGAAGATCTATGAAGTAAACAAGGTTTACAAACAAATAATTTGAGTTAGGTGCAGCGCAGACGGCACACTTTTTGTGCGATCGAATCTGCGGCGCCGGACCGCAGACTCGATCGCACAAAAAGATTTTAGTTATTAGTAAAAATCGGTGGTTAACTATTTTTCTTTTTATTCTCAAATTTTGTAACTGGATGTCAATTTGCAACCGAAAGGAGCCGGAAACTAGTGCTAATTATTTAGTTTGTAAGACTTTTATACAAAAGTTTGTCAAATTATTGTGCGCCGGACTTTTTGCGCGTCGTGTGCGTTACTGCATATATTTGCATAGGTTCTATTTTCACAGACTAAAAAGTGTTACAGACCCAAAATGATTTAGGTACTAACATTGGGCCTTATTCTAAGTTTTACTCTCTAATTTTAAGTTTCCCTTATTGTCAAATTAGGGGACTTCCAACTCACAGTTAGTAGCAAAAACTGATTTTGACTTAACATTAGAAAGAATTTAATTCAGGGAATTTTATTTTGAATGTGAGGTACCTACCTATATACAGGGTTAATTTTAATTCGCGCAACACCTCTTGCAGGCAGCCTCTCCACAGCAATCCTAACAGCATTTGTTCTACAACTTTTAAAAATAAATAGTTTTTAAAATGTTATTTATTTATTTATTCTTCATTGTACTCATGGAGTAAGACATAATTTTACTCACCATATAATAGGTACGAAGTCGTCGTGGCGCCGTGTTTACTGTGAATATCAAACGATATCGCAGGTTAAGCAACGCTCGGTGCGGTCGGTACTTGGATGGGTGACCGCCGACCATTCATTTCTCACGACAACTTCCGTGCTTCGGAGGGCACGTTAAGCAGTCGGTCCTGGGTGCTGTATACTTGTATACAGTAGTCGTTAGGGTTTGTCAGAAGCCATTTCGGCACCCTGAAATATCTGACATCCACCAACCAGCACCGGGCCAGCTTAGTGGATTACGGCCTAAACCTCCTCGTCACCCAGAGGAGAGACTCATAGACCTGCAGTGGGCTCATTACACGGAGTTGTGATGATGATGATAATAGGTACAGCGCACAATAGGCGGCCTTATCATCTACTGACAATCTCTTCCAGACAACCCTTAGTTTTCCTAAACAAAAAATATTTATAGGCTCTGTTGCCAGAAGCTTGTGTATGGAGACCATGAGCGGAACTTTGAATTTCAAACTAAGCAGAGCTTGTGATATGGGTTACCATGTAGCGAACTATGGGGAACCTAGAATATAAATAGGTACACATATACATAGATAAATGGCCAGACCCGGAACCTTTTTTTTCTTGTTCCGTGCGGGAATCGAACCAGCGATTACTGGCGTTTGTGACGGTCAGTGTTACCCCATTGCCAAAGAGGTCGTCAAATTATATAATACTTGAAATTATTCAGTCAAAACTTATTTATTCGATGTCGCGAATTGTGAAAACTTATGACAGTATGTTTTTACTTTTTAAGTATTTTTTCAAACATTGTGGTTATGCATGAATATGAATATGAGATGACAGTAAAAAGCAGATAACAAAAAAACGTAAAACTTTCCATCGCAACATTCTGTCAACCTTTTTGTATCTATACATATATTATAATGGTAGGAAAGTCAAAACTGTACATTGAATATTTTTTTAAAAGAATACTTGGGGTATGATCTACAATCGAAACAGAAACAAAAAATATAGTTTTTAAAATTTTTGTCTGTTTGTCTGTTTGTCTTTCCGGGATAAACTCAAAAAGTACTGCATGGATTTACTTCAAATTTGGCATGAAGATAGTTAAGAAGTCGGGTCAACATATAGGCTACATATTATCACGCTAGCAGTGTTATAATCGTAGGTGCGTTTGGTGCTGCATAGCGTTCACGCAGACGACGTCGCGGGCAGCAGCTAGTTTATCATAAAACTTGTGAAAACATTAAGACTACACTATGACCTTTTTTATATTTAAAGGGATAACCGTAAAAGTAAGAACGCATCCTTACCAGTGACTAAACGGACAAAAATAACGATCGTTAACTATTTATCGTCAATTTAACCATACTATGAAGCAACACTATTAAAATGATATATCTTATATTAATATACGCGATAATTCTACCGTTACCATGACAGTTATGTACTTACTGTAATGTTTCCATACATTTCATACATTTCGATCGCAGTTTGTAAGGCATTGATAATCCGAGTTAATATACTATTACAAGTCGATTTATGCACTTTTGTGTAGAACTCAAGATATAATCTATCGATTATAGATCTTTACAGATCATTACTTATTAATATGCCGTAAATATGCAAGTCATTTCTTCTTTCTTGAATTTAACCTCATTATGCATTTCAGTGAAAAATCCATATTTCAACTCAAATTTACTTTCGGCATAAATAATTCTTATAAAATATTATAGTTATGTAGAAATCAGCTAAGTTTATTTATCAATTAGGTCAAATAAGTTATCAATTGAGTTATTTTGTCATAAAAATACAAGTTCCAAAAGATATTTAAAGTTAATATTACGAGACCAAACCTCAAAACTTCTTCAAGCTAAGTGAAATAGCTTCTTCAATCTTAATATCAATATATCAATCAATAATGGCTGTGTATTAAGCTATACAGATTTAATAAGCTATACTGTCACTGCAGCTTGATTTCCTAGAATAACAACCCTAATTAACCCACCAACTCCCTCTTCTATACATCCTTGTTTTTTTCCTACAAGTGGTTAAATAAAACATAATAAAACGACTGGTCATTTAACAGTCTATCGGGCAGGTCCGGTTGGACCAACTTTCAATATTCGAATCAAGGTCAAAAGAAATTCACTGAGCGGTTAAACGCATATAATGTGGGCAAGTTGTTGTGTGAGTGCAGCCTTTGATTTATGGTAGAGTCTAGTATGGATAGGGCCTTATTTGAAAACTGCTTCATATTCGTATTTCAATTACGAAAATTAGTAATGATATTTGCTAATGATATAGTTATTTCACTCGGAAAAGACTAGATGAAATGAGCTGAAATTTTGCAAGTAGGTAAAGGAAAGCCTGACATAAAACAAAGAGAATCGGGGTAAAATCGAGTGAAGCCACGAGCAACAGTTATAGTGTATATGCATACGATTGTAATTTTGACGACGGCTTTGGCGATGGGGCAAAGCTATGTGCCTCAGACGCCAGTGGTTTCGGTTTGGAACCTCGCACGGTACAAGAAAAAAAAATGTTCCGGGTCTGGGTGTCTAGTATGTATTTATATTCTAGTTTCCCCCTAGTTCGCTATATGGTATCTCATAACACAAGCTTCGCTTACTTTGAGGCCATATAGCTGGTGTGATTGTCTGGGGATTTTATTTATTTATTATTTTCGCTATTCGCAATATTTAATAAACAAATTTTGTTAAAAATAAACATTGAGTAAAAGGAGAAATAGCTTTGAGCAACATACCTTTCGACACAGCCTCCGTGTCATACTGGTTGAGTAGATACGCGAAGAGTTCCGGGTTCGACCCACTTGTCTTGTCGCCATGATTGTTTATTTATTATGAATGTTACTAAACATAAAATATTTGAGTAATCTATCCTTGTTTCTATGTGAAAAGCTATGCTTAGTTAAGAAATGGATAGCGCTGTATGAAAATAATTTGAGTTTGGTTGAAAAATAAAAATGTCAACAAACTCATAGACACGTATTGTCACTAGATGTCGCTATACTTAAATATCAAATCCGTCTGGCAATTAATAATACCATACTTGTTTATAGGTTAATCGTTAAATATTTATCTAGTCCACATCAAGCGCCGACTTGTAATATTTAATTATTATAATGATATTCAAGCATTTGCAATAACTTTAATTTATGCGTAGTTAAAACAAATATTTCAAAAGGATCTATATTTAATACTAGGAAAGGTTAGAGAGTGGATTTGAGCTTGCTTTCAAGTCTAAGAGCGATCTTGAGTGCGCGAAGTGGGTGAGATAAGTTCGACTTAAGCTCGCTTTCAAATTATACGGTTTTGATGTCCATGATTTACGGGGTTTTGCAACAGACAGACTAACTTTGACCATGTCGGAAATGGTAAATTTCTGACTCATTTTCTTATACAAATGTATAATATGATAAATATAAAATAAAAAGGGAATCTATGTTATTTACTTTCAAAAATTAAATCACTGATTAGCAATATTAACAATGATCGCATTGTAAAGCCAAAACTCCGTAGTAATATCCTTGATTGAACCACTTAAGATACTCGAATGTATTTTATTTTTATAAAGACACATATTTACTCTTAAGTACAATATTTTTCAGGACTGTCGCACATAAGATATCCATTTTACAGAACTTCACGCCTTTATCCCATTGGATTAGGCAGAGACACTTGGAAACGCTAAATGCTACGATCCAGACATGCCTCTTTCGCTACCTCCACGTTCTTCATTTTATTTTTATAAAAGAACAAAAGTACTTACAAGTGTTTAAGAGTATCTTAATAACCAGTTTAACATAATGAATATTCGGTCTGTCGTGTCAAAAGTCGCCGGTTGAGAAGGTCACGCGCAGGTTTATAAATTAGTCATTCCTTAAAAGGTCAAGATTATTATGAGAAGTTTGCTGATATCGGTATCAGTGTTAATTTATTATAGACATTGTTCGCGTGAACGCCAGTTTCAATCCCAGTCGTGATAGTTTGACTTTTTTTACATAGCATTGATATGGATTTGAAGTCGTCGTGGCGCCGTGGTTACTGTGTGTATCATACGATATCACAGGTTAAGCAACGTACGGCGGGGTCGGTACTTAGATGGGTGACCGCCGACCATTCATTTCTCACGACGACTTCCGTGCTTCGGAGGGCACGTTAAGCAGTCGGTCCTGTATAATTGTATAATATAGTAGTCGTTAGGGTTTGTCAGAAGCCATCTTGGCACCCTGAAAATTCTGGCATCCACCACCCAGTACTGGGCCAGCTTGGTGGATTATGGCCTATACCTCCTCTTCACCCAGGGGAGAGACTCATGCCCTGCAGTGGGCTCATTACAAAGAGTTATGATGATGATGATATGGGTTTACTCTTTACTATTTCAGGTATTAGTGCAGCCTAAAATACCACCTATTTTGTTGTCTTCTTTCACAGAAGCATAACTTTTGGGCCATATGTCAGTGTTTGTCAGTTTTCTTGATTTATTATCAATATTATTTAGTAGCGCAGTTTCCCGTTTCTGAAGCCTTAAGCATTTCTCGATTTATAATTCACCTTGGTTAATCTTGAGAAATGTAACTTAATAATTGAAAAAATAAATCAGTCCAGTAGTTTTTGAGTTTAGTTTAGATGAAGAAGGCGCTCAAATAATGAACGAAGGAATGGAAAAGAATGAAAGAAACTGAAAATTTCAAAAATGGGGAAAACTTAAGATAATCAGTTTTTTTTAAGACAATTTTTGAAT
The DNA here is from genome assembly GCA_944452665.1 of Stenoptilia bipunctidactyla. Classification (NCBI taxonomy): domain Eukaryota; kingdom Metazoa; phylum Arthropoda; class Insecta; order Lepidoptera; family Pterophoridae; genus Stenoptilia; species Stenoptilia bipunctidactyla. Next base: position 11,155,853 of record OX101743.1, read on the forward strand.
ATATAACCAGTTCGAAAAGTAGATCCTTTGAGGTCAGGCGCGGGTTGATAAATTATACAGTCTTAGTTGAAAGGTCAAGATTATATTCTGAGCAGTTTACTGATATGGATGACAGTGGGAATTTATTATGGCACTTGCTTTTAGCTGCGGCTTCACTTTCATGAAAAATAACATCTTTGGTAAATCTGACTAAATGAAAATATAACTTAAACTAATATAAAAAAGTTTGTAAAGAATTCGCGGAATTCCGTTGTACGAATTCGTGGTAAAATATACCAATAAGTAGTGATGTTATAGGTTGTTATAGGTGTCCTATCGATTTTCAATTGTATCGACATCATCTATTACGACGATGCTTAAAACTTCCTGTAGGATTTTGATATCAAGAAACTTCTAAGCCCAAATGTTACAGGATTAAAAGTACCGCAAAGCCGCTTTTGTGCCAACAAGTATGAAAATTTACCATGCCTTCAAGAGAAAACTAAGAGTTCATAAAAAATACTTGAGCCATCAATAAAACTCCCAACCGCAACGCTTACGTATCATTTAAATTATGATCATGTACTTTAATTTAACGATAGCCAATTAAAACGAATTTGAAAAAAGTACAATCGAATCCTATATTTGTTATTGTACATTATATTTAATGTGAATGGTGTAAGACTCAATGTTATATAACCGCAGTTAACTTTCTCTGACGAAAAGAAAATTAATGTTTGTTACCTGCCTATAACAACATGGCTTTTGAGTTTTTGTCTTTTCTGTATTACTTGGATTCATTCTTGATGTCGCTCATATTGAAAAATAAACCCCCTATGTCTCTGTCTAAACAGTGATTAACAGAAAATTACTAAACTGATTTTCATGTAGCTTTCACCAATATATGCAGTGATGAATGGATAAGAATGCATGTATAATTCATGAAGATATCTTGCAAATTGCCTGAAATATTACAAGGATTCGTTGTTTCGGTTTGTATGACACACACACCATGAAATGTCACGATATAAAAATAATAAGTATTTTATTTTATACTATTATTTAGATAGTTCGTTCTTAATACAAAGATCTACAACAAATCTAGATTAGGTCTGCTGGAAGAAACTTCTGTTAGAAATAAGCTGTACCTTTGAGTAACACTATTTTTTGATATAATTGATTCTTAGTTATAGTAGTTACTATCCTTTGACGTCTGCGTGTACATTAATAATAATTTAAATAAATAAACAATCCTTCTCTTCAGTAGTCAAAACAGGAAGCAATCCCATCAAACCATCTCTCTTCTATATAAAAAATAGAAAGCTGGCAACACTATTGACCAGCTTGCGTCTGCGCATCCGATAGACAAACACGTTCCACAGCTCTTACTAAAAAGGAGTGTGAAAGTTAACGACCTATATAACAGTTTGATATCCGTCGGAAATGGATTTTCCAATTAGTATTGGAGGGAAGAGGATTTGGAGGGAAAATGGAGCTAATTGCTCGTTAAGTGTTTTAAGCTGATAATTAGTTTTGCTAATTAATATTTTATTTATAATATAATGTAGCAGTTGATAGATATCGTGATGAAAGAATGAAGCTTGTTCAAAATCATCTCAACCCTTTTTATGAGCCCACTGCTGGGCTATGAGTCTCTACCGTGGGTGACGACGAGGTTCAGGCTGTTCACAAAACTGTCTAGTGCTGAATGGTGTATGGATAGCTCTGAAAGTATCTTTCTGAAATTATGATTAACCATAGTTTTTACAAGGTCGCCGATTAACACTCGACGAGGGCAACGACCGAGCTTCGACATCAAAAATCCAGTGGACATCTCCCGGATGTTCATGGTGTTAATAAGTTCCATCATTTCTGTTAATAAAATAAATTATAGGATATGAAGTAGGTCATTTCCTAGGAAAACGATTCTTACGAATGAAGGCGGATCCTGTTTTACTAAAGCTGATCGTGCATAAATATTAAGAACAACTCTCAGGCTTATATTATGCAGTTTAATCAATAATTTATCATGATTCCAGTATTGGTTCACTGACAATTTTCTATACCTACTATTATTATTTTTCTATACCTAACTCTATTAAATAGAGTTTCATTCTGACAAATTTTTCATATTTTCTCTTCTTAATGTGCCTTTCCGCTTAGTTTAAACTTAAGGATTTTTTTGGAGACGAATAGACAAATGCATTAACCATTGTCCCCGAAACTTGATAATAAAACAAGTGAAAAACACCCTGGATCCTGTCCCAAAAACCTTAAAACCTCAAAAAAAAGTACGTACATATGTACTCAGCAAAAACTTACCCTACATTACAAAATGCGGTTCAGTTCTGTAGATACGCGGTACCAGACAAACACACCTTATAAGACCAGCCTAGTAAATACAGGTTGGTATAGGATCCAATGCGCAAGAGTGTCGCAAAAGTATGTGTGTTTAGAATTGTTGCCTAGAAAATAAATGGGTGGTAAAGTGTGGTAAAAAGTAAAATATTTATGTTAGAATGTTTTAAGTTTATCTAAATTACGAAAAGCGAAAAAATTCTTATCTATACTAGTATAGGTAATAAAGCTTAAGGGCTAGTTTCTTTGGTCGCGTTGATTTTGCAAAACAACCGATCAATTGCGGTTGATAGCTCAGCTTTTGAGGACGGTTACATTCTAAATTTTATTAAGAAAATCCTGGGGGATCGAATTTTGCGAATAAGTCGAATTAAATCATAGGATTACGCTTTTTTATTTTAATTTGAACGTTATACATGTGAACAACATAAAATAAAATAAAAAATGAAGACGTCGCGGCGCATTACTTACTGCGTGTATCATACGATATCACAGGTAAAGCTACGTTGGGCGCGGTCGGTACTTGGATGGGTGACCGCCGACCATTCATTTCTCACGACGACTTCTGTGCTTCGGAGGGCACGTTAAGCAGTCGTTCCCGGGTGCTATATAATTGTATACAGCAGTCGTTAGGGTTTGTCAGAAGCCATTTTGGCGCCCTGAAAATTCTTGCATCCACCACCCAGCACTGGGCCAGCTTGGTGGATTATGGCCTATACCTCCTCTTCACCCAGGGGAGAGACTCATTCCCTGCAGTAGGCTCATTACAAAGAGTTGTGATAATGATGATGATGATGAATATAAAAATGTTTTGTGTGTCATAACTACATACATACATACATAGGTACAGTCACGTCCAATAATATGTATACATTTTCATTGTAATTTGAACCTTATCACAACTGACTAAGTTGCGAAGTGTGTACATATTAATGCACCTGACTGTACATAGCCTGTATATTTCGGGTAGTACTAGGGAACGCCAATTACTACGATCCAGACTTATCTCTTTCGGTTCCTCCACGTTAATCTTTAGTCATAACTACTTTTAGTTTATAACGCGGCTTTTACACACATGTCATTGTCGGAGGTTTCGATGGCCAGGCGAGGCTCAGCCATGACTGCACTCAACTCTGATGAAGCACTTCATAAGAGCCAGAAGCAAGTTGGCCACCGCCGACAGTCACATGTCAGTAAAAGCAGCATAATTTCTTTTTTGATCCTATTTTCATAACTTCATCGCATCATTATGAAATAATTTGAAGATATAAAATGAAAGACACAAGTAACCGAGATAAAATCAGGTTAAATACGTAACTTATTGAATACAATTCATCTTGAAACTTAGTACTATTCTACATTTATATGTAGGATGTGGTCAGATCAATCTGACAAAGCGATCTGACCACAATAAGTGAACGGTGTAAGTGTGAGCAATATTCTCATATTTCAAATTACAACACTTACATTATTGCACTAATTTGTGACTTCTAGTCATCTAGTCTTTCGTCTGTTGGAAGAAATGTCTTTAAAAATAAACTGTCTTTTTAAGCTCTAACTTTATGTTAAACTTATCTATGAACTAGCTGTTTCGCGCGGTTTTACCCGCGGCATTTCAAATCCCGCGGAATATCGGAATATTTCAGACTGTAAACTATCACTATGCCAAATTTCATCGAAATCCATTAAGCCGTTTTGCCATGATAGAGGAACGAACATCCAGACATGCATACATGCATCCATCCAAACTTTCACATTTATACAAAATTTTAGTTTGCTTTTATTCGATAGATGTCGCTGTACGTCGATTAAATCGCGCAAGTAAAGTTATAAATGACTTAGCTGTATTTACTTTGTAGACTACCTTTGTTCGTCCTCAATTTCACAATTATAATATTAGTAGGATTATATTAAAATTGGTGTCTACAGTTGAATCCTAAGTTGCGAACTATAACTTATAACTTATTTACTACCCCCGGCAAATAAATAAAGGTGTAATAAATAAGTTTTGCATGTGTGTGTATTTATAGTGCAATGATGGGGCTGGGAGCTATAATACGCGTCTAATTCGGATCATAGTTAAAAGTATATTGAATATAACGAGATGGTTCGTAATACTCGCATTACTCCCAGAGACGGATCAACCGATTTCAAAGTAGTTTTTCAATAAAAAAATTAAATATCTTTCTACAAATTGTATTCCTTTTTTGAATTATGGTACATATTAGTTTGTGTATTAACAATATTTTTTAATTTTCAGGTAAGCACATCTTAGAGCTTTTCGAATATAGAGAAAGAAAATTCTCACGTAAGTATGTATGGGCATGTATTAAGCATGGGCAAAATTTTTCTTAGCCTTGAAAGCTGGCAAACGGATACGGGGTCCACATGATGAAAAGTGGTATTGGAGTTATGGAAATGATAAATAATACTAAGTATCTATTGACCTTATAATTATATCACGGTTTAAGAACGAATGTGAGTGACCTTCGTTTGGTAATAGAATCCCTTCAAGACGACAAGAATCAATTGCAAAGTGAAATTAAATTATTCATGGACCTTTGGGTATAGATTATATCTCTAGACTGGTAACAATTTTAATTATTTATTTATAACTTAGTTGTAATACAACATAAAATGACTATGTTATGTATGCAATATATCAAATATCGTGTAAATAATACACCATGAATAATACACCATGGCTTTTAGTGTGTATATTATGTACTTTCGCGTATAATCATTCGATTTCTTTATAAAGCGGCCCTTTAAAAGTGCATAGATCTTTTCCGTTTTAAAGAAGACAAGCTTCATATCACAAACCTTATCTGGTTCATAGAATTTTCGACAAGACGACTGTATACACGTATACAATACCTAGAACTAGGCTTAGTATATTAGTATATGCATAGCACGCAAGTTATTATGATATCCTAATATCTTGCGATCACGCATCCTTGCGCCGATCGTACTGAAGTTACTTAACTTATCGAACGATAAGGCAAGACTACTGTTTTTGTATTATATAACAACCTTACTAGTTTTAGCTTGTTATAAAGCTTGACAGCTTATCTATAGCTGTATTTTATAGCTTATTATTTCTGCGTAGAGTAGACATTTATTGACACAAAGAACATGACAATAGGCCGTTTGTGAATTTTAAGGTAAAAATATGCTGTAGGTATCCTTAATAATTGAATTATTTTTTAACTAAGCTTACGTAACTAAGCTGGCCCAGTGCTAGATTGTAGATGTCAGAATCTTCAAAACGCTGAAATGGCTTTTGTGAAACCCTAACGATACAAGTATACAGGCACCCGGGGCCGACTGCTTAAGACCCCAGCTAGACTGTTGGAAACAATACATCAAACCAAGGTGACCTTGGTAAACTATACAACAGTGAAGACGGCTGTTGACAACCAAATTACATGACCTTAGCGGGTTGTAAACGGCGGTGTTAAGAATCACAGACATACATCTTCATAGACAACGCAAGTGCCATGATTTGTATTGGACCCAGCGTGCCGACTTCTTAAGACCTATTGTGACGTCACAGCTGATATTTATTACTGGGAAATACAAAAAGATTCAGAGACACCGATGCCACCGATGAAATCGATTATTAAGAACGGTATTGATATTGTGGTCTCGATTTTCTAACAGACATACATACACGCGGATTTAATCTAGAGGCGACCAACCTTTTTGTGTTTTCAACAGTCTGGCTGGCGCTTAACGCGCCCTCCGAAGCATGGAAGTAGGCATTATTAATTGGTCGGCGGTCACTCATCCTTTTCTTTATTTCGGGAATCATATGCACGTAACATTTATTACAATAGTGACGTACCAGTATTAAATAAAATATTTTTTAAACCGTTTTAATCTTACTTTCGTCCTTTCGGTGCGTTTTCAAACTATGAAACTTTCCTAAATAATTTTTTTTAACGGATTTATCGCGTATATATTACCTACATGCTAACTCGATGTTTTGGTATCTTTAAATTCACTCATGACCGCTGGGTTTGTTATTTTCTTTTAAAGATTATAAATCAAGAAAACTCAAGACAATATTGTAAAGTGTCCACCAACACATCATTTACCATCATATTCTGTAAGAATTTCAACCTGTTACCCATTACGGTACAAGAGATGAGAGTGTGGTGTCATACTTAAAAGATGAGACCAACGGACAGACTTATACAGAGACAGTATTTACTATTTACAGCATATGATGTGAACACCGATAGTACGAGTATGTATGATTTAATATGTTGTTCTTGTACATTTTAATGTTACCTGGAATAGATCCAGGCGCGGTCCCAGGGGGTGGCCTCAGGGGACATGACCCCCCCCCAAAATCATTAAAAGATGAACCCTTAAGAGAAAGAGGAAGAAAAAGATACTTCTGATACAAAAAAATTGTCGTGACCCCCCCCAAAATTCAGTTGTGACCCCCCCGAAAATTTTCAGTCTGGTACCGCGCCTGAATAGATCGCTTTAAGAGATACACCGTTCATTTTACTCCATACGAATTGTTCTGATTTTTTTAACCAATGCATTTTTGTATATATGTATCTAAAAGTTTTTGTATGTTTTAATGTGAATCGTTTTTACTAAAGATAAATAAACGTTAAATTGTTTGTATACGGAACTTAAAAAAAGGTTATTTCAAATATGAACCTTATACATTGTTACAGTAAGTTATAAAGATTAATGCATCAATGTACAACATAATTACAATTCTTGTCATTCTACTTGCAAACTCATTCTGCTATTGTAAATTAGTATTATAGCACAAATAACGGTTATGTATGAAAATATCGTACACCATACGCTGTGAGTGCCACGTCACTAGTGATGCGCATTGGGATAAAAAACTATCGATAGAAATCAAGAAAACAATTGAAAGTGTTTTTGATGTATCGGTTTATTTCATTTGTTAAAGGTTTTTTTGCCTTAATCCATTGATGTAGAATATAATTAAAAAAGAGGATTACACTAATTTCTAAACAATAAAAGTGTGTAAATCTTTTATTGTGCCCTAAAATTAAAATTTCATAAATTAGTTCATTAAGCGGTAAAAATTCAAACACGAGAAGTATACAGTAGTCATAAATCAGTTTAAAATTAAATATATTTATAGATCTAAGCAAATATGGTAAAACAATCCATTAGTTATGTTAATTTTTTTACAAATCGGTATCCTACACCTACGGTATGTAAATTCGTTAAGAGGATCTGTGAAACTATAGTTAAACGTATTTTAAAATATTTAAGTCATGTTCATTAATTTTTATTACAACTTCATGTCCTTCAAATTAAACAATTAGAATACATCGCTTTAATCAAGTTATAAACAAAAAAATAAACAACTTGAACCTAGACTTTTAACATTACTTGCAAATGCACTTGTGACGCCTACACTTTTGCACATGTTTTACATAAAACCACTGACCGATAAAGAATCTTAAAAACTGGTAATAAGGTTTGAACAAAGGTCAAGTGTCCAAGCACGATGTGTATTTACTGTACATTTCAAGGCCACAGGCATTCTTAATCTACACAAATGAGTTCAAGATATTTCACTTAATAATGTCTTTAAAAGAAGTCCTTGTGATATTTCGTGACTTGACTTTCGATATTTTTATACTGGTTTATGTCGATCATGACAAAGTAATTGTAGATGCAGTTAACAAATAAAGAACAGATTTCAAGTTCACCACCAAACACAGTTAAACGCTAAATTACATTAAGGAACGTTTCTTAAGACGATTCTTAAATGTGTATCTACACTTACTTAAATGTACATTTTTAGACAGTTTTATGTGAACAAAGGTACAATTTTTTTCTGAAACACAGGGCAAAGGAAGGCATTCTGTACAGAAAATATGATGTTAATAAATATCTTATTTACGTGTTTTTTTACTTTAAAACCGTTCCACACGTACAGAAGACTTAATTGAGTTTTTTTTTATATTGTAAGGATAGGACGTTTGTCTTCCATGCCACCTGATGGAAAGTGCGCATGAAGATTATATTATATTATTTATTAATTACCTTACCTATTCATTACCTTCAAATAAATTTTATCAGTGAACCATGTATCTTTCCAACGTCAACGTGTTGCGGTGATAGTTTTTGTCAAGTCAGTGTAACGTTCTAGTATAAACTTGAAGTAAGCTGAAGCATTTTCACAGTAATCATATTAAAATACCAATCAGTTCAAACAAGAGACATTATTGGGTTCGTGCAAAAGTTTGAAGTTAAGTTTTAGAGCCAGTCGTTTATAGAAAAATAGTCGATATGCTCATCACATCACTAGTGCCGTAAAACAATGGGATGCGCAAGCGTCGGTGCGTAGCGTTCGTTCGGCGCATCCGAACTTTAAGGTGGCCATGGCTTCCGTATTGTTCTAGAATACTTCTTAAAGTCTCAAATTAAATTAAAGTACCGTATTCAAAGACTCCTTGAATAAATATGGACTTCGAAATACAATTTTGTGTATGTTAGTTTTGTCCAATAATCTGTTTTGGATTTTCAAATAACGGATTCTAATTTAAATTCAGAAAAATCATTAGTATGCTATTTAGTTTTAAGAATTCTCTAGTATCCTCATAAAAATATGTTATTAATGTTTACTGAATATTTACTTAAATGCCCTTCAATATATAAAATAAATTTGAAAAATTAGTCTTCGTAATATACCTACATAACAAATGGATTCAACAATTATCCCAATTCACCACAAAACCATGGTGTTCCTACATTGAAGAAGCGCTCTGTGTTACTCGGTCATTCCCATGACCCAATGCGGAGTGGAGCAAAAACTTGAAATTTATTTCTTTAAGTGTATGTCTACACTATTGTGGTGCCTGAGTCTCAGTGACGTATACATATACTTTTGATTAGTGAATCTGAATACTTGTTACGTTAATTATACAGTAAATTAATACGAACGTAAATAAAAAAATGTATTTCTTATTTTAAAGTTAAGTAAAATTGCTTCTGAAATGGTGAACTGGGAGCGAAAGAAAAACGTAGAATGTGCCAGCTGCTTCTCTTCCCGGGCATACTGTAAAAATAAGTTAAGGGACAGAGGTTTTAAAGGCGTTTTTGTGGGCGATAGGCTGACCCCCTATCACTACAATAGTCTCTTTCCATTTTTATAATAACCTCCAAATTTGTCAAACGTGACATCAGATGGTCTTGTAACCTCTGGTGTTCTGCCTACCCCATAAGGGATACAGGCGTGACGTTATGTATGAATGTATGTAAAATTTGAAAACAGCGTACTAAAAGTGTTTCGTGAAATATATTACCCTGACTTTATCTGTGGTTGATTTAATATGTTTCAACACAATAATGGCTGCATTCTCATTTACGTACTATGTTATTAGTAAGCTAATAATAAACGTCACTATTAACAATATAGATAGTTAGAATCATTAATGTTTTGTTAAGTGACTTAAGATCGAATTATCAGCAGTAATTAGATTAGTCAGACACGTAATGTCAAATCTAATTGATAGAAAGAAGACAACGAAGCAAAATCATGTTATTAAGCGTGCGTTTATTTACGCCATTTACTAATTAAACGGCTATAAATAATCTTAATTTAGCTATCGACTTGAATGTTTGTGAAGATCGATAGATGTATGTTGTTATTTCATAATGAAACGGCTGCATTGAGTAGAAATTATCCTGATATTTCCGGGTTCCAGAATTCGGAGAGAAGCCGCAGTGATTTCAAGTGAAAAATTAAACATTGCGTTAACAATGTTCTATAAGTTTTACATGACTAATTACAGATACGAAAAACAAAATATAAAACTCAGAATGAATTTATATTGACATACTTTTTATAATAGTATAACGAAATGAAATTAAAAAATTAAATTATAACACACTACCTCGAACAATACAATGTTATAATAAATTTTTTTTTCATTTCGATACAGATAACAGACCATAGATTTGATTTTTTTATCTGTGTCCTGCGAGCGCCGCGCTACGTTACATTCTGTGGCCGCGCGGCGCGTTTTGGCGCATGCGCGATAATGGCGGGAATAAATTTAGGCGCCATAACAAATTTCCTTGCAATTCGTTGTTTCACTGGATAATTTATTGTTTTTTTATTAAAATGTCTAGTGAGTATAGTGAAAGTGATGAAAATTTGACGCCACCCGACATTTTAGAGACTGCGGCAGCAGTCAGTCTTAATTTACTATAGACATCACAAAAACAGGTCACGAGACCACGGTATCCGTCAAGTTACAGAAATGTCTAATTAAAATTTTTGCTTGGTGGTAGGATCCCTTCTGGGTCCGCCTGGCTAGCGACCACCCTTTATATAAAGTCTGCCGCCAAATGTTACCGCTCCGGCGGTAATGTGTTCCGGCAATATTGTATAAAGAGCCAGTTCCTTCCTAAACCCGTGTGCTTTCATCTTCGACCTCATCGTCACTTACCATCAGGTGAGATTGAGGTCAAACGCGGGTTTAGTCACCTATAAAAAAAAAAAAAAAAAAAAAAAAATGTGAAATGTGAAATATTACCACAGCGTAAAAGTGCGCTCAGTCATCATCTTTCTTTTCCTACTTTCAAAAGGATCAAATGAGACGGAACAGTCTCTCTTACCACAGACAATAAAATAAGCAGCCTTAGGCTATGACTAGGTACACTTTTTATTGAAAGTGTAAAACTGGGGTGTCAAGTGCTAAGCCTGAGAACTCAACAGACCTAATAACTCCAGAGCAAACATAACAACTTCCTTTTTAACAATAGCAAACTCTATCACCTACGTATACAGTTGATAATATCTTGTCTAATCACTGTTCCTTACGTCACTATGATAATTTCCAGCTACACTTGGGAGAAAGGGCAAAAACTGGACTTGCATGAGTTATACAAGGTGTTTGCGAAATTACTGATCGATTTCAGTTTACTTATGGCTGCGTTATGAGGCAATGTTAACATTGGTTGTAGCTTGTAGAACTTGAAGTTAAATAACCACGTCGATATGTTCTGTTATTGAATCTCTTAAATTGTTATCTATTTTATGTATTAGCATTTTCACGTGAATCCCGTTCGAATTGTTTGGTAGTATGCTTATGGTAATACTGAGTAAGGTAGGTATTTATTGATGAAAGATTTTTTGATGAAGTAGCTTTTAAAGTTTATCCAGTAAAAATATTACTAAAATTATAAGTTATTTACAGTGGTGACAAATTTTAGATACTGAAGGAGAGTACTCGATTCTGATCATAATTATGTAACAAAAGTAGGTAAGTACTAAATTTTCACTACAATTCCCTTTAAATAAATACTTCTATAATAATAATTTAAAATAATAATAATTTATTCAATGTTACTATGTACTTTACTCAGGTCTGAGTCAATCGCGGGTGACCTGGCACGCGGATCGCTGCCAACGCTAGCGCAACCATGCGTTCCGTTATCAATTCTTTGACTTTCGGTTGAGTTTACTCAGTAAATAATTAATATTTTTATTTTTATAATATTTTTTCTCATCATGTATAATCTCAAACTACCACGTCCTTGAATTTCAAAAGTGACCCACCAGCCACCCTGTGTAAGAATAAATCGATGATTTCTTCGACAACATTTTGTTTTATTCAAAATTAATTCCAGTTTGTAGCCATTTTAAAGAAAATTTACTGAAAAACTAGTATTTTGGACTTACCATGTAAGTAGCAAACACTAAAGATATTTACTTTTTATCAACTCATAAAGTTTGTCTTCAAATGCATATGTCTATTAAAAAGTTCTCAGTTTTATTACATTATAAATCGGCATAAAGATTAAGAAATCGCCATTTTCCTTGTAGGTTCAACTTTGAATACTCTTAGCCACTTTGTGGTAGGATCCCATCATGATCCATCTGGCTATACAATGAACATTTGTTTATTTCAAATTTATTTTTTATCTAAAACTCTTTTTACGAAAAGGGCATGTCTTTGCCGTCCTTTTTCAAACTATCAAGTAGCAAAGAGTTTACAATCTAAAGAGGCTACAACTTTGTATTAGCCTGATAGTGAAAAAAAAACAAAATATTACAAATGACCGTATTATAAATTCAAATTTATACGCTGCATTTGGCCACATATGTTGTACACATTGACCCCAACCTAATGTGAATCAACTTCGCAAGAAATAAGTAAGACTTTGACATTTAAAATTGCGCATCACCTTCTTTATAACATATTACTGTTTCGTGACATTTCGAATATTTTGAAATGAATTCGGCGATCATTTCATAATTGTGGCGAGTTTCATAGGAAGTGTTTGGAAAGGTCACTTAAAGAATGAATTACTTCGACTTCCTATACTCGAATTGGCAATTAACCTTAAACTGAACAAGAGGTTTTGAATACAACCTGACCAGAGATCTTGAAGATCAAATCGTTTATAAAATACTTGCCTGTCCCCTCAGTTACACCTGCATTACTCCCGTTCCCGTGGGAACTCCGGGACAAAATATAGCCTATAGCCTTCTTCGATAAAGTAAATACAGAACTAAACAAAAAGGACAAACGTCCTATCCTTACAATACAAAAAAAAACAAACTAACTCTTGAGCTTTATACGAGTACATATAGATTTAAGATCTCTGAAATTATAGATGAACACTTTCATTTATAATGTAATTTATTTCGATGGTTCAATTTAACAGATAATTTGAATTCACAGTGACCTGATCTTTCATGTATTTTTAAATTAATATTAAGCAGGCAGGGTACAGATATCTACAGTAATTCAACTCGGCCGCATCTTTGAAATAAATGTCTACAGCGCCGCGGTCTGTTCACATGTGATAGGGCTGCTCGCCTTCAGCATTTAAATTACATTTGCCTACTTTGTATTTACTTCCATTTAGTTTGCTAACTGCAAATATACATTTTTTTATATATAAACAAATAAAATACTTTGTGAATTGAATAGGTAGGTAGTGTAACAAAAATACGTTTTGTGTCGAAAACCATGTTAACGTTTGAATAACAAATTGGTTTTATAAATTAGCGGCCGAAAAATACTTGCACCTCGACTGAGACATACGAAAAGATGTAAATATGATTAAATTTTAAAGTATAGACAATCCGCATATTAACGTATAGCTCAACAATTGTTTTGGCATGCAGACACTCGCGACTAGCCGCATGCCGAGATCGAGCCGCGTAGGTATAGCTCGCGTTTCGTCCGTTTGTATGAAGTTGAATTACTGTAGATATCGGTACAGTGAAGCAGGACTTATAAAATTGACGGCGTCTGTGATGTATAGGTAGGATTTGAGGTGAAAGATCCTGCCTGAGTTCTAGTTTGAGCCGGAAAAAAAGTAGGTAAAGTAAACGAACTTTTTCAAACTAGGTCGGGACCGGGCCATTCAGCCTGGGCTATATCCCTGTAGCCCCTGGTATACAGTATACAAATTCCGCTGAGTGTTTCAAAATAACAGAAGAATATATGTATAAAAAAGTATTTTTCAAGGCCACATATATGGTGTATCAGTTTGTGTAATTTTATTTAAATTTAAATATCATTAAAACTGAAGCGGGGCGGGGTCACGACCCGAAATAACTTTTACTAAAGGTCTGACCTAGACAGCGGTTGGTTCAGAAAGAATACTCACAATTCATTATATTACTAAAATATTTATTAAGTACCAGACTTTATCTCGTACAATTATTCTGTATCTTTACCGTACAGACCTGTATTCTGTACAGACCGCGTGAGCGATAAGATCGGCTTAATAAGTCTTTTATTTGACATCTTTTTTACTGATATTACGTTTTCGAGTCGATTTAAATTTAAAACCAATGCGCGGTGGCCTAAGAAAACTCAAAGATATACAGGGTGACTGGTGGGTCACTTTCAAAATTCCAGGACGTCATAGTTTAAGATCATAAATGAAGAGAAAAAATTAATAAAAAAATAAATATTAATTATTTACTGAGTAAACTTCTCTGAAAGTTAAAGAATTCATTACGCAACGCATGGTTACATTAGCGTAACACAATAAATACTTAGCGAGTGGTGGTGTGCGTGTGGCGGGAACACTGCTGTGTGCGTGTTGACTGAGGCAGCACGTCGTGAAAAGTGTAGTAAGGTCTCTTTATTTATTCACAGGGATTTCTGGTGAAATATTAAGTACTAACTTTTATTACATTTATGATCAGAATCGAGTACAGAGTGCTCTCCTTCAGTATTGCAAATTTGTCACCAGTCACCCCGTATTCTTGTAAAGCCACATTTAAGACTGTTGTATCTGTGTCAAATTAGTTATCATATAATACTGATATATAAACGTGACAGTGTGATGGATAAATGTTTCTTAGGGTGTTACTACACCAATCGATCGATTGTCGATCCACATAATCGATCGAAGTCGGCAACGGGTCCGGTAGCTTTAATCGATCGACGGATACCGTTCGACTAACGGTCGATAGACGTTCGGCCCACGTTGATCGAGTAACCCCGACTATATTCCATCAGAACGATCGACGTCGACTAATCCATTCTACAATTGATCGATACCGTCGATCGACAATCTATCGATTAGTATATTAACACCCTTACTCCTTCACGCTTAAATTTCTAGATAGATTAAATTGAAATTTTGCACAATATTGGAACAAATTCTGAGATAACACTTAATATCCTTTGTGTTTTGATATTAATATTAGATTCGGGCTTGAGAAGGTAAAGTCTCACAGAATAGCTTGAATTTAAATGAGTTTGAGAGAAGGGATGTTTTCTTCTCTTTCACACTTAAATTGCTCAATGGATTGATCTTACATTTTGCTAGCAAGTAGCCTAGAATACATATGATCGGACTATACCTTTTACCCTGATATTCTTATGAGATTGCAATTTACAAAGCCACGGAGAAAATTAAGTAACAAAGGTGAAAAGAGAGCAGGGATGGACGGATGCTTCTTTCCATTACCCGCTAAAATGCATATACGAAATTAACCGAAATTTTGCACACAATTAGGAGATAACCGTAATTTACATATTTAATCTATACTAATATATAAATCTGAAGAGTTTGTTTTTTTGTTTGTTTGTTTGAACGCGCTAATCTCAGAAACTACAAGTGGGATTTGAAAAATCTTTATGCATTTGATAGCCCAACTCTTGAGGAAGGCTATATAGGCCATATTTTATCCCGAAATTCCCACGGGATCAAAAGTTACGCGGGTAAATCCGCGCGCAGTGGCTAGTACTTGATATATTGATATTCCGCTTCCATGCTGGACTGGTAGCGAAAGAAAAACATAGAATGCCTCAGCTGCTTCTCTTCCCGGGAATACTGTAAAAGTCAGTTAAGGGACAAAGGTTTTATTGGCGGTTTTGCGGTCGATGAGCTGACCCCTTGTCACTGCAACAGCCTCTCTCCTCCATTATAATACCTCCAAATTTGTCAAACGTGACGTCAGATGGTTTTATAGCCTTTGGTGTTCTGCCTACCCCATAAGGGATACAGGCGTGAAGTTATGTATGTATGTATATTGATATTCCCATATAAAAAAGTATTGATGTGGCTTTTGTCTTCCGTGACACCTTGTGGAAAGAGATCATGAAATTTCAGCTGGTACACGTCCATTCTCGAGAAACCTATTCACTCGAAGCTTAAAAGTACTAGGAATGTACTGGTCAGGGATAATTATTTTAAACTTGCTGTAAAATTGGATTTACATGATAAATCCGCATTTAACACCTAGTTTTTACAATAAATCCACACATCGTTCACTGTTTTCGCAACAACTGCACTCAAGTAACATTTCAGCCGGCATTCTAAACGCTTCATAATTGAGTAATTCTAATAGACCATGTCTTAAGTCTAATTTCCTTACCAGCTGCTAGGCGTTGTTACATAAACAGTTACAAAGGTTCGGTAATAATTAATACAGATTTATTTAGTTCGAGGTCAATTAGTTGTATCATACTTGATTTGTAAACTTGTTTTTGAAGTGTGAAGGCGTTATGCTGCAGAAATATTGCATTTTTAAGTTAAGAATACGTTTTTTGCGAAATTAATTATCATGTCTGCTTAAAGATCGCCATTGGTGGAGAATTGCTGTTGTCTTGCGTTCGCGCTTGACGTTGATATTTTAATAGTCTCCAATGATGCGTTGATCTTTTAAGCGTCAAATGAATAGGTTCCTCGAGCTAAACCAAAATATTAGTGATAATTTTCCGTCAGGTAAATATAAAAATGGTATAAAAAGAGAGAAGATATCATTTGAAATAGCATATTAAGTGCTAGGACGGCCACCTAGTTCATCATTATTTATCACAAAGACTTCCGTGCTTTGAAATTAAAACAAAGGCAGACTTGTTTACACATAAAAAAATATTAAGTACCATCAAATTCTTTTCAAATATTCTTCAAATTCGCTTCTCTGTTACGTAAATTTCAATAATCGTGACTACTTCGATAAGATTGCATTGTGTGAGCAAATAATGATATTGAGCAATAACTTCTCAAAACTATTTGATAATAGCTTCCGGTTTTAACCATGCTAACTGCTTTTCTACAAACAAGAAAACGTATTGGCGGAGGCTTCAATTTTTCACAACAGTGTTGCTAATGCTGCGAAACTTTCTTACTTTGGGGATAAATATTACTTCAGCCAAATTAACACCACGTTTTTGAAGAAATCTTGTCAGCGGTGGGAGTGGTAACGGGCAGGACACGCTGCTCGTTGTTTGGGTAGTAAAGTTCTTGACTGGCGGCCACGACGTACGCAGGCCTCCCCGAAAGGTGGACCGATGATTTGGTCAGTAAACTCTGGGCGCGGGCAGGGAGGCAAAAATCCTTTGTCCAGCATTGGGAGACTCCCGGCAGATGGTGATGATGATGATTACCCCTTCTTTCGAATGCACTTAGAATTTGCACTTTCAGACAAGTTTTTTTTTTAATGTGAGGTACTTATTTCTAACATCTCCTTTGAGTAATAAGCATTATGAAAATGGCGACTGCTCCCTGATTGGAAGTCTAACCTTTATAAAGTACGCTATCGAATGTATAAGCTACGACAGTATGTCATGAGAAGTCAGCCTCTTCTTTAATTCTTGTGCTTCCTCTTTCAAGCCATCTTCTCATTATAATGTTTCCAAAGGTGGGGTTAGTTAAGAATAGCCTTAAATATCGCATGCTCCTGCGCAGGCATCGTTGCAGAACAGTTGGCTATAAGGGGGAAGTTTCCCTTCAGGGCTCGTTACTTTATATCAGGTATGCATTTTTTATCTTTTCATGTCCTTTACTATCAGCTGAGATTGAGATCAAAAGCATAAAAGTGACCGATAAAATACCTGCTACTTACTCATAATTCAAGGTTGTCACCTTACCTTGAATGATAACTCAGAACCTTTATCTTAAGATAACGATCTCTTTCAGGTTTTAACAAATTTCTTAACACGGCCTTAACACAATTATACAGACTCGTATGTGTCAAAAACAAAAGTTCTACTCAGAAACGTAAAGTTTTTTGCGGTCTCTTGAATGTCTCTTGAAAATACTTCGAAATACATAGTTTGACAGATTATCTTTGAACTTTGTATTGAGGTGGAGAAACTCTTCCGAAAAAGTTTTCTTTTAAGGCTTTTATACATGAGACATTTAATTTTTATCACTATTTACAGGTACATAGCAAACCGAAAATTGAGCAGTCCTTTGTTTATATACAAATAAATAAATAATAATTCAAATCATACAATATCTGCATAGATTTTTAGTAAGAGCTTGCAGCACACATAATAAGCGTTACCAAATTATAGATATATTTAATACTAATTTAAACGGCTTCATTAAATCTGTAAAAAAAATGTAACTCACCTAAGTAATGCGACACGATTTATTCTTTAAAGTATTTTAAAATTGTTTTAGTAATTTAAAATTAAGATCTCCTTTATTCAGAGCTAAATTGAAATTGTATCAGATTAGGTACTATTAATATTATCTCATTACGACTTTTAAATTAAAATTGGAAACTATTTTGGCTAATGAAATATTTATTGTTAATTCTGTTTATAAGTAATATTGTAAGCTGTTTGTTTCTTTAATAAATAAATAAATAAATAAATAAATCACCTAACTGGGCACTTTCTTCAAGATTTGTTTTTTTTTTCATAACACATAAAGGTTATCTACCTGTAAGTCTGCCTATTCCCAATGTGTTTTTTTTTTGTGCAGCAAATATTTTTTCATTCATTCAATGAGATACAGATCAACTTGCTTAAAGCCGTGGAGTTCCGCTTCATTCATTAGCTCTACTAAATTTACCGAGTTATTGACAGTTGGATTGTTCAAATGATCTGTTTGTATAAAAACAATGCTTTCCACTACACTCTAATGCAATTGCCACGAAGATCGCTTTCATCTGCGCCCGCGGCGATGCCGTGGCCAATCATGATTACTTTCACTATCTGTATGTTGGTATTTGGCAATAGTTACAACTATACCAACATTATAAATAGGAACGCTTAGATCTTTTTGTTTGTATTCGAATAACTCAAATTCTACTGAACGGGTTTTAAATATTTTTACACCATTAGAAAGCTTTATTATTTATAAATCACACAATACATGTTTTATTTAGATATTCTTAAGAGTTTCGGGAGAAACCACGTGAAACTACTAGAGATAAACCATTTTGAACCGGATGTTATCATGTTTATTGGAATGTCTGTTCTCGCAGCTTCGTTCATACTTGTTAAGCCCTTCTACTTAATAGTCCACCTGATACTGGCTGATATTTGATCATTTGGTAAAAAAGAAGTTCAAAATAAATACTTAAAAAAGGTTGGAGTAGATACCGATAATTATCAAATCCGGCGCAAGGTTTTGTAGTTAGTAAGTGTGGTAAGTAGGAGTTAGTAAATTTCTTACTAAACTTTGTAGAACTTTTCTTGTGCCACATCACCATATGTGAGAGCGAAGCTTTCAAAGAAAAAAAAATGAAACAAACTCTTTCGTGTAGATTAAACATTTAGAAGAGTTATTTTTAGGCAAAATATCCAGCTAAGGCAATTTTTTTTTATTGTTAGCTATTTACACTTGTAATTTACCGTTTGAGAGTTACATTCATAATGGTATAATAAGTTAATTATATTTGCAAATCTCTTGTAGATAAACAAAACCAAAACTTGTAGATGACAAAATGGCGACGTAATATAAAATAGAGTTCTTAATATTTAAACCCAAATTTCGCATGAGAAATATTTAAATCAGAAGCTTAAATATACGAGAAACTATTTTAAATATGGACGAATACGCGGTTTGGAATGTACTTTCTCTTGCGATAAAAGGGCCGAGCCTATGAAATTATAAGTTGTCAGAAACTTTTATATTTTATGAAGTAGCTTTTCACTTTCTGTTATAATTTAATCAGAGATAAGATAAATAAATAACCAAAGATATTTCTTTCACAAAACGCCGTCTTAGTGTAAGCAAAGCTTCTTATTTGTTATTTTTTGTCGGATTTTAACGAATAAATATGGTATTTATTTGCAAATGTAATATTTTAAGTATAGTTAAGATATAGATTTACGTTAATACAGAGTAAATAATTAAATAAATAAAACTAATATAATTATAATGTAAATTTTGTTATTCATAGTTTTTTTTTAAGTACCTAAAATGCCCCATCTACAATTTTCATTTTCATGTAGTTGGGTTGCCTGGTAGAAATCGCTTCCAAGCACATAATGTGTTCTTTTATTTGTGGTTTTTTATTCTGGATTTGTTTTTGTGTATGTTAAAGGGTAAATAAATAAATAATATAATAAATTCTAAGAGCTTGCTTGTTTAACATTGACTTGGAAAGTAATAGTTTTATATGATAAAAATCTTTTTGCATTCGATGAATCCAATTCTTGAGGAGGTATTATTTGTTCCAAAAATTCCTTATCGAAATTATAGTATTTAATAAAAGTTACTTGTCACAACTCAAAGCATGCATAGGCTTTGCTGAAGGGTGCAACGATCACCGAAAACCCAGGGTGATGGCGTGTGGTGCTTTTGTAGGTTTCCGAGGGGGTGTTTGTTGTTTTCGTTGCACTACTAGCTTCTATGAGGGAGGGTGGTTTGTACCCCAACACAAGAAAATCCAGCAGAGTCAATAACAAAACTTACAATATAAGCTGAAGTCTTGTCACTACTTCTGACTCGATTTCCACCAAATAAACTACAATCCATCTCGACAGCCCACACAAGGCCGCCATTATTCTTACAAATTCAATTAAATTCTTACATTTATTACTGAACTAAACAATGAAATGACTAATCTAAATGAAGTTACACCAAACTGTTACAAATTAAACACTTAAAATATTTACACAAGGTTTATAATTAAAACTGGTATTAATTACTAAATCAAGATACTAAACTATCTGTCTGTAAGATTTTATGGATTAATGAGAATGTATTTCGTATTATGACCATAAAGATTTATAAGTTAACTAACTTGCTTAATGGTTATTTGTTTAGCGTATGTATTAATTTAGTTTTTATTACTGCTATAGATCCTAGTTTCGATGCAATTAAGTAATGCAGAAAATGTAGAATGCGCTTGGCAACAAAATTTTCCATATTCTCTGGAACATTGTCTAGAGTTCTGCAGCACTATTTATGTACGTGTATAAAGCAGTATTTTTATCCTAATAGATTTTATCCATTTATAGAGTATCATCCGTTGAAATAAAATCTTGAAAGATGTGCTAAATTTACAGTTATTATAATCTCATACTAATCGGAGAGTAGGTACGAGAAAAATCTTCGGGTGTCGATGATAGAAATATTTACGAATTAGTTGGTACGGAACCCTCGGTTTTTTAATAACAACTTTATTACATTATCTATATGTTTTCACGCTCGGCCGTGCGCGGGAGTGGACTCGGTGCGCATCTAACGCGTGCGCATGTGCGATATTATTGCAAGATTGTTGTGTGTGGCGCAAGGTTATAAAAGGCGATGTTGATGCAATTGAGTCATAAATAAGTATTTATTAAATAAATAAATAAATGTTCAGCTACATTATTTCAATACAGCGAAACTTAGCTTACTTTAAACTTATTGCAAACACACAGATGCTTACAATGTTTATATGCAATAAATGCTTTTTTAATCCATCACTACCTCATTTGACATGGTCAGTGCAAGTGAGGACGAAGATCTATGAATCACAAGGGTTTAGCAAGAAATTGCTTCTTAAGGCCTCTTGTAGGGCGGTGGCTACTTCCATAATAATAATAATAATAATATAATCTTTATTATTATTATACTATTATACTCCATAGTGCCCGCCCAGATAATTTCCCCAACGTGAGCAAGCAAAATTAAGTTTAACTGGTTTGTTTTCAAAAATTATAAGTACTTATTTAAAAATGTTGCACCTAAAAAAATGCTGTACCTATTGGTTAAAAAAGTCCGCTTTATTTTTTTATGTAATTTTTACATTCCATTATGGCATTTCGTAGCAATATCCGTTTGAAATAGTAAATTAGTGTTATGTTTGTGACCTTTTTTATCGAGCTAATTTTCATTAATCATGTTTCTATCTTTATAAAGCGGTTGGTTATATGGTTAATGTTTGTGAATATTTTTTCAGACACAACATGTACACATTTCTTCGTATATTATCGTTCAAATAAGTTTAAAAACGCTGCATCCTCGCCTGAAGCGGTGATATTTTACGTCTGATTTCAGATGAAGAATGGTCTCTAGCCAGGTGAACCCTGAAAGGGTGGGACCAAGCGAGGGTCTCTCGCATCGCTGCTAGGGCTATTGAAAACCCACCCTTACGGCTAAACAATAACATTACTTATGATTTTTTGTAACTTGTTTAATAACTAATAATAAACATAAAATTAACAAAGATCATCGACCTATCAGACGTTGACCTCAAAACCCCGCTTCCGCTTGTCCTCCAGACCGCCGTCTATCACCGCACGCGATTTCATCTCGTGTGAAATATCCAACAAATATTATGTTGTAATCGACTAATGATCGGTTTGTTTGTTTATGTCATGCAAGCATAGTTATTTATTTGTTAATTTGATACTCGTTTGAGTATAATTCGAATACTTTTAAAAGTATAATGGCCTATTAGTGGATTTTATTTCTTTATATATGTAATTATTATAGCTTATAGTTTGTATCGTCTCTGTAGCGCAGAGATATTTCAGTCGCGTTTTAATTTTCAGTGTTAATTTCAAGGGTGGGTAAAGGATAGTTACACAATTTCAGCTTCTTTGGAGTAATCAGACTCTAAGAAAGCATGATGATTTATTTATCATATAATATACTTGCTTGAGACTTTTAAATTTAAAAAATATAACTTTTTCTGTGCTTAATATTGTCTTAAGCTTTCATGATCCATTTATTTATTTACTCTTTATTGCATACAATTACAAAATGGATTACAAACAAGAAGAATTATATGTATATTATTGTATAACAATTGGCGGTCTTATGGCTAGCAAACGATTTCTTCCAGACAACCTATAACAAACATTTCTATATATTTATTTGCTTATCTCGAAGTTTTGTTGTCTTCATAGACACTGAGGTTTAAAACCAATGGGAAATATAACTAAATGGTTAAAAGTCTCTTTTGTTTATTATTTTAAGGTTACTCACTAACTTTGAGTTAGGTACTTAAAAGAATATGTATCTACCTATGTACAATTTAACTAATCCTCAATTCTTTTTCCAGTTGTTTCAGGTAATACCATCTATCAACGCATCAAGTCTAATGACATGTAAGCCGTAACCAAACATCTTGCAAACGTACATACTTCATCTAAAAACCTACAACCATTTAAAATTCCAACAAAATTGCAGTATTTTCTCTAGAATTTTCCATAGGAAATGTCGTGTGACGGTAATTCGTCCCGCGCTCAACAGATGGCGCTGACCGCAGTCGCGTACGCACCGGTACTGCAATGATCACGTTACATACGTCGTCGTTGGAATCTTGTGTGAAATCTTAGATGATAACCGATGGTAATTACCGGTGTTGTATGTTACCGTATTTATTTCTCTGCAGAAAAAGACAGTGTGAATTGTTTTGTAGTGATAGCATATTGTGTGCTTTAATAATTTGATTTAATCATTCACTTTAGTAAATTAATTGAGTGTATGATATCAAAAGTTAGCGTATGCGGTTTTATCCGTGTATTTTTTGATCCCGTGGGAATTTCTTGCTAAAATATAAGGAGCATAGCTCCCTGTAACCTTCCTTAAAAGCTAGACTATCGATTGTAACAAGCATATTTACAACATTCACACAACATTATCTTAGATCATTAAAGAACTTGTGTTGTGGATACCTACTAGATAACATATTATAAACTAAAGAAATATATAATCGTAAATTTTGAATAAAGACAACTTTTTCATGGCGAATATCCGTGTTCACCACACAAATATCTGATGCCGCCAGGATTCGAAGCTAGGATCTCAAACATAAGTAGAAGGCAATTTATATTACCACCACACATGCTGGTCGCCATTTGGTGCCTAGTCAATGTTCGCACCTTGTATAAGGAGTTCCAGGTTTGAACCGAGTTTAAGTAAAAAACTTATGACATTGTAAAAAATATTGTTAAATTGATAATTTCCTAATTTTATAACTAATAAAAAACTAGTTAGGATATTACGCTAATTACATATTAAAATACTAGATTGGTAAAGCTTGGTACTTTAAGAATAGACAGTTAACGAAAAAATTTAAATTAGTTCCCTTAAACTTTAATTCTACTATTACGTATACGCATAGCTATGGTCGCAATTGCCAAGACGATAACGAGCTGGTTTTAATTAACGTCAGATTTGTTCATTTAAGGAAATATATTTTTCTAGGTTATAATTATGTCATTTCACAAGCATACATTTTGGTGAGTATATTTTTTTGTATGTGAATTTTAAGGTAAGCATTATGTTTTTGTTGTATTCGTGTGTGTGTGTGTGTGATAGATATTTGTATTATTTATATGAATGAAATCACGGCTTCAATGTTGCAATGACCAAGAGTTGTTGGCATCAATTTTCATTGAAGTAAATATTCGGTTCAATAAACTTTTCTAATTTAACTTTTATTAGACTGGGGTTGAGATTAGTTTAACAAATAACTCTTAACTGATTGATTCACTGACTGTGTAGTCTAAATGTAAGCTTATGTTATAGAAGTAAGCTTATATAATGAAATTGTTATAGAAACTACACTGCGGAACTAGGGTGTTTAGGGGGTCCTCAAGAAAAGTCAAGCAGAAAGTTATTAGTAAGCGTAATTAATTAAATGTTAATGTTATTTGTCTGAAGTCGTCGTGGCGCCGTGGTTACTGTGTGTATCATACGATATCACAGGTTAAGCAACGTTCAGCGCGGCCGGTACTTGGATGGGTGACCGCCGACCATTCATTTCTCACGGGTGCTGTATACTTGTATACAGTAGTCGTTAGGGTTTGTCAGAAGCCATTTTAGCACCCTGAAAATTCTGGCATCCACCACCCAGCATTGGGCCAGCTTGGTGGATTATGGCCTATACCTCCTCGTCACCCAGGGGAGAGACTCATGCCCTGCAGTGGGCTCATTACAAAGAGTTGTGATGATGATGATGATGATGATTTGTCTACATATTACGCTGGTAGCTGCAAGCTTGATAAAACAAGCAGACTTCGTATATTTTCTTTATTGGCTAGTAAATTATTAAAAAGTCGTTTACTCTCGACTTTGTTACTAATTTTATGCACACATGTTATATGGATACAGCCTTCACGCATACACTTTTTAAACGAAGGCCTGGTCAATTTGCATAATGTCCAGTCGTTAATAACACGTAATTATAATTTTTACCACTTGAAATGTCAATTAAATACCACCCAACTATAAAATTAATGACTTACCTTTAATGGCGATTTCGAATGCATTTGTCATTAACAAACATATTTTAATAATGTACTTATGCGTAAAGATTTATAAGTATGCCCATTCTCTTCCATTTTTAGGCACACATGGTAAGGTAAGGCTTCAAGAAGATACTGGTTGTTAATTAATCATTCTCTTACATGTAATTAGTCATTCACATGCACCATTCACATATTAAAAAAGCAAAATACGTTATATTACATACATAACTGTATGTAATATGTACGCTATAAACAAAATCAAAACATCATTATGAAATCTTTGTAATAAACTCACTGCAGGGCTTTGAGTCTCTCCCCTGATGACGAGGAGGCATAGACCGTAATCCACCAAGCTGGCCCAGTGTTGGTTGGAGGCAACATAGTTACTGAGGGCCAACGGAACGCGCTACGCGCGCGTAAGATGTGAGTAGCTCCCGCATGTCTATACGCTCGAACATCGTTTTTCGATTTTAATCGAAGTTTAGCCAAACAGTACGAGGTTAAGTATTCCATTGACACGACTGTACAAGCACAGTAATGAAATTTTACTAATGAAATTGTGCCATACGTGGCGTAACGTATAAAAAATATAATATAAGAATAAATCTTATAAGTAAATAAGCATATTTTTATTATTATTATTATAAGTAGTGTGACCAGTAACACATGCCTTTTTAGACGTTTTAAGTTCTTAAGTATAGTCTCTCAACTATTGTAACGATTATGTAAAAATTGAGTCAGCTTTTGGCTGTAAATTAAGTCTCTAAATTAATAAAAAAACTTTTGTGATTACCGTTTTCTTATGAATCATGTTAATAGAAACTAGGTATCACAAGCCAATATTGGTTCAATACCGGTCCTGTACACTCGAGTAGACAAGTGTAGGCATCTAAAGTGGAAAGTAAGGCCACTTCGAGGTCACACGTCTAGAACCCACTGAGAATATACCTGTTTAATAATAACTTCAGATCTTATGTTGTTTGTTTGTTGCAATTTAAAAAATAATTACGTAAGTTTTCCATATAATCAGCTCGATTTGAGATTAGATCCGCTAAACTTAAGTATCTCAAATTTCAAATTAGGAAACTCCAAATTCAAAAGTTGCTAAGAAAAATTTATTTTGATGCTTCTACGTTTAAAAAAATCCCAGGCAATCACACCAACTACATGGCCCCAAAGGAAGCATAGCTAGGGGGAACCTAGAATATAAATACATGAATATATAAACACCTAGACAAGGATTTTTTTTTTCTTGTTCCGTACGGGTATCGAACCCGCAACCACTGGCTTCTGAAGCAGACAGGTTTACCCCATCGCCAAAGTGGTTGTTTAGTTACTTCTTTTTTATAAATTCCACCGCGAAATGTCACCGTTCCGGAAATGTTTTATTTATTCTCTTCTTAACTAAGCCCTTTCATCTATGACCACCATTTTACGAGCGATTAAGGTCAAAGTCAACGATAAGCAAAACAAAACAACAAGGACAAAAACACAATTCTATTTTCAAAATAATTACCAAACGAAACCATAGACAAAGTTTAGTATAGATCTAATTATAAATGTATAGGCCGGCTATTGTTCGATTATCAAAAGATTCTATTTGTATTGGACCGGAAGTACAACCTGTTCCTACACTTGTTTATGAGTGTACAGCCTTCTGTATGTGTCAGCACAATGGTGTATTATTTAATAATCATAGTTTGGGAACTAGTGCCCTTTCTCTGAGGTCAATACTAGACAGATACCTTAGTAAGAAACGGAGTATTTATTGTTGCATTTTTTTAGTGATAGAAGTGTCGAAGTAATTTTACAGCGTTTATTAGGGTATTAAAAGTTTTGGAAATTGGAGTTTAATTGTGATGGGAATTATATTGATTCAACTAAATTGATTCTATTTTATCCTACGTACAATGATATCAGAGAATGGATCATTTGTATGATGTTTTTACTCTTCCGCGCTTATACGGATTGGCAGATAAAGATTAAATTTCTCACACTCGTAGAGCATACATTGATTAATTGGATATTTCAGGGATTGCAATACACCTGGGAGAGGCGTTAAAGAGTGAAAATATTTAGGTTAATTTATTTCTTAGCTCACATAATCTGTAGCTTCAATCTCGTTAAAATCGTCCAAGTATTCGAAATTTAAATTTGATCGAAGAACAAATGAAATGCAATATGCCCTGCGGTATTCACTTTCTCATCGTCCAAGTTAAGAGCCGCGCCTAACTGAAGACGTTTAGAAAGTCAAATGTCAAAACGAGGATTCACCGATATATCTGTCACGTGTCGTGATTCATCTATGAAGTCATACTGGAGAAAATGAAGTTCTATCAATACCTTAGTTTAGAAATATCTAATAATGAGAGCTTTGAGGAGCATGTGTGTACTGAAATTGAGTGATACCGTGCGCAACAGTGAAATAAGAAAAGGATGAGGGATTGAAAGAAGATGTAGTGACTAAGAATGAATAGGGTATGCTACGGTTTTTTTGGACATTTGGAAAGGATAAGTGAAAGTAGATTTACGGTGCAGTAGAAAAAGTAAAAAAAGATTTATGGTGCAGTCGGGAGGGGCCGCCCTAGGCGAACGTATGCCGATCAAATTGGCGACGTTCTTAAAAAGGGTCTAGTTAAAAGTACTTGTAACCGGCGGTCATGTATGAAAAGATTAATGAACGTGGAGGAAGCGAAAGAGGTATGTCTGGATCGAAGCAATTGGTGTTCCCTTGTCTCTGCCTACCCCAAAGGGAGACAGGCGTGAGGTTATTAATGTATGTATGTATGATTAACACATTTGATGTTAAAATTAAGATAACACAACGAATCTTGTCGCACAAGTATTTATCAATTCAAGACTTAGCCAAAATATATCATGCATTTTTGCTGTGTATAAATATCGAAAAAAAAATACTTTAAATAAAAATACAGAAAAAAGTTTTACAACAAAAAGTCTTATGAATATTTTTATAGTCAGTATAGTTTTAGACCTGAGCCTCTCCCTACGAGAAATACCTAGAAAAATATATCGTACCAGCTAGACATTAAACCTTTGAAAGAGGTCGGTAATGATTTCATGTTCGACATTTAATTTGTCTGTCTTATGTCACACCGCAACGTAACAACGGAGATAGGCGATCTTCAGGAAGCTTGTCTTCCGAGCATAGAATTTATATCATCTTCTAAATGTAGCCTTAAGATTGTACATCAATGAAAATTGCATAGGTTTGTCGTTTAATATTTCCAATTTTCACCCTAATTATGAGCACTAAGTACCTACTATAGAAAAACCAATTGCATTTATATTTTCAAATATCTATTTACCAATACATACAATACAATTTACATTAGGCGAAAGGAGATATATGAATGAAAACGTCATGTAAGTAGGTACCTATGTAAATAATAAAATCCCCAGATAATCACACCAACAACACGACCTCAAAGTAAGCGATACTTGTGATATGCTTATAAGATACTCTGTAGCGAACTAGGAGGAACCTAGAATATAAATATATATATACATAAACAGAAACACCCAGAACCGGAACATTTTTTTTTTCTTGTTCCGTGTGGGAATCAAACCCGCAACCACTGGCATCTGAGGCAGATAGGTTTACCCCATCCCCAAAGTGGACGGTAATATATTTTTGGATATTAATATTATTTTCGAAAATCGCATAGTTTTCCTGAAGTAATTGATGTGAGGAATTATATGGGAACACTTAAAATATGAAATAAGAATCATCAAAATCAAATAAACCGACGAATGGAAAACCTCTCCTTCTTGAAATCGGTTGATAATACCGCAAACACTTCTACTTTTAAAACGAAACGGAAACCCATCTTTCTCTGTCACGAAAACCGTAAAAAATTGCGTATTCCATAGATGACCTCACGTTTTCTTTCTAAAGTGTCAATGGCCAGTGGCCTTCATTCGAAAGTGGCCGAAAATTTGTGACTACCTCTTTAATCGATTTTCTGCAAACTGAACTAAAAGACTTGTCATTTGATTAACAACTTTATGTTCACAGCAGTAGAATTGCTTATTAGGTGTTCCATTTCCAAGTATGTACGAATTGACACATTAATGAATTTTCCACTCTACATCTAGAATAATAAAGGTTAAAATCTTTTGTTGTTGTGGGTGGAATCGTGACCGAAATTGACACTCGATGTGATTTTAAATTTTAAATGCGTTCGATGTGTGTTTCGAATTTTGATTATTTGAATTTCTTTTCAACTTTCTACCATGATTCTATTTTCAATGATGATCCTTACTTAGTAGGTAACTTATTTTGAAAGCATCTCCGGTTAAGTTTTCACACATTTCGAAATCCTTAATAGAAATAAAGAAAAATACAAGTATTTGAGAAATATTTAATATTCTTTCACAAATATAAACAAACGTTGTTTTAAACAATAAAAATGAAAATCTGAAATTTTATCTTAACACTTTATCTACCGTCCCCAGACTAAAACCATTTATTTTTTGCTACAATTAATTTCAAGACTTCTTAGACGCATTGTAACTGTATTTAAAACAACTCATTCCTAATGATAAAATTAAAAACAATGTACAATTAAACTGTATAAAACCATACACTTTTAAACACATAAAACAATTTTGACAACAGAAGCACCGTTCCCAAATACCCATTCATAAAATTTCTCATCTATTAGGCTGTGCATACACGAAATTATCACTTGTCCGTGTGAACGCAGCCTTGTGAAATGTGAAATTAAAAAAATAAACATATTGGCTTTGAACTTTCACTTGCTTGTCGCTTTCTGCAGGGTCAAGGTGGAAATGACTTTCAGAATACGAAATTTCATAAATATAACATTCTTTAAATATTTCAAATATAGATACCCAAGTCCATATTTATATAATTATTGATTTATTTTCACTTGTAAATATTTCTATCACATCTTTTAAAGCTGATGTTCAGTCAAATGATTAATCAAATTCTTTTTCAAACTAAGAAATAATACCTAAATATTATCCAAAACTAGCGCTATCATTCATATTGTTTCCATAGACGTTGAACCTACAACCAAAACATACCTTCAATATCTCAGACAAAATGGAGATACATTTTGGTTGTACGTTTAGTTTCAGTATAGTTGTCAGTTGTACTTTAGTATCCTGTCCAAATATAGCGAGCAACCGTTTTCACGGCATCATACTTAAATCGGTTAATGCGTTTTGAAGCTTGGATGCCACAGACAGACTTAACAATGCATTTTGATTCAACGCTTATTGTGCTGATTCTTTCAGTCTTGGGGAAGGTCTTGTTAGAATCTACCAAGAAATCTAAGAAATCCAAGAAATCACATCTAAATGATGAACCGCAAAAACACAACGCATTCATTTTTTATTAACGATACTTTACTCCAAGACACCTGTCACTTGTCAAACTTGACAATTACAAAGCTAGCAGTCCATTGTACTTAAAGTAGAAATATTCACCTGCCTCATTACAATGATGGCATAAGGCGAGTGATAAAAAGTTTTGAGGTCAAGCCAAGCCTCACAGAAAGTGAAACTTGATTTTTGTGTCTCCGTCTCGCCCACGTACTCAATAAAACATTGTAAGGTGTCATGTTTGTACGTCATTAAGTGCAGTTAGTTAAATGTTTACTTAACCTATTTAGTGCTATTTTAACCTTACTATAAATGCGTGTACATCCGCGTTTGACCCCAATCTCACCTGATGGTATACTGCGACCGGTAGGAGATTGCGTTCCTGACAGCTGTCAAAATGATAGCTTTTTTAACTTTCGAATCGGAAATAAACTTTATTCAGTGGCCATAAGGATCTGTCAGGAACGCATTCCCATAACGGCCGCACTCTAAGCATAAAGTAACTTTTATAGGTTGAGATAGAGATATCAGCTAAACGGAGCTCTAGCGCCATCTAGAACTTAGTGACTGAAACTTTTACTAGAACCAGTCGGGAACTTTCCCAGTATTTTTCTTTAAGAATATTTCATCATCATCATCATCAACACCACAACTCTTTGTAATGAGCTCACTGCAGGGCATGAGTCTCTCCCCTGGGTGAAGAGGAGGTATAGGCCATAATCCACCAAGCTGGCCCAGTGCTGGGTGGTGGATGCCAGAATTATTAGGGCACCTAGATGGCTTGTGACAAACCCTAACGACTCCTGTATACAAGTATACAGCACCCGGGACCGACTGCTTAACGTGCCCTCCGAAGCACGGAAGTCGCCGTGAGTCATTACGGAAGGCGGATTTACTTTTATTCTGCGGGTTTCAGCGTAATTGTTGTGATTTGTAAATTTAAAGGAGTTCAAATAAAGAAAAAGCGTTAGTAACCGGATTTAATTTTGATTTTACATTGTCACTCGGAATTTAGCTGTCTTAAGGGACACCGTATCTGCACGTAACGTTGGTGACATTTCTCTAGGTGTAACTAAAAACTTAGAAAAACTGCAGTTTAATAACAACACTTATTAAAAAAAAATATTTTGATATTATAAATATTACAACACTTAAACAAAGTAATATGGCGGATAGATATGTTTGCTACAAGAAGTTTAAATAGCGTCAGCTATCGGCACAGAATGATGCTGCTCTTGATTTCCGCCATTTTCATTTCTATTTAAAAAAAAATAACCATAGTCCCTCACACCAATGTCTTAGAACGTATCAACTCATACACACATTTTGTTGAAGCCTGATTTCAAGGCTCGTTTGCACTCGATATTACAAGTTATATGCACAAACCAACTCAATTTCCAGTAAACGAGTTAAATTATAAAAAACAACCTCTTAATTTTAAGTAACCAACCAATGACATTAAAAACGTATTTACGATCTAGTTCATCGTGTATTTGTGTTGTATCTTTAAAGTAAAATTTCATCATTTTCGACATAGCAACGTGCAAGGCTATTGAGAAATCAACCTTGCATGAATGCAATAAATACTCGATCTACTTTATTTGAACAAATATTTAAAAAAAGAATTGTTACGACTACAAATATTCAGTGAATAAAAAAGTCTTGTAATATCATGTAACGGCCTGAAAAATTTAGGACGACTATACTACATCAAAATTTAATGTAGGTAGCGTGGTTGCATGTTAGACGTATGGATGCTGAACCTATGTCGGATGGATGTCGGACGTATGTTTGTTCGGTGCTGGATGTAAGCAGTTGACGTTGGTTTTCTATGACACCTGATGGAAAATGACAATAAAGACAAGAGTGTAATTTTTCCATCGACATAATAGGTAAAAGGTTTAACATGTCAAAGTTTTTAGTGATCCACTTCTTTTTCGAGACGTAGGGAATTTTTTAACCGTATTATCTTTTCAGCCTCTGAGCTTTTTGAGAAAAAAGTTGTAGCAGCTGTAAATAATTGCGTTGCTTCTACTTAGTTTTTCCCTCAATAACACAATATATCAAGACAAAAAGAGTTCTTTAAACTTAACCGCAGTTCCTGTCATAAGGAACCTTCAACCTTATCCTCAACTAGATCCTTATTCAACAAAAACAAAACACTTTTGCTTATCATGAAACTTACTAGACTTTTCAAGCAGCGCCATCTATTACAAATCTACGGAACTAAGTAAAGTTCATACTGTGATCTCAGATAATAGGCTTTTTCAATTGCTTTTCATTAAAAATACACGATAGTATCATTATTTATTAGCGGTGACAAAGGAATAAATACCGAAATGTGTACTATCAAAAATTATACCAGATAATTCAAAAAAGTATTTTGCCTAGGTAGGTCTTCGTTTGAATGAAGTTATCTTATTGAATATTTTTTGTATGATTGGTTTATAAAAATAGGTATTTTAGAGGATGTAACTAAGGATATAAATGATGTCAGACGTTACCTAACTATTTTTTGCTCACAATTATTAAAAACACAACTTTTGACCTTGTAATATTAGGACTTTTTTAAGAATATTGGTCATTCGTTACCAACATACCGGCAATAAATTAAATTATAATCACGAATCTTTTGTGTTTTTTACATGCAAGGACTTTGTGCTATGAAGTATAACTTGTCATAAAAATATTTAAAAACAGAATCAAATGTCATAAAGGTCTCCCACTCGGGCGGCAATTTCGAAACCCGTCTT
The DNA here is from genome assembly GCA_944452665.1 of Stenoptilia bipunctidactyla. Taxonomy (NCBI): domain Eukaryota; kingdom Metazoa; phylum Arthropoda; class Insecta; order Lepidoptera; family Pterophoridae; genus Stenoptilia; species Stenoptilia bipunctidactyla. The sequence continues at coordinate 11,189,244 of OX101743.1, forward strand.
CAACTAATATGGCGGGAAAAGTGTCGCACACAGTCTCGTGTAAGAACGAAATAGCTTAATTGAAACCTAGTCGAGTGAGAAAGGGATGGATAGTGGATGTATGTCAGTGGGTGAGTCAATGCACTTGCAGTGCGGTTGCAATATGGAATAGAATTTGAAATAGGAATAAACGATACAAACTTTTTTTTATTCACCTCAATGGTGTGTATGTTCAAGACCTGTTCTCTTTTCAAATTGTACCCAAAGAGAAAAGCACACAAAAATTACCGCGTGCTAGGCAAAAAAAATGTCTAACATGCAACTTCTTATTACTAAATGTATATGCTATATTTTATTTATTTTGTGCTTTTAGTAGGTTTTACTTATCAAATACTTACGAAGTTTATACATAGTTTTAAACAACAAAGATTCAAGTAGTTCACAAGATTATAAGAACATTACAATTTTGACTGATACTTTGCAACTCTGCGCGTGTTGCCAAATTATGCATTAGCGCTTTTCTCACCCGATCCTTATCACTTGACAGTTGGGTTTGGTAACACTATTTTACAATAAGCGGCGTAGAAAGCTCTCGGTAATACCGGTTGTAATCTATACTGATTTAGTGTTGCAATATTAGCAAATTTAGAATGACAATCCATTAATTCGTTAAGTATAAGATAAAGGTAGGTTATAGAAAATAGATTACGAGCTTTTCTCCGCGACTTCGTACGCCCATAAACATTGTTGAAGTATAAAACTACCGTTTTCGTGGGAATTTCAGGTATTTCCTTCCATAATGCACACATTGAAGAACCTTTTCACCAATTTTCACATCGGTGTACTCAGGAAATAAGATTTTTAAGGAATAAGAAAGTTCTATATTTCCAGTTCAGGTCAGAATTTCAGGAATTGCTTCCTTCTTGCACCACTACAATCCGTAAAAGATGTATGTTCCAAATTTCACCTAGTAACGTATATAAATATTATAAATAAACATAAACATCCTTGACTTGACGGCTTATATCCGTGTTCATTACATAAATATCCACCGTCGCCGGGATTCGAACTCAGGACCTCTGGCATAGAAGGCAATGCTTATTACCACTAGAACAGCCGGTCATCAGATCCCTTAGATGCCTTATTTAGGAAGGAAATTGTTAAAGGAATCCTTTCATCCTTTGAATGGCTGCTCATCTCCTCGCGGATATTGCTGAAGGATTAGATTTGACAAAAGGAATTGACGACCACTTTGGCGATGAGGTAACTTCATTTAGATTATAGTTAAGTAATTATTGTAAAAATTAAATGGAATTTCTAAGCCGGTTAAAACTGGATATTGGCAGCGCTGGACTGATCGGTGTGGAGAACTTTTTAAGAGGCCTTTGTCCAGCAGTGGGCGTTTCCTGGCTGAGTGATGATGATGGCCATGGGGTAACATTATCTGACTCAGACACCAGTTGTCGCTGGTATTAGTGTAAATGGATTGGTTGGTTGAAGTCGAATTGTGTTTGATATGTATGTATTTACGAAATATATTCATCGTCTAACACCAATAACACAAACACATGAGCCTACTTTAGAGCTCAAATGTTGCACACTAACCGGGTAAAGTGTAATAAAACGACGGTAGGTAAGTATCTTTAAAAAAATTATGCCTACAGTAGGTATAATTTGTAGAGTTACTCTACATATTAATTCACAACAGCTTATAAAATCTCATCAACTAATATTAACTATATCGTATTAGGTTACCTACATATACTCTTAAATGTTTGCTTAAATTTTGATGATTTACATAATAATTACAGTTTTTTTATTTTCTAGTAGGTTTTTGTCAGTTTTGAGGTCAAACTAGTTTTCCTATAGGAACTATTTCCTATCACCAATGACCACTTATTAAAAGTCACTGCGCCGGCGCATTTCCGTGCCACTTTAACTCCTGCGCATTCTGATCGAGAAACTCGCCCAGCCCATGGTCGTATACTTAATTTATAATTTATTTATGAGCTTCCATAGAAAATTCTAGAGAAATCTTTGTGATTCTAGATCTATGTTTTTTATTTGCAGATTTTAAACTATACGACTTTACACTTGGAAATTCGGCCTTAAATACTAGCAAATTATCCCATCTTAACGTTCTGCTGCTATGGCGGGTCAACCTGTATATTAGCATTGATGTGAAAAATAAACGAAAAGAAATGCTCTGATTAGAATATCAATATATATAAAACTGTTCCGTTACTGACTGAGTGACTGAGGTACTGAGTGACTGACAGACAATGTACAGCCGTAACTACTGGGCGTATGGAGCTGAAATTCGGAACATACATTCTTTAAGGGATGTAAGGGTGCACTTAGTAAGGAATTCTAGAAATTCCCACGGGAACGGGAAATATAAGACTTTTTAGTTTGTATGAAAAATCTTATTCCTTGAGTGCACGGATGTGATACTTGGCATAAAGGTTCTTCAAAAAGTGACTTGTTGTGTTATGAAAGGAATTCCTAAAATTCCCACGGGAACGGGAAATATATGATGTTTTACTTCGTATGAAATAATCTTACTCCTTGAGTGCACGGATGTGATATTTGGTATTAAGGTTCCTCAATAAGTGTACGTTTGTATTATGGAAGAAATTCCCTAAATTCCCACGGGAACGGGAAGAACAAGACTTTTCTATTTATGCGCGAACGAAGTTGCGGGAAAAAGCTCGTTATCTTATATTTTTATGATTCATGCCTTTGAATAATTGACATCAAAACCTTGAGTTAAAATGTGAAATATAAAAAAATAGAAATTAGATTTAATTGTTATTATTATTTTAAAAGATCCTTGTCACACAAATTCTATAGGGAACCCAGATAAATAGAAAGTTGCGTATCCTTATCAAGATAAAAAGATGTCATACGTTTACTATGAAGTTCACGTACTGAGGTTACTAATGGCACATTCCGTCGTAAGTAAGGTACTGGGTTGAGTCTGTCATTAATTTGTTTTTAAACTTGGCGGGACTTTTTTATTTGAGGTTAAGCCTGTGAAAGATTTCCTGTAAAAGATAATATTTTTGTGTGAAAGCAGAAACTTAAAATCTCTGTTAAAACTTCGTTGTGTGTTATATTTTGACGGTGGTCGTTTAACCTGAATCTTATTTGATGGTAAGTGAGCTGAGTATGAAGAGGCAAGAGTAATTGGTTCTTCATGAAATATTGTAGGAATACGTTACCGGCAGAGCCGATATTATATTAAACGACAACTACTACGCGTATAGCTAAAACAGAAAAGCTATAGTTCTTCTTCTTATTTATGGCAATCAGCCGTTGTTATGAGTCAACAGACTATTTTTGCCAAGTTATAGTTAGTACAGTTTAGTTCTGGATTAAGGAAGCAAAGGCCGGTGAAATTACAGGAAATTACATTTATGATTCCATCTATAATTAAAGATGGTCAGAAAACAACAAATACTATTAAATAGATCCAGTATTTATGACAAAATTTAACCTTATTAAAATAATAAGTTTGCGAAATGAACCACTTCATAATTGACTAAGTACATATTTGCTTAGAATGAATAATGATATGTTAGATTGTTTGGATAATCCGTTTTGAATAGCTTATTTTTTCACACAATTAAGTCTTCGTAACATTAAGAGTAAGATTTCCCTCAAGTTTGGCAATACTGCCAGTAGTGGCCCACTTTCGAACTTCTCATTTGTTTTTAGCAAATTTTCCCACGTTGTCATGAAGTGAACTGGGTATTGTTTGTGTCAATTTTGGAACAACTTGGCCCTATTTTAATAATAGCTCTTTGGTACATCACAACTTATCAAAATAAGTTCATATTTTTAGACGAAGTCTTTCTGACGTGTCTATGTTTAAACAAACAAATATACTAAAGTTTGAAAAGTAGAAAAACTATGATATGATCAAGTGGAAGGTGTTTTATGCTATGTTTTATGCTTCGATAATTCCCTTATTGGTACAGGTTGTCAAGGTGGGGACGAGCTGCCTGCGTCTCTTTTTCCTGACTTTTTTTTAAGTGTCGAGTGAATTAGTCTCCCGTGGATGGACGTGTATCATCTTAGTCCTCATGTTCACTATCTACTAGGCATGGAGGATAAATTTCCTATTCTTTTTTTTAGGTATTGTGTATTTTGGCCGATATATTATGAGAAAGCTGAACAAATATTACTATTAATATTATAAATGTAAAAGTTTAAATGTATGGATGTTTGTTCCTCAATCACGGCAGAACGGCTCAACGGATTTCAATGAAATTTGGCATAGTGATAGTGTAGAGTCTGAAATAGCACAAAGGCTACTTTTTGTCCCGATATTCTTACGGGATTCGAAATTGCACGGGTAAAACCGCAAATGAATACAAACCCGGTTTTTGCCATCATTTGTGACGAAATCACGATAAAGGCGTTCTGTTTAAAAGTCAAATAATATTCGCTAAGGCATAATTTTAGTCCTGGCTTTTAAGCCCAAACTATAAAAAAAAAATATTAAATACATAAACGTCAATACATTTAATGAATATTGCGTAAGTTTTGTCGTGTAATCGGTAAATCTAAATAAATAAAATATTGTATTGATTATGTAGTTATCTACTGCGACCAAAAAAGAGCAAAATAAATAAGTTGCGTTCGGAACCATCATCATCATGTTGATATGAAATTAAAAATAAACAAAAACGTTGTGAACGAGTAAAAATAGTGCAAATATTAAACCATAAGTATAAAAAAGTAGTAAATCCAAATATTTTTAAGTGGATTATATTTTTCTACAATTTTTTAACATAACAGACTGCGTTCTTCCCATAATCGACGACACAAGTCAATGCCTACTGTTAAACTGACAATTCAACTGATTAATAGCAGCGGCCAGCTGAAAGATTTTCATTCCTTTGATACTGCTTTGTGATAACATGGTGCTCTGTTGTTACATGGTGGATAATTCCAACTTGTATTTCTTAACAAGAAATCAATAGTGATATTACATTTTCAGCTTATTATACCAAAAGAAATAAAACAATCAAATTTATATGGTGGGCATAAAACCCAGGCAATGTATGGACACTGGGATGAACCCTTTACGCTATTCATATTTATAAATTTTAAACAGTCATAGTGGCTTTATAATTTTTGTACTAACTATATCGAACTTGAAATTAATGCATTTAATTTAATTTGAGTTAGAACTCCGAATAAAAAATATGGTAACCATCCCGTTGCGTAAGTTATTACGAACAATTAATATCGCCGTGTTATTTATATTTTACACAATAAACTTATTTATTGCGAATATTATTTTTTATCTTCCATGCTGGAATCTTCGTTGCTGGACTGGGAGCAAAGGAAAAACATAGAATTTGCCAGCTGCTTCTCTTCCTGGGCACACTGTAAAAGTCAGTTAAGGGGCGGAGGTTTTTTTTTGTGGGCGATAGGCTGATCCCCTGTCACTGCAATAGTCTCTCTCCATCATTAATACCACCAAATTTGGCAAAAGTGACATCAGATGGTTTTATAACCTCTGGTGTTCTGCCTACCCCGTTAGGGATGCAGGCGTGAAGTTATGTGTGTGTGTATTTGTAACTTTAACTCGACTTCTCGGTGTGTTTACAAACACCGACTGATAGTTCTGACTATCCGTCGTACTGTTTGTGCAATTAAAAATGTTATTATACGAAACAAATCCTTCCAAAAACGTGTTTTACTTAAAACAATATTTAAGTAAAGACCATTTCTCCACCACGTAAACCCACAATTAAATTGCGTGATCAAAAACGCATGCAAGCTTAACCTTGAACCAATATTAACTTTCAGTTAAATAAAAGTTACTGTATTTTTGATTACAACACGTCATTTAACTAGAACACTGCCTTATCTTTGCAATGTTCTTTGCATTACATAAAACATGTAACGCAGGTTAATTGTGAGGGTCTCAAGTAGGTGATGTGAACTTAATTGTTAAAAGTTTTATTTTAGAAAAATATTCTTACCTCTCTTCCATGCTGGACTGGGAGCGAAAGAAAAACATAGAATGTACCAGCTGCTTCTCTTCCCGGGCATACTGTAAAAGTCACTTAAGCGACAGAGGTTTTATTGGCGTTTTTGGGTGCGATAGGCTGAACCTGTGTCACTGCAATAGTATCTCTCCATCATTATAATACCTCTATAAAAATCAAACATGACATCAGATGGCTTTTTAGCCTCTGGTGTTCTGCCTACCTCATAAATTTTTTTTTTTTTTTATAAGTGACTAAACCCGCGTTTGACCTCAATCTCACCTGATGGTAAGTGACGATGAGGTCGAAGATGAAAGCACGCGGGTTTAGGAAGAAATGATATAGACGTGAAGTTAAGTATGTATCCTTACATAAATTTAAATATGTTTGATGATTCGGAAATATTGTTGATTAAAAGCGTAAAAGCGGCTTTTACGTCGATTACCTAGTGTCGGACATGTGCGACTAGTTTCGAACTCTTATGGAGACCTTCTTCAGGGGTAAGCGCATTCGCGGCTGCACCTCGCCTCGCGTCCTCCTCCGTTTTTTTGCGGTTGGTAGTAAACTTGTTTGGTGGTGAAAATAAAGATTAAGGTGGCAGCAATGCCAACCAAGACGCACAAATAGATTATGCACTAAATGCCCAATAGGAAAGAAACAAATATTTAAGCATCCTTACAATATATAATTTTTGCTGATTGCCGAGTCCTGATGGTTCTTCACGGGTAACTCAGCGTTATAACCAATCCATATTAGTTAATTACGATAAAATAATATAGAACTTACGTTAACACGTACTCTATGTGTTAATCTACTGTGTGTAAAGTTTCAGCCTAATCTGCCTAGCCATTAAAGAGAGAAAAAGCAACAAACATCCTTCCATCGTAGAATATATACTAATAAAGGTTATTTAATTGTTTCAGATGATGTAAATACTGACCAAATAGAAGCATCGAGAATAAAAAGAGAGAACGTTCCAGAAAATAGGGGTGAGTTCCCTTCTATAAGATTACATAATTATGTAATAAAGTGTTAACTAGTGCTTTGCAATGAAGTCTTTCTTTTTTGTCCTATCTCTGACTTAACTATTTTCTTTATACTTCTTTTCTCTTGATTGTAAAGTTGTGATGCTAAATTTTTTACTAGTCTTCCTTATATTGGCGATGTTTTTAAAAAAACAATTTACATGGTGTAAGGAAAAGGGTAACAGAAAACAGTCATCCTCATCAAAGGAACAGCGAAAGTCTTTTGTGTTGTATATGGTAAAGCGGGTTGGTTCAAATACTGGATTTTAATTTAATTTTTAAGACTATGGAAAAAGCTGACGACATAAAATTAAATACAACCTTTTCATTACAACTTGTACTATACAAGTAGATGTACAGAATGCGTGCTAATATAACAATTCTCCTTTTATCTCTTTATTTATATTTTTCTCTACTTTCCTGTTTTATTATTTATATTGTATTATTAATTGTTTGTTTTTCTTTCTCTTTCAAATCTAATCCTCGGTCATGGTCGTCAACTCCACCACAAATGGATGTTTGTAAAATATAACGCACCTCAAATCATCCTCTCCATGACCAAAATGACAAAATTGACGACTACCGATGACTTATACGACCGATGACCATACAGACTTGACAGTACTCCTTGTGAATGACCAGAACCGGAATGAATATAATACGAAGACTGGCAGATATCACAACGTAAAGCCTTTGATAGGACTTCTGACTTCCACTGCAAGAACTTTCATTCAAGATGGTGTCACAACTGAATTTGCAACTCAAATTCTAGGGACAACTCTAGACAACGGAAGAATTTATGCTCAGCTCTTAACAAAATCCTCCCTTGTATTGTATAATAAGCCAAAAACTGAGGATGACCCTGTACAAGTTAAACCTACTCGTCTACCTAACGCCTTTGATGGCCAATGGAACGTCAAGCAAGATTTAGGTTTCATTGACCCTGACAAATTTGTGCTTAAAAATACTGACTATTTAGCTCCTAGTAGTAAAATGGATCTCGTATACGCTAGTAAACCAACTGCAGAAAATATTAAGTTTTGGAATTCTCCAACCGCTCCTGAAAATCCATTAGAAAACCAAATACTGGAAGAGCCTACGGGTCGAAGAGTTCAGCCCGTAAATGAGATTCCAAGATATGTTCAAAATGAAGCCTTTAACTTCCTTGACGGTCCAGCCTATGAAGGTGAAAAGAAGTATGACTTTATTAAACCCTCAATTATAGAAAATGTAAATACATTACACCGCCAAAGCAAAGCCAACCAAATTGAGCCAGTAGTAGAACCGATTAAAGTAGATTCTCAGGGTAAAGAAACTCTTAATGAGTCTCTCAATATTGTGAAAGTTAAACCAACACATGATTTACCTACTTTTACAATAAAAAATGAGTTTTCACCAATATTTTATTATATTGATAATGTTGAATCACGTGATCCACAACAAGCGCAATATCAACAAACGCAAACTCCTAAAAAACTTTTTGGCCAAAAGAGTGAACCGAGGGCCAAGAAAACTTTCACTTATGCGGGATTTGCAGACTTTACAACTGTAGTAGGCGATACTGTTATTATATTTAGCCCCAATACAGAAATTAGTAGTCCACAAAACCCTAACGAGGTAAATGTATTTCCATCTGCTAAGCGTATTGATAAATTAGCTACAAAAATCACCCACTTATCTGCCGACATTCCTGTTGCAACATCTACATTTAAAGCGCATGAATCAAATTCTGCAACTCGTGTTGTACAATCTAGCAGCGAAGAGAAAAAAAATAGTGATGAACTTAAAAAGGTACATTACCAAATTGATGATGATTCTATAGGTATTCAGTATAATAATGGTTTCAATTTAAATCTAGACGTTATACAGCCTTCCGAGGCTACAGTGCTCACCACGGAAAGCACTCAATTTACTGATGATCTTGAAGTCGTACCACTACAAGAATTTAGTTCACAGGCAACAGAGCCCTTAAGTGTACCAGCACCATCGTCCACAGTTATTGATAAACCAAGTGCTGTGACGGAATCTGATTTAAGTGAAATGTTTACTAATTCTGAAGAAGAAAATGAGAACACAGCTGCTGAAGTAACAGAAAAATCGGAATCAGAAGAAGATGAAGAGCATGAATCTACCGCTGAAGAAGTTGTTACTACAACTGAAAGTGGGCATAGTGAAGAGTCTTTTGAAAACTTTGAAACTACTACAGAAATGAAATATGATCAACATGAAGAAATATACTGTTCCGACGGACTAGAAACCGTTTCAACTACAACAACAGCCTTTAAAACTTTGACATATTTGACAACTTACTTCATACCGGAAGACACAGAGACAACCACCTCTGTTAAGTCGGACGTAGTCGTAGAAAGCAGTGTTGGATATTTGACTAATGTTTACTGTAAATCGAACAGTATAGAACCGACACATGTGATTACAACTGAAAGTGAAAAAACTTCTGTTCTTTCAGAGAACCAATCTAACAAAGAAATACATAATGAACAAGCCACCGAAATTTTATCACCAATAGAATCTGTAACAGAACCGATGGATATTAAACAGGAAAATTCTGTTAAAGCACCTGAGGTTATTGAAGAAGAATTGACTAAATCAAATGAAGAAGAATCTAAAACAGAATCTCAAGAAAAGATAACTACAACAACTGAACGTGTTACAACGACTAATAGCCATATTGAAGTATCTGTCAGTACGGAAAAGTCAACTACCCCACCAGAAAAACCAAGTTCTGAATTAATAGAAGATAGTCCTGAAATCCAAGAAAATGAAATTGATCTTATATACAAAACTTTATATACTACATATACATATTTCACAACATTTTTCGGAGATCAGACTTCAAGCGTCGAAAGTCATAAATCTGTAGTTACTAATATTATTACATCAACTGTAGATTTATCTCAATTGGATCCATCACTGTTAGGTGCTTTTGATGAAGATGAAATTGCTCCAACGAATGTTGGAATAGGACGACCCACTGAAACCTTTGCTATAAATAGCATTATTGATTTAGTTCAAAAGAAAGATGTACTTGAGTCAGTTGAGAGTGGAGATTTATACAGTTCTCAAACACCAACTCCATCATTAGGAGATGATATTTCTAGTTTCATTAAGCCAGATGCAGTCAAAACATATTTTACAACTTACACATTCTTCACTACTATTTATGTAGGTGCGGATGCCAATGTTTGCAGTAGAAATGAGGTTTACACAAATTACGTAGGCCCGGAAGAATTGATTCCAACAAAAAGTATTACTGTTCAAAACACAAAACCACAATTTGATTTTAGAAACTGTAAGCAAGTTAAAAATATTGCCCCTAGAGTCACTGAAGATACTTCTTCAGTAGAATCAAGTATTAGTATGGAACAATCTGAAGATCTTAACAAAAAATTCAGTGAAAAAGATAAACTACAACCCAGCTCTCTTGAAGTAGATATGCTTTTTAGCGTAGAATCAAATCCCCTAGAATCGGAAAACTCATATGTTACAGATGTTAAATCTTCATCTTCTAAGGGTGAAAGAAAGTATATAGATAATAATAATGTATTGGATGATCAGATAAGCTCCGAAAGTAATATTGACGAAATAATGCCATCTCCTACACTATTACTACAGACAAGCTACACTACATTTACTTATTTCACTACTATGTATATAGGCAAAGACTCAAGTAAAGTAAAAAGTAGATTGGAAACTATAACAAACGTTGTAACAGAAACAATCACACCCAAAAAAGAAGTCGAAGAAGAAAGTAACTTGCCAATAACTTATTATACTACTTTCACTTACTGGACAACTCTTTACAAAGACAAATCAACAACGATTACTAGCCGAGAAGAAGTTGTGTCAAATGTCGTTACTCCTATACCTCAGGTCGTCCCAACTGTTAGTCCGATTGATATTTCTCCAATTGAAATTGAAAGTGAATTACCCCAAAAGAATTTAGAGATTGCTTTGAAGCCATCTGATTCTCTAGAACAAGATGATGGAAAGGCTACATTCTATACCACATATACTTACTTCACTACTTTTTATGCTGGGAATACTTCACACATCAGAAGTAGCTTAGAAACGGTTACAAATATAGTAGAAAATACAAAAGTTTTAGATGACAATCAACTTGGCCGAAAAGTTCAAAGTGGTTCGGGGAATAATAATGTTATTGACGATCAAGGCGAGAAACCTAAAATTGTTCCAACAGTAGTTAAGGAGGAAATCAAAGCTACTAAACTACCTGATCAGACAACTTCATCACCCACAGTTCTCTTGGGAACATATATAGATAATTTATTTGCAGAAGTAAAACCAAACGAAGAAAGTACACCTAAGCCAGAAGTTGAACAAAAAATTATATTTTCTCAAGTAGCTGTTATTACTGGAGATTCAAAGGTAGTGACAAGTGATAACAAAACATTGGAGAGCAATGATTTAAATTCTACATCTACACCATCAACAACCACTACCACAACTTCAGATGATACATTAATAAGTTCATCACCAAATATAATTGAAAGTTCAGTAGCTGAGTCTGAAGCTGCCACAGAATCTAATGACGCAAAACTTGATGTTGAAGATGAAGACGATGGCTCAAATCCCAGAAAAAAGGGTAGGCTTACATTCACAACAAAGAAACCTTCATTTACACCTGTTATTATTCCATTTGCATCACGAAACAGACCTACGTTTAGTCCAAAGAAAGCTCCCTCACCAAGCAGTGCTACTACCATCACTCGTGCTGATATTACAACAACAATTACAGCAACACCATCTCTAAAATCCATACGACCATCAGGGTTCGGTGGAACTAGTCGTAAACAGCCAAACAACTTCCCAAGTGCTGGTAGCTCAAGTCGCAGATTTTCAGGGCGTAGCAGTGGCGTTCCAAATTCACCTTCATTCAACACACCTTCTATTGCACGATCAAGTGGTTTTGGTAGGGGAAGTATACAACCAACTTCCAGACGAACTGGATTTAGATCGAGCTCAGTTCGAGGCAGCAGCTTAGATTATATAAGCAGATCTTCAGCACTTCCGAGAATTCGACCCACAGCTTCCTTGCGGTTAAGAGGTGGTAGACAATCAGCTTCAGTATCTTTGCCACCACTAGATCAAAATGAGTCGGAAACTTTGGCAACTCAGCCAGAGGAATTGGCGACAGACCCCATTGAGGAGATAACCGAAGCACCTGTTAAAACCACTAATAATCCACTGTCCAGATTCAGGCGTCCCCCTATCGCAAGACAGCCAGGTACAGCATTGGTACCTAGAGTAACTTCTACTACTAGACGCAGTACTCCTGCAAGAGGTGGTCGAGTTACTACTACAACACGACGAAGCACTACACGGACAACAACAAATCCTATTCTCTCTTTAAGAAGACAGAGGCCAAATGCTTTGTTCCCTAGGAGAAATCTGCTGAGACAACCAGAGCCACAGCAGGAAGAGGAGATAAGACAAGATGAACAAAAAGTTGAAGACAGTGAAGAAATATTAGATGAGGAAGAAGATTTTAGCGATGACAATGATTACGACTCCTCGAACAGAAAAGAACAGCAAGTTTCTACACCAGCTACTTCTGCCCCACCTCGAAGGAATAATATAGTACAAATAAAACCGTTTGCTTTCAGACGTAGAACGAAACGTCAAGTTGATTATGGGTCGAGAAAGTATTCGAATTTCCGAAGACCTACCCCTAAAGGTGTTACCCAACGTCAACCAGAACCAGAGCCGGAAACAGAAACACCTGCTCCACCAGCTCAAAGAAGAAATAGTGCAAGGTTTAATACCAGAGCACCTGTCAATACAAGAACTACGACAGCATCATCACCGAGAGCATCCTCTAGACAACCATTCATTATTCGTGGCGAAAGCCGCTTTCCAACAACGACTTCTCCAGCTTACAGAAGAGGCAAAACAAGGCCGTCATCTAGAACAACGACGATTTCATCAAGGCCAAAAGCTCCAAGACTGCAGTCAGATAGATCACGACCAAGTACATCTAAAAGTACTGGCCGAACTTCTCGAATTAGAACCACTACCAGCAGAGGAACTAGTAGGCAAAGGGGATCCTACGAGAATACGAGTGGCGAAAGAAATTATAACCATCTTGTAAATGACGGTAAAATAACAGTCACTCATCATATTCCCACTGAAGTTACCATTCCTGTAGTTAACGGAAAACATACAGAGTACAAAAACGTCTTAACTGCAAAGCCAAGTTTGGAAACTCTACTACTTAACCAAGTGTCGACATCAATTAATCCTTTAGGTATTCAACAGTTGGTATTAGCTAGCGAAGCCACAGAATTAGCAGAGAATGGAGCAACTAAAATCATACGATTCCTTTTACAAGAGACTCCAACTACTACAGTTGTTTTTACTCCTACTAAAATAAGAGGTCATGCAACTTCATACGCTCATATTTTGCCTAGTACTGTCTATAATATTGAACCCGTCACTCAAACCGTAGCACCAGAAATAAGTTCCAATGTCCCATTGGCTAATTTGTTATTGTCTCAACTTCTTCTCGGTAATCAGCAACCTGCGATAAACCCTCTCCTCGCGTTACAAGGACAGGGATTATTACCGCAGCAACCGGTGGTTCAAACTCCGGTAACTGAATATAAAACAAGAACTACAACATATGTTACGACAGTAACCGATGCCAGAGAAACAGTTTTGCCAATAACATTCAGAGGTATACGTATTCTTACAACCATTGTAGATCCTACGACAAACGTCATTACTGCGACGGAATTTGTGACAGATACCGTCGTTTCAACTCCCACAGCTTTTGCGCAACCTCAACAGTTTAATTCTTTGTTGCTTCCTTTCCTTTTGCAGCAACAGCAACAACAACAGCAACAACAACAAGCACTTTCATTACAAACAGCTAATCCTCTTTTAGGTCTTAATCCAAACGATTTAAGGCTAGCTCAAAATAATCACTTCAATAATGACATCTATAGTAATAGTCCAAAACCAAATATTTTGTCGGATTTGTCAAGTAATGAAGATTTTTCTGGAGATGAACAACAAGATATTGTAGAAGAAGTTCCTACTCAAGCTCCCCCTTCACCGCCTAAACGTTCTCGTAACAAGGTTAAGCCAGCTAAAGTAGCGCCAGCTAAGCACACTAGTGTTGTCACCTTGTACGTTTCAGGTCGCTATCCTGGCGAGTTCAGTACCGTTCTTTCGACTGTTGTATCTGATGACACACAGTCTGTTAGGAAACGTGAAGCTATATATTTCGAAGATGTAAAAGTTCTGCCATCTTTACTTCCGTCAGTAGACGAGTTACTCAGCTCTCAATCTGAAAATACTCTTGAAAATTCTGTTGTTGCTGACATAGATGATTCTAGTAGGTCACAAATTGAAACTGAAAGTCTTGAAAGTATTGTTGGAGAACTTAGTAGGCATATTAAATATGATGCTTCACCTACTTACGTAGTAAAGCTAGCAAATCCCTCATTGGTAACAGATACGAGACAAAGCATAGACGATGTGTCGTGAAACTCGAACGAACGACTAGATGTATAAAATAATGTTTTAGTTATTTATTTACATTGTATCATAGTAAGTTAACTATGAATAGTGCCTTATAGTTTATAAAATTTAGTTTTAAGTACAAAATACTCTTGTATATTTAGTATAATATCTTTAAATCACCAAATATATTTTATTGTGTTACCAGGGTTAAATAGTTTGGAAGATTTGAAAATGTATCCGATAACAATATGTAGATAACTAATTCTCTTGTTCCGTATCGAATGTATTTCTTGATTTTATATGTAATTAAGGTATTTTCTTTGCTTCCGACTGTAAATTTGCGAACTTTAAAATAATAAATGTGATTATAAATATACTTTTTTGTTTTATTTCATAAAAAAAAGTGAAATATTAGTGGATTTCCGTTTTTATCCTGTTTTTGATTACATTTAACATAGTTTCTGAAAACTTCTAAAGAATAGAATAGGAGAAAGTAAAATACAGACAGTAAAATAAGGTTATAAAGATAAATAATAAAGAGCTGTCTCTGCCACCAGCTTCAAAATAAATATAAAATAAACAGTATTGATAATTATCTAGTGATTTTTGATATTAAGAGCAAAATTAACTGAACAAAATATATCTGGAATAAATCTTTTAAAATTAATAATCAACCACTTTGGCTGAACAGAACCACAAACCAAATATTTTCGAAAAGCACTATATCGATTTTGTCGAAATTAATAAGGAACCAACTCTAAAATTTTTTTTACCAAATGAAACAAGAATGATCAAAATCGGTTACCAATTGACGAAATAATCTTATACCTAAACTTAAAAAAAATACTTTGATATTGATCAAGTAGGTAAAATGACATTAATGAGTGACGTTTGACACAAACTGACAGTTAAATGACCTGGACCTCTGGAGAACCTTGAAGTTCCCTTTGGAAGACCCAACCCCTCATCCTGCCGAAATAAAATCCTGAAGGTGAGTTGAAGTTTGTAGTTAATTAATTAATCTAGTGTATACGTTACTAATATTACAGAATACATCTTCAATAGTAGTAGAAAGCGTAGATAATAATATTAAATTACATCTTAAGGTATAATTTCAATTGGAAGCAATATCTATATGTATATGCCGTGCCTATGTATATTTTTGTATATTCAGCTTAATCGTTGATACTGGTCGACGAAGCCTTGAGGCAATCGATCTGTAGGTATGGCCATTTCTTCTCATTTCATCAGCCCTAATGATTTCCAGTGATGTTAAGTCAGGCATAATAAAGAGCTTTTAATAAACAAAATTGCCTATAGAATAACAAATTTATAAAAAACGATTAAGTGCAATTTTTCAAAAAAATTACAATTACGTAGTTATTACTCGAACAAGTTGACAAAAGGTATTGTTCGGGAAAATAAAACAAATGAATCAAAAAAAGTGTATGTCATCTAATTTTCTATTTTCAAATTTGACAATAAATCAAAAAAATATCATAACTGGCCAGTTCCTCAAGTAAAAGATTTTAAAATCCTGCTTTTTTTTGTGTTCCGCTAATTGTGCCGGTGTGGTAACTAGTGTGTGCATATATTAAAATAAATAAATTTATTAAATTTAAATGCCTCAAAAAATTACTTCCCTGCATCTAGGAAAGTTATTTGTGATAAATATTGAAAATGTTTTTATTTGAATTTTATACGCAACGTTTTGTATTCTATATGTCGACAGAGAAATACTTTGTGACATTTTAGGACAAAAAGAAACTTAAATAATATTTTTTAAAGCTACGTTGTATGTAAATAATGCTTTTTATTTAACAATCCAATTACAACATTTTATTGAGATGACCATTTGCATGTTTATTATTACTAATATGTAAGTATAATATAAAATAGTCTACTAACAATAACTTCGTGTCACACGTATAGTTCAATTATTTATTTTTTATTTTAACATTTCGATGTAAGGGTATTTTCGGAACACTGTAAATATATAATGCATTTCTTTATTTGAGTTGACTGTATTTTAAGTTCAGTTAAAAATAATATTAAAATGAAATCAGTACTTAATTAAGAATTAAATGTTCTTTCTGATACTTATTTTCATTCTCAGGAAAAACATGTTCTTCTATGAACCAAGTTTTGACCGAATGAATCGATAAAGTTCTGGGATCGCGAAATCTAATTACTTATTACTATTATAAATCGGATTAAATTTAGGTTTTACTTTTATTAAATGTAAAATAAAGCCGGTTTGCTACCGATTTAATCATTGATTTTAAACAGTCCACGGGGTTGCCTGCGTAAAAAGTTTGCGTAAGGACACGTTCCAACCATACGCGCCCGCCCAGCGCAAGTCACGCGGCGCGGTCGCTGAGTAGTATAAACGCGCTCTAAGGGCACACCAATCGATCTTCGGTCGACCGTCAATGGACGTCGATCGGATTGGTCTAGTAAAACCTATCGATCTTCGTCAACTAATCCATTCTACCATCGATTGATGCCGTCGTTCGAAGATCGATCGATTGGTGTGATGACACTGTGGCGCAGCCTCGTTGATTCCTGAAAAATAAATTAATAATATCACTTAGAATATTTAAAGTCAAAATTCCAATAAAAACACGTGCCACGGCAACTGCACCACCCAGCACTTCATATTTGCTCTTAAAATTATCTCCATCATGCTTAATTATAGAAAAGTATGCCGTACGGTGTAATTCAATGCTTTTCTATAATGAACCATGATGGAGATAATTTTAAGAGCAAATATGAAGCGCTGATCGGGGCGCCGTTAAGCTTTGGTCTGGTGATCGAGACGCATAACGCTGCGGTATGCGGTATGCGTTGCCGGACACTCAATCATATGAAAAACGTATTGCTCCGTCGCAGTATGCGTCAGCGGCGAGGGGCAAGCGCGGTGAAGTGGGGAGGTGTACTGCCGCACAACGCGGCGTCATTCTCGGTTCAATGCTGCGGTGTGCGTCACGGGTGTATGTCACTGAGTCAATATGGAAATTTTTACCTACCTTGGTAGCTGTGGCAAAATCAACTGACCACCTCTCCGCAGGGACGCTAAATGCTGCGCTGTGACGCTGCGTTGCGGCGCATACCGCAGCGTTGTGCGTCATGATCACCAGACCAAAGCTTTACACGGCATATGGCGCCGTACCTTAGAGATGGATCCACGCCCTAAGATATATCATTCGGTTACTTTAGTTAATTAAACACTGAAAAGTTTCGGCTACAAAATTTAATTATAAGAATATATCTGTGACATACGTAACATTGAAATAATACTTATGTTACTGAGCTTGGCTGTGAATAGTAGTCTTTAGCTGCCTAATTTGCATAAATAGTTTCTTACCTTATTATTAAGATCCAATGTAAGTTTAGTTCGTAGTTCGTAATTACTTTCAAATAATCATCATTAAATAAGATACCTAATATTATTTCTTAAACTTAAAACCAAGCATTCACATTCCAATAAATGTAGAATATAGATTTATAACATTAATGATTTATATTCTCTTACTGTTTATATTGTGTACAAAAATAATGCAAGTTTAAATGCGGCTTTGAACTCGACAAAATATAAAAAAATCGACCTTCAGTTACTATTATGGTTGATTTTCGATTGCTTGTTTGATTGTAGAGTATTATATAATTATGAAATATAATATTTTGAAATTGCACACTAAGTATCTATAGTTTACTTCGTTAATAAAAATATTATAATGTCAAATTTGTACATTTCAGCTTTTAACACCAATGCAATAGTATTTGATAACACACCATGGAGACCAGGACGAGATTTTAATATTGAGAACAAATCAATATCAGAAGAAGATGAGAGGAAATTAAAAAATTTAGCCACTAGAATAATGTCGAATGGTGTCGAAGTTTTAGTCAAGGACAAAGAAGATATGAAACCTGAACAGGTAATCTTCGCAACTAAAATGACATATTGAAGTTTATTTTATTTAAATTTTACTTGAAGAACAAATAATTAAATACAACACACTCACAATATAAAAAAATACTCAATCACATTTTATAATAGTCTAATTAGATTTTTGTATTATAGGTGGTATTGTAACATTTTATTCTTTTAAAATGTAATCGGGTTCTTATGACGTTAAAAATAAATTTAAAAACGAGCCTAACCCCACTTGAGTTACCTAATGGATTAAACAGATTGTACTTTTCTTGATCTACCCACTTAGTTTTTGTGACACATTTTTGTAATAGCATTCCTTTTCAGTATTGTGAGTGCGTTGTTTAATCATGACAATATTCTACATTCATGTTATGTATCTTTTAACTTTATCTTACTTTATAACTTTATAAATACACTCTTTTTTCTCAGCGACAACTCAAATTTATGCACATAACCACACTGAAACCAGTTCACCATCATACTACAGCAGGGCCACCAAAACAATCATTGCTAACTTCAGCTGTAGCTACTGTTATTAACCGTCAACATTTAAGTGCTATGTTTCCCTTACATCAACTTGTTCGACATAACTATATAATCAAAACATGTATGACGACGTATACTTATCTAACGACAGTAGTGCACAATAAAAGAAGTGCAATTTCCACTTTTGAAACCATCGTGTCATTGGTAACAACAGAAACGTTGACGAACCCTTATGCAACAGATATGATAGGAGACATAAAGCCAACTAAAGTAAGATGTTGTTTCCCCTGGAACCCCAAAACCATGGTGCTCCCCAAATATCCTGCAGCTAGAAATACCTAGACATCTACAGTAGAAACACCTTAAGATTTAAAAACCTTTCCGCTTACCCTTTAATTAACGTTGATTTCAATAATTTCCAATACCCTTTTCTATAAAAATATGAAAAAATCTACAGGAGTTTTTTAAAATAATTGTTATTTTAATTTCAGACAAAATATATGGAAGTAAAGACTATCCAACCATCAGCACCAAGTCACGTGTTTGCAAGTAATTTACCGAAAATTGATAAAAGAGTGGATAATGAAGATTTAGATAAATTCGATTACATACAACCATCTGAAGTAAGTCATTCATGTACAACGACATCATGTTCATGTAGTCATACTAAGACGGAAGGGTTAAAGACTAAACATACACATGGAGTTCATGGCAGTCATTCCTCAGTAATCGGAAAATATCCAATGAAGACCACTAAATACGGCTCTACCGTAGTCGGGTTCAAACCTACAAACAAGGAAAATATAGATAAAAATACTCAGTATGGTCCTTATGAGTATGAAAGTAGTTCTCAAATTGCACCAACAGATAAAGTGGTTGAAAAATATACTGAAGTTAATGATTATTCAGACGAAAAAGATAATATATCAATTGAAGAAAGTGAGCTGTTGACAAATGAGCAAGCACCGGGTCCTCCAATAACAAACGTTGTCAAAGAAAAGCCAAAACCAGAAAAAGTACAAAAAGTTAATCATAAAAATAAATTAGTTGGCGATTTGTTGAAACTTGGAAGTTTGAGTATAAAAGGCCTTTCACAATTAGCTCCAGTATTTGAAAAAATGACTGGAGGGTTTATGAAAAAACAAGAAAATAATAAAACAACGTCAACAACTTCTACCGTCAAACCAGCAGTTAAATTAACTTCTTATAATGTTAATAAACGAGTGGATACGGATATGGAACTGAAAGGTAACCAAAATTTTCCAATTTACATACCTGTTGATGAGATGGAAGCTTCCGAGTCACAAAATATATTTTCAAATGGGACATTACATCAAAGTTTGATCTGGGCAGCAGAACATAAACATCCAAAATCTCATAATATATTGCCACCAAAAATGGTTCATGAAAGTCCTTTGGTCAATGGAGGTATACCAATTAGTCCTGGAGAAATTATAACTGCTAATTCAGATGTTATTGTTGGTAAACCAGCTGTAGGAGGTCCACTTACCTTAGCTGCAAGTGGTATTAAGTTACATAACAACATGAGACCACCGAGTTTTGATAGTTTTGTAAGTGAAAGTGAACAACATATAGTGCAAGAAGTTCCTGATTACAGAGAACAATCAATGTTTTCATCCAAAGTTGATGATTCATTTGATTTAAGACCGCCAAATTTACCGAAAGAAAAACAACCTATGAATTTGCCTCCACCATCAAATTATGAACATAACAAGAAACCAAAATATTCTAATAAACCCCCTATACAATACAATCCTCATAATAATCATAAGGATAATTTGATGAAAACTGAGCATATAAAAACATCCAGTTCACTTTTAGGAACCCATGGACGACCTGCGTTTATAGATTATATTCCATCTCTTGGGAAACCAAATAAAAAGGAAGTACACTCCGCACCTCATAGAGACTTTGAATCATATAATAATCAAAAGGAGGAAGAAATTCCTGATAATAATCCAAGTTCTTCTGAAATTCAAAGTACTAGAGTACAAAGTGATTCGGAATACCCATTGAGCCTACCTGAAACTATAAATAAACCATTTCTAGTAGACATTCAGCCTTCAAGAGTTGCAAATGTTTTAATACCACATGGTAGTGCAACTGCTCTCGTTTTTGCTGGATCATCAGAGCCACATAAAACTGGTGACTATGTAGATGAACAGTTGCCATATCCAGAGCCCGGATATTTTGGAAGTTTTAGTATTGATGCGCCACAAATGACTAACGTTCATGTTGCGCCTAACACAAAACCACTAAAGAATGTTCCATCATTAGAAAGTTATAAACCAAAGGATATTACTTTTAGGAATGATCAAAAACAGAAATGGAAAGACTTTAAGAGGCCAATTGATTACAATAAAATACCTCCACCGACGAGTAATATAGAAAGTCATGTTCAAGTCGGACCACATATTACTGTTTACAATCCAGACTCATACAAAGGCGATTTTGAAGCGTACAATCAAATAAAACCAAAGTATCGTGATGATAAAATTTCAATTGACAACGAGTATGAAAAATATTTGGCGGTACCACCACCTCCACAATCTAAAGTAAATTACAAAAATGAACAGAAACATTATCAACAGCTTCCTGTTGTTCATACAAAACCAATACAAGACATGAAGGTATTTTTAAACATACAGCACCCTGTGCCTCATCAACCAGCTACACAACCCGTCTCTCCCAAAGTCACATCAGAAGTGTATTATGCTGAACAAAATCCAAATAGTAGACCGACACCAACATATACTGTGCAAATACCTCCAACAGTGCCAGAAAACAATAATGATAGATTTAAGAATAATCAGCCATATAATAATTTAAATATTTACAATAATGTGCCTTCTAGTAAGTTGCCTGTGTCACCTGGCAAAATTACTAATGCATACTATGCAAATCAGACAAACAGACCTATTTCAATGAATAATAAACAGGCTAATAAAAATACATACACTGTTACGTTAAACACGGCGACCAATGTTGCTAATAATGTTGCCGAGGCAGGACAAGTGATTGGATCAAGTGTACCTGTTTCGATAGAAACTACTGTACATCATGGAGATGACAACGCTAACATTCCAATCGGCACTAATTTCTCAATCAAAGTTGACGATGGCCAGTCTTCTAGTGACAGTTACTCTGCCAATAATGAAAGCTCAGATATAAAATATATTAAGAGGCCTGAAGAATCAGAACCTGGAGGAACATTAAACATTGGGGAAATAGAACATGCTAAGTTAAATAATGAACAGCATGAAATTAAACAGAGTAACACAAACAAAAATGTGTACCATCAATCTGCTGATAATCTTCATATATCAAATGAAATTAGTTCTTCTATTACTCCATCATTGAATAGCCATGCTAATTTCCCTATGATAAATGAAAAACCAAATAATATCAATCCAGAAATTGATACAGTTGAATCAACGAAAGATAATCAAAAGAGGCCACCAAAATTAATTCCAAATATACCTACTAATTCTCATGGATGGTATAGTAGTGTGTTCAAAGAAGAATCTTTGAACAATCTAAACAATATTAAGTTTGACGTGACAACAAGAAAAAATATTCCATTGAATCATGATTATAATAAAGATGATGTACCAACATTCGGCGAGAAGATAACCAATGTTGCAAAACCACCTAATGACTTTTGGTCTCACACGATTGGTAAACCTTTCTCTAAGTTTTCAGATTTTAATAAAAACAGGTATAGTTCTAATTTTGGGCCACAAAGTACAGAAGCAAATACCAACTATCTTCAGTCTAATTTTGAAAACATAAAACAACCAGAATATGAAATTCCAAATCATGATAATAGTGATGAAATTACTACCACGACTAAAACTGTCAAATCAACTACGATTAAACCTAAGCCTGTTTATGAAAATTCAGAAGAAATTTATGATGGTGAGGAAGACTTTGAAAATGAGGAAGATTTAGATGGTGAAGTTAGCCAAGAGTCGATAAAAGTTCCTATTATAACCGCTTCTAGTGAAGTGAAAGATACATCATCTTCTACAGAAGGTCCGAAGTTGTTACAAAATGAAATATTAACGACTGATACCAAACAAAACAATATTCAATTGGTAGGATTTGATCCAAAAACTCAAACTGAAAAGCCGTTTATAAATAGCACAAATAAGTTCCATTCTAATAATATTAAACCAATTTATAGTCATAATGAGTCAAACACAAGGCCTAGACCATTTACTATGAGCAATCATCCTACAGCAATCGATCATCAACTACATCAACCACATTGGCAAATTAATGAACTTATGGTAAACTCAACAAACATGTCGTACGAAGAAGGCTTAGATCTAAATTTGGGTGAAGAAATGAGCACTGTAGCTTCTATTAAAATTACACCAACTCCTAGGTCCCCGTTCAAACATTCTGATCTAGATAACAAATATAAGAGACCAAGACCGAACATCAATCGTCCAGTAAATAATGTTCATCCACCAAATTCATCTAATATTATTACTTCAACAGTTCATATACACGATAAAAAGCCTTTGATAGTAAAACCGATCTATGAAAAGTCCACACTTCCTTCATTCACAATAAAAACTGATTCTAATTATAATTATTCATCTACTGAAATTCTTGACTTGTCTCCACCACCGCCAACAATGGATTATAATTTCAAGCCATCTACTAACGATGAAACTATTATGGGCATGAGCCCTCCCCCGCCAAGATCACCACCACCGGTACGAGTACCTCCTAGAATTTCACAGACTCCAAAGCCTGTCAGGACCCCTCCACCTTATAGAATTAAACCACCTAGGACACCGCTTCCTAGAACAACAACTCAAAGATCAACTAAGAAGCCACTTAGAGATGAAATTTCTACATACAGGCCTGCTTACAATCATATTAATAGACCAATATACAACCAGGAACAACCATCTCCAATATTGCTTCCACCTTCAAGTCGCGCACCAGCAGCCACATCTATTCCTGAAAGACCTACCAGTGTTATGCCTGCATCAAGTATTATATTCCCAACTCCGGTATCATCAGGATGGCTCACATCCTCGGGTGTTGGATTTTCATCTAGCTTTGATTTTGGTCCAACGCCAGTTTATTTCCCTGATTCATCTGAATCTACAAAACAATCTATACCTGGAAGAGAAGATTTTGATATTCCTTATTCTTCTAATGAAAATAATTCTTCATCTGAACACCATATTCCCACAAGTTCTGAAAAATCAGTAGAGAAAAATGAAGTAATTGACAATATTAATAATTTCAAAGATTCTAGCACGGAAACTTCAAATATTGTTTCAACACATAAGGCAACCACAGCAAAAACTAGTACGACAAACATCCCCGAATCAGGATCAAATGAATTCGAACAAGAACAAAGTAGCACCGAAAAAATTAACGTTATTCCTCTGAATTTCAAAAACAGAACGAGAAAGCCATATCCGTTACATGAAAAGAGGCCAAGCATTACTCACAAACCCTATGTTAAGCCTGTTTCTATTATTAAACCGGTAACAACAGCAAATCGTCCAGAAATTTTATACCCTAAGAGACCATCACCAACTAAAAAGATTGTAAAGCCTTTGCCTACTAAGCCTACAACTGTAAGTTCAGAAACATTGATTGAGAGTTCAGAATCATTCGTGGATGATGATTTTGTTAAAGCAACAGAAGTTTTGAATAAAGTAAGTCAAATACCAGTTAGTCATGTAAGTAGCGCTTCGGTCAATCCTACTCCCTATATCACTCCAGAGGTAAAGATTGAAGAAACTTCGGTCATCAATAAGCCAGTTCATCATGCAGGTAATGAAATAAAAATTTCAGACGAAATAATACCAACAAAAACAGAATTTAGAACAACTGTTGTTACTCTTACTAAAACATTGTCAGAACCTCCAAAGACTGTATCCAGCATTGGCTATGTTAACTTAACGCATACCTTAACAGTTACGCAAACAGAAACTAGTCTAGTCAGTAAATCGGAAGGAGCAGTTACTGAGACTTTGGTAATTACTAACACACAGACATCAACTCTAGTAGACGTTATAACTGAAGTTCATACTCAGGTTCAACCAACAACTATTATTGAAACTGTAACAAAACATATACCGATTCCACAAGTTGAGCCAACACCTGTTCAGGAAGTTCTTGTGACAACAACAACCAAAGTGCCTTTAGATGACATCACGATGTCTTCGGAAGAAACCGATAATTTTATCTTGAAAGAAGTAGGAACTACAGAAAATGTTCAGAAAATAGTTACTGAAGACGAAGGTGACAATGACACATTCTTCGTCGTAATGAACAAATCACAAAACGGCGGAAAAGCTCCACCTCCGCTAAGCCCTGAAGTTGAGACTGGGGATTATGATCATATAACAAGAAATGAGCAAGTGAACAGTAATGGTGTATCTCAAGTTCTTTTTGGTGAAATATTACTTGCAGGAACTCCTTATTTAGAAACTTCAAATGTCCATCCCACAGGTATGTTAAAAACTTCTTAATATTTGCTCTGATTTCTTGAAATGCTAACAAAATACTTGTCCCATTTCAGGCGTAGGCTTTGGCAAAGAGTGCCAACCAGATTGTAAAGCTTCCAGAAATGAAAGATGTCAACGAATCGATGGACTAATGAAATGTGTTTGTAGACCAGGTTTTGCAAGAATGTTCCCCGATAGGCCTTGTAAACGTAAGTTTTGAAATGTTTAAAATGGAATATAAAATACTTTCATATGTTTCTGCCGTAATCAATGCAAAATTATTAATGTTTCAGCTACATACACCTATTCAGTTCGCCTTGCCTTAGGATCGCAGGGCGATAGGCGTCTTCAATACCAGAAGAATCTCTCTGACAATTCAAGCAAAGAATATCATGAACTCGCTTTAGCAACACATGAGGGAATAAACAGAATGGTGATGCAATCAGACTTACGAGATGTTTTCCATGGAGTTCATATAACTGGTTTCCAACCAATTGAAATGAAAAAGGATAATGGAGAAAAATACCAAGGTGTCATGAATGACTTCTATGTCCAGGTATTCCTTTTATTTTTTTATTGTTCAATTCATTACACTTAATTCATGAATACTTTGTTATTTCTGGTATTTGTGTCGACTGGAAAATGCATGTAATTTCACAATTATAATTATTTGTTATTTAATCTAAAAAAACAATATAAAAGTCATTTATATCAATATATTCATAATCGCTAGAAACTTCAGCATGTTTGGCTGTGTCTTGGAGATAATTATTATCTACATGGTGTCTTTGTTGACATAAGTTGTTGATAAAAGAACGAACTTTATTTATCTTTTAGCTCTCTGACAATGCCCATGAGAGCCGACTGAAGGAAGTCCTTGAAAAGTACCTCAGAAACAATAACTACAGCCTCGGAGGGATAGATGTCCATGCTGCTGGTGAATTTGTTGACAAATTGGAAGTTAGCGGTGAGTTTTTGGAGCGAAACATTTCCCAAAGCTTTTTTATAATATTGATTTGCAGTATACAGGGTGACTGGTGACAAATTTAAGATATTGAAGGAGAGCACTCTGTACTCGATACTGATCATAATTATGTAACAAAAGTAGGTACTTATTTTTTCTCCAGTATTCCCTATAAATATATAAAGAGACAGTACTATACTTTTCCGACGTGCCACCTCAGTCAACACGCACACCACCAACCGCTGTGAATCTATTATATTACGCCTATGTACTTATGTACGTTAGTTTACTCAGTAAATAATTATTTTTATTTAAAATTATTTTTTTTTCTCTTCATGTGTGATCTCAACCTATCACGTCTTTGAATTTCGAAAGTGACCCACCCGTCACCGTGTATATCGCATATATTATGTTGTTTTTTTTTTTTGTCTACACGATATACTTGCAACCTGTTGGAGTAGCGTTGTACTGACTTTGTTTTAAACTATTTTGATTTACTTGTATAATTGTGTGTCCAACTGGTAGATTCTAATCTGTATGATTATTTTTTTTTTGCGTTTTTTTAAGCTATTGCATAGCTTCTATCGCGGGCCTTGAGCGTGGGGACCGAATCCAGAAATTCCGTAACGAAAAAAACCTAACTCCGACCGGCACAGCGGTGATACTTTGATTTCATAACTTTACATGCGGGCTTTAATAAACAATCAGCGCCATCTACTAGGAAGTTGTGGAATTTCAGATTAGATCAAACATTGCTGCATTAATAAAATAAATAAATAATTATAATTGCATAAGTTGATAAAAATGCTATGCAATCGCTTTACCGCGGCAGTCTCCGAGTGCCACACGTCTTTTTTTAATTTAATGTCTTTTTTGCTTAGAACATCTTTGCTTTATTTTGTGAAAATGAGAGAAAGCTTCTCCAAAATAAACTAGCGACAGGAATTCAACCAAAATTGACGTTATGAATGCAAAATTTAGGCTATACAGGGTTAATTTTAATAATCGCATCACCTCTTGCAGACACCCTCTTCACTTCAATCCCAACAACATTTGTTCTAAAAGTTTATAATTTATATTCCCATACAAAAGATATTTATAGCCTCTGTTTAGAGGCGTTACTCTTTTTACTTCGAGCGTAGGTATGCCACGCACCTTCCGTAGTAAAATTAAATAGGTACTTCTTACAAAATGTAGAGTGAGGAGCAAATGAAAGAAAGAAAGATGGAAAATAATTTTATTATCACAAAAAAAACTTAAAAATAAAAAAGAATACAAATCAATACAATTTAAAGAGAGACGGTTGTATGTGATTTTGAACTTAGGTTCATAATCACGCTAAATATGGTATTACACATTATATAGGTATACATTTTGTGATAATAGGCTTGACCTCAGCATTATGCTGCTTAAACATTATATTTTAGCAGCGCTGGTTTTCAGGCCCAGCCTTGTATATAAACTTAGCAAATGAATATAGGGGTAGTCGAAGGTTCAATTTACAGCATTCGTTTTAATATTCAAGTAAAATATTTATGTTATAATTTATGGCTATAGTAGGTAATGGTAAAAAAATACAACAATAAATATGACAAACATTTAAATAATTAAAATAGTTAAATACAGTTTACAAAGCAAACATATTACAAAAAAAAGATCAAAAATCACTCATAAAAATATCAAGGTTATACGTAATAATAACAATATAACAAGTATAAATATTAATTTAATAAAAGTAAAGCTCGATATTTAATCTTAAAAGTTTGTTTCCCTACATCTAAATCCTAAATCTTTTTTTTTTTTTTTTTGTGTTATTTATCAAGATTTGTAAAAAGTCGTTGAATAAATATTGTTGGGATTGATGTGGTGAGGCAAGAAGTGACGCGTTAGTTAAAATTAACCCTTTATTTTAAGAGTCAGTAAAATTTTCTATACCACACACTATGATGGGAGTTTTAGGAATTACCTTAGTATGTTTCTGAAAACCATGTTTATGTCAAGAAATCTGAGACTATTTAATGCAATTAATCCTTAACCCGTCTGGTGTGTCATCTTCGACCTTTTCTACATTTACCATACGCTGATTTAGTTAGTCACCGATAAAAAAATACATCAAATTATTGATAGACTTAAACATATTCTTCAGGTTTATTCGCAATGATGAGTGCAGAGAAATAAATAAAAATACATGACTTTTTCCAGATTTCGACGAGTGCACCAGCGGTCAATTCCATGACTGTTCGGAACACGCTCAATGTTTCAACCTCAGGGGAACTTACACCTGCAGTTGCTTGGAAGGCTTTGCGGACCTCAGTGTGAACAAACTGTACCCAGGTCGCATTTGTTCTGGTAAGTTTTTATTGAATTGCTAGATTGTTGTTAAGATTCTTGGCACTATATCATTAAACGATATATAAGAAATAAATACTGATACAAAAATATTTATACGCTTTTACCATTTAGCTTTACGATTATTTTCTTTATCTACTAAACGTCAAAGTAGTGCTTGACGTGACTAAATCGCCAATCGACAAATGACGATCTAGACAAAAAGAAATTAACTACGTAATAAGATAAACCTCATAAATATTTGAAGGCTTATATGTGACGACAAAATTTATATAGGTTTATATATTACTAAGATTATATTACTAAGATTATCATTTACCCTGTGTGAGCATATGTTTTGGGGTTTTTGCTTCGTAAAATTAGTGAAAATTAGCTTATGCCGTAAGCAGAAACTTTTGTTTGTATAGCGTTATTTTAAAGAAAAGTCATTGGTTTAAATCTAGAATAAAATTTAATTGTTAAAAGTTAAATTTAAATTTAAAAATGATATGTGAGTCATAATTAATTCTTTATCCGCTTTACTTACACGATTAGTGTCGCATATATGCGACTAGTTTCAGGTCTCGCCTGAGTAAAAGCCGCTTGATAAACAATAATAAATAAAGCTTTATTTAAATCATTTTAAATACAAAAAACAGCAACCTCATTGTCACCATAAGGTTATTTCATTAATCTTATTACAAATGCCTTAAGGTGACCATGAGGCTAAAAAATTTTTCAATCAAATACTTAACTATCATTTATTGCCCGTCAACACGTTTAAACCGTAAGAAAGAACACATGTTTTACATACATACATAACGTCACGCCTGTATCCCTGATGGGGTAGACAGAACATCAGAGGTTACAAGACCATCTGATGTCACGTTTGACAAATTTGGAGGTATTATAAAGATGGAGAGAGACTATTGTAGTGATAGGGTGTCAGCCTATCGCCCACAAAAACGCCTTTAAAACCACTGTCCCTTAAATGACTTTTACAGTATGCCCCGGAAGAGAAGCAGCTGGCACATTCTATGTTTTTCTTTCGCTCCAAGTCCAGCATGGAAGCGACTGGACTTTTACGCTAATAAGCTGTACCTTTGTTCTTATTTTTATTTATCTCTTTTGATTGTATCTCAACTGTGTGTAGATAAATTATTATATAAATAAATAAATAATTTTCCAGCGGAGCCAGTAGGCTGTGAGCGGTGCAACTACCACGGCGCTTGTTACTCACGGGACGATAGGAGAGTCCTGTGCGAGTGCTTCCAGTGGTACTCCGGCAGCTCCTGTCAGATTAATCTGAAAGGTAACCACCTACTCTATTGTAACGATATTCTTCGAAGACGTGTTAGTTATCAATTGGCTTTATAAAAGTTTGTGCTACTCCAGACTACAAACTAATTCCATGCAATTATCAAGATGCTTTGAGCCATTCAGACTCGATTGAGGAACAAATATTCAGCCAATCTTTAACATTTACAATATTAGTAGGGTTATGAATCAAAAACCCTAAAACGGTACTTCATTTTGTAAATAATTGAATATCATCAGCCCAGGGACGTCCAGTTTTAGACAAATGCCTCCCCCAAAGTTCTATGTCGCTCGGTCACCCAGCGTTTACCGGCGACTTTAATCTGATCGAATTATCTATCAGTAACGCTTTCACAGCTTAACTACTGAATCGATTTTGACGAAATTTAGAATAAGGTAAGTTTGAACTTTAAGGGGGATTTAATAATAGTATTTATCCAACTCCAATAACCGGTATCCACGCGGACGAAGTCGCGAGTCACAGCTAGTTCTAAATAATTGTTATAATTTTTTTCAGTGGTCCTCATCTCGCTGGTGGTCATAGGCGTGCTGCTGACTATAGTCCTGGCGGCTTGCGCGGTGGTTGCCTGCTCGAGACGACCTCGCCCGTCTGTGGTCACTTGTATACAGGCTGTTCCTACATTACATCCGGTGAGTTTGCAAAAACATCACGTATGTTTATTTATTTATTTAATTATTCATGTACACACAGTGGTATGAATTATATTATATTATTGGGTAACCAAAGTAAATACAAAGCTTATTATCGTGGCAAATACATTTTCTATTTAAAGTTTTAAGCTTGCTACATGTACTTAGAAAATTCTTAATTTACTTTAGGTTAGCAAGCTTTAATTCTGTATAAATTACTTGATTTTTACTTCACAAATTATAGTTATTAAATATATATTTATAAAAAATATACTTATAAGGTTTAACAGTAGGACGTAATGTTAACTATTTTACTTATAATTATAGTATTTATTTGAATTAAAAAGCCTTAATTTCTAAAATTATAATAATTGTTGTACTTTAAATAAAAGCTTTAAAATTTTAAAACCTAACTTTTATTCAATCATGGATTCACTCTAGGAATTGGAAACATTTTACTACTTTATAGTTTTGGTTAAAAATATGTAAAGTAATATTTATTTATTAATTTGTCATAGACTTATTATGCAGTATTATATTATATTATTTTGATTTATGTTTTAACCTCTTCAAATGCTTGTTTGATGTCCTTAATTTAAAAATGTTTCCTGTTATATTTCCTGTTACATATGTACTTATACGTAATAAAAATACAATACATAAAAAGCATGCATTTTGAAGTCCTGCTATGGTTACAATTTAATTGAAAATTTACTTATTTTGATATGTTCCAGGGTTCAGTTCCGGGCAAGCAGCAGCGCGCAGACCGACGCGCGTTGATCACTGAGCGAGGGGAGTCGGGTGACGCGGCTAGTCTACAGAACGCTTCACTACCCTACATGCCTTCGGCTAAGGTAAGATTAATGTATGAGTGTAATTGAAATTTTAAACACACTTTCTATTTATTCCATTTTAAGAAAGAAATCGCTTCTCAGCGATAAGACAACTAATTGTTAGATTATGTTTTGTATTTTGGTTCTACACTGTAATACAATATGTTGTGTAATAAAGTGAAAATAAGAATTAGATACATATATTTGGTATATTTATACAACATGAGTGTTTAATTTCAATGATTCGAAAACTATAGATACGGTTGTCTGGCTGCAATTGCTTGGAACAATTAGACCGCCATTTTCCTTTCTTATGCTTTATTTATTTATTATACCCAGCAGCACCGCGGGTCCCGCGGCGGTGGCTGCATGCTGCCTGCGCCGGCGCACGACGCGCCGCCGCCGCCGCCCGCGCCAGCCGTCGTCATACCGCGCGCGCGGCTACTGGCGCACGACAGGTATACACAATATTCTTAAATCTTCGCCATTTATTGCACTAAAGTTTTAAAGATATGATACATTTTATTGATTCTTACACGCAGTCATACTGTAGGTACATTAAAAAATAAAAGTTAATTTCTTTCCTAGGCCCGTGTGTTTTTATCTTTGATCTCATTTGCACCTACCATCAGGTGAGATTCTTAGTCTTTAATACAAATAAAATGATCTTTAAAACTGTTGTCTTATCTCTAATAAGCTCCTCGCCAGGTATTTAATATTCCTAGTTTAAAAATAATTTAGCTGGTAGGAAATCTTTTGGGTTCACTTGGCTACCACCCTTTATGTAGAGTCTATCGCTCATTTCACTGCTGCAGCGGAGATGTATTCCGGTGACCTCGTGTGCTGACTTTGTTCAGTGTGGTCTTAGTTATTGCATTTTAAGTGGGTATTTAAGGGTGTTACAAGACCAATTTACATCGATCGACGTTGATTAGTTTTTTCTGATCGGATTGGTCTTGTAAAAACTATTGACTGACGATTGAAGGTGACTACTCCATTCTACCATCGAATATATCTAAGGATATCTATCTAGTCAATGCAAATCAGAACAAACGCAGATTTATTACTTAGTGTAATTTTTAATCAGAAAAAGTGTTCTATTAACTCATAGTGACCTATTTTTCTTTCAGTCGAGACAACCTATCCCGCAAGAAGAGTCTCGAGCTAAGCAGCGAAGCAAAGCTCATCAGTTACTTGGAATCCGGCGCAGCAGCCAACGCCAATGAGGAGGTAAGTTTTCAGTCACGTAAGGCCGACTTAGGATAGCCCCTAGATAGCATGTCATTAAAATCAACTAACCTGAGTTATCACCGCTTCTTGGTACGACCCTTTTAGGGTTCGTCTGGCTAGCGACTATCTTTCATCTCATGACTATCTATCTCAAAATAACACTATTCCGCTCCGAGAATGTTTTAAGTGGAGCCAATTCCTTTAAAATGTACACTCCATCATCTTCGACCTCATTCTCAGTCACCATCAGATGAGATGGAGATCACACGAGGGTGTAGTAACTGATGGTAACCGATAAAGAAAATAAATTAAACACATTTACATGTTAGTTACTTTAACAGGGTGACTGGTGACAAATTTTAGATACTGAAGGAGACTGTACTCGATTCTGGTCATAATTATGTAATAAAATGAGGTACTTAATTTTTCACTAAAATTCCCTTTAAATAAATACCACTATGTTACTATTGACTTTACATACAACTAAGTCAATCGCGGCACGTGACTTGGCACGCGAATCGTTGCCAACGCATGCGTAACCATGCGTTGCGTAATGAATTCTTTAACTTTCGGTTAAGTTTACTCTGTAAATAATTAATATCTATTTTTATTATATTTTTCCTCTTCATGTATGATCTCAAACTATCACGTCCTTGAATTTCAAAAGTGAGCCACCAGTCACCCTGTATTATCAAAAAAAAAGACCACTTTGGAACCAGTGGTCGCGGGTTCGATTCCCGCACGGAACCAGATAAAATAAAATTGTATGTGTCTCTATTTATGTATTTATATTCTAGTTTCCCTTGTTTTCTTCATGGTATCCCATAACACAAGCTATGCTTACTTTGGTGCCATGTAGATGATTTATTATTATTTTATTCATACATATTTGAAAATGTTCATGAGTGTTCAATCGATATCTTCTATCATATGAAACAAGAATCATTAAAGTCGGTTCACCCAGTTAAAAGTTATGAGGTAACAAACATAAAAAAAAACAGACATAAGAATTGAATACCTCCTTCTTTTTTTGAAGTCGGGTGAAAATGAGAAACTTTCTTATTTAATGCTCGGACGCAAAATAGCAGATGCGCTTAATTTATAATGCTAATGTATCATCTCTCTGTATATTACTTTAATTAAAATCTGATAATACAAATCTAGGAATTGAAATATCTAATATATAAAATTCTCGTGTCACAGTTTTCGTTGCCATACTCCTCCGAAACGGCTTGACCGATTTTGATGAAATTTTTTGTGCTTATCCGGTATCTATGAGAATCGGCCAACATCTATTTTTTTTATTATTATTATTTATATGGCAAAACAACGTTTGCCGGGTCAGCTAGTAAATTATAAAATCTGTCACGATTGCTACATATCCTTTACTTTATTCGGAATCTTCTTTTATTTATTTTATTTATTTATTTATTCTTCATTGTACACATGGAGTAAGACATAACTTTATTAAAAATATAATAGGTACAGTGCACAATAGGCGGCCTTATCATCTACAGACAATCTCTTCCAGACAACCCTGGAAGAGATTAAAATTTTACTAAATTTTATTCCTACCTTTTATCACAAAATAACTACATCTTTATTTTCTTATCAACTTTATTAAACATATGGAGTTGACAAAACGATTCTTTTATCTTGCAGATGCGAAGAAAACATAGCATGGAGTCTTCATACAGCGCAAGCAGAGATAGACACAATAAACAAGGTAAAAAAGATAAAAACTAAATACTTACCTAATATTATTTTTAAAGAATTTAAGTTCATAATAAGACTTAAGACGCTACAGTACCTACCGATTTACCGTGTAATTTCACATTGCGTCACATTTTCTTTAAACCAATAAAAAGAATCAAAGTTTTGTAAATTTCAGGTGCATTAGTATCAGCAGGATTTAAAGTGTCCACCACCATCAGACCTGATGAGCAGATGATGAAAGAAGAGAGGGAAAGAGATAGAGATGATCTTTCGTCTGTGAATAAAGCGGATCTGGAAGCCGAAATATCCAGGTTCGATTCTTTACGGAAATCTCATAGGTAAAAATTATAGGCCATAAATTAATACGTAGGACGTCGTTATTGCCTTGCTACAAAATGATTTAATAAAGTTAAGTAAATAGAAATATAAGTTTTCTCTGTGACGTCTGCTTTAATGTAGATTTTTAACATTGATTCTTAAAACATCTATTAATATTTATTTTATTGTCACAGGCATGATTTGCTACTATTTATCTAAATAATCCTGCAGAGCTAGCATGCGACCACAGACTCGAATCGACCAGATAAATATTACCGAACTATTTTAACCTTCATGTTAGCTAACTTGCGCACCATAATAGAAAGAATTACTCGATTCCATACCATTATTAAGCTCACAAAACCAAAGTTGCCATATTCTAATAAAATATCGATATAAAGGCCCGATTTATCTTTGTCGATGGTCGCGTATTAGCCCAGCTGGATTATCATTTTTATAACCCTTTTATGTTTTATGTGGTATAAAATAGTATATTATGTAACAAGTGAGCTAAGTTGCTAATTACAGTCGAGGCTTTGATTGAGATTTGATTGATTTAATAATGCGCCGAGACTGTAATTAGCAACGCTCACGAGTTACATAAGACGTTTTTCAACACAATTGTGAGTAAAAGACAGACATACGTGGTCATAAAATTTATTTGAAGCAGCTGTTAGCTGCTGCGCGTCAGTAGCCCTGTCCCATTACACGTACACACGCTGTTGTTGCTTGGAGGCGCTGTGCGGGCCGCTGCTGCTGCAGGCGCGCCGCCTGTCCGCCGCCGCCTGGACGCGCGCGCTCATATATTTAATGTATAACCCGGATCAATAAAATATGCTCTGTTTACTCGCATGTAATTTGCACTAAGGTACAATTCAACTTTGTAGGATTCATTATATTATGCACTAGGGTATAATTATGCAC
The DNA here is from genome assembly GCA_944452665.1 of Stenoptilia bipunctidactyla. Taxonomy (NCBI): domain Eukaryota; kingdom Metazoa; phylum Arthropoda; class Insecta; order Lepidoptera; family Pterophoridae; genus Stenoptilia; species Stenoptilia bipunctidactyla. The sequence goes on from OX101743.1 coordinate 11,224,975, forward strand.
GCGTGACTTATAGTCCAGTTTATAGTTCTAAATTCAATAGAATAAGGCTCACTTTACGAGCAAGTGTGTTGAAAAAGTACTTTTCATTTTTTACAGTCAAGATGATATGTCAGAATGGACGGACGGTGAAAGAAGACTGGGTGAATTGTAAGTACTCTCATAAGTCTTACTTGTAAATGATAATAGAGATACTTTGTTCCACGCACACGCAAGCCACCAAGCTGGCCTAGTGCTGGTCAGTTTGTTTAATTAAAAACAGACTTCATGTATTTGTTGTTTATATTTGACACACTAATAATAAAACTAAATAAAATCACTCGACCGGGACTCGAACCTAGGACTCCCGCTTGCCGGACGGGTGCTCTTCCAACTGAGCTACCGGGGCCTGGCGAAAAGCCATCGAAATTACTAAGCTTATTCTGGTGTTTACGTTACATTGCTAACGTAGCTGGCGTTTCGATGGCGTTTTGCCAGGACCTGGTAGCTCAGTTGGAAGAGCATTCGCCCGGCAAGAGGGAGTCCCAGGTTCGAGCCTGGTCGGGAGATTTTAATAAGCATACTTTTTCAATTAAAATATTACTAAGAATATCTATTTAAATAATGTGTATTTTTTTATTAAAAAAATATATAAAATAATGTATTTATTGACTAATAACATTTATTTTTCAGAACTCTATCCGAGGCACGATCCATAGGCGGGACCTTACCAGCCAGCACTGGGAGAGCGGCTTCATCCACTCGACTTACTCACCAGGTACCTAAATAATATTTAACTATGCAAAACAAAATAATTAACTATAAATAAAACTATAATTTAATAACTATAAATTTTATTTATAAGTATAATTAACTATAAATTTTATTGGAGGCTTTTTGTGGGCGATAGGCTGACCCCTTGTCACTGCAAGTCTCTATCCATCATTATAATACCTCAAAATTTGTCAAACGTGACATCAGATGGTTTTATAACCTCTGCTGTTCTGCCTACCCCATAAGGGATACAGGCGTGAAGTTATGTATGTATGCATATGTAAATAAAAATGAATTACCTATAATTAAAAAAATGCCTACCTAGAAAACAGTCATGCAGCTTTAAAATAGGATTATAAGGTACGAAAACCATACAGTATTCTTGTATGCAAAACTCAAGTCGACTGTAATTAAAAAAAAAATAGTTATTAGAGAAACTCTAAATGATAATGTTATCATTTTAATTAAAAGTAAAATATAAGAATGTGGTATGAGCAAAATGTTATAGGAAAGATGCAAACCTCTAAATTATTCATATAAAAAATTATATCTAGGTGAGATAAATAAGACGATAAAAGAAAAAAACTTTTCATTTTAATTTTTTATGAATTTTCACACGAATATTTGTTTTTATAAGGCCATATCTTAGCCACTTTATTTCCCTTAAGACTGAAAATGGGCTCTACTCGACGTAACACTCTTTAATTTCAAGTCTCTTTAAAAGTAAAGGCTTCAAAATCAGTTTTTGTTAGCAACTGTTAAAATTAAAGTCCCTCAACTTGACTCATAAGAGACCTAAACTTAGAGATCGCGTAATGAATTTTTTAACTTTCGGTTAAGTTTACTCAGCAAATAATTGATATTAATTTTTAATTTTGTTTTTTCTCTTCATTTATGACCTCAAACGATAACGTCCTTGAATTTCGAAAGTGACCCAACAGTCACCCAGTAGATTGTGTAGGTAAATTATAATGCTTACCACCCTACACTTCTTATGTCTTAAATCACCCTGTATATTGCACCTGAACACCACAAAAACGAAACAGCATTCGGTTGCTACTATAACCAAATGCAGTTATATTTATCTTTAAAAACCTTGCTTTTTAACCGAATTCAAAAAAAAGGAGGTTCTCAGTTTGACCTGTATTATGTATGTATGTATGTTTGTCCGCGATTATCTCGCGTTTGGCTGAACCGATTTGGATGCGGTTTTCAGGAAAAGATTTGTCAAGTTTAGGAGAAGGTTTTAGTATATTAACCGACTTCATAAAAAAGAAGGTTCTCAATTTCTATGCATATTTTGTATAAGAGATGAGCCGAATGTTCGGCCGAACTTTCGTCTTCGGTACAATCGGCATATTATTATAATATTCGTATTCAGCCGAAAGTTTGGTTGATTTGCCGAATACTAGCTGTTTCGCGCGGTTTCACCGGCGCAATTTCTAATTGCCACTACTTATGCCAAACTTTCACATTTATAATAGTTATCAGTAAGATTTCTGTTTATTACTACGCCAATCACGGATGGCTTAAAAAATGGCTTCGATGTTTTTGGAGGTTTTCAGATAAACCTGCATGTAGGTATCTGTGTTTGTCAACGATTATCTTGCGTTTGGCTGAACTGTGGGCTGAACCAATGTTTATGCGGATATTTTTCACATTTAGGAGAACATTTTAGTATTTTAACCGACTTCAAAAAAATAAGTTATCAGTTTGATCCGTCTGTATGTATGTTTATACGCAATTATCTCACGTTTAGCTGAATCGATTTTACAGTTACTCTGTTTTTCATTAATTTACTTACTTTATGTTTTGGGCTAGCTATAACTTTTATCATAATTAGTTTCCATATTTATAGATTTTCGTGATAGATTTTTTAGTGATCAGTTTTGGGCTAGTTCTTACCTGACTGTTTGCACGAAGATTTATAAGTATATCTCACTATTCCTTCCCTATTAATATCCCGGATAGCAAATTTCTGCCAAACATGAATAATGTATTAATAATGTAATAAGAACATTAATAATATACCTGGGTAGGTATTTTACCTCAAATTCCTTCCCTAGTAATATCCGGGATATTAATAGGGAAGGAATAGGAACAGGACTAGAATGGCGTATGTAAAAATTATTTTAACATTTTTAGTAGATTATTTTTTTGAAGGCGGTTCACTTTTTTTTAAAAAGAAATAATTAGTTTGTTTTCGTTTTGCATTAGGTATTCTGACTTTTTTTACTAATTTTTTTTATCACCTCAAGATGGTTACTACAACCCATACACTTTTCACTTATTACGCACTATTTTTCACATTGAATATGTTTTTCTTTTAATGACTCCACAAGCACTCATCACTGTAATATAATTCTGCACACAGGAGGCACACACTATGGCTGAACGAGAGCTTGGGTCCACCTTTCTGCTGCCGCACGTACATCTCTACAAACCTGACATTGTGGGTATTATAAATTAATTAATTACCCAACCCACAAAACCCACCAACTAACTCCGTGGTGCAGTAGACGCTTCTGCGCCAATCATGAGGTCGCGGGTTCAATTCCTGCACGGAACAAGAAAAAAATATTTTCCGGGTCTGGGCGTTTATCTATATTCTAAGCTCTTGTTCGCTACATGGTATCTCATAATACAAGCTTTACTTACTTTGAGACCATGTAGTTGGTGTGATTGTCTGGGGATTTTATTTTATTTTATACATATGTGGCCCCCAAGTAAGCTTTTTAATAAACTAGTGTCATGGAGACTACACAGTGCAATAACGGGGTATCCTCATATACATCCAGAGCCGAGCCAGCTGGGAATAGGTTTATTTTTTAAACTGGCCCAACTGTCACTCGAAACCAGGACCTAACGCCGCAACCGAACACTCTACCACTGCGCCATGGTAAACGTCACATTAGAAATGTAATCTTTTTACCCGTAGTCTTGGGAAAATATATGTTGTAATAACAGTCAAAGTTGAGTAGAATAATTGATAATGAAAGAAAAATTTAAAAGGTTCAACGATAATTAAGGGTCAGGACATTTATCAAAATGATATCCCACAATATAAGCACTTATTTGTACGAAAAGCTACCAAAGAGCTCGAAAAGGAATTTTAATATCTCAAAACAATTGTTTTAGTTTGATATTTTTTCCGATTATTTAATAGATACTCGTTTCATGTCTCCTACAATTTAGCAGTTCTACTAAGACACCCGGTATACTGTAATGTTAAACTAACTTAATGCAACTAACGCTCACATATTTTTTATTTCAGACGAGCGACGTGTCCGAATTTGATTCCCTGTGAGAAGATTCAGTCATAAATCTATCGTCATAAGTATTATTTTAACTATTAACATGGGTACTAATCAGTGTTACACGACGTAATGTAACGTGTAACACAGTGAGTACGGAGAAATAAACCGCTCGCAACGAGCAACAACACAAATAACCCCGTTTGCTGTCATCTTCGACCTCATCATCAATTACCCCCATTGGTCAAAGAGATTGAGGTCAAACGGGGGCCTAGTCTAAAATTAAAAGCAACAGATCACTGCGTTATGTTACATGCTCGCTGTGAATGTTACATTACTACGTGTAACATCAGTCAATACCCAATTTTAAGCTACTTCATCTACGATACTATAATCATGTGGCGTTATTTTACCACCAAATCTAAGAAAATATATTAATTTTGAACGAATCGGTTTTGTACAAAAATAAATAGACAAGCCTTTATTCGCGCAGTGTTCGTTACAGTTGCTAGTTTAAATCTTGTGTTGCCAGAGAGCTAAAAACAAAAGAAACATATTTTTATAATTTACTGAGCAATATAAGAGAATTATTTACAGGATTTTGATTTTGGAGCTATCGATTTGTCCTTTTTAATAGCATTATCACGAAACTGTAATTCTTTGGTAGCTGGGGATAAAGGTTAGGGACAGATATATCTGTCTATACATAAAAAAATATTTGCAAATATCCCTAGAATGTTTCACTGATATTTTAACTGCGCGCATTAAGTTCTTTAAAATAAACAAACATAATTTTAGTATTATATTTCCATTAGTATTTTTTACAATAATTATTTAACGAGTGTCACTTGAATTATCATTTAAACTTTATGTTAATATATCCTGATACCTAGTTAGTGTTTTCGTGCCTGAAATTATTTTCTAAAATTATTATTTAATAGTTTCAAAACTAGCAACTAGTATCGTATCTTCGGGGATTAAACGGCAAATTTTCTGAAATATGCCATAATATATGTAAGCTTTTAGTCGTAAGCAGAAAGATGAGAATAATTTGAATGAGAAATCGACCTTAAGCTATACTGTTCTAGGTTTATTTCTCTATTTATTCTAGTAGATTTCTTATTTGAAGAGTTTTCATCGCAGACATGACAAAATATTGTATATTTACTGTGCAAATTTTAGTGCCAATAAGTATTTTTATACGTATTTTACATTTATAATAAATAATCAATATTTAGTTAAATTTACTAAACAATAGTCTGAGGCTAATGAAGGCTACAAAACATTGTTGATAATATTATTTTTGTTAGTAAATGAAATTGAGTCTATATCTTTTGTTAAATAAACTCTTTTAGTGGATTACAATGATGGTTTTCTTTAAATTCATTGCGTCTACACGACCCAATTAACTTTAAGGACTTACCTTTTATGTAAGGCGGGAGCAACCTGATGGTAAGGTGGTAGTCTATGGACATCAGTACCTAGGAATAAGTCACGAAAAACATGTTGTCCCCTTGGAAGTTGTAACAAAACGTTTAGTGTTTGTGTGACCTATGAAAATACCTGCGCGAAACCTCTCGCAAAAAAATCACAGAGGAAAATCACACCATATATAGGGTCTTTTTTAGGAAGATCAAAATATTTTAGGAATATTTTAGTTAAGCACGATGTGTGGATTCAATTTATGAAAAAAAAAAATATCTTTTTTTATTAAATTTATATTCTATACGTTAACTACATTTTAGTTTCATCTTTTATTTACGGCTAAATAGTAATGCCTTTACAGCTATTTCTATTAAGAAATACGTAAAGTCCCGATTTTATTTCTTGCAAGTAGTCGTAAATAACAGAATAAACTAAAATTTGGTCAATTAAAAGAATTGTAAAACTTCAATGTAAAAAAAACAGCCACCTATATAATTTTCATAAATTTAATCCACACATTATTCTTAACTATCTCTTAAAATGTTTTCATCTTCAAAAAAATGACCCTATATGGCAAGATTGCGTTGCGAGCCAAGGCTTTTAAGCTGGAAAACATAATTTTAGCCAATCCTACCTTTATCTGAAACAAGACAAATGGAAGAGTTTTTGTCAGTTCATTATACTCTGATTGTTTTTAATGAATTAAAACGCCAAAGATCTGGCCATTGTCATGTCTATTGTCTACCAAAATAACTGCGTTTACGCTCTACATCTTCAAGCTACGTGGCCATAGAGATATTAACATTTTATGGTTACCCTGCGAAACTTGTCATCCGATTCTACCTCACAGTTAAATTCCAGTTCAGCCTACTTTTCTTACAAAGTATCTAAGGATGGGACTCTTATCGTCGCAATGGAAAGTGAGTAGTCCTCGCTATGAACATGCATATGATGGAACATATACATAAGAAACCTATTTACCCGACACTTAAAAGTACCAAGTATATAGTGATCAGCAACATCCCGTTCATTTTATAAAACAGTATTAGAATCTACAAGGTGATAAGTAGGAATTATTTAAGCAAACCACATTACTCATCAATAATTTATTCAAACAACATAATTGAAAGGTCAAATAAGCACAGCATTAATAGTTATCTTAAGTATATTACAAAACTAAACCGATATTCTATTCAAAATACATTAACAACTCAACCGACAATTCAAATTCAATACAATGGCTACGATCAACAGAATATAATAAGAAGCAATAGAAAATTACATCGATTACAATAAATTATAAACCAGGAAAACTTAAGAGAACATTAAAATTACACAATTATCAAACAAGATTCATTAATCAAAATACTTAGCTTTTTATCAATTTGGCTCAGCACTACACAAACAATTACTTTTACTATTGACATTAGCTTCACATTATTTCTTGAACTCCGACCGAATAGAAGAAGAGCCCGCCATTTGTAACACGTTCCTTTTATCCGTTTGGTTTTCCCGCCAAAACATCAGGCCACGGATTTTTAATGGCGCGTAATTGTTGTCGTCCAATCAGAACATAGCTATCGATGACCGATGTCTTTTTTTTTTTTAATAAATTTATTAACGGCATGGATACAGGTCCTTAAGCCATGACCGATGTCTATAGCACAGTGTTGCCCAAGTGTTGCAGAATAATTAAGGCTTGTCACACTCGTCCATCCTGACAGCTTTGCGACCCTGCAAAGCAAGAAGAAAGGGAAAACAAAATATGTGCTGCAATTGTAACTTTTCTATGTTATAATTTCACCAATTACGATATATTCAAGAATAAAATAAGGAAGTTTATAAATGCCCTACACAAAAATAAATATAAAATGCTACAAAATGAAATTAACACAGAAATATATTATATTAAATCCCATACTTGACTCTTATGGTTTGTTTTAAGCCTAGTAATTTTGACACATGATGATCAATCTCAACTCATGATTAACCTCAACAAGACTTATATACATTACATTTTACACTAATTACATTTTCTACTAATAACATTTCCCACTTATTAAATTTCCAATTATTACATTTTCCATAAATATGACCCTCAGTCATCTATTTTTTTTGCAAAGTACGACCCATAGTCAGCACCAGCACAGCCTTCCGCCGTCGCTGAGCAATAGTATGGACTATCAACCACCGCTATTGCAACTACATATATTAAAATACACCAATATATTGTCATTTCAATAAACACAAAATATAGACTTTCTTTTAGCGAAGTACGACCCGTAGTCATCACTCGCCCCAGCACGGCCTTGCGCCGTCGCTCAGCAATAGTATGGACAACCAACCACCGCTATAGCAACTATATTAAATTACACCAATAAATTGTAATTTCAACAACCACAAATAGAACATGACACTAAATATTTAATCTAAATATGAATCAACTATAAATCAACTATAAATCAGTGTATTTAACTCTCTAGAAGATCAGTCAATTCCTCCGTACTGTCGACCTGACTATCATCAGAACTTGATTCATTTATCACTTCATTGCTCACGAATTTTTCAAGGAATCTGACGAGGCCATAGCTGTATATTTTTATAAACTTTTACTGCTCTTAAAGAAGATATAGTATAGCTATCTTTTCCTGCAACCTTTGAAATTTTACATGGACCACTGTACTTTTCTTTCAGCTTCCGCCTCACACTTACATATATTACGGTTATAGCTCCTTTCCATAAAACTAAATCACCCAGTTTATAAACTGCCGGAAATTTTCTTTTAGCGTCAAAATGTTTCTTTATCACCTCAGCAGACTTTGAAATATTTGAAAAAATTTCTTTTCTTACCTTATCAGCAGATTCCTAATATGGAATATCGGCCACGGGAGGCGCTGAACATAAGCTTTTACGGAGAAAATCCTGTAGAAGAACTTTGCATGTTATTCATACCCCGTACAATGTTGGAATGGCTGCCGTCCCAATCACGCTCGTCGTCCACACTGGTATTGAGATAGCAATAAGTTGTCGATTGAACCTTTCGACTTGACCATTTGCTTGAGGGCATTCAACGCAGTTTTGATCAAACACATGTTTGATCTGATTGTCTAGACAAAACCGTTTGAAAGACTTACTTGTGAAACAGGTTACGCTGTACGGAATAATCCGCTTAGGAAATCCAAATAAAGAGTATATATCTTTCAATTATAATAATAATATAATAATAATAAATATTTCAGACACTCACACAACATTATCAAGCCCAAATTAAGTTTCTTAAAGAACTTGTGTTGTGGATACTAGATAACTGTAAACTGTTATTATTATGTACCTATCCATACTTATTTATATAGATATTTAATGTGTTAATTTAATGTACATAACATGTTTATATATTTGTATGTATGTATACATATATAATTATCATATGTATATGTATTATTTGTATATATAATATATATATATATATCTTATAAGATTATTAGTAAGTACTTGTATTAATAAAATTACTACATGACTTGTTCTGTATTACCTGCTGATGTCTCCATATAGTTTTTTCATACATTTGTAAGGTTGTCTGTAAGAAATCGCTCTATAGCGATAAGGCCGCCTATTGCACCCTTCAAAACTGTTTTTATTTTGTTCCAATGTATCTTTTCTTTTTCTTTTATAATTTTGTGAGTAAGTGTGCAATGAAGTATGAATAAATAAATAAAAATAAAATAAATAACTGATATACTTAAGAAATATATAAACATACATATCGAATAAATACATATATTTTTTTTTATTAGAATAAACTTAAATAAACATATAAACATCCATGACGACTAATATCTGTGTTCATCACACAAATATCCGCCGCCGCCGGGATTCGAACCCAGTACCTCTGGCATAGGAGGCAATTTATGTTACCGCTATACCAGCCGGTCGTCATTCGTCAATTCACGTACCACCTACCTTGTTTTTGTAGTTTTTTTGGTCTAGCCCAAACAAATTCTGTGAAAGAGTCTACAACCATAAAAAGGTAGCTGTTACCAAACTGACTTCTGCAAAAAGGGCCCAATATGCATAGTATACATAGGTTCTGGATATTTTTCAATTGGATGTAATCTACCTTCTGGACGACCATATTCAACCATAACATAACAACATAACAATCATGTCTATACCATTATCCTATAACAGAATGCAGACGTTCACGTACTTACGACTAAAGGAAGTCATTTTCGGGAACCAAACTCTCTTTAACGATCTTTTCGCATCTCGCCGTACCTGAATAACCAATACTATCGTGAAACTTACGCAGAACAGTTCCATCGTGCATATTTTCGGAAATCAACCTTTCACTTCCATCCGCAACAATTCTGTAAAAGCACTCATCTACCAGTTTGTAATTATTTTAAAATATCAACATCTGCGTTTCCAGACTCTTAACTTACATTTGATAAGCCTAACCTTTTCGTCTTGATTTTGAAGGCACACGACCCTATCAAATACGTTTATGACACTAATATCCATAGGCTGTTCAACAGGGTTTCTGCTAAGGGCATCAACATGACAATGACAATTACCTGGCCAGTGTTCGATATGCATATCAAAATCCTGTATAGCTAGCTAATCACCATCGTGCTATGCGCGGCAAGAGATCCTTCTTTAAAAAGTTATGCTGAACAGCAGCATAGTCTGTAAAAACCTTAAAACTCAGGCCTACCAAATAAATCCGGAAACGTGGTAAAGACTCACCAACAGCTATTGATTCTAGTTCGTATGATTGATAAAGTGTCTCGTCCTTACTTACCCTTTTTCGGCTAAAGAATGCAGCAATTTTAATTAAGGTTGCCATCAATCTTCTGTAACAAAATTCCACCAAGACCTTTACAACTAACATCCGTACCTGTACCTCAGTGCCAGCACCCGGAATAAAGACTGAAAGAATTGGTCCTGAAGTTAAAATCTTTTTAAGATTTTCGAACAAAAAGCATACAATCAGTACCGTTTTCAAATGCCGATTGTTGTACTGCACCCGACTCTCAAGCTGCATCCTTTTTTTAATATTTGTATAGATCATGAGAGATTGTAGCAAAATTTCGAACGAATTTCCTGAAATAGCTAGCCAAACCAAAAAAAAACATTCGTAGCTCATGGACGTTTGAAGGCTCTTTGTAGTTTGTCACCGTCACAATCTTCTTCTCTGCTGGACGTATTCCTTCCTCTCCAATCTCTTAGCCTAAATAGTTTATCTTTCTTTGAAAAAAAGAACATTTATCTTGTCTTGGAGAATTCTTAATACGGTACAAAGTAGCTATATCTATATATATACAAGACGCTGAAAGACTGCGGACGAATTCGCCAACCCATGAAGAATTCATAATGACCTTCAGGGGTGACAAATCCTGTCTTGTGAACAGAATCCGGAGCAACTGGGATATGATAAAAGCCCTGTGATATAACTATGCTCGTAAACTATTTCTTTCTGTCTAGCTAGCTTTTCCACCTGCTCTTCTATAATGGGAAGAGAATATTTATCCTTAACAGTCCAAGAATTCAATTTTCTAAAATCAACACACAGCATGTAGTCCCCATGCTTTTTGCGTACTAACACTAGGACTAGAGCAGTTGAAAGAAGATCGCGTATGATGACATTATCTAATGAATCCTGCACTTTATCACTCACAGCTGCCTTCTCTGTTAGTGATGACCTGTAAGGGCTATAGCATACTGGTTTATCAGAAGTTAGTTCATATCGTTTTGTTGGTTAGACCTTAGTCACTTTTACTATAAGATAAACAATTGGAATACTCAATTAAGATATTTAATAGCTCGTAATAAACCTCAGAATTAGCTAAACCACATATAACTTTTGAAATATTTGTACTAGGAATATTGGTGACCTCTGCTGCACCTGAATTACTCTTAAGACTGACATCTAACTCTTTCTTTATTAAACCTCGAGCAAGAGGTTTCAATCAATCTCAAATAGCAATCACTATAATTGTTAATGATGATATAATTCACAGGAAACCACTGGACAAAGAATGGAGTACTATATGCCAAAAACCCATGGATACGCTTACAAGAGCCTACGAACAACAAAGAATTTGTATATACTGCTTTTCCTCCTGTAACAGTGTCAATGAATGCAGTCGTGTGCGGATCCACACCATAATCTGTATAGCATCGAATTTTAAATTTGTTATTATCAATTACATTCATTTCATCTAGGTTAAAGACTAGGATAAAACATCTGCTTTATAAAAAAGAAATCAGCACGACAGCATCTGAACTTATATATAAATCATCCATAGCAAAATTTGAAACCAGACCAAACGCCTTCAATGGAACTCCCCCTATAAAACCGTTAATCAATAAATCTCAAGGCTGCAATATCAAACCTAACTTATCAGTACACCTTTAAGCACAAATAAGCTAGAACCGAACACTTATCCACTCAAAATTTTTTTATAGTAAGATTCATTTACCTCAACAGAAATTGTATTTACCGATTCTCAAAATCAATTTTCTGTTTTATGGTTAGTTCGTCCACAATGATCATAACATTACATATACGTTTAATCATCGGATGAAATCTTACAGTGTGACCCATCTCGTTGCATATGTAACACTTGGTAATTTAGTCCCAGATCTCTTCATTCGCCCTGCTGCTGCTGCTCAGAAGAAAAAAAAAATTATCGACCTAACCCACGCTTTGACAAAAACTACCGACTAGAACCTTCAAATCTTTTGTCGTCGTTTATGCAAAGAAATCTAGAATACAATTCTCCAGGTGACCTAAAGTTCCCCGCCCTCGCAGAAGACCGCATGTGGAAAGGCAATCCATCTATTTTGCAAGCTAGGTACTGCTTTATCACCAGAAATTTAACATTTAGTTCATAGCGTCGACTTGGCATAAATGTAGCGCGTCATTGATTCATTAGCAAGCTTCCGTCTTGCCAGCATATCTTTAAGTGCCTCTGCAAATCTATACTATAGGGAATCGCCTTCAACAAATTTATTTTACATCGTTCCCAAGTAAGTTCATAATAACGTAAGGCACAGTGCCCCAGTTTAGCCAAACCAGTCAAACGAGATTGCATATAATAGCTTTTCATACTGTCTGACCATCCATGAATAGCTCCAAGTTGTTCTATTTTATTAAGCCATTGCAAAGCAGGTAGTTCGGATTTTTCCGGATCGAATTCAGGCAGTATGTCAGCTTTCACAATATTAGTAACAGTTGGAACGTGCATACCGGACATCAGATTAGAAGTGTGTGTCCCTGCTGTTTCCGATACTGCCGAAGGCTGCGGCCACCAAGGACCTCAACGACTAGTGACACGAGCTCGTTCTTCCCTCTGCAGTTCCTCTCGCCAAATTTGGCTACGCGATCGTGACCGGCTCTTACCGCAACTCCCGGAATGCCTGTGTTCCAAACGTCTCATTGTATCCCACTTCTGAAAATATAAAACAGTATTAGAATCTACAAGGTGATAAGCAGGAATTATTTAAGCAAACCACATTACTCATCAATAATTTATTCAAACAACATAATTGAAAGGTCAAATAAGCACAGCATTAATAGTTATCTTAAGTATATTACAAAACTAAACCGATATTCTATTCAAAATACATTAACAACTCAACCGACAATTCAAATTCAATACAATGGCTACGATCAACAGAATATAATAAGAAGCAATAGAAAATTACATCGATTACAATAAATTATAAACCAGGAAAACTTAAGAGAACATTAAAATTACACAATTATCAAACAAGATTCATTAATCAAAATACTTAGCTTTTTATCAATTTGGCTCAGCACTACACAAACAATTACTTTTACTATTGACATTAGCTTCACATTATTTCTTGAACTCCGACCGAATAGAAGAAGAGCCCGCCATTTGTAACACGTTCCTTTTATCCGTTTGGTTTTCCCGCCAAAACATCAGGCCACGGATTTTTAATGGCGCGTAATTGTTGTCGTCCAATCAGAACATAGCTATCGATGACCGATGTCTATAGCACAGTGTTGCCCAAGTGTTGCAGAATAATTAAGGCTTGTCACAATTTTTTCTGTAAAATGAATCACAGGTATGGCTTCATTCATCTGTATGTTGGCAATATGGACTTATAGCAATGTTGCCAACATACAGATGACTTCCATAAACAACCTTGACCCGGTACCCATACAATGCGACTGCCTACAAACAATAATTATTGTAGGTTGTATTCTAATTTTTTATTACAAATCCTATTAAAAAATCTCAATATTTCTTGAAGTAAGACCTAAATTCATGTTTATCATAATTGTCAAGAATTCACTTATAATAAGATTATTTGGGATGTAAAAAAATAAAACTTTTCTCAAATATGATACGTAGCATTTTTATTCAATATTCAATAATGTTAGGTAAACGATAGAATATTTAGCAATATTACAAATACAACATGAAACGATTGAATATTGCAAACCAATGGTTTTAGAAACTTAATCGAGAATAGCAACCACACTAGCAATAATTTTTCACTTAACATCAAGTTACTTATAAGCACACTGATTACTTATAAAAACGAAATTTAGCTACATTTATAAAATTACACTTTAAGCTTAAATTGGGTTTGAAAGTGTACTTCTAAGGGCCATTTCCTTTTATAGTAAAACAATACCTTGCATAGTTTTGAAATTAAAATATTTTGTCTTATGTTAACCCATAATCAACGAATGCAGAGCATTAAAAAAACCGACTTCACGTCAACACCGAATAATTATGTCATCCACGTAAACATTCTCTGAAATCATACATATTGTTTCAAAAATTTTCAATTTTCAATTTTGAAATTCAATTTTCAAAGTTTCAATTTGAAAAATTTCAATTTTTCAGTATCTATCATATTAATTAAGATTTTTTAAAAACGATTCATAATTATAGAAATATCATGTAACAAAGACAAAAAAAAAACATGCAGACGAATTGAGAACCTCCTCCTTTTTTGGAAGTCAGTTGAAAAAGCAAATTAAGCTAAACTTTAAGACTAAAACTTAGCCCTTAAACGATAGTGTGTCGAACAGTTCGAACAGTCTTCCGAAAAAAAATAATAGATCGTAAAAAATCGAAAATAAAAAGGTATTCCAAATTTTGAAAAAGTAAACATCACAGATAACGAAACAATTAAAAAGTTTTGTTTAAATACACAAGGAAATCGGAGCCACTATAAGTACACTTACAAACCGAAATATTGTATCATTACTCGCAGAGTTTCTGACACTTCCAAGCGATTGTCAATTTTTGATTGTCACATTTATCTAACTACAGGTACGTAGCGGTGTAGGTTACTCAAGTTTGGACTCTTCTACCCAAGCATAGAGTCTACTTTAGGCATTATTTTTTCAACAAAGAGGGCTATATCGCCGAGTGTTAAGGCATTTTCAATTTTTTATTCTACCTAAGAGAAGTATTTTGTGATTTTAATTTAATTTTCTTTGTGTTTGTATTTATTATAGTGCCTTCAACATTTGTCATATTTAAATGTCATTACTTTGACAGTGATGAGTTCTCGGAAGTGCTTAATTAAGTGCCAATTCTTTTCTAAACCCATGTCCTTTATGTAACTCTACTAACCATCAACTGAGATCGAGTTCAAAATGGGTTTAGAAAAGTATAAAAATGACATATTTTATGTTCTTACACTATTTGATGTCATTTTGTAGCATAATTTGTCACGGGCACTGTATATTCCTAATTTTCTTGAATTTTGTTAACTCTATATTTTTATAACAATATTCAAATATTTTTTTATCTGTGCAATCCCATTACAAAAGGTCTTCTTAAAGCCAACTTTTAAAAATCTAAACGAATTAACACTCCTTTAACTTACACTTAGAACTTAATCAAACAATAAATAGTAAGTAAACATTGAACTTTAAATCTAAAATAAATAAAATATTATTTTTAATTACAATGTTAATAAAGCTGTACATTAAAAATATATTTTTAAATAAATTATCTTTTAATCTTAAACTGACTAGAATTCTACTTTTAAACAACCCCGCGTATTTGTTGGCAACATTTTTTTCTTCTTAATTTCTAAATCCTTAACAATTGTGCAACGTTTTCGATCCTTCTAGTAGTTAGCTTTGAAAATTTAGTAAGTTTTCGATTATTTTAGATGTTATGGTGGTACGAGATATTTAAAATAGTGAGTACAATCAAAATTGAAAAGCGTTTGAGAAGATTTATTTTAAATTTAATTTAATTGGACATGAGCGTTATAAAAGCTAACTTACTAATTTCAGAATTTAAGTATTTGATTTGATTAATCGCAAAACTATATCCATCAAATTATGATCGCAACTTATTCTATGTATTATTTATATTATTCTAGATAAGATTACAAGCGCTTAATGGTTCTAGGCTAAGCTACCTAAGACTTAGGGTCGAAATTCCCATGGACCGTTTTCATACAAACGCTTAGTACAAAAGTGAGTACCAAAATACTAGAAACATTCAAATTTTGGACGACAAATTAAATTAAATTTAGAACTGAGTTTCTTTTGAATGAAAAAGAAGACTTACTCTTAGTTCATTTTTAATTTAAACTTTTCGTCCAAAACTGTTATATCCATTTTTTACAGTCAGTAACAAACTCTAAACAGTAATTTCTCTACCAATATATGGAAAGGTATAACAAGAGCTAATTTCGTTTTCGTTAGTTACGATTACATCACAATATTTGTTAAAACGTAAATTTTACTCAAAAAAAAATTGAATCAATTTAAAAAAGTTCTGATATCATTTTACTGAAAGATGTTATAAAGAAAAAAAATTTTACTTATCACTTAAATTATATAAGTATTTAGTGCAAGAAACGCTTCAAGCGGTAGATCTGCAGCAACATTTTATTTAATTACCTAAACTAAATAATTAATTAAACTTATTTCTGTACGGTTTCATCCAAACTAGATTGTGGTGATTTGGCGATCATAGTTAGTGATCTGTAAAGAAAGAAAAGAAATGTCAGTAAAACTGTAAAGTCAGATAAAATCAAGGATGCGTTCCTTGATATTGAACAAGAAAATCAGAGCGTTCAATATAAAATTATCCTAAAAATTGATAGATATGTATGATTAACTCAAATTTAAATTAGATTTCATATATATATATTTGTACACTTAAACGACACACACACTGACATCGTTTTAAAATTATTACTTTTAAGTTTTCATAGGTATACATTACTGTACACAACTGTTCTTTTGAATGTTATACTTTTTTATTTATAATAATATTTTTTAAGCTTACACAAAAAGTCAATGCTTGACGGTATCAAAACTTAAGAGATTTTTCTTATAAATATATTGAACACAAAGCACACACGGGATTATATGTGATTAAGATATTTCAGCATGCATAAGGACTAGAAGACATAAATAAATATATGAATAATCCAGATTTTTATGATTATATTTTGTCACTCCAAAGATAAAGCTAAAAAAATATTAAGTAAAATAAAGTATGCATGTTTAATATAAAAACAAAAAACGCAAATAAAATATTAAAAGCGTCGTAGAACGTATAATTTGAGAAGTACCTATTTTTGGGGCATTTCTTGAGAGTGACTTAAACAATAGCAGCTGTAACGACAAATATTACGGCTTTAGTAAAAATACACAAATAAGTCGCCATTTAAAATAATTTTGTTAAAAATAAGCACTTATAAAACAGACTTATGTTGAGCATAGTAAGAATAAATCTTGAATGAGCAATGTGAATCTGTTTATGGCAGGTTGGTACACTTGACAGCTGTCATCGATGTCACACGGGATAGCCCGGGAAAATGACATACTTTATCGATTGACAAAGAAACAGGAATGACATTCCGTCTGTCGCGCGTACCAAGCTAACATAAAGAGATTAAAAAGTATATACACAGATAAAGTAAAACGATAACTACATAGTGCATGTTAGTGCAAAATTCTTGATAAACAACTCTTGATAAGTATAGTTTATGATTTAGGAATAAATCGAAAGTTATTTTTGCGATAAAGTTCTGTTCTTAAGCTTTTAAGATACAAACTCAATTTGATAGCGTAAGTGGAATTCGTATGACCTCGGCCATTGCAACTTGAACTTCGTAAAGTAACCAATGTTTTACCACGTTAGAGTCTTGCTAACGAAAGTAGACACTGGATTTGAACTTTTTATATGGCAGTACTAGCATTAATATCAATAATGTGACGTTTTTCTGGTGTCACTGTTGTCAATCGAACAGTTGTTGGTGGTTTTGGTAATTGAGATTTTGGAATTTTCGTATTTGAAAACAAATATAAAAATGAAAATTTTGATAGTTTCATAATCAATGTTGGAAACAGTGACGCTACGATTCATAAATACAAATAATAATTGTATTTTGTTGTTTTATTTTTAAACCTGATTGATACTAGTTGCCTATCGTTTTAATAATATACTTGTCATTAAAAACTAGGACAGTACCAATTATGTTATATTTTACGATACTTTTATAAAAAAAATATTCAAGTACTTATCAAGTTTTTTAAATCTATGTATTATTTATTTTATAAGTATCATATGTATTATATATTGTATTATATGTATTATACATTCATTAGCCACTCATGATATCAGTATTATTGTCAATATTTCGGAGATTATATCCTATAACATAGTTCGTTTAAAAGACTATTACCTCCTTTGAGCGGGCACAGGCGGTGAGGGTTGAGTGGTCGGAGGAAAAGCAGCAGGACAGCTTCCGGAAAGAGTGGTTTGAGGTTCATCTTCTTCTGTCTTGTCTCCTTTATCAGAGAGAGTGAGAAATATTTAATTACAAAGCGTATAAAACCTAAAACTAACTTATATTTATACATTAATTGACTTAAAAACCTGAAAAATCTAAAAGTTATATTGAGTGGTCACTTTTTTCAGGAATCTGAAATATTTCGGCCAGTTTATCATATAAACTTGTTCAAATTGGGCCTGGCTGGGTTTATACATGAAAAACATTTGATACCGTTGTGTGTTCGGCATAAAATACCCTTAAAAACTCATAAATAGGGCTACCTAGTTGATGTGTCTATGTTATGATATTAATTATTATAAATTACCCAAACTGACATAGCGCAAACAGCAGAATTAGGTATCCTATAGTTCGGCCGTTCAGAGAATGCGTTCCTGACACATCGCGATTGAACTGACGACGTAACTTTGTAATGGCGTTGCAGTTACGATAAAAAATATTTTTGCTGGTTATTTACCGTTTTAAAAATTGATGAGCATTAAAACAACATTATTATATCAATAATCAATGAATTTTATAATTTTGTGCCAAACTGAGTGTCAAATAACTTGGTAAACAATATTTTTCAAAATCTATACTGCGCTATCACAAGGTTATGTCAAAGCTTTATATTTGTAGTGCTGTGCTAATAATAACAGTATCGTAAACTGTTCTTAAACAGATATACTTTGTGAAATAATACGTTTCGTTTTTCTTTTTAAGAATTTGAAAATAATGGACTATAAGATAACTTTTATTAAATTAAAAAATAAAACTAAAACCAAACCGAATGCGCGACAAAAAATGGTTACAAGCAAAAGGCATATATGCAGATGCTAAAAGCAGAGCTAATTAAATTAGTTAAAGAAAATAAAGCGGCAAATGTGCGATACGAAATCGATGAACTGGCTCTGGAGTACGGTCATCGCGTTCTAAGAATTCCATCGTATCATTGCCAATGTAACGCGATTGAGCTAATCTGGGCTCAAATAAAAGGTTACGCCGCCCGCCACAATACTTCCCCGCCATTCAGCACGAAAAAGATGATGACGTTATTAAAAGAAGCCTGCGGGGAAGTCACTAGAGATGACTGGGCAAAGGTTGTTGAAAGACTAAAAACCTGATTATGGAACATTTTGACCGAGATATTAGGATTGAAACTGTTATTGATAATAAAATAATTATACATGTAGGCGAAGTTGATGATGAAGAAACTACCTCCTCAAGCGAATCGGAGTCTGATTAATATTCTGTACGCACATTCAATTCAATATACTTTATTGCATAGAAATACAGATTGTAACTTTGTAACAAAAAATAAATAAAACAATTTTATTATATTAATATTACCTTTTCTTGGTTTCTACTTAAATTACTAAAATACAAATTTTAAATGATTCCGCCAATTTAAAACGAAAATAATCTTAAAAATAACGCTGCGTTTCATTTTGGAGGAACGGTAACGAACTCAGTGTTATGTTGTGCCCATCACTAGTCGTGACTAACTGATAGGTGTCAGGAACGCATTCTCTGAACGGCCGAACTATAGTATACAAACAGACTCGAATTTAGAAAAGGAACAGTTAGTAACTAGTGAAAAAGAATTAAATTAAATTTATTAAGTTTTCTAAACTGACCCTGCTGGGAATCGAATCCAGAACCTCTTATGCCGTATCCGACTCTCGGTAATTGCGCCATCGAGGTCGCCATTGTTTGGCGTTTTTATAGTTGTGCTTTTACACTGGGGCACTATGTAGTATTTATAATACGAGGAATTCGTTTTCAAATTAAGAACACTAACTTGACCCTTGACACAATCACAACACAGTTTTGTTTAGCACGACGTGACGTCACTCGAGTCGCCATGACAGTCTCGGGCGTTTTCGCGGTAAATTTAAATTGTATTTTTATAATGTAAATTTAATAATGTTTTTAAGTTTTTGCATTTAAAATGCTCAATTATTCTTAAATAAATGAAAAATGTGATAAATAAAAATTACCCGACCAGTATTCGAACCTGGGACCTCTCGTTTGCCGGACGAGTGCTCTTCCACTGAACTACCGGGGCCTGGCGGTACGCCTCGAAATTACTTACCACATTTTTTTTTACGTTATATTGCTAACGTAACGTAGTTGTAAATTTAATTATGAAATTTGATCGTTTTTTTTTCAAAAATAATACATTTTTGGGGTAAAATATATGTATAATAAGGTAATGTATTAATCCATTTTCCAAATTAAGTCAACTAGGCTATTATAGTCTAATCTACTAATAAAGACTTCAATATCAGGAAGCAACAAACCTCTAATTATTGGCGTATCGCCGATATAAAACGTCGGCGCAGGCGCCTCAATTGTAGCTTCTCTGACAGAAGAGTCTCCACTGACAGCGCTCAAGGTGTCAGTACTGTCAAACATTATAGTCCGCTCCTTAGCTTGCGGAATTTTACCGTCCAGTTCCTATTAATGTAAAAACGAATTAAAATTTTGGTAAAAAGAAGAAAGTCACTGTTTGTTTTTCACTGATTAAAAAAAGGAGGAATTTTTTATTTAATGATATCTGATATTAATGATATATGGGAATATCGGAATAAAAAGTGCCCTATGTGCTATTCCAGATTGTACACTATCACCATGCCAAACATCAACAGCCGTTGAGCCGTTTTGCATTGATTGAGGAATAAACATCCTTACATCCAAACTTTTACATTCATAATATTAATAAGAAGCTATATATGATTCTCTGTTACCGATTTGAAATACCTGAAGTTACACACGGCAGTTTATAAAAACATCAAACAACATCTTATGTCATTTGGCTATCTGAAATCTTGAAAACATAAAACGAAAGCCTAGTACCAGGATAAAAGTATTAAATTTAATTAATCCGGATAAGGTCACCTTCAATTCGATCCATGGATTCCAAGGTCTACTTCTAAACAAAAATAAAATAAATAAAATGCTCGAGAATCTCAGTAGGGCTCACAACACTCCCTGTTGAAATAATTAAACATGCAACCGTAACGATAAAGTTTATTTGTTTGTAATTTTCAGAGTGTTTCTAAGCTATAAAAATAAAAGGTAATAAGAGAAAAAACGTTTTTAGCCAACGTATTCAGAAAAAACGTATTCAGCACTTTTAGTACTGACATAGTATTAAATAGGGAAGAAGTCCAAAGTCACTTACATAGCCATAGAATTATTAAGTATTAAATTGTTCAGTTACCTATATTACTGACATAGATAATAAGTAATTGTTACTAACAAATATGGATCTCTGTTATCTGAACAATCAATTTTATTATCATATTATTAAAGCAATATTATCACAGTTTTTTTTTGGAGGAATCACCAATTGAAGGTTGCTTACATTCAGAATTTGACGTTTTGAGACGACGATGATGGCGGCTACCCAGCATCGCATATTGATCGAGAAATAGTACCTAGTTCATTTATATAACTACTCTTGATATTGAGTTTCTTGAACTTCAAGTCTTTTTAAAACGTTTTAAAAGGCAAAATTGAAAAGGCTTACCAATCTTTCAGTATCAGAATCAGGTTCCTGCACCTCGTAATCTTGCGAATAGTGCTCACTTGTCGACGCGTGTTCCAAGCTCTCCATAGGGACTGCCGTCAAAGGATCCATGGTGTCCAAGGACGATACCATGGTGTTTGATCCTGGGGGTACCACCGCTGTTAACCGCCTGATTAGTGACAAGCTCGGCAAGGCATACATAGCTGTTTTATGAGTAGGAAATGGTTGATAGCTGGCATTAATAAAACTTCGAAAAACTTATAAAGTGATATTGTTAGGCTTTAAGATTTCTTGAATTAAATACGAAAAAATAGAGGATTGAATGATAAATAAAACTTAAATTTATAAATGCCACTTATCAACTTGTTAAATATAATATGAGGTTTATAGACGTAATAGGGATTAGTAATAAAATGGATACATGAGAAGCAGCGGTAGCTTAGTGAAATCTACTAGATATATTAAGAATGTTTTAATTGAAATGAGATATATAGGGAAAATAATACCAATTATAGTTGGTGTTTCGGTTACATAAATAAAACTGGCAACTGACCGAAAAAATAGGCCTTAATCATACACTTTATAGTTTTCCAACCGATCAATATGACAGAAAAATAGTTTAATAGTATATTATGTAACAAGTGAGCGAAGTTGCTAATGACAGTCGAGGCTGTGATTTGAGCCCGAGCCGCAGGCGAGGGCTTAATAATGAGCCGAGACTGTAATTAGCAACGCTCACGAGTTACATACGACTTTTTTCAACACACTTGTGAGTAAAAGACAGACATACGTGATCATAAAATAACAAACACACTTGATAACAAAGCTGTGAATTGTGATTGAAAAATGGCGCCGAACCTCGCGCATGCGCGTAGGTTTTTTTCCGTCAAATGTGTCAATGTCTGTATAGCATATACAGCCTATTTTAAGTGAAAATGTTTAATTTGGAGTGGTAAATGCAAATATTTTAATATTTTATGACAAATGATTGTAAATTGTGAATAATTTGTTTAATATACAAATTTATTTTACTAATATAAGGCGCAAACATTTAAAAATGTATATGGATTTGAAGTGGTATAAAACCTCTTTGTTGTTTCTGAAAATATTTAGTGTATAACCAATAAAATATGCTCTGTTTTCTCGCATGTTATTTGCACAAAGGTACAATTCAACTTTGTAGGATTCATTATATTATGCACTAGGGTATAATATATTATTGCACGCGTGACTTATAGCCCAGTTTATAGTTCTAAACTCAATAGAATAACGCTCACTTTACGAGCAAGTGTGTTGAAAAAAGTATTATTAGTTGAATTAGTTTATTATAATTAGACTTATGTAGATTAAGGGTTTAAAAACGTTACTTTGTAAAAAAAGTTGAGAATAATGAATTAATAATCCTTATTTCAATTTTAATTTAATAGTTTTGTCATAGATATGACATAATTTTTGACTGATTAATCGGATTTTTAGAATGACGTAACAAGCTTGTAAACCTTTAATGGCCAGGATTTACCGTATAGCGTACGCGGCTAACGAGTTAACTCGCTATTCAGAAAAGTTTACATCGTACCATAAAAAGTGACGCCCATTTGGTCAGTCGCCAGCTTAAGCAAAGATAAAATATCAAGAGTATAAATAGTAGTTTAATAATGTATAATGTTACCTCCTGACGTTAAGCTGCCGGTCATGGGAGTATCCACTTCATAGTTGTAAGTAGCTCGTGTTGCATTTGAACTTGTTGCTTCTAAACTGTCCGTACTGCCGAGCATCAAGTCAGCTCGAGCTCTGTATGTGACAATCAAATAGTATTACTGTAGAACAGAATAACATGTATTGGATGACTGTTGCAAGTTTAAAAGTTGTGTCAAATTAATTTAAATGAAATATACAGGGTGACTGGTGACAAATTTTAGATATTGATAAAGAGCACTCTGTACTCGATTCTGTAATCAAAAAAAATAATTATGTAATCAAAGTACGTACTTAATTTTTCAACAGAATTCCTTTTATAGAAAAAAAGAGTTTTACTAGGTCAACGACCGTTCCTGAATCACCATCTATAATAATAATCGTTCGCCGGTTTCTTTCTCTCTTGCCCTGATACCCGACCGGCTGGTCTTATTGTCGAGTCTTTTACGCCGAAAGGCGTGTTGATTTTGATATATGGACAATGTGGGCGGCCTTATTTTGTGTTGTTCATAGCGCCGTGCGTATGTCCGCACCTGTGTAACCATGCGTTTTACCCAGTAAATATATATTTTTTTTCTTTTAGTGTGATCTCAGACTATCTCGTCCTCGAATTTCGAAAGTGACCCACCATTCACCCTGTATTGTTCCAATTTGTCAATTCCGTTTATATTAAAAAAAATGTTGAAAAACAATACCTGCTTAAGCTTCCTGAAGAGCTAAGTTCTTCATCTTGTCCGCTCCATGAACCGCTGGCAGGATCTGTAAAGTGTTTACCAGAGAAGGAAATAACGCTGTGAGTCATCGACCTTCCTGAGGAAGGAGATAACTCACGTACGCCACTCCCTTCTCGAGAAAATTCTAGATCCTCAAGTCTATCTGAGGACATCAGTATAGTTTGCCTAGATATAGACATTTCCCCTTCTGACGTATGACGTTCTAGTACAGTCATGAGACTGTCCATTTCAGATGGTTGTGAGGTAATTGAAGATGACATTTCCGAACCATACGATAAAACACTGTCAACGAATTGTTTTGGACGAGCAGGTATGTCTACACCTCCCTCTGATTCAGTGCTTGTAACGGTTTCAGATACTTTTTTACCATCGACGAATCTTTGCTGGATAACGGTTGTGGTATGAATTACTTCAACTTCTTGAGGACCAGTGAATGTCGTAATTGTGTGGGTAGCTTTTTCTTTTTTCTGCTTTTCTTCTTGATCGAGAAGTTCCATCATTTTTTCACAATCTCCAGGAATAGATTCAGCTGAACCGTCGCTTGGTGCTGAAGCGCATACAAATGAGGAAGCCTTTTTACAATCTTCTTTTACTTCACATGATTTATTGTCTTCAGGGTCAGAATCTGGTTGCGGTTCAAAGTATGCTCCTCTATCATCAAACTTTTTTACAGTTACTACCTTGGGTGTGACTTGTTCTTGTAATTTTTTTTCTAGGGCTAATTGTTGGTCTATAAGTTTTCTAATTGCAGCTGAATCTGCAAGCATTTTCTGGGATGGACTTCCATAGCTACCAATTTTTTGAGAAGGACTGCCACTTTTTTGTGACGGGCTCCCATTTTTTTGACTTGGGCTTCCACTTTTTTGTGGTGGACTGCTCTCAGCACTACCACTATATAACCGTTTCTCTTGTTCTAAGAAACTGCTACTTACATCTTTTGGATCTGCTAATAACAAAGCTTCTTTTTGTTTGGCCATGATTTCTGCTTTAAGAGCTTCAAGGCATGCTGATTCGAGTCCTTCAAACTCTTTAAGACTTGAAATAGATATATCATCACCCTGACTTCTACTTAAGATATACCGTCGTGGTAAAGAACCATTCAAAGAATCTTGGGATGATGAGGAATGTTGCTGATATTGTTCCATTAAAGCTCTTTCGAGATTTTCAAACTCTTGTAATGAACTTATAGATATATCATCATTTTCACCTTTTACTCGAAAACGTATACGCGATGCCATTTCGGACTCTGATAGACTTCCATAAGAATTTCTAAAACTACCAAAACTGCCAACAGATTCTTTTTGAGAACTCAAACTACCTATTCTACTAGCATCAAAATCAGTCATTTCTTCTTCTTTAATATCTTCCAGTGGCACTCTCTCATATTCATATCTTGGGTCACCTTCAAACTGCATTTGTATCCATTTTTTTCCAGCTTCTATTTCAGCTAGTTCTTGAGCTTGTAATTTCTTTTGTTCTAGATCATATTGTAATACTTCTTCGTCTGATAAGGATCCCGATGTTCCTGATGTACTACTAGTACTTTCTTGTTTTCTCGATGCTTTTGATAAATATTCTTCTACCTCAGTATCATGTTTGACATATACACGTTTAGATTTTATTTGCACACTTTTTCCTTCCGGGTCAGATTCTTCTGCTTCTTTGGCTACTTCTTCAATTACAACAAAATCATCCATTTCATCTGGTTTATTTACCAACTCAAATTCATCACTTGTTGGCGAATCTTGATCTTTTTCATATGTTAATACAGTTTTGTCGTCTACTGATATCAATAAATCTGATTTACTTGTATCTGCAACATCAGATCTTAACTCTGGAGTTTCAGAAATGTCATACATATCGTCTAAAACATATTCTCTTCCATTGTCAGTAGAGATTGAACTTTGACTTGGTGCTGACAATGGAGTTTGTGGTGTTTCTTGTGTTCTTAAGCTGGATGTAGAGCTTTGTTTACTGTCCAGTTCGGATGATGATTTCTCCGTTGCTGTCTTTTCAACTTTGGTTTTGGGTACAGATGAATCACTTTTAGACTTTAAGATTTCTTCATATTGCTGTGAGCCTATCGGTATTATTTCACTGTCCAGGTCCACAAACTCTCTTTGGCTTATAGGTTTTTCAACAATTGGGAACGGTATTGCGGAAATATTAAAAGCAATTTTTTTTTCGCAAACTTCTTGAATTTCCTGTGGTACGCCGACAGCACCTTCAACTAATTTCGCTGTCCGTTTTTCAATATTTGTTACATCTTTTGCCTTCGTCGTAGGTTCTTGGTGGCTGGTAATGAAGCCACTTTTTACAATTTGTTCATACTCAGGACAACCTACAGGAATAATTTCAGAGTCAACGTCAACAAATTCTCTTTGAGGTTTTTCAATTTTAGTTACTGAAAATGGAACAGCGTTGTTTTCCGTCATTTTTTTCTCAACGAGCTCAACATCTTTTTCAATTACTGATTCATGCTTAAGTGAGGACATATCTAACTTTGATGTTGAAGGAGATACAACTTCACCTGTTTTTAATTGTTTTGATATGGTAGTGTCTAAAATTTGACTATCTTTTATGGACAGTTCCTCATCCATACTTTCTGTGGTACTGTCTAGTGGAAAACTTTCAGGTATAATTTCTTTCGGTCCAAAACGCATTTCATGGGATCGTTTCATTTTTCCAACTGGTTCTGTATCAAGACTTTCCTGGAGTATCTCACCACCAGCTGCAGTATAATCTTCCTCTAGGATATTTGATTGATCGATTTCACCTTCATGAAGAAATTGCTCTACATAAGTGCTGCTTTCCATTAGTTCTTCTTTTAATTCGTTTGCTGAAGGGACAAGGGTCTCCGAAGCATCTGATATATCAATACTAGCAAGATGACTTGAGGCATCGGAGTCCAGACTCTTCATGCTATCTCTAGAAGCGAAGGAGCTAGCTGCAGTATAGTAATCTTTGGAAGTTCTCAGGGAATGGGATGAAATATCGTGACTTGTAAGAGCAGTTTCAAACTCTGTTACACTTTGACCTGTCATCATTGCCTCAACATCAGAAGATAAAGGCCGACTTTCAGAATGTTCAAAACTTTGATAGTGACTTTCACCAGAACTAGACCAGCCTTCCACTTCTGAAGCTGATCGCCTATCTGCCACACCCAGCTTGGATTGAATATGTTTTTGAACTCTTAATTTAACGGGGCTATCTTTTGATGATGTATCTCTGTCTGAAAACATTAAGTCACTCTCAGTTTCTAAAATAGAATGGGGTCCACTATCGGAATGAAGTGAACTGTCCGCACCATCCAAAGGAGGACTCGATTCTTTAACATGTACAGTATCTCTGTCATCCTCGGAAGTTGTCTCATCTCCATGAGAACCTATTCTGTGAGAAGAACTTTCTGAGGCTTGGCTTTCTAATCCCTTTTCCTCTTTACCAGCAAGCACTGCTTTTGCGATTTGATCATCAGCATGATGGGGCTCCTCTGTTATAACTTCCGGTCTATCGGGGCTTATCAAAAGCTTAAATTGGAACTCTGAAGGTGACTGCTTATATTTACTGCTACCATCGCTTTTTTCGCTTATTAACTCAACTTGTGCTGCCTCTAGGGATTGTTTAACTTCATCTATAGTTTTCTCCAAATCAGACAAGTCAGCAAGAGGCTGAGAAGATATCAATGAATCTAAGTCTACACGCTCTGACTCAAGTTTCATCCCATGAAACTCGGCAGAAGAGAGATCAGTATCGTATCCACTGCTGCATATATCTTCAAGGCTTTTTTCTTTTAAAAGCTTGACTTCTTCTTTTTTGTGATCGGTGCCAGTCAAATAGGCCGAATCTGCTTCTGTAGAAAACTCAGATGGATGCAAAGTTTCTGCGCTCATAGTTGAGTCAATAGACTTTTGTAATACTTCTGCTTCGTGTGATTCTAAGGATTTTATCATGTACTCTGTATCGATACTTTCACCAGATTTTATCATTATGTCCTTAGAAATGGTACTTATTTCATCTGAGGTTTCAAATATACTAGGTGACAAATCAGACTTTGTCATTTTAGTTGAGGTTTCCATTTTAGTTTCTACTACTGTCTTTAAATCAAGAGCTGTATCACTATCTGAACTCTTAGTGTGTGTACTTGATGTTTCAGTATTAATACGTTCTAGTTTTAATTTTGGAGATAAAGGTTTGTCACGCTGAAAAGAAAAAGACCCCGTTTCTTGCATTGATACTTCCCATACTTGATCCTGAATCTGATGCTGGGGTAATTTAACGGGTGATTTGATCCGCTTTTCTTTTTTCGGAGTGTCTCCTGTTTTTTCATCGTTAGGTAAGTC
The DNA here is from genome assembly GCA_944452665.1 of Stenoptilia bipunctidactyla. NCBI lineage: Eukaryota > Metazoa > Arthropoda > Insecta > Lepidoptera > Pterophoridae > Stenoptilia > Stenoptilia bipunctidactyla. The sequence continues at coordinate 11,253,506 of OX101743.1, forward strand.
TGGCACAACTTCTGACTCTGAGTGCGTATCTTGACTTCCACTTCGGCTAAATGAACTTTTCATTGGAGAAGTAGATACCTTTATTTCTTTTATAAAATTAACCTCATAAACTTCATCGTCTTTCTTGAACGACTTACTTTTACTCTTAGGACTTTCTGATGAATCTTGTTTTTCTGCTGTTTCACTTTTAAAACTAGGTGCATGAGATGCATCTGAACTTAAATCATCATGTTCTTTACTTTCAATGACTGATTCTTCTTTGTGATGCTCAGTTTTGCTGCTAATAATTTTACCTTTTTCTGAAACTTCGACTGTAGATACGATTTCGTCTTTCTCAACTATTTTTAATTCTGAATCAACAAAAGCTATTTTTGGTTTATCTTCATCTTCTTTTATGTCATCTAGTTCTCCGGGTTCTATAAAATATTCTTTTCCCCACTGTTCATGAGATAAATCTCTTTCAGATATTTTTACGTCATGTCTCTTTTTCATAGTTTCATCTTTGATGGATGTCATTTTTTCTTCTGATTTAGATTGCCGGCCACTATAAAGGCCTTGTTCGGTAAATTCACGTTCCACTTTAGTAATGCTAGTATCATCTGTGCTCATGAACATAGTTTTGGTTTCAATATCTAACCTTTTAGCCGTACCTTCATGACTTTTCTCAAATTTCTTTTGAGTAGTTTCTGTCTGATCACCCTCTTTACGAACAACAGTTTTTTCTTTAGTTTCATGTTCTTGACCTCGTAATTCATGAGTAGTTTCGGTTTTAACTACGAGCGAATCATCATCGGAAGAAGATACATATTTAGTAGCAGTGAAAAACTCTTGTCCAGACATTTGACTTGTTTCAGATTCTTTATGTGTCAGAATAGTGCTATATTCATCACTTGTGCCAAATTTGGCTACCATATCGGACATCATAGATCGGGGATCTATGCTTTGGAACCGTAATTCACCACTTTCGACACTTTTGTGTATTGTTGAACTAGTGCTTTCTATTCTAGATTCACTATAGAACGTATCTGAACCTGACTTTTGCAACTCTTCCATTTTCTGCGCATGCTGCTCTTTTTTAATTTGACCGATAACATCGATGCTTTTTTCGATAGTACGGTCGACTAACTCAATAGCGCCACTCGTGATCGTTGGTTTATCAACATTAACAAAAGAAATATTGTCTGCCAGATGTTTTACTGGAGATTTAGGTCTGGCGGCTTCACTTAGCACCTTGGACACCTCCGACAGTGTTTCTGCAATAAAACAAATGTCATTAGACCCTATTGATTATGTTCAGTGATAATATTTAAAGAATGATTTTGTATAAACACACATGGCCAGATTGCAAGAGCTAATTTTTATTAGCAAGATAATTTTTAATTTTGCTTAGCCTTATTTTTTATGCTTATTCAAGAGTTGGTGATTTGGTGTAAAATAAACCAGCTTTAGCTTACAAAATAAAAAATAGGATAGAATAAAAGCTTGTGAATAAAACCAAAAGATGTGAATATGAATCAACAAATATTAGAATCAAAGCGAAACGTCACCCAGGTGTGAATGGCAAAGATGATGAAAAACTACGCATTGAAGAAAAATGGTGAGATGGCATATGTTGTGGTAAGAAAAGAAGCGACATTAAGAAAAAATAAATATGACATTATGATTTTGCTTGTGGATCCACTTACCGATAAAAACGTAAGGGCTCCGCAAAAAAGAAAGTACAATTTACTGTGCTATCAAAATCGGATTTATTGGTGTAAATTGCATTTTGTTTTGTACTACTTATGATTTAAATTAATTAATAATTATTATATTTGTAAAAAAGGAAAGTGCTTCCTATAATAGGTATTACTTTTTAATTAATGAACAATGATTGTGCTTTTACCCAAAACAGATATTTTTCAGTTTGTGTACAAACTGAATCGCAAATCATGCTATTAACTGGCACAAAACAAAGAGTGGCAAATAAATTATTTTTGGGATGAGGACTACTAAATTAAGAGCAAAGTTTCGCTATGACTCTACTCTGCCACTACTATTACTGCATTAAGCAATGTTTATATTCATATTGCATATTATAAATAATTTAAAAAGATACTTATATTTTTCATAACTTATAATAAAAGGTATAAATACTTAGGATTATTAATTTCTAAATAAAGAAAATTAAAAGAAGAAAAAATTTAATATTTTTATATGTATATGTTTTTATATGTATATTTTATATGTATACTTTCGAATACTTACAAGTTAAAACAAACAAAATTGTAACTTAAATATTGAACGACAAACAGTAAGTCAAAAAAAAACAAATTTGAAATAACTTTCGATGATATATTACTGACCACTCTGATGTGCTTCTGTTTCACTGATGCAACTATCACCGGCTGATGAAGCTCTTGGAGACTGCCGACTTGTGTCCAGGAACGAAGTTTCGGATCCTACATATGTGGTGAAATTAGCAATGATTTCTCAAGTAGGAACTAGCATGTATGATGAAACACAGCGTTAGTAAGGGAAAGTCTGGTAATTTTAACCGTTTTTTATTAAAATGCGTGTAAAATAAATTTATTAAATGTTTATTACAATTAATTATAACAATAAATATTAATCAACGTAGCTTTTATATATTTTTTAAAAGTCAACAAGTCCTAGCTTCGGTCGAAATCGGTTATTGCGATCTATTACCTGGGAAACGTATTTCTGAGAATTTAACTGGGTGAACAATAGGATTTTATTTATCTACTTCTCATTTTTACTCACTTCCTATTTATCACCTCGATAATGTACCCTTGACTACAGATTTTCTAATATTATATTATTCTCTATTAACAATGTTATGAATGATGATTGCTTATGTCCAAGGCACCAACCATCGGCTCTACGAAAATTATTAATAGGATTAACTGTACAACCTTTTGGTGACGTAATGTAATAGAAAAATACAGGTAGTCTGTTCTTTTCTTTGTTTTATTGGCTCTCACGGCCGGGTTCAAAATATTACAACAAAAATCAATTTATGATATAAAAAAAATTATAGTACACATATTATAAATTGACACGCCGACTAGGTACTAGGGTGAAAATCGGTATAAGAGTTACAAGTAAAATTCCATTTTTTAACCTAGCATAGGGTAAATTTTAGGACATACAGTTCCAGGAATTTATCCGAGGGTGAATTCTTCAAGGTAACAAATCGGAACAACCGTTTTTTTTTATTTTAATTTGAGCGCGTAGATACTATATCAAGGTCGCCAATGAAGAAATTTAACAATTACCTTTAATATTTAATAAAATATGAAGGTAGTCCAATTTATCTGCTGGTTCAATATTATATTTATTTATTCTTCAATGTACACATGGAGTGAGAAATATTTTGAAAACAATTTTATAGGTACAGAGTACAATTTTTTATTTGTTTATTTATTACAATATCCACAGCTCTTATACATATTTATTAATAGGCGGCCTTAACATCTAAACATAAAACTAAATCTTCCAGGCAACCTTACTTTCCCCTCTATTTATATGAAAACTAATCACAGTGGAAAGAAGTGCTGTGTTGATAATTATACATATTGATGTAAATATTCGTTGCTTATCTATATTTACTTGTGATGTGTCTCTTTTATGATTTTAGCATCTAAATGTTGCTGAATAGAAAATATTGAACGCACCTCTTAGTTGTAGCCCGCTAGGCTTGTCGCCAGTTTGCCCCTCCTCCATTTTGGCTTTATCTTTTCCTATTAAATCGATCGGGGATGGTGGGGGTGTTTTCGAAAACTTGGAAACAAGATCTGAAAAAATATAGTCTATTATTTTGCTGCAGACAAAGAAATAGTTAAAATAATGTACCACCTTTTCTGATGAATTTAAACGTCTTCTTTTTTATTTTACATTTTAATTCTAAGTTCATTGTCTTCAAACACACATCGTAGTCACTTGTAATAATTTGATTTAGTGTGATAAAATTCGGTGAAACGTGTTTTTTAATTAAAAGAATGAAATTTAAAACTTTAGACAAAACATCTGTTACCTTGAGTGACGTGAGATGAATCTATTCTTATTAATGCTCCTTGAGATATATCTTCCAAGAGATTTGAACATCTTCTGTTTAATTCTTTCATATCTGGTACATTGTCCTGTGATTCTTCAATTTTATCTTTTGGATCATCTGTGTTTAAGTCTGTTTTCCTTGTCGTATCTTTGTACTCAACTGATTCATCGACCTCTGTTTTTGAGTAATCCTTGTCCGTTGAATCATCTCTTTCTGGAGTTTTAACAATTATATTTTTGTCAATCTTTTGATCAATTTGACCTTTGCTTTCAGAAAGAATTGAAGTTTCTTGCGAGGAAATTATAAAGTGACCATTTGATAATGATTGTTCGTCTCCTAAGATTTCCTTACTAATGGTGACTACATCAGATTCGTCTGACGTCAAGGTTTTACAAACATCCAGTGAAGAGTGATCTTCGGAGTATGTTTTTTCTTCGAACGATTTTGAGGTTTCTTTTACACATTCTATAGATGCTTTTGAGAAATCCTTTGATAAATCTATGGTAGAATCTTTTGATAATTCATTTGTTGCAAAATCTCTTGATGTGTCTTTACTATCAATAGATGATTTTGAGTAATCTTTTGTAAGATCAATTGATTTCTTTGAAAAATCTGGCGTAGGACCTCTGTCTTCTATCACATCATCATGTTTTGAGTCATCTTTAGCATCAAATGAAGCCTTTGAAGTATCTTTGATAAGTTCAGCACCACTTATTTTTGAAAAGTCAGCAGAAGTAGCATCCTCTAGTATAGATTTTGGATCACTATCAGAGGATTTAGTCAAAGTGGAAACTACTGTCGTGACAGAAGACTCGGTAGTAGATTTTGATACTAAATCAGACTTTTGAGCAAATTTAATTTTGTTATCCTTTTCCATAGAAATCTTTTCATCCATGTCACGGCTGATTCTACTAGCGCTACTTATTTCTTTTACTTGGCTTTCCTCTACAAAGGTTTGTCCATCTTCGAAAAAGTCACCCTGAAATTGAAATAAAACCAAAATTTATAAGTTATATTTATAATATTTGTGAATATTATTATAGAATTTGAAGTAAAATAAAGTAAATTAACCTCTTTTTCGGGAAAGTCATCAGCGTCGTCTAGTGAGTCCGTCCTTAATTTTCTTGGATCAAAACTTGAAGCAATCCCTTTTCCGTCCATATCAGAACTAGGTTCAATAATTTCTAATACTTTAGCTTTATCCATATCTGAAATTTAAACAATATAATTAAATTTAAAGTCTTGAATTTTTTTATTCACGTTCATGCTCTACGATATTAATTTGATTTTTTTATACTAAATTCATCACTAATAATTAAATTCTCACCAGATTCGGAATCAGTGTAAATATGCTCTTCCACTTCTTCAGGGGAACTTTGGACTGAAAAAGTCCTTGCATGTTTTTTCTTTGGCAAAATATATATTTCTCCACTGTCACGAGACAAAGACTTTATTAAACTAGGTCTATCTTTTAGTGATTTATTGTCAAAAACAGCATCTTTTGTGAGCTCAAGATCTTTATCTTTTGACTCAAGCATTTCTTCTACTGTTGTTACTGCTTCTTCAATAATGGAGTCAACTGACACTTGTCCTGATATATCTTGCGTTTCCGGTACTTTAAAATCATTTTCCTCTGACGAAACATCAACTTCTTCTGAAGCTTGTTTAATAATGATTTCTATATTGTCTGCCATTTGTTTCATAGCAGAATCGGATTTTTTCATTTCTGGCTTAGAATTATCGGGTTTTATTTCTGGAATAGGACGAGAAATAGGTTCATCTTCTTCAGATTCGGCTTCAGACTCAGCTATTCGCTCAAGTGAAATAGCAGGACTAATGCATGAATGCCGTCTTTCTTCTTTTTGAGGCACTTTAGCATCATATGATCTCTTTTCAGTTTCAACTACGTCTTTCGTAAGAGTTTTAATATCTTTTTCTATTATATGAATTTTAGATTGAGCCGCCAAAGTTCCTTTCATTAAAATATCATCAACAACGGGTTTCACTTGTTCTCTCGTAATTTCTGTACTTTCTTCCAAATCCAATTCAGCAGGAACAAATTTTTTGGAATCTTTAACTTCCTCAACGTCAGTAATGTCAAATTTGCCTAGAGTGTCAGTCCTTATTTTGCTTACATCAAATTTTGCCCTTGAAATCTCTTCTGTACTGTCTAAAGAAGTTAATTTTGTGTCCCTAATATGAACTGCTTCAAGACTTATTTGAGCTTTCCGTTCTTGTGAAATAAATTCTGACGTGATATCTTTATCCGCAACAGCACTGAAAAAAAGCAAAATATTATAAGTAAATCTTCTTGCGCAACTGCAAAAATAAATTTTTATTCATCAAATAATATAAGATAATTTATTGTTCCGCATTTCAAATTTACCCTATTTCAGCTATATGAGGAAGTTTATGGACGTAATCTGTGACATGGTCTTCAGGAAAACCTTCAACATCATCTAAAGAGTCGCCATGGGTGAGTTTTGGAGTTTTATGTGTGTCTGCGACTACATCTGCAAAAAAATACATGTTGACTGAAAAATACATGAAAAGAGTAAAACAAGTAAAAAATTTCAAAAAACTAAAATTGACACTGAGATTATAATGTGTTGAATATTTAAAAATGTGTAAGCAAGAACGTTAAATGTATGTTCTAAGTGAACACGATTCATAGGCGATTGTAACACTGTCACCGCACTCACGGATTGAGGCATCTACGGGCGTACTTGCGGAATTGTAAGTATATCCGCTTCTGTAGAAAAAACACACACTGGATCTCTACACACTGATGTCGCAACTCTATTAAGCAGGTAAATTTATATATGTAAAATAAAGAACTTATTCAAAATCAATTATTTATTTAGTGCTATTAATTTGTTTAGACTTTTTTTTACAAATTTGTACAAAACCAAACAGTCATTATATCTGCAGCCTCCTAAATTAGCTCCACACCAATAACCCATTTCAATATCTAAATTTTCCGCAAGCACGTACGTAGATGCGTCAGTCCGTCAGAGCTGTGACAGTGTGATAATTGTCATAACCTAAACAAACACTTTTTTGACCTAACAACAGTCACCCGTAACTACGGGGTCTGCAAAGATACCGAAACGTCGTAGAGTTGAAATGTAAAAATATAAATTATACGCGATTTATTTAAATAAGAAATATTTTTGCTGGTTCTACAATGTTATAGTTTTATTATATTATTGTTGATCATATTCATCATATATAATATCAATTTTACAAATAGATGAGAAGTATAATACGATCCAAACGATTCATAGTTTTGAATACAGCATTTTCTTTAACTTAACTTCATTAGTTTACGAGTAAAAAAAGTTATTTTGTTTACACAGAACCTGAAAACAGTTTATTCAGAATCGGTAATATCGATTGCGACAGTTTTTATACCACGTTATATTTCAATACAATAATCTCTACACAACCTTAAATAATAAAATACGAAAATTGATCAGAGTTTGCAGCAAACTCCAATTTCAGTTCGCCACAAATTTGCGGCTCACTCAGTCGGCCGCTAACAGTTTGCCTACTGGGAACGCAGCCTTAGGCACTAATAGAAGTTTGAAACTTGCTGAGTTTTTAAGATAAGTTTGTAAATTTTTATCCGACTACGACGAAGCAAAAATGAGGGTTATGATTTTGACCTGTATGTATGTATGTGGGTATAGATGTTCATTTGTTCCCTCATAACTAGTGTAGTAAATTTAAGCCTTGAGCCTTAACCTTGAAGCTTTCAAGGCTCATAAACTCTAAAGGGTAAATCTTTAAGGCTTAGAGCCTTAAAGGCTTGCGGCTGTAAAGGCTCGGAGCATTTAAAGCTCTAATTTTTATGTTATTGAAGCCCTATATTCATATTTTTACCATTGTAATGTACGTATGGTGCCATGCTTGCCACGGCATTTGGTATTAAGGGGCTGTAAATTACGGTTTAAATTTTAAATGATTTGCTTGTAACTAATTTGCTCAGACATTAAATATGGATAGAAAAGTATTAATTTTCTAGTACTTAATAATGATTATATATTATTGAGGTACATTACATAACCCAATTGCCTTCTATTTGAGGGTAGAGAGCTTAAGCCTACAAAGCTTTAAAGCCTTTAAGGCCTAAAGCCTCGAAACCTTACAGCTTTTACATCTAAAGCCTTAATGCCTCAGAAGCCTTTGAAGCTAAAGCCTCGAAGTCTTAAAGCCTTCAAAGCTAAAGCCTTAAAGCCTCAGAAATCTTTAAGGCTAAAGCCCTTAATCGTCTTTATACAACACTACTCATAACTTCTAAACTATGTAGTTATCATAATTGGACAAATGAGGTATAGTTGGAAGCCTGTCAATTATCCGCTACATGACGTTACTGCGCCCTCTAGGTAAAAAAACTTAAAGTAAAGAATTGAAAAAAATCTTGTGGGTTTCGTGAGGGGTACCAGAAGTTTGTTTGCAAAGTTCGAATATGTAAAGACTATTACTCCATTAAATAAATCATTTTTTTAACCGGACTTATAGCGTATAATTGAGGTCTCAGTCTCTTGTGACCACGGGGTATACAAAGACACCGAAACGTCGAGTTAAAATTTAAAATGTAATAGAACGCGATAAATCTGGTTAAGAAGTGTTTTATTTGAAAATTGAAAAAAATCTTGAAAAATCTTTATTCAGTATCTTTACACATTAGCTTGACAAATGGCAGAAGTCTCCTTTTAAGTATAAACCTGTGTTAGGAGAAATATATTTGATAGTATGAATCGCGAAAACTTAAGACAATATTACTGCAAAAAGTTAAATGATGAAAAGTTTAAAAACTAAAACCGGATCTAAAAATCACGAAACCAGAAAACCAAGCCTAAACTAATGTATGTAAACCTAAGTAGTTTTTTTTTATATTGTAAGGATAGGACGTTTGTCTTCCATGCCACCTGATGGAAAGTGCGCATGAAGACTATGGTGTTACACGTCCATCCACGAGAAACCTATTCACTCGACACTTAAAAGTTCCAGGACTGTAGTGGTCAGGAAAAACAGACGCAGGCAGATTGTTCCACTCCTTGGCAATCCGTACCAAAAAGGAACCATCGAAGCGTTTTGTTCGACTTCTTGGTAAATCCACTATATAGGGATGAAAGTTCTGTCTGCGTCTGGTAGTCCGGTGGTAAAAATGGGTGGGTTCAATTTGGTCAAAAAGAGCACTCGCACACTCACCAAAATGTAGCCGATAAAATACTGTCAAACAAGCAACCTTACGACGATGCTCCAGCGTCTGCAATTTTTTATTTGTAAGGTTGTTGTTGTTTATGATTTTACGGGCTCTTCGGTCAACAGAGTCTAGCGCTTCGAGCTGGTATTTGGCAGAACCATCCCAAAGGTGACTACAGTACTCCATGCACGACCTCACTTGGGCTGTGTATAAGTTGAGCAGCCGTTCAGGGCTGAAGTACCGCCGGACCTTCGAGATGATACCCAATTTTTTTGAAGCCGTTTTTGCCATAGACTCAATTTGTTGTCCGAAGTTTAATTTGGACGTTATAGTGACGCCCAAAAGCCCTATATGGTCGATGATGGGAACAGATACATTGTGGAAAGTGGGCGTAAAAGTAAAGGTGCTCTTTTTTGCGGAGAATAGACACGCTTGTGTTTTGGAGGCGTTGAATTTGACCAGGTTAGATTCGCCCCAATCGGACACATTCCGCAAGGTCGAATCAACGCGCTCAATCATAGACTTTCTCAAACCCCTGGATTTCATGGGCGCTCGTTCGCGCATTGGATATATATCTCTCAACAACAGTGCTGTCATCAGCATATATAATAATGCCTGGTGTTAGGAGGTCATTAATGTGCAGCAAGAATAAAGTTGCAGAGAGAACAGATCCCTGAGGTACCCCGGCATTAATCGCCATTAGGTCAGAGGAGTAGCCGTCTAAGACTACTCGAATCGACCGTTCCCTCAGAAAATCAGATACCCAGTCGCAGAGACTGGTCGGTATGCCATATGCTGGAAGCTTGCTTAAGAGACCATCATGCCAGACCCTGTCAAAGGCCTTGGATATGTCTAAGGAAACAGCTATTGCTTCACCATGACCCTCCAAGGCCTCACTCCATAAGTGTGTGGCATACACGAGAAGATCGCCGGTCGAGCGTCCACTGCGGAAACCATATTGGCTATCGCTTAGGAGCTCGTTGGTCTCGAGGTATGCCAGGAGTCGATTGTTCAATACACGTTCCATGACTTTGCAAAGTATGGAAGTGATTGAGATTGGTCGATAGTTGACAAGATCAGCACGGCTTCCCTTCTTCGGTACTGGTTGTACGTTAGCCAGCTTCCAGGATTTTGGGACTTTACCAGATTCCAAAGAAAGTCTATAGAGACGCGTCAAAACGGGAGACAACTCAGCTGCGCAGCGTTTCAACACCACTGCAGGAATACCATCTGGACCGCTAGCCTTATTCTCGTCTAGGTGCAGCAAGCATTTAAGAACCTTCTTTTGGCGAATATGAACGGTACCCATTGTAGGACCGAACTGAGGTAATTGGGGTGGAATTTTTCCTTGGCTATCTAGACGAGAATTTTCCGCAAAGATACTGGCAAATAAATCCGCCTTTTTGTGTGGGCCAGAGAACCGTCAGGTTTCCGCAGTGGCGGCAGCGATGGGCGACAATAGTTCGTTTCGACCGACTTGGCGAGGGACCAGAAAGCTTTACTTCCCGAGGGGTATGACGCTATTCCGTCTCCAATACAGCCTATGTGGCGAAATTTTTATATTCTAAACCAATGTAAAACTGTCATACATTGGTTTAGAATGTGAAAATATATATTTCTCCTAGAATATGCAAATCAGCCATATCGGAATATCGGAGCCACCTGATGGTAAGTGACATCAAGGGCCGTGGAGTTCCCTAATCGAAAGTGTAATGATTAAATGGTTTTAGTATACAGAATAAAGAATAGAAAAAAATAACAGCAAACCTTGTGTTGATTTCTTTGATTCTGGTTCAATAAACTCCACTTTATGAACATCAACATGGGTTCCTTGAGTACGAATATCATCTTCTGACTCTTCAAAGGTGTAGTCCTTCGATTCAGTTAAACTATGAGCATCAGACAACCGTTTCTCATCTAATCTTAATTCTCCAATCGAACCTGAACTGGCAGAGGTTACCGATTGCCGTTTAACAGCTTCCACTAAAAAATATCGTAAGTAAGTTAATATATTATGGAATATTTTTTAGCATAAAAAGAACTTAGTGCTGGTTAAATAATGTACATAAAAAGTTTATAATATTTTTGTTACCTTTTTCGATTGTTTCCTTACTCATTGCAGTTTTTGTGGAAACATCAGTTAAAACTTCTTTGGTTAGCGTAGGCAGTTCTTTTTCAAGAAACTGCTCTCCTTCTTTCGCAGCACTTTCTTCTGATGATGTCTTCCTTTCAGTTACAGCATCTTCTAAACTTATTTTATCAGAAATACCTTCAGACGATTTTCTATCGGAAAGCTCTATTTCCCGACTACTTTCTGACGATATTTTATCAGACGTTTCGTCTTTTTCAAACGACCTATCAACGTCCTCAGCTTCAGTCACAACAATTTCACATTGTTGTGCAACTTTAGGTGGCTCAATATCTAGTTGCAAATCGCTTAATTTTGTTATAGACATAGAGTCGGTTCTAGAATGTCGTTTTGTTATCTTCTTGAAAACTATATCAGGTTTATCTTTTTCCGAATCAGTTTCCGAATCTCTTTTTTCAGATTCAAGAACTTTGGGATCAATTTTTATAGACGTAAAACCAACACTTTCTTCAAATTTTTCATCTCCAAATCCACTGCCGCTATCAACAGTCTCCTCATATTCGGCTCTTTCATCAAAATCGGATGATGACATTTTGCTATGTTGTTTAACATCAGACTGATCTGATTTTAAAGATTCTGCCTCTGAATGACGCCTTGAATCTGTGTGTTCTGAATCCTCTAAGGAATCCGAATAGATACGTTTTGAGAAGAAACATTCTTGAACTGAATCATCTTCCGGAACAGTTTCTATGAACTGTCGAGCTTTAGCACTAATAACGGGAGATTCTTGAGCCTGAAAAAAATTGTACGTTAGTGTTTTAAACAATACTTCAAACTATTTAATTATGAATTTTAACGGTGTAAGTGTCTATTTACCTTTTCTAATGTTTTAGTTTCTGTATGAATCTGAGCACTATATTCCGACTCATATTGCAAAAATTCTAAAGTTTGTTCTTTGTCTACTGCTTTAAGAGAAGTGCTTGTATCTATTACTGTTTTCTTAACTTCATCATTGTCTAATAGTTTATGAGCAGGACTAGTGCCTACTTGATCTTCTAAATCAGAAAATGGGGATTCCAAAGAGTCACTTTGAAGTTTGTCTTTGGAATACACCTAAAAATAGTATTTAGTTACTAAAAATGAGAAATATTAATGCAGCAAGTGATTGAACATGTACACATCTACGAAGGCCCAATTCAAATTTGCATTTTTAAAATTCATTATTTAACAGTGGCTAACATATGATATTTATAAAAGTTAAAAAGAATAAGGATTGAATAGTTAAATAGCATAGCTGATTAGCATAAATATATACGTATAAGCATAATCGATTTATTGTACACTGAAATTTACTTACAAATAAATATCGGGACATTTTATAAACTAATCTATATACAATAAGTTAGTGCATGGGATGTTATGCCATATTTAACCTAGGCCTAAAGCTAAAGCGTGTAAGCAAATACATTGGTACTACTTAATTTACCTTTGATTCAGTTTGAGATATAAAACTAATATCCCTTTCAGTACTTTGAGGTAAATCGGGAATAGAATCTTTGTCCGTAGCTGATGGAGCTGGGGAGTCGTGAGAAAACTTTCGACCTACATCTGAACCTATTGAGTCAGTCTTTGTGCGTTTGCTTAGATCAGCAGTACTTGATATTGATATTAGCGTTTCAATCTATAAACGTAGATATAATATATCAATAACGATCTTTTTATAGTACGATTATAAGAATAGATATAAAGTGTGTTAGGAATCGGATTCCCGATACTTGCCCAGCCATTTTTTTTATTAAATATTTCGTGGTTCTACGAGTTCACTGGAATTCATTTTTTTCTTGTCTTCATGTCACTCCCGTACCCAAACATGACCTTATCTGAACGATTATGATATTTGCTAGTATTTGAAGGATGTTACTTTGACCGAACTACCTCGAACCATAATACTAATGAGATGTTTATTTGTTAGCATAGTTTCTTTCAAACAAATTAAATGAAAAAAAATATGATATGTTAAGGACCTGGTTTTTTAGGTGAGACACACAGTAAAAAGTAGTGAGAATTGATCAAATTTTTTGCCTAAAGGATTTCATGGATTGTTTTGCATTATTTCTTAACAAAAATATTTTAAATGTTAGAAAATATCATAATCTTTTAAATAAGACCACTTTACATGGGGGCGACTTAAAAATATGAAAAAAAAAGATCAGTCAGTGAATTCGTAAAAATATGAGTAAATTTAAAAATGGCTGTCATTCGGAGAAGTGAGGAGCGAGACCGATATTATCGATAAAAATTAACGTACCATTTACGTGGGTAAATTATCGGAAATCGGATCACCGACACACTGTATAAGAATGATAATTTTAAGTGAAAAATGAACTGACCTGTTCTGTGACTTCGTCCTTGATGTCCTTCTTATCTATACTAGATGTAACTTTCTGCAATGATTCATCTACCATGACAATATTTTGCGAAAATGATGTCTCATCTCGTTTTTCATCATCCTCGTCAGATTTTTTTCCTTCTGATAACTTATGATCTTTTTCTTCGATAATTTTATCAGCAGCATTTTTGTGTTTGTTCATGTCTAAATCTAATTTAGATTTCATTTTTTCTGCTTTGATAGTCATTTGGGACTCGGTTTCTGTTTCTGAGTCAGTAGACTTTTTCAAAAATTCATTATCTTCTTCTGAAGATACTTGAACGAGAGTAGAATCTGTTCTGATCGTTTTCTGGAAATATGTTGTTTTATCCTCCGCTTTCACCTTAGAATCAAACTGTTGTATAGTTTCTTTGACAGATTTTACAGTTTCCGTACGTTGTGTAATATCACTTGATATTTTTTGGGAAATTTGGTTCTGTGTATCTGTACAAATCATTTGTTGTGATTGCTCTCTTACGAATTCTTGAGTGTATTCTACGTTTTGGTCCTGTTCTAAAGTGTGTTTTTTCAAAGCTTCTTTTGTAAGTTTTATCGTAGTTTTAGCCTCTATAGATGGATCCCTAGTAATTTTTGATTCAAAAGATGAAATTTTATCTTTTAAGGTTGCTTCTGCAATATCTTTTTCATCTTCTGACACTAAATCTGGTGATTTATCACCACCATCATCCAACTTTTCTTCCACTCTTGAACTGACTATTTCTTTTTCTGATATTGTTTCCTTAGAAAAACTTTCTATTTTACTTTCAGCTACACTTTTGACTTCAGAAGTTTCTGTTACAGAGCTTCTGGGAGAAATAACTACATTCGAGAAATCACCAGAAGGAAACCTCATTGATTCATTTCTCATATGCCTTTGAAGATGTTTAGGGGTTGGCTTAGCTGGAGACGATGGATCAAATTTTCGAAATGGATCTGCGGGTTTCTCGGCTTGTTTTGGTTCAATGTGCTTTTCGTGTGCAATTGGTTCCATTTCCGAATATTTTTCTTCTTCTACAGATTCTGGAGATGTTTTAGATCTCATTCTTTCTAATTTAGGTTCTTTATCTTTTTCTATGACCTGCAATGACATAGATTAACACTCATTTTCCTTTTGTTTGATGTTTTTGTTAATGAAAAAAATATTTTAGACTAATAACGTACCTGTTGTTCGATATCTTGGAACTTTTTAATGTCTGGTTTAATTTGCGTCTTAATTTCGATAATTTCTTCACGAATTTCTTTTTTCTGCTTAGAGGCTGGTATTCTGCTGGAGCTAAGTTTTCTGGTTATTTGTTCTTTTCTCTCGGCTACACTGCGTTTCACATCTGTTATAAAAAATAACATTATATACATGTCTATTTATACAGCAATAGAATTGAATGGGTATAATTGTCTTCAAATACTGCGTTTACTGACAAAAATCTTAACTCGTATATTTTCAATGCCTCTTTCATTGAATAAGTAAGTTGCGTGTTTTTAGTTTATGATTTTATTTATGGTGTATTGTATAAGCTATAGAACAGTTGTATTTTAAGCAAAGGTTAAATGTAAGGTCGAGATTTAAAACCTGTTTTCAAAATAAACTGACAAACCTAAGTATGCCTATGCCTGGCAATTTTTTTAAGTTGATCTTACATAACAGGGACTATCTGTAATATTAAATAATATCTAGCTTTTTGCCTGTCACATTCTAGAGCAAGTTAAAAAAATAAGTTTAAAAACTAAAATCCGACTATTAAAACCCCCCCAAACAAGAAAAGAAAAACGATCACGGCTACCCTTTCAACATATCTCTATCAGCATGACTTAAAGACATAAATATTTCAGCAGACACTATTTTCTTGTTTCGTAATTTTTTAAGCTTGTTTTTAGTAGTCGGGTTTTAGTTCAACTTTTTTTGCTTCACTTTAAGTCCCCTGTAGGGCGCAGTAGTCAATTTAACTTAACGTTATGTGGCCTATAACCAGCGGATAATGAAGAGGCTTTCAACGACAAAAATAATCTCAATTGTCCAATT
The DNA here is from genome assembly GCA_944452665.1 of Stenoptilia bipunctidactyla. Lineage (NCBI taxonomy): Eukaryota > Metazoa > Arthropoda > Insecta > Lepidoptera > Pterophoridae > Stenoptilia > Stenoptilia bipunctidactyla. The sequence continues at coordinate 11,269,309 of OX101743.1, forward strand.
ATGATTACTAGTTTAGAAGCTCTGACAGAACAGATGAACATCCATACTCACATACATACATACAGGTCACAATCGTAACTCTACTTTTTGCTCTCCTTTTATTATCCTTGAACATTATTGTTACCGCTGGCAAATTCAAAACCAAGTTAAATTGATTGTTAATCAATTGCGAAAATACTATCTTCAAATTAGATTAAGTTCATACCTTCCTCATCTTCTTCTTCTTCACTTGGTGTAGGAGTTCTCTCTATTTCACTTTTGTCAACAAAGGACTTCTCTTCTGGTGAGTATTTGGCTTCGTCATGGTCGTGTTCCGATTCGTGCATTCGCTCGATTATTTGGTTGTCATCGTAAAGTCTGTCTTTGAGTTTATTGTCTTCTTCGGCTGAAATTATAATAAACAGTGAATATTTTTTTCAATATTAATTTTTTTCCCTTTTTATTAGTTGAACACCATGATGAATATAAAAACAAAGAGACAAACAATAACTAAAAAAAAATCTGATAATGTTTGTATGATTTTACAATGTTTGCTGATAAAGGAAAAATGCACCTGTAACTTTAGTTTTCTGATACGGACATAAGGTGGGTTTAAATATCGAGTCTCACTATAAAATCCATTTTTTTTTTCATACAAAAACAAATCTGGATTTTGGTTGTCAAGCCCATACTTTTAATGTTTACAAAAATGGATTGATAAAGATACGATATTGAAACCCATCATTAGCTCATACTCATACCTTTATAAGCTTCAATTTCTTCTGACGCTTGTCTCTCTTGATAAATATTGCGCTGTATACGCCTTTCGTTGGAGATGTCAGAATGCTCCACAATAATATCATCTCTTCCGATGCGACAAAGTGCCAGCTCAAGTGAATTGTCTGTTAAAAAATATGATTTAATTATGCATTAAAGCTAAAAAACACGAAAAAAAATTCGCGTTTTTTAGCTTTAAAATTCATCTTTGGATTCTTTACTCTTAGATCAAGAATCTGTTTTTTAACTCAGTTTCCATAATTGTTTAATAATAGTAAATTAATTACAACAGAGTCGCCCAGCTATTTAACGCAGCAATTCATTCTGGTCAAAATATTGTTTTCCATTACCTACTTAGAAAGTACATAGAATGTATGAGTGTCTAACTGTGTAAGTTTGCATAGAAATTAGTAACTATTCAAATTTAGGTACCTTGTGCTTTAGTCCCTGACTGAGTCTTCCACAGTTTCAGCATAAGTTGCGCTTGTTCTGCAGCAGAAATTCTCTTCGCTTGAATTTGGTTAACAGTTGAAATGCTTACACCCAACTCGTAGGCTAACGCTACCCAGTCTTTGCCCAGTAAGTTGGAGATTTCTTCGTACCTAGAATACACATCATTACTTTATTTGAGAATTCACACTACAATTTTTGTTACTGTTAATTTTTGCTACCCTCTTACGCAATAATAATGATTTAAGAAGTTTAGGGGTTTTGGCAAAGGTTCCATGAGGCGACATCAACGCTATTTGAAGAAAATTCTTTAACTTTAAAAACGATGCGTATATTAAAGATTTATTAAATATTGCAAAAATATGCCAAATCGTATTATTTTTTTTTGATACCAAGCCATTTGTTGCCATCAACATGATTATTTCATAATTTAAGACAATCAAACGGAATAAAATTTTAGAATTAGCAAAGTAACGTTATTGCAGTTATCTAATGGGATCAAAGAGGTTAATGGGGAATCAATGAAAAAATAATATTATTTTTAAAACTCGTTTAAGAAAAGTTTAAAAATCTTTAATAAGTCACCTCGGGTCACTAAGACGTTGTCTCCAAATAATCTCTTGTTCTGCGGTGCGTCGGGGCAAGGAGTCGGCTTGCACTGGAGATGCTCTTTCTGCGGGGATCTCATCAGGTACCATGATGTTTAGTGCGGCGATCTGATTTGGAAAGTATTTTTTTATTAGGATCACCAGTGAACAGTAGACTTCAATAGACGAGTCTTCACTAATACTAAACTTGCTTTGTTGTATAAACTTGTATTATGCTTCACTTAAAACGTTTTTGAAAAATGCTATACTATGGGGTTAAGTATAATTTTATCAAGCAAGCTATTCTTGATGTATAGAAAATATAAATTTTAACTCAATGAAGGTATGACTCTTTTCTTCCTTATATTTCAAAATTACATTAAACTACAAAATGCATGATCACGTGAACATTTTGTAGGTCGTCAGAACTTCGCAAAAATCAAATTTAGAACACCACATTCTCCTACAAAATAGATACTTACAGGTGCTGGAGATGGCTCTCCTTTCGGCTGTTTAGGATCCCTCATGAACTGACATCTGCAGATCGGCTCCAAGTCCTGAGTCTTTATCATCACGGGGAAAGCCACTCGGTTCTCTCTGAACGCTCTGAAGGGAACTGAGAGTTGCTCTCCGGATTTTGCAATTGGGACCAAGTTGCCTCCGAACTCGAGGTATACTGGTTTACCTTCGTGGACCTGTGGATTGAGAAGTGCTATTAATTTTCTGATAATGGCACTCCATTGTAAGAGTATAAAGTTTAATGCTGAGTGCTGACAGTAGTTAGGTCCTTTTTATTATGAATATTTGGTTTAAGAAACCCTTCATAGATTTAAACATCAACGTTCGACAAAAAATAACATAATTTTTAAACTTTGCAATCCCCAGATTTTGCATTTTCTGTAACGGAATGGTGTGCAAAATGTTGCTGAAATCATACATTTGACGTGTAAGCTTTGATATAGGCCGAGATTATCTCAACATCAATACCTCGGAGACAACTTCTTACTTTTATTTGCACTAAATAAAGCTACGAACCAGACTTTGGAGTTAATGTTTTAAATAGATTAATCCGTTAGGAATAAAATTTAAAGTCCCTATTTTGGGTCGGTGCTTTTTTAAATAGCAATCAACATCAATAAACTTAACTGTAAACATTACATACGCAACGTCAAGTATGTAAATTTTCGAGATCTTATCGCTTTAAGAAACCCAAAAAATATATAGTTACTAATATACCTACTAATATTAGATGGTGATTATGTCACTTATCTTCGTTTTGGGAGATTCATTTTGGTTATGGCTAAATTTATGGCTTATTAGAATCATACTTAACATCAAGGACCAAAATACTAACCTCAACATCTCTACTCTTAGCAACTTGGATGAACCTCTCTATTCTCTCCAATGTTTTATCTTCTTTATCATCTGTGACGCAGAATATGCGAAGTTGGGCCTGGCAATCATCTGTTCGTTTAGCGTATACTACAAAACGTGCCATAAATGGAACGTGGATTGCTTCCCTGTGAAAATGTAAAATAGTGAATTTTATCAACAATGTCTTCCAAAATATAGTTCGATTTCACATTTGCTTACGTGAAAATTTTAAATAGATCATCTTTCTCTTCTCATTTTTGGAAATACTACAATTACAATACAACGGCATGTCAGATTTAAGACATGACCGAGTCTAGCTTGCAATGCGTACCGTAAAGTATCTAAAGTGTATGCATCACTAAGCATGAGCCAGGTGAATATTTTGTATTAATAGCAAATTTCACAAAATGCTGATAAGAAGTTCTCGGTAAAGTGAAGAGATATTATAAATTTATCTACGTTTTTGTCCTAATTTTTTTCGAGTAGCTTCACACAGATTTATTTAAGTAAAATCTGTAGATTGGAATTGCAAGATGGATACTTCAATTGTGGATTCATAAAGTTTAGCGGCCATATTATTCCACATTACCTCTTTCACACTCATTTCACTGTAAGTACGCGTTTACTTATGTCGATGCGCTTCGACTAGGTAATTTCATTTAATTCAATACCGCAAGTACGTTTAGAAGCGTCAGTGCCTCAGTGCGGTGGTCGTGTGGGAATCACCTAATGGTGTTGTATACTTTCTTAGATTAAAATTTGATACTATATGAATATAAAATTTTCTTTGCTTCTACTATTTACTTAGTGAATAGTCTTTAGGATTCATTTGTATAACTTACCTATATAGCTCAGTGGCCATTTTAGTAGCATCTTCAATATGTCTGCAATCGATGAGCCAATATCTTGCCGAGACGGTTGTCGTAAATGAGACACAATCGTTGACAAAAGTAAGCGGTGTATTCTCCGTGACGTCCTCCCAGTGTGCTCTGTTGGTCCCTCCTAGTATAGATAATATTAATTTAATTTAATTGCCTAGTGACAACTGTGAAGTTCGTTTAGCAGCAAAAGTTACTGACCAAGATGCAATAGTTTGAATTCACTAAGTCACGCATTACAAACTGTAATACTTAATTTTTCAATCATTTATAGTGATTTCTAAATTAAAGAAAGCAGGCATAACACTACGTTTATACGTTTAAATGAAGCACATAAAGATCCTGAAAAACTATAAAAACATATATTAATAATCTGTGCGCAGAGTGTAAAGAAAGTTATTTCAAATCGAAACAAACGCTACTGAAAAGTTTAAAAATATACAATCATAAAGACACCTAAAATTAGAAGAACACAGATTGAAAACAAAACACTAACTTATAATGTAATTCTAAGAAGATAAGGAAGATCAAAACATATTTTTAGAAAATGTAAGTTTCCAAAACGGCCTATAGCAAACACACATTAAGCAAGACACACCAAAAATAATAATAATCACATTGTTTTTGTGAAAAGGAACATCACTAAATATGACACATTGTGTAGATAAATAACCTAGATCAAAAAATGTGCATTGTGTATGTTTAAAAGAGAAATAATAAGAACTACGTAAAATTCAAAAGGAACAATTAAACGACCTCTGCTTTTCGGAAAACGGATCTCTCGAAGGACAAATTCACTGAAATAAAGTCCAATTCTGAAAATAAAATAAAACAGAAAATAAAAATCAAACTTAATAAAAGGAAGATGACATGAAGAAAACAGAATCGATAGGCCGTTTTGGAAAATAACTTGACAAGTACAAGCAAAATAACAAAACTCTGGGAACATTATCTCAGTAACATGAAATGAGGATGACAAAATATGGCAGTACCGTAATGATTGACTTAATATTAAACAGATAAATACGATATTGTAAATTTGTATAGTACAATTTGCCAATAGAATATTACAATAGGTTGAGAGACAACTAAGTAACTTGTTCATATGTTACCTATATAGTAATCACTCTATATTATCAACGTCCAGTGAATAACGCAGTGCATTTTCTTGATGTCCCAAGATTTAACAAGTATGATACAGTGTGAACGTGAATCAACAAAGCAAAAGATCCAGCCCGTGCAAAGAGGAGTCATTTATGAAATAAGCAAGAATGGTAATAAGCATTCAAAGTGATAGAGGGAAAAATTAAGGTGATTGACAATTATACTCGCCATTGTTAAGATTAGGTGCTAAGTATAATTGCCACATCGAAAATATGAATAATGAAGAAAGAAACGGAATATAAACCAAAAAGAAATAACATAAAATTTGTGAAACGTAAACCGACATTTGATTTTGTTCATACATATTGGTATAATGTTTCTAATTTTTACCTTCGAGAGATCGTTTGCGAAATACCCCTGTTGGTGCGCGCCGATAGGTGGCAGCAGATTATTTAGCGCCACACACGGTGAGCGTGCAACACACACAAACACACGAGAACAAAGACAATGTAGACACGCACAATACGCACACATGGGACATCAGTCCCTTAGCTGCTTGTGTATTTGCTATAAGCGTTAGTTATATTGTTGATCTATTTGACCTAAACCTTTTTAATCTTAGTTAATTTTTCCCCATTCTATGTAATATGATAAATTCTGCTACATTTGTAAAACAGACATGCTCTTCCCTTTGTCTATTGAATCGGAAGTAAAAAATATCGTACCAAAAATATCTATGATCAATTTCTAGCTCTAGTACTTCTAGTTCCAAATAGAATTCTGACTTAGCAAAATACTTATCTATCATTTCATCTTCAAGAATCTAAAATATTAAGAAACATTCTTGACAATTTATAAAAATTCGAATAACGTAAATAGATTCTACTAACTTTCTATTAATAAATATCAACTACCAACTATTTAATACGTGTTGTAATGGAATATCGATTCAAAAATATGTCTTATTTTAATATTTCCTTAAAATTAATAAGCTGTAGCTGATAACATGTTACTCACCTTGAACATATTATATGAATTGCAAGCTAAGAAATCGTTCATATAGCATCGAAGTTTATACTCCATCGCAACACTTTACATTAACTTACTGATTACTAAAACTATTACAATTAAAGTTGTTATAGTTATGTTACATATACAGTTGTTGAACTGCTTACACAAATTAAGAATTTATTTTAAAGCTCAAGGTACTTTTTATTTCATTGGTATATAAACTTGACAATGCACTTAGTGAAAATCAAGTAGGTATTTAAATATTTTGAGTAATCAGTAAATTTGTTGTAAAATTCATATAAAAGTGTCTAACCGTACCTGATATGGAGCACAGAAGCCTTAATGTCGGTGCTGAAGAACTACTATATTGATTAGTCATTCCTTGAGTATGAGGTCTTGGAGCTGGCATACTCAAGGTTATAGCTTTGTGGAACTTTCTTCTTCGAGGCTCAACAGTAACTACTGGTGATACAGCAACCCCTCTACCGAGTAGTTTAGCCGTTAGCTCTGAATCTATTATTTGAGCCTGTAAAATTTTGATTCTCATAATATACGTGGAGTCGTGACAGTTAAAGTGAACTTTATTTCCAAAGACCAAACGGTAGAAAATTTAGTTGGTGTTCAATTTTATGTCTCATGCTTGGTGCGTTAAAAACTTATTAATTTGCGTGACAACATATGATACTTACCAGCAATTTAACAAGGATTGGCACAGTTTTCAAACAAATGTAAAGGCTATAAGGGTAAAATAAAAAGTGTATTCTTATTCACGAGTAGACCGGCTCGTTTATACTTTTTAAAGTATAAGAATATGAAGGCGCAGTTTGTGCAGAATTAAGCAATTATGAACTTATGAAATCACATAAAAAGCGTTCAAGGAAGTACTGTATTAGTGTATTTATAAGTAAATTGCATCTCTCTCACACATGCGCCTCTAATAAAGATGCATTGCACATTTACTTAAATAAAAAGCTCACAAAATACTGAAAATATACAGCAAGCAAAACAATATAGTACATGCAATCTCACGTTTGGTCTTTAGGAAACAAAGTTATATCCAATACAACACTTTAAAATAGAAAAGCAAAATGGATATGACCCAATAAATTTAGCAAAAGTCTTAAAAATACTTATATACTACTACTTAACTATATAAATATCACTTCAATATCATCTCAATATGCATAAAATTCATACAATACACAATACAGATTTCAAAAAGTATTTATTTTTCAATCAAAAACAGGAATATAATAATATCACTACCAATATCAATCTTCGCTCATGCCAAAAGAAACCTAAAGACCAAGTAGAGAAGATACAAATCTCATTATACGCTGTGTGAGAAAGTACCTATTTGACTCACTAAACGTGATTTCATAGAATTCAACTTTGCTTAAACAGAAAACAATGAAATTATTTTTAAATATTTATTAATAATTCACAATGACAATACTAAGTATCTTCAAGACAATTCTAAATTTATTGGGTAGAAGAATAAGTTATACTTTACTACTGTGGTAACTTGAACCTTATTTCTAGGAGTATTTAATATAATATTCACAAGTCTTCTAATTACTATATCGGACCTGTACGAGATTATTTAAATGTAGATATGTGAATAATAAAGATACTGATGAGTTTATGCTTAGCTAACTAAACAATTAACTGACTAGACGATCATAAGATAACAATATGATGTTAGTTTTAAGAATACAAGAAGCACGATGTGATTTATTTTAAATATAAAAATTTCACCATAAAATATAAATATCAATTAAAATTCAATATAAAATTGTAAACATTACAAATAAAATATAAAACTGTAGAAAGTTTAAAATAAAATTTGGCATTCCAATTTGTACTTCATTACGATTATAATTCATCTACTAACATCAATACATAATATAAAGAACACAATCAATTTTGGCAATCAAATTAAGTCAATTAATACAGATGAACACATCATATCTAAATTCTAAGCGTTAATACATCGAGATAAAAAATTAGTGCATTCTATAATCACGTATACAAAATATTTATTTGTTACTACACCAATTAAACAACCATGGTGTTAACTTAGTTTTTAGTTTCGTTATAATTCATAAGACAAGGCAGAATTTGTCGGGAAATTACAAATTTCCGAATAGACATATTTAAATGTTTGCAGACCCAGCTAATCTTTTATAAGAATTACATCTTGTAGACAAAAAAATTCAAGTGGTTAGCTTTTGTCACGCGATTTACGATCATAAGTACATATGGTAAATAGTCTAAAGATATCACATATAACAAGAAACCCGTTTTTGATATTTCAATCAATCAAATCTAATTATTGTGACTATAGCTGCATTGATGAATCAAGTATTTTAAATCTAAACTGGTGTTTTTTTATCGTTGTGACTTTATCGTATTACTAGCAGTACATATGTTTTTAACATTATCGTTAACTATAGCTTGTTTATGTATAACGTTATCTACGTCTGCGTTTACCAGATTAGTGAAAAGCGTTTCTTCTTAGAAACGTTGTTAACTGTTATTTTCTTTAGGTTTTTATCTTTAACACCTGTTCTTGGTTTGAATAGGTTTACCTGGAGGCCGACTTTTATCTTCTTGGTTAATGCTCCTTGTGGGAATACGGCTTGCACTTGAGGTACTACTGAACTTGATACCATTCCACCTGAGAAAAATAATATATGAAGTTAGTCAAATTGTTGGTATATTACTTACAAACACTTTATTCAAGAAGTTGCCACGCGCAATTTAACTTGAGCCTTAAAAACATTTTCTATTTGGATAAAGGAAGCGTAAAGCCAGTTTATTGAAAGTATTTAAATCATATTAGAATTTTAGACTTTCATTTATTTTCAGCTCAATAATGTTCATCCAAATAACTACTTATTCTTCCAACTATGCTTTAAGATCATCACAATCACACTAAAAACTCAGTACAAAGCGAGTCTTTAATGCTCTAGAGCAATAAAAGTGTATGAAATTTCATTATTGCAGTTTTTTTTTAATTGCACCAAAAGGTTCCAATCTAAATAGATTAGCTCTATTCAGTCTGCCGATATCAATACTTTTTTTTACGTACGTATTATTCGTTTCTATCCTACTTGTTCCAAATTTAAAAAATGCTGCTAACTCTGATTTAAAAATGCAAGACATTTAAAAAAGTGATTTGGCGGGAACTTTTTTAATTTTATCTACTATTCCTATAGGTAATAGTTGAAAGAAAAGCGGATTATACTCGCCTTAAGTAGTTTATATTGCCCTCGTGCCTGTTAGATTAGATTAGCTCTAAATCAGGCACTCAGTGCAATAATAAATTACTTTGTGCTCGATGCAATAATCTACTATTTATGTTAATGTATTATTCATTTCTTATTATACTTTGTTATTATATGAATAAAGCTAAAGCTTATATGCCATTTATCAACTTTAAATATCGATATTAAATAGTGTAAGGGTTGCCCCTATTTCAGTTTATAATTTTTCGCCCAAAAGATCGACTCGAGGGAATTGCTTATCACTACTAGTGACAACCAACTATTGTATTTATGTGTATTTTTGTTAAGTATCTTAAAGTATGAATAAACTAGCAGTTGCGAGCGGTTTTACCCGCGCAATTTCGAATCCCGAGGGAATTTCGGGATACAAAGGCTATATAATTGATTGCTGTTGAGTTTCTTGCCACTTCTTCTCAACAGATCGACTTTCCGAAGTGGTGGTAGATTCAGTTCAATTTGTAATTGTTTGACTTATTTCAAATGTATTTAAATACTTACGAAATAAAGAATATTTGAGTTTGAGTTAGATGCTATTCCATACTGTACACTTGTACTGTACACTGAGCCGTTCTCCAGTGATTGAGGAACAAACATACATACATCCAGACATGCATACATTCATACATTTAAACTTTCACGTTTATAATATTAGTACGATAAATAGTATATAGTTTCTCACCTTCCGGCCCAATAGCATGAACTTCTTGTCTGATTCTGGAAATGACAGCAAAGTATTGTGGGAAATCGTGAGTCAATATCCGAGTGACTCGTGGCGCGTCCCAACCTTTCTCATCTTCGTTCGCTTCTGAAAAAAAGAATAAATTAACATTTAAAATAACTGTAATATTTGCTTAAAAATACATACATACATAACTTCACGCCTGTATCCCTTATGGGGTAGGCAGAACACCAGAGGCTATAAGACCATCTGTTGTCACGTTTGACTTTGGAGGTATTACAATGATGGATACAGACTATAGCAGTGACAGGGGGTCAGCCTATCTTCCACAAAAACGCCGATAAAACCTCTGTCCCTTCACTGACTTTTACAGTATGCCCGGGAAGAGTAGCAGCTGGTACATTCTATGCTTTTCTTTCGGTCCCAGTCTTTTTTTTTTTTTTTATAAATGACTAAACCCGCGTTTGACCTCAATCTCACCTGATGGTAAGTGACGATGAGGTCGAAGATGAAAGCACACGGGTTTAGGAAGGAACTGGCTCTTTATACAATATTGCCGGAACACATTACCGCCGGAGCGGTAACATTTGGCGGCAGACTTTATATAAAGGGTGGTCGCTAGCCAGGCGGACCCAGAAGGGATCCTACCACCAAGCATAAAAATAATTTATTATAATTTCAAGTTATATTTTCAAACTGTAAATGTTCCATGTGAAAATGTAAAATCATACAGCTTAGTTTTTCGATGGTGCTTGAAGTTAAGATCGAGTCTTGGCAGTTGCAGATGGAAAGGGTATGAGGTTGCAGATGAAAGGACTAATGGTAAAAGAACTGCCTCTTTATAAAATACTATGTAAGCAATTTGGTTGTGGCATGGCATTGACTCTCACAATTAGCTGTCTTGTGTTTGTTTTTTTTCATGTCACGGTCAATTTGTACTGTACCTATTTGTATTAAATTGATAATTCTGACTGAAAAAGAGTGCCAAGAGTTTTTTTCCGCCGGCTTTTTTTGTCTCTTGGTCTACTGTAATATCTTATTTAACAACTATCAACAACTAGTTAAAGCCGAAGTATGTGATGACTGACTTCATCAAGTGTTTTGTGAAATTCCTAAGATGAATAAAACTTTTTGAACTAGCTTTTGCCCACGACTTCATACGCGCATAAACATTGTTTATATTTAACAAAACCAGTCACCCATTGAAGAACCTTTAGTATTCATATTATCCGTGCACTCAAGGTAAAAGATTTTTCATACAAACTAAAAAGTCCAATATTTCTTGTTCCCATGGGAATGTCGGGAATTTCTGTCACAACACAAACAGTCACTCACTGAGAAACCTTCATACTTAGTATCACATCCGTGCACTCAAGGAATAAGATTTTTCATACAAACTAAAACGTCCAATAATTCCCGTTCCCGTGGGAATTTCGGGAATTATTTCCTTAGTGCTCCCCCACAACCTTTAAGGATTATATGTTCCAAATATCAACTCTCTACGGCCAGTAGTTTTGGCTGTGCGTTGTGTGTCAGTCACTCAGTCAGTAACGAAAGAGTTTTATATATTAAGGGTGGTTGCTAGCAAGGCAAACCACGAAAAGGTTTTACCACCAAGTTGGGGTTGCTTGGATTAGTCGCCTTTCAATACACATTTGTCTTGGGGCAGGAGGGCTTTTCTAATCGGATCCTACTAAAAAATAAACAAAAGTTCTCGGTCAATTAAATCAACAATATTTACAGCTCACCTTCGATCTCCAAAGTATCATTCAGTATGTCTTGCACAACATCATCTGTGGCTTCAGCATTATGTTCCCTCCAACTGGTTCCGTTGTCACTACGTAGTATCACTATCTCCCTCTCTTTACCACGCAGAGCTGCATAATGCGGGACTTCCAGGATTACTGGTCTGTTGAAGGTTGAACGTGTTACATTGAATAGTATTCTAATGGCTGTATAGTTATTACCTTTTTAAGGAGATGGCAAGGGCGCTGATTGGGGAATTTCAAGAAATTTTAGGAGTATGAGAGTGGATTTTGACAAAATCTAAAGATTATAGCAGTATTAAAGGTGGCACCGGCAACGAGTACATTCTTATCGGCCTTTCATAGAAATTCTCTTATTTTGTATTGATTAATAAATAGTGGTTGTTTAAAATTCTGCAACGATAAGAAAGTTTTCTTTGGAATACGGAATTTTGGAGGGACTATGCTAAATAACTTAATTTTTTTATCACTAATCATATAAAGATTTGCTTAACATAGAAAAGACTAAAAATTTACTTTTTATTAGTGTGTGTAAGTCAAAGTCTCATTCCAATTTATTAACCGTTTGATAAGTCTACTCACCCCAGGAACTTGCAGGAGACGGGTCCCATCTCCAGCACTCGTGATGCTAGAGCCTCACCCTCCATCAAGGGAGGCATGTGGTTGATACGAGATGGCTTCAGATATCTGAAAAAGATGAAAGAAGATTTCGTAGAAGATGACTCAGAAGATTCTAGAATTAGTGTGGTATAATTGTGGGACAAACTTCCTTTGCTAATTAGAAGGGCTCAAAACATTAAATTATGAAATTACTGGTAAAGTTACTGATTTAATCTAAGCATAACGTGTAAATTAATAAATTGTAACTATGCTAGTTAATATTTATTGTGAAATTATTGGAGAGGATTTTCTGAAAATAACTCTTTAGAGAAGGACTATTTATATTTGTATCAGATGACTGGGAGCTAATTCCGATTGTTTTCAGATATTTCGATGTTATTAATAATATGCATGGCTTTATATTCGGATAACGTTAACTGGTTTTTAAGTGTTTTTTTTTTAATATTTTTCGATATGTAGTTGGTCTCTAATAATATGGCATAACATATTTCATTTTCTATATACAGTGTTTTTTGTACTTTTTTTGCCCATTGTACTTTTCTAACTTTCTGTAATTATTGTACTCCATATTTTTTGCTGTGAATGTTTTTCTTTCAATCCCCAGACAATAACATCAACAACATGGCCTCAAAGTAAGTAAAGCCTGTGTTATGTATGAGATACCATGTAGCGAACGAGAGGAGAACCTAGAATATGAAATTCATAATATAAGGTGTTCCACTTGATATTTATAACTCTAGGTTATTAATAGGACCATGTAATAGAATCAAATAACATGTGATTTCTTTTTGTTTCTATTTATCATACAAAATAAAAAATAAAAAAGGCAATACATATTATGTAAAACACCTTTATGCGAAGTATGACAAAGTGGCATTTTCTGTCCCCTTTTTTATCGCTATACACAGGTACAGTTCGCAACGTTGTACATTGTATGCAACGTTCCTCAACGTTTACAATGTTTTTGTTGTTAATTGTATGGCTTCAGTGACGCGTCTATTGAATGAATATCAAGGAAATTTTACAAGGGTGATAATTTATAAATTCCTTATACTTATTAAGATTGATGATATATTGGAAAGTCTGCACTTTTGAACCGCATATTCTTTGGCAAAAGGTATTATATTTTAGTTAGGAACAAAAAGACGTGTGGCACTCGGAGACTGCCGCGGTAAAGCTATTGCATAGCATTTTTTATCAACTTATGCAATTATAATTATTTATTTATTTTATTTATGCAGTAATGTTTGATCTTATATGAAGTTCCACAAGTTCCTAGTAGATGGCGCTGATTGTTTATTAAAGCCCTCATGTAAAGTTATGAAATCAAAGTATCACCGCTGTGCCGGTTGGAGTGGGGGGTGTTAGGTTTTTTTCGTTACGGAATTTCTGGATTCGGTCCCCGCGCTCAAGGCCCGCGATAGAAGCTATGCAATAGCTTAAAATTAAAGTTATGTGATATCAAAGAGATCACCTTGTATAGATAAACGCCCAGCCCCGGATCATTATTTTTCTTGTGAATAGTAAGTAAACAAACAGTGGTATTGAACAGTAGTTAGTGACCTGCAGGTGATGCGCGTGGGCTGCTGCGCGCACAGCGGCGGCACGATGACGCGCACGCCGCTGCCGCGGCAGCCGCGCAGCGCGCCCCCGCGCGCGTCCACCAGGAACGACACCAGGAAACTGGAACAAGCGAAACATTAAAAATAAGCCAGTGATCTAACTAATATTGTAAATGTGAAAGTTTGAATGGATTTTTATTTATAAATTGCCAACAGGTAATAAATACACTATACATGATATAAAAATAAACTTAAAATTAAAAAACATGGTCGGGTGTATACCCAATTATAGGCATTATCTATTACAAATCAACTTATTGTGCAAACATATAAAGTAAAATCCTAACTCAAAATATTAATATAATTTACTTTTATAAAAAAAAACTTTTATAAAACTTTTATAAAAAGAAAAACTAAGTAATTAATCAAATAACTAAAATAAACTGTAAAACTTAAAAGAAAAAAATATTACAATGGTAGGTATGCTATAATTACATTCTAACTTATTTAACTACTAAACTCTTTTGCTTTGTAAATACTGGAATAATTGTTTTTTGCAACTATCTAGAGAGCCTATCAAAATGTTGATTTTAGTATCCGTGAACAATTTATTATGATCGCGACATATTCGAGGAATTGAACTATGAAAACCCACGTTAGTTTTAAATCTGCTGACGGCAAGCGGTACTTTTGAGCTGTTTGCAGTTTCTCCATATAAACCCGAGCATTTTAAGCGATTTGCTAATGATAAGTTCAAGGTGAGGCTTAAATGTGAGTTTCGAGTCTAACATAACCCCTAGATCTCTGATTGTTGAGACTTCCTCGAGTACAACGCCATCGATGTAGTACGAACTATGCAGATAACTTCTCTTTTTTTGTGAATTTGATATGCTTACATTTACTTATGTTCAACGGTAACCGGTTTCTCAAAGTCTACATGGATATACGATTTAGGTCATCTTGTAAAAGCCTCGAATCAGCCTCGTTCTTTACTATTTTAGAAATTTTAAATCATCAGCAAAAAGGTAGAATTTTGAGTGATAGATTTCTTTAGCTAAATCATTAATAAAGACTAGGAACTAGGAACAACAGTATGGAGCGGATGTATGGATCCGACGATTGAGAAATCAAGCCTTAATGAAATGAATAAAATATTCCGTCGTCATGTAGAAAGAAAACATTTATTCATCAAAACTTTACACACATGATCCAGACAATATTTTCCTCCTTCAATTAAATTATCTCAACTTCACGTAGGTACCAATATTAATCTGATTTTAATATAGGTGAAGTTAACGTGAAGTTGAAACATTTCAATTCATACCTGAATCGAAGGAAAAGAATATTGATTGGATCATGGATGTAAAAATTCAATAAATATATATTTATATATATTATTAATATATTTCTTTCTACTGAGTCAAAAATGATAATGGATTGATTTACTTATGCATTTTAATTGATTTATATGTCATAAAACAAAGCAAACCCATGATTTTGACAATAACTTTATCATAAGCCCAAACTAGTTCAGGTTTTTGATCAATAACCTGGATTTTTACAGGTTTATGATGAATTTGAATTGTATCATCTCTCATGTATTCATAAACCAAATTTTATGAAAAACCTGCGACACATGGATGTTTATTCCTCAATCACGGTAGAAAGGCTCAATGGATTTGGATGAAATTTGGCATAGTGATATTGTACAACCAGGAATAGCACATTTTTTATCCTAATATTCCCGCGGGATTAAAAATTGCGCGGGTAAAACCGCGCGAAACAGCTAGTATAAATTGAGAGATATTATTAATTGCTGCTATATTAAAATTTTTGCTATTTGCTAAAATGAAAAATAGAGTGTTCATTGCTATCAGCAATAGATTAAGTATATTTTTTAAATTATTAAATTGCTAATATTTTTTTATAACTTTTGTCACATGACGCGACCAAAACGCTGCTGGTTTAATCGCAGCTAGAGTGACGTACAAATATATTTCTAGAAGTGTATACTTTTTTCGCCTTATCGTCCAAATTACCAGTCTTCGTAAAAAAGCGTCGTCACCGACAATGGCCCTATTGCAATTCACGACATTTGTGATAAAGATCGCAAAAACAAAAGAAAAAAAATCGTACAGACGAATTAAGCAAAATTATATCGCGTTTAAAACACATTCACACTTGATAAAAATAATACTTACTTCTTCCATTGCAATCGTTTTCTGCAAATCCATAATGAAGCAGCGTGAACAAGCGTCAAAAGGATTAGAGATTGTGATTCACTGCTCTGAAATAATCATTATCATTAAGTAGGTAAATTGATGTGAATAAGTTGAAGTGAACAGGTTTCGCGTGGATGGACGTGTCGCCATAGTTTTCATGTTCACTTGCCATCAGGTGTCATGGAAGACAAAAGTCTCATCCTTATTTTATGTTTAAAAAAATTAAGACTACTTAAATGTAAGCTCTCAATTTTAAAAGCTATGTATTTAGGTACCTGCCTCTAGAAATACTATAAACAGTTTGTTAATTATAAAATATGTAAGTATGTTAGAAGTAACTATTTATTATAAATGATAATTATATAAGTTACAACAATTCATTTAAATAAAGGAGCTATTTTTAGTGTATTTTGTCAGTACAAATATTCAACATAATAGTGTATACGGTCTTACAAATATTTAATCATATCACATTTTCTAACATTTTCTTACTTTTCCAAGCATTTACACATTCATGATCATGCACGCATATAAATACACAAACACACACACGTACACACACACAACACACAACTAATACTGCAGGTTGTACTATGCATCTCTTTATCGAATATCTAATCTGTTCTCTCAAATTTGGTGTAATTACTATATTTTAATAAATTTCATTCTCATTATGTCAATTTAATCATTCAATAATTAGTTGTCACTTAGAAAATCAATAATTTTAGCAATGTACTGTAGTCAACTTCAAGCATTATTCAATTATGTGATTTATCTGAAAGTTGTGAACCTGTAATTGGCAGTAAGAATTGTATTTTTAAGATTATTTTATGATGTGAAAGTGCTGTTGGTTCTGTATAAATAAATAAATAAATTATTGGATTAGTTATTTAAATACTGACTTTCAAACCAGCACTTCTTCAATTTAGGCTTTTACTTTGAAAATATACTTATTACTTTTGTAATCAAAGGTAAAGTGACAGAATTAAACTCAAAAACTAGTGATTACTGATCACCAAGTAATTTATATACAACTTTGCTTCCAATTATACCACAAAAATGCAATATCAATCTTATATCTGAGGAAAAAGATCTTTACTACGAAATTCTTAGTCACTTCACATAAATTGCATTATACTCTTTCTTACACTCTGCCCTATAATATTTCATACAAGTTTAAGTATAGGTATCACTGTGTTGAGACACAAAAATCTACAGTAATACTGACTTCGGGATAGAAGGATCCACATTGTAGCAGTAAGCTTCTGGTGCCTGTGACGTGCTGTAATGGCTGATGCTCTTCACCACGATCTCTTGAGTTGGCTGGTAAGGTATTCCGTTCACTGATGCTGAAAAGAAACAAAAACATTTTTAAATATAGCATCCCATTGGTTGTAAGGATTGAAGAATATCATGCAAACAATTCGATAAAAAGGTACATTAATTAATTTATAATACCTACCTAAGTAATTTTGTAATATAACTCACAATAAAATTCAATACAATAAATTCAATAGTTTATGATAATAGCAACACAAAACTCACTTTATCGCCATTACCATAAAGGCGTAAAAAATACAATTCTAAAAGAAATGCACTTCAGAATGTCGAGTAGAAAATGAAAGCCGGTGAAAAGAATACTCGTCAGGATCCAACTGGCTAGCGATATCATCCTCCATATGAAGTCCGTGCTGCGGTCCGGCAATATTTAATGAAGAGCCAGTTCTTTTCAGCCCCGTGAGCTTGCATCTTCGATCTCATCTTCACTTACCATCAGGTGAGAGTGAGATTGAAGTAAAACGCGGGCTTAGTCTTTAGGGGGAGTTCTTCGATTCATACCACGGGGGTTTCATACCAGTGGTACGAATCGCCCATCTGATTTTGCAGTTCGGCAATTCATACCACTACTGCTATGAAACGACCTGGTATGAATCGAACTCCACATTATATCTTCCAAGCAACTTACTCTGAGATATATCCATGATATTCTTATGACTCATGGCTGATTCAGTTCTCTCATCCTTGGTGACATCAATCGGCAGAGAGTCATCGCCTAGAGACTTCATATCGTCTGCTGTCAGGTAGCGGTATGGTTGGTCGTTAAGGATTGGGTCTTCGACTGAAACAATTATTTATTTGAAACATAAAGTTGATATAATAAGAGAAGAGCATTGCTATAATTCTTCAATTTTGAAGAGATTTGCCTATACAAATTAACTTAAAAACTACAAATTAAATACTCTTTTGGTAATTTGATTTTGTTGATGACAAAAAATAACAATATATGTATAGAAAGCAGCACATCAAGCGTTACAAATCTGTCAAAAATATTTTCTTAAATCTGAACTCTATGCCCTCGACATTAAGTTAAAATTGGTTTGGGAAATTTGGTAGGTAATGTAACACTTGATCTGCTGCCTTCTGTACAGTGATATTATTAAATGTTAGAAACTGTATGCCCTTACATTTCCACAGGAAAAAAATAGTAAAATAAAAATTTAAGTAGTTGGAAAAATCATCAGAAAAGATTAAGCGGTAATGTTCATACTCTTTCATGTCAATACTTTTTCCTCTTTGTCTTCTAAAAATTCGTGCTTCATCATCGAAGTCATTGTCACTTATCATCATCGGCAAGTTTATGACAGGTCCACATTAATAAAACGCTTGCAAAACTGAAACTAAACGCAAGATTCGCTGGAATATTGAACGTATATATTTCAAGCACTTAAAATCGCAACCAGAGATCTGAGACCTATTTTATTTGGGTTATTGTATAAAACGATGACGGGGTTGTTATGTACTCTAATTAATAAGTAGCTTTTTCGCGCGATTTTATCCACGCAATTATGAATCCCGTGGGAATATTGGGATTAACAGTAGCCTTTGTGCTATTCTAGACTATAAACTACCACTATATAAATTTCATTCAAACTGTTGAGCCGTTCAGCCGTGATTGAACAAGCATCCATACATCCAAACTTTCACAATTATAATATTAGTAACATAAGATTAACACAAGTAACCCATTTTCATTATTTTTTCCTCTTGTTTCCATCTCAGTGATAATGCAAGGAATAAGAAGTCTCTTTCTTTATTTAACAACATCATTGCATATACAGATATATACGCTGTAAATTGCTGCTCTAACCCAAATCCCTTACCTCCATCATCATCAGAATCCGACATGGTGGTTTCCAGCATGGTCTCCGGAGCCAGGACCTTGTATTTATCCTGAGTGGCAGGAGCGGTTGATGGATTGCAGACTTCTTTGAGGCTTTCCATCACTGTGACGTAGCCTAATTTGGATGCTATGTCTAGTGGGGTTTGGCCGTTCTGTTGGATAAGAAAGTGATTTTAAAGTTAGTTTTTTTTTAGTAGGATCGAGCTTTGTAAAAAGTTTGCGGCCAAATATTGGCAGTGCAGTGGTTCCGGCAATGTTCTATTAAAAGCCAGTTTGTTCCCATACCATTGTGCTGACTTGTTCGAGCTTATATTCACTTACCATAAGTTGACATGGAAAACTAACGCGGGTTTAGTTATCATAAAAAAAATCAAGCTATCATGTTTATTTTATTTGGGAGGGCGACAGCGCTTACAATACAATAATAGATTTTAGGTACAATATACATACACTGAGCCACTGACAGACCACCGCTAATTAAATTATTTGTATGTAAAGTCGAATTTAACAATATTTTGACTGAAGGTCTAAATAATAGATGACCTTCAGTCAAAATGGTGAATTATAGGATCTGCAGGGTAGGATCTTTGTCAAGAGCTTGGATCTTTTTCCAATGTATTATAAGTGGTTGCTTTAAAGTACAGATTCAATCTACGCAGGAATACATATAAATCGTGTAAAAGTTAGAAGATGGTTTTATATGAGAAAAATCTACTATGATGGTGTTAATAAGTTATGTCATCTTCAATCATCAATCATTGTCTTCGTTTTTGTTAAAATGGCAGACCTTTTACAAATGTACTAGAAAAAAAAGAATACACTTGAAAACTTACAACAGTTGTTGCATTCGCGTCTGCTTTTTGGTCCAAAAGGATGTTGACAATATTGATGTGACCTTGTTGCGCGGCATGATGCAGTGCTGTATATCTGTAACAAAACAAATAAAATAAAATTGAAAATCGTCGTTATTTAAATAACATAGGTAGTCCTGGATCCCTGGATTATTTTTTCATTTGATAACTATCAAGCTAATTTTCCGTGAGTAGCTTCATTTTGATAAGACGCCCAACAATTTCCTGTGCGATTTTTTTTTATTGTGGTAGCTAACAGAGGTAGCACGGATAAAATTTGTCGATTGGATGATACTCAAATATTTATTAGGGTTGTTCATTCATAAATTTCTAAAAATATTTATGAGAATTCATACAAATCAAGGGTATCGGATAAAGTATTTGTATGACATATTTTTATTTCAAGTAAAAATAGTTTTTTTTTTTACATTTAATTTTACGCAATAAATAGTCGACAACCTCTACCTACAACTATTTCCAGCTTCCAAACAGCGGAGGTTTTTACAAAGTTTTTGCATTCACAGTAAAATAAATAACTGTTTAATTTTTGTTTACTTTAATCCCAAAAATGTTGTTATTTTCACTAGCTAAACGGTAGAAATCATCATAGATGATGTATTTTTGTTGTCTGTTGTCTATGGGGTAGAAAACTGCCTACTTTTTCCACTAGAGGCGCTAATTACGCTTGACTCATAACAACTGTCAAATGCCATAGAAAAAGTTAGTTTTATACTGGTTTTTATCAATCATTGCGTAGTCTTAAGTTTTATAGAAAATGGATACCACAGTTTTTCTGAGGATATACACATGTGAAAGTTGTGGATGTACTTGATTTGAACTTCATACAGAAAAACAAATTATCATATAGATTTACCACAAAAGAAGAACAGTGAACAAGCAATTTCGATAACAACTTGTTCATTTGACGGTTTGTAATGGGTCAAGCGTATGAAGCGACATCTATTTAGAGCTTTTCGTTTGCTTCTCCATTATGTTCCTTGGTACGCCAGCCCTAAGTACCTAGCTCACCATGGTGTACGAAAACTATATGAAATTATTTTTTCCTTATTAAATCGCCTATCTAAATTACCATAATGGTTTTTATTGTAATGTTTAATGAATACAGTAATCACGTATCTCATTATGAGGTCAGAAAAATCTTATGGTTAAACATGTGTCCGTAAAGCGCGGTACAGGATATTCCTAACTCACCCGTGAGTAGTCTGAGCGGCGATGTTAGCGTCGTGCTCGAGCAGGAATCGAACCATATTCGCCTGTCCGTAATGACTGGCGATGTGCAGCGGGGTGTAGCCTCCCTTGGTGCAAATGTCCACCTGGGGAAAATACCGACATGTTATTAAAAAAGAAAAGATTAATGAAAAGATGAATGAACGAAGAGGCAGCGAGAGAGGCATGTCTGGATCGTAGCAATTGGCGTTCCACAGTCTCCGCCCGCCCCAAAGGGAGACAGGCGTGAAATTATTGCTTTGTTATCTAAAGCTGGCGCGTTTACAGTGCTCACGTATTTTTTTTTTTTTTTATAAGTGACTAAACCCGCGTTTGACCTCAATCTCACCTGATGGTAAGTGACGATGAGGTCGAAGATGAAAGCACACGGGTTTAGGAAGGATTATTAGCAATTTCGCTATGCAGTACGTTCAAAAATAAATGATATTGATTCAAAATGTGACCCTAGTTTAAGTGACGACTACAGTTAGGTTTTAGTAAGATGGGCGCGTTGTAGATTAATAAATACAATTAGATATACATAATATGTGTTACTTTTATTTACTATGATTATTACATTATTGCTTTATTCTTGGATTTATATTATTATTATTATTTTTTTATAAAATATGGATGGGACGTTTGTCTTCCATGACACCTGATGTTAAGTGAACATGAAGACTAAGGTGGTACACGTCCATCCACGAGAAACCTATTCACTCGACGCTTAAAAGTACTAGGTGCGATCGATTTACAAACTATTTCATAGCGCAATTATTCATTGTTTATATTTTTATTATTCACAAATACGGTTGATGACATATGCTGTAAGCTACAAAATAAACCTAGTTACACTTTTATGATTTTTGCGTTCACTGCAAATAAATAATGGGTCGTATTAAAACGCAAATTAAAAAAATAATAAAAATAAAAACAATATTTTGTATTCAAAAATAATCCAAATTCTTATCTTAAAAATTACTCAAAATATTTCCATATAAACTACAATTCTTATTCGTGGTGTACCACTATTTATCTTAAAATAAAGCTTTATGTTAATGCACAGCTAGTAATGATTACCGCACATTATACCAAGTAAGTCCTTCTAACGAAATAAAGCTTCTATTTTTATAAAACGTACAACATTTTACTTAAATGAAACAATATTAATATTGATATTAAAATTTTATTTTTAAATAACTGTAGAATGTTCGATAGTTTAGTTGAAGCCTATGAAGCGTAGGTACATATGCTGACCTATACATTTCGGTACAGAAATTAAATAATTTAAAATATTTCTGTACTTAAAACATCTACAGAAATTAATCCGGTATACATTATTTGGGTACTGATATAATTAATTTAGATTTTAATAAGTTGTACAGGTATTGTGTTTGATGAAGCAGTACACTAATAAAGGTACTGAAATTTTACTTGTACTATTTAAAAATTTTATACCGATATGCAGTCCCTGATTTTTGTACGTTTTTCCTGTGGTGAGTAAATAGTATACAGACCTGAGCCCCATTTTTGACGAGCAGCTGAGCGACGGGTACTCTATCCTCTTGTGCCGCTAGATGCAGTGCAGCTAAGCCGTTCTTCGCTTGTTGGTCGACCGCGGCGTTGTTTTCTACCAGAAGTGAGCACATTTCTGTGTGGCCCTGGGTTTGGAAAATTTGGAATTAGAATCATTTTATTAACTTTATCAATAGATTGGCTACAAATCACAAGTTTTAGGTAGCTGACAGTAGTGCGTCCTGACAAAAACGAAGAGATGAACACCAATTATCTCGACGACTACCGTTATTTCAAGGACACTTGAGTGGTCGCTATCGGATGTCTACTTATATGTATACATACAGGAGTCGTCAGGTTTTGTTAGACGCCATAGCAGTAGGTACATCATAAAACAAACAGTACTTTGTTGTTGACCAAATAAAAGTTGTGTTCATGATAGAGCGTAAGTTTTTTTTTAAATATTATAAGGATAGGACGTTTGTCTTCCATGCCACACTTAAAAGTTCCAGGACTGTAGTGGTAAGGAAAAACAGACGCAGGAAGATTGTTCCACACCTTAGCAATCCGTACCAAAAAAGAACTATCGAAGCATTTTGTTAGACTTCTTGGTAAATCCACTATATAGGGATGGAAGTTCTGTCTCCGTCTGGTAGCCCAGTGGGATTGATTCATTACA
Organism: Stenoptilia bipunctidactyla; assembly: GCA_944452665.1. Taxonomy (NCBI): domain Eukaryota; kingdom Metazoa; phylum Arthropoda; class Insecta; order Lepidoptera; family Pterophoridae; genus Stenoptilia; species Stenoptilia bipunctidactyla. The sequence continues at coordinate 11,293,062 of OX101743.1, forward strand.
CAGGTTATTTCTTAAGATTACATGTAATTCACTGTTTTAGAAGTTTAGCTGCGACATGACAGTCGCATGCACGAATAGCATCTATTTGCTGTTTATGTCTAAGCAAAGTTATATTACTGCCAATATGAATAGATTTTTGGCAAAAGAGTAGCGACAGTATTTTTTTACTGGGCTTTTTCCTCTCGGTCTAGGTACTTTATATTCTACTTTTAAATTCGTTTTTCAAAACTAGGTTGTATATTCTGACGTTTATTAAGTGTATGTCATGGGACTCATACAATGGGTTCCATTCGCTTTTACATTCTCCAAATAAAGGTCTCTCTTATATGAAATTAGGAATCCCAAATAAAGATCTCTCTGATGACAAATTATCAATCCTATGAAATTCTAGTTCTAACTCAAAAGCTGCTAACAAAAACTGATTTTAAAGCTTCTAAGTTAAGACCTAAAATTAAAGAATTTCATGTCAAATTAAGACATGAAACTCCTCGTGGCTCGTATAATGTGTTAGATTAATAACTGTCGCAAGGAGGTGCGTCACACTCAACACAATGAATACTTTTTTCCTAAGTATTTGTTACCTGCTGAGCAACCAAGTGCAGCGGAGTGAAGCCGGCCTTGGACTCGGCGTTGGTGAGGGCTCCGTACTCCAGCAGCGGGGCGGCGGGCTGCACCTGGGTCTCACCTGCTGAGCAGCCAAGTGCAGCGGAGTGAAGCCGGCCTTGGACTCGGCGTTGGTGAGGGCTCCGTACTCCAGCAGCGGGGCGGCGGGCTGCCCTGGGTCTCACCTGCTGAGCAGCCAAGTGCAGCGGAGTGAAGCCGGCCTTGGACTCGGCGTTGGTGAGGGCTCCGTACTCCAGCAGCGGGGCGGCGGGCTGCCCTGGTTCTCACCTGCTGAGCAGCCAAGTGCAGCGGAGTGAAGCCGGCCTTGGACTCGGCGTTGGTGAGGGCTCCGTACTCCAGCAGCGGGGCGGCGGGCTGCCCTGGGTCTCACCTGCTGAGCAGCCAAGTGCAGCGGAGTGAAGCCGGCCTTGGACTCGGCGTTGGTGAGGGCTCCGTACTCCAGCAGCGGGGCGGCGGGCTGCACCTGGGTCTCACCTGCTGAGCAGCCAAGTGCAGCGGAGTGAAGCCGGCCTTGGACTCGGCGTTGGTGAGGGCTCCGTACTCCAGCAGCGGGGCGGCGGGCTGCCCTGGGTCTCACCTGCTGAGCAGCCAAGTGCAGCGGAGTGAAGCCGGCCTTGGACTCGGCGTTGGTGAGGGCTCCGTACTCCAGCAGCGGGGCGGCGGGCTGCCCTGGGTCTCACCTGCTGAGCAGCCAAGTGCAGCGGAGTGAAGCCGGCCTTGGACTCGGCGTTGGTGAGGGCTCCGTACTCCAGCAGCGGGGCGGCGGGCTGCCCTGGGTCTCACCTGCTGAGCAGCCAAGTGCAGCGGAGTGAAGCCGGCCTTGGACTCGGCGTTGGTGAGGGCTCCGTACTCCAGCAGCGGGGCGGCGGGCTGCACCTGGGTCTCACCTGCTGAGCAGCCAAGTGCAGCGGAGTGAAGCCGGCCTTGGACTCGGCGTTGGTGAGGGCTCCGTACTCCAGCAGCGGGGCGGCGGGCTGCCCTGGGTCTCACCTGCTGAGCAGCCAAGTGCAGCGGAGTGAAGCCGGCCTTGGACTCGGCGTTGGTGAGGGCTCCGTACTCCAGCAGCGGGGCGGCGGGCTGCCCTGGGTCTCACCTGCTGAGCAGCCAAGTGCAGCGGAGTGAAGCCGGCCTTGGACTCGGCGTTGGTGAGGGCTCCGTACTCCAGCAGCGGGGCGGCGGGCTGCCCTGGGTCTCACCTGCTGAGCAGCCAAGTGCAGCGGAGTGAAGCCGGCCTTGGACTCGGCGTTGGTGAGGGCTCCGTACTCCAGCAGCGGGGCGGCGGGCTGCCCTGGGTCTCACCTGCTGAGCAGCCAAGTGCAGCGGAGTGAAGCCGGCCTTGGACTCGGCGTTGGTGAGGGCTCCGTACTCCAGCAGCGGGGCGGCGGGCTGCCCTGGGTCTCACCTGCTGAGCAGCCAAGTGCAGCGGAGTGAAGCCGGCCTTGGACTCGGCGTTGGTGAGGGCTCCGTACTCCAGCAGCGGGGCGGCGGGCTGCCCTGGGTCTCACCTGCTGAGCAGCCAAGTGCAGCGGAGTGAAGCCGGCCTTGGACTCGGCGTTGGTGAGGGCTCCGTACTCCAGCAGCGGGGCGGCGGGCTGCCCTGGGTCTCACCTGCTGAGCAGCCAAGTGCAGCGGAGTGAAGCCGGCCTTGGACTCGGCGTTGGTGAGGGCTCCGTACTCCAGCAGCGGGGCGGCGGGCTGCCCTGGGTCTCACCTGCTGAGCAGCCAAGTGCAGCGGAGTGAAGCCGGCCTTGGACTCGGCGTTGGTGAGGGCTCCGTACTCCAGCAGCGGGGCGGCGGGCTGCCCTGGGTCTCACCTGCTGAGCAGCCAAGTGCAGCGGAGTGAAGCCGGCCTTGGACTCGGCGTTGGTGAGGGCTCCGTACTCCAGCAGCGGGGCGGCGGGCTGCCCTGGGTCTCACCTGCTGAGCAGCCAAGTGCAGCGGAGTGAAGCCGGCCTTGGACTCGGCGTTGGTGAGGGCTCCGTACTCCAGCAGCGGGGCGGCGGGCTGCCCTGGGTCTCACCTGCTGAGCAGCCAAGTGCAGCGGAGTGAAGCCGGCCTTGGACTCGGCGTTGGTGAGGGCTCCGTACTCCAGCAGCGGGGCGGCGGGCTGCCCTGGGTCTCACCTGCTGAGCAGCCAAGTGCAGCGGAGTGAAGCCGGCCTTGGACTCGGCGTTGGTGAGGGCTCCGTACTCCAGCAGCGGGGCGGCGGGCTGCCCTGGGTCTCACCTGCTGAGCAGCCAAGTGCAGCGGAGTGAAGCCGGCCTTGGACTCGGCGTTGGTGAGGGCTCCGTACTCCAGCAGCGGGGCGGCGGGCTGCCCTGGGTCTCACCTGCTGAGCAGCCAAGTGCAGCGGAGTGAAGCCGGCCTTGGACTCGGCGTTGGTGAGGGCTCCGTACTCCAGCAGCGGGGCGGCGGGCTGCCCTGGGTCTCACCTGCTGAGCAGCCAAGTGCAGCGGAGTGAAGCCGGCCTTGGACTCGGCGTTGGTGAGGGCTCCGTACTCCAGCAGCGGGGCGGCGGGCTGCCCTGGGTCTCACCTGCTGAGCAGCCAAGTGCAGCGGAGTGAAGCCGGCCTTGGACTCGGCGTTGGTGAGGGCTCCGTACTCCAGCAGCGGGGCGGCGGGCTGCCCTGGGTCTCACCTGCTGAGCAGCCAAGTGCAGCGGAGTGAAGCCGGCCTTGGACTCGGCGTTGGTGAGGGCTCCGTACTCCAGCAGCGTGGCGGCGGTTTCCATCTGGTTCTTGCGAGCCGCGATGTGCAGCGCCGTGTGCCCGTTCTTGGCGACCGCCTTTGAATGAACACGTCATTTATTATTAACGAGCTTTTTCCGCAACTTCATAAGCGCTAAACTACCCTACCTGTGTGAATTTCAGAAATTCTTTCCATAATAAAATCAGTCACCCATTGAAAGAACCTTTAGTAGAGTACACGGAGGTAGTACTCGGGGAGTAATATTTTTCATACAAACTAAAAAAGTCCAATATTTATCATTCTCGTGAAAATTTCGGGAATTCCTTCCTTAGTGCACCCCTATGGAATGTATGTTCGAAATTTCAGCTCTCTACCCTATTGTCCCCAACTCTATTCTATTCTCGCCCCGTAGTTATGGCTGTACGCAAAATAAGCTGTTCACATAAGCTTGTGTTAGGGTTACCACACGCCGTCGATCGGTTGGTGTGGTAACACCCTTATGGAGACCACACAGCGGAACTAAGGGCTATCCTAGTATATACCCAGACCCGAGTTTGTTCGTTTAATAAACTCGCTCGGCTGGGATTCGAACCCGAACCATATCACTAGGGCTGCCTGCCATACTGTTAAAAACAGCTCTATACTGTTTTTCACTTCATTATACTTTTACTGTTCATGAAGTATACAAAATACTGTATACTTAATATTTTTGCGAAAAGCTCTAAAATTGGTGTTTAAAACATTAAATCAATTGAATACTGTTTATTTATCCAAAATTTTGTTTGGTATTCTTTTCAGACTCAAATATACTTTACGAGTATTATTAGAAAAAGTCGTTGGCAACCCTAGCTATCACGACGCAGCCGAACACAAGACCACTGCGCCACGGAGCCAGCCAGCCATATAAGTACCTATCATTAAATACAGGAAATGTTGATTTATAAAACGCTTAATTTATCACTTTATTGTTTAGTACTGATTGTATGGACTTGGGTATAAATAACCCAGGCTTTACTTACGACGAAATATTCGCGAATACCAAGCTGCTAATAGCCTCCACCGTGATTCTAACCTAGAACCTTTGGCATAGAAAGCAGTTTTGCTACACCAGCCGGCGTATATGGTGCAGCGATTGCATGAATTTAAAAAAGACTAAAAAACTGTTATCTATAAATCCGATTAAAAGCTACGGAAGTAAAGTCATAAAAACTGCTATTACTAATAATATGAACCTCTTTAATATTTCGAAAAGTGTTTGTCCAATTATTTAACAGATTGAAAGGAGAAACCCAACTTCCCATACAGGCCTGGGCCCAGGCCTTTTGTTGAGCTAACATTATGATATTTAAAGCTACAAACATAATATACTATCAATAACATAATAAAGAAAGCTTTAGATTCTTTTTCAATCTGAAAACAAAGTTTTAAATACTTGAAATATGGTGAGAAAAATGAACAGAAAAGGTAGATAGTACTAAGGCTATTGAGATTTTTTTGAGAATATTAACTAATGCAAACAGTTCATTAACACATCTTTCATAACTTAGTTTAAAGAAGAAAAATAAATAATTTGTACACATCCTCTTAATTGATATTGCATAGTGAGATATTACTGCGATCAGTAGCAATACCACAGTTCACACAACGATCCATCGTTTTTATCGGTGTTCGGTATGAGAGCAAAAGCATCAGATGAAACAGATAATCGAAAGTCCGTATGTGAAAGCAAAGTTAGTATTAAATCACAAGAAACGCAGAAAAATACAACGGGAGCACTCGTAACGCACTTAAAGAAACGAAACACATGACGGTTAGGGTTTTGTCAATTTTGACAATGTTTATAGCGTACTGCTGTGATGCCAAAATAAAAATGAAAAATCCAAAATATTTTTCAATTGTTTTTATAAATGTTCTTAAAAAATGTGTAAAAGTGTTTGAATATTCATGTGAAATAATCAAAAGTTTATTTCATTTTTATTTTTGTATGAATTCTTGATGTTTCCAAAACAATAATCACAAAAATGTGAAGTCGCCGTAATCATAGTTCATACTTTATCATTTATTTTGTTTCACAAGTCCAATATTTTTGTAGCTTTTTTTATGCAAATACAGAATAATTTTATGAGTTTTTTAACATACATTTCGTTTTGTTAACCGAAAAGCCTACGACTGGGATCCTCCTTTCACAGAGAGATATTAATTAGTTTTCCATGCATTTCGGTGACTGATTAAATTTTGTTAGACATTTTATGAGTCCGTATTACTTAAAATAAATGATAATTATTTTTAATTCTATTAACCATGGATTGTATATGATTAAAAAGTATGATAAATCCCCTGAGAATCACTGACCCAACCCAAACTAAGCAAAGCTTGTGATATGGGATGCCAAATAGCGAACTAAGGGGAAACCTACAGTAAATACCGATATAGATAAACATCCAGACTCGGTACATTTTTTTTTTCATATTCCGTGCGGGAGTCGAATCCCGGACCTCACGATTTGTGTAGGAGCGTCTTATACAACGTGTAACATAATGAAGAGATAACACTCGAGGGAATTGTAAGTTTGATGATGTAATTTAAAAGTAAAAGTAACATTAATTTGTTATCGTTACGGTTCGGCAGAAAAAACAAGTTCAAAGTTTAGATCAAAATGTCTAAGTGTCAAGCCTAAAAACAGATACTACAAAGTTCAGCCGGTGCGGGAAAAGTCATTAGGTCACTGACTGCAACACAAGTCTTGATTTAGCTTATTAGGCTGACTAGGGTTGTCAAAATATTTTGTTGGAAAATAATTAAATACATTTGTATGAAAGTCTATACCAGCACTAATCATGCTAATTCTTTTACTGTATATTCTACGTATGGTATAGAAGCTAACCCTTTAGTTTTGTTACACATTGTATAACGTCAAATCATAGATAATAAATGTCACCTTAGCATCGGCTCCTTTCTCCAGCAGTGTAGTGGCGACAGACTGCTGGTCATACTGCGCCGCGACGTGTAGAGGCGTCATGCCATTCTTGCCAGCCAAGTCCGCCGGCGCGCCGTGCGCTAGCAACAGATTAGCCATCTGCCCGGGAGGCAAGATACATTAGTAATTACCAGGCCAAATTGACAGCATAAATGTCAAAGTTGAAGTCAAAAATTCTCTATTTCGTAGGTAAATAAATCAAATCAATCATTTATTTGCATAAAATATGGTGCAAATAAAAGGTCTTAAATTTAAATAAATAGGTCATACATATTTTACCTCTTTTAGGGCATGCAAAAATATTTAGTTTCTGCACAACATATTTATAATTAATAAGGTATAACAATTCTTTTTTATTGAAATAAAATTTTATTCAAGTACCTAACCAATTATACATGATTTGAATTTCATACATGGTAATACTTTGAATTCTTCAGGTACAGCGTTAAATGTTTTTACACACATGGCATAACACTGCTTGTGGTAAAGTTCTAGCCGTAAATACACTTGAAATAGTCAAATTAACTACAAGTTGAACTGGATCTACCACCACTTCGGAAAGTCGATGTGTTGAAAATAAGTGGCAAGAAACTCAACAGCATTCATATTTTAAAAATACACAATTACAGTTTACGCCAGGGAATCCCATCTTCTTGCATCTGGTATCTTATAGTCGTCCTTACCACACTACGCATGTTCTACGGTATGCTTAAATCTATCGATGGGTATCTTAAAAATTATATAGAACTTTATTTTAAAAGCGTACCCCATGAACGAGTAAGTGACTTTGTGTACCTATCCAAATAGAGAGAAAATAAATTGATAAGGACCTAGCCATCAGGAAAGTACCAGAAGTGCAGTTGTGTAGGTGTATTGTAAAAGCGAATAATGCGAGCGACCCCCGCTTGGTGATAGATAGAACCTATTGAGGGTTAAATAAAACACTTTTTAACCGGATTTATCGCGCATTTAAATTTTTAAATTTTAACTTTTGTACTTTGCGTACAAAAAGTTACTCATCAAATCCATCCATCAACACCGGTACGATACGTTTCAAATAGCCAAATCAATAAGTAATTTGAAAATCAACTCTCATTAACAGTCGCTCGTGACCTCGGGGTCTGCAAAGACACCGAAACGTCGAGTTAAAATTTAAAATGTAAATATACGCGATAAATCCGGTTAAAAAGTGTTTTATTTAATAGTATGACTCGCGAAAGCTTAAGACAATATTAACATTCAGGGTTCACTTGGCTAACTCACTAACTAAAGTAGCTTTCATATAAAATCTGCCTTCTGTTTCATGAAGAGGCAGTTCCTTCCTGACACAACAAGGGACGGAAGGTACAAAACATGTTGGTATCACATTTGGTTTGGTATTTTTTGTAGGTTCATAGTCTATTTTGGTTTAAGTATATAATTACCTTTGATGAGCCTAAAATTGCCAATCGTTTTTTAAGAACTGCTACGTAAATAAACTCATATTTCGTACAACGAGAAATTGCAGGCGAAACGTCTCCGTTAGTTCTAAAAGTGAAGTTTATACAAAACCTCATAATTTAGTTTGGTATGTTCAATTTTTTTAAAGAATTGTTTTTTTTTATTAGTGTCCTTTATTTCAAGTTAGAAAGAAATTGCCGATTTATTCACATTTAGGACACAAAAAAGGAACGATTTTTTTTCCATCAGACCTAAATCGGTCGTCAAAAATGTTGCAATGTTTATGGCGACAAAAGGAAACACAATATTTTTGAAATTTACTACCTTTAATGAATCACAAAAATTTAACTGGTTTTACAAAGTTTCGCTGACTACAGAGATACTATTTTAAGCATTTTTATGTTTTGACGTAAAGTCTATTGGTAACTGGCAATGATAACTGGCATAAAATACTGGAAGATTCAACCCTAATTTGAGTAGTTTATAAACATTTTAAGGCTTACCTTCAAATTGCCATATTTGGCGGCTAAATGCAAAGCGGTGAAACCTTTCTTCGTGGTAGCATTCAATGGTGCGTTGTGTTCTATGAGAGCCGCTGCAACCTGGTAAATATAAACAAAAACATAAGTTTCTTTGAATGTGGTAGATAGATAGACTTTAATATCTAAAATTTGTCACCAGTCACTCTGTATACTTTTTCACAACACTTACATCAGTATTCTGGTGCTTAGCCGCAATATGCAGTGGGTTATAATGATCAGCTGTCATGGCCTTAACATCGGCGCCATGTTGCAGCAACAGAACAGCAATGTCGACGTTCCCGAGTCTGGAGGCGATGTGTAATGGCGTCTGCCGCTCTCTGGCCTTAGCTTCCACGGCGGCGCCATTTCGGAGTAGGATCCGGATTATGTCGGTCTGAAAGGGAGGTTGATGATGTAGGGAACTGGTTTTAAGGGATAATTTATCAAATGAAATATCATGAAATTAAAACTAACGAATACAAAATAATAATAAATAATAAAATCCCCAGACAATTTACACCAACTCCATGGCCTCAAATTAAGCAAAGCTTGTGTTATGAGATACTATGTAGCGAACTAGGGGGGAACCTAGAATATAAATATACATATAGATAAACACCCAGACCTGGAACATTTTTTTTCTTGTTCGGGGTGGGAATCGAACTCGCAACCACCGGCGTCAGATGCAGATAGGTTTACACCTTCGACACAGTGGCCGTCGCTTTTTAAAATAACAGTATGATGTCTAAAGTATATATGTTATCAAGCGTACTAAATACTTACGTTCTGTTAATCTGTCGCGTTTTTGTGGCTAGAATTTTAATTATTTGAAGTTTAATTTTGTCTTTGAATTTTCTCTACATATAATGCCTTCAAATTTGTCAAAAGTTGCATCCACAGGTTGCATCAGATGATTTTATAGCCTCTGGTGTTCTTCCTACCCCTTAAGGGATACAGCCGTGAAGTTATGTAATTTTAAATAAGATTCTACTTTCTTTGTAAGACGAATATATGATGTCACACAAAAACCATAGAGGTTTATGTCGCACAAATTGTATCTAAAACATCAACTTTAGTTTGATGGGATGGTAATAAAAAAGTTGTCGAACTCATTGTAGTCTATGAACGACTTTAACTCTATCGCGTTAGTAACGCTCTGTAACCATGTTGGTGTACATTAAAAAGTTTATTATTATATTTTAGATTTTAACTCGAGGTTATAGTGTTGTAGTGTATTTTATTTCCTGTAATGTATTTTATAAACTTACTACTTGCGTGTTTTAAGCCACGCTACTTTGCTCCTTGTTAAAAGAGCTAAATAAATTAAATTTCAAGCTTTCTCTATCATTCGAACTGGCAGGTAAGAAATCATGGAAACACAGACAATTCAAATAGCTTCTCCATTCGAAATTCAAAACTCCTCTCACCTGATTAGCCCTGGCCGCCAAGTGCGTGGGAGTCTCTCCGCGGACGGTGGGCACGTCAGGGTTGGCCTCATGCTGCAGCAGGTATATCACGATGTTCATGCAGCCCATGAACGCTGCTACGTGCAGCGGTGTCAGCCCTGATTCCGTTGTAGCTTGGATACCTGGCCGAAGATGGTTAATCATCAATATATTACAGCAATGAGATAATTATTTTATAATTGTATACATTTTATTTGATGTGTATGCATCAGTTAAATACGCCAGCACAATCACAGTACTTATACAAGTGTGTTATTTTAATAAAAAGCCTAGTAGCCAATATCTACCTATAAAATATACTGTTAAGATTTAACCGCTTTGTGGCAGGTGCCTGTCTGCCTAGGTACAAATCAATCTGCTTTTAACGCCAAAAATTAATGCTACTGTTACACATGCTCATTTCAAGCACGAAAGCATGCTTGAACTGAGCACTTGCTTGAATTGAGCATGTGTGTCGGAATGTTGCTTAAAATTAGCATGCTCCTGAATCGACAGGCTTGCGATTTCCGAGGATGCTACCAGCGGCGCGGGTGGAAGCGGGTGTGCTTTAAACGCGTCTAAACAGTTTTGCTTATTGAGCATGCTAGTATCGATCAGTTGTTCATACTTAAATATATAAGCATACTTAAAAATAGCATGCTTATTGCTGCTGGTACTGAGCATACTTTTTTCTAGCATTCTAGCTTAATTCTTTGTTCTCGCTTAAGACTTACTGTCGTAATTTCTAGGAAATTTCGAGAACGCACCGATTATTCCGCTGTAATTGCAGGTGTTTCAGGTGCTTAACATTATGTAACCTTCTGATTCATTAGCAATCTATATATAAAAAACCTTCCTAATATCAATTGCCTACCTGTAAAATGAGTTCTTATCGTAAATATTCTCTCACAATATAACTTCAATGTGTTACAACGTAGAGAGAATAGGCTCTTGAATAGTTATGCAGCTTCGTCGTCTACCTCATCACTCTCTAACAACTTAGTTGTAAGATAGACGACATCCATTGTTATATTAAATAAAACAATAATATTCTAATATCTAAACCAAGAAAGAAAAGTAAAGAAGTCGTCGTGGCGCCGTGGTTACTGTGTGTATCATACGATATCACAGGTTTACAACGTTCGGCGCGGTCGGTACTTGGATGCGTGACCGCCGACCATTCATTTCTCATGACGACTTGACTTCCGTGCTTCGGAGTGCTCGTTAAGCACTCGGTCCCGGGTGCTGTATACTTGTATACAGTAGTCGTTAGGGTTTGTCAGAAGCCATTTTGGCGCCCTGAAAGTTCTGGCATCCACCACCCAGCACTGGGCTAGCTTGGTGGATTATGGCCTATAACTCCTCTCCACCCAGGGAGAGACTCATGCCCTGCAGTGGGCTCATTACCTACAAAGAGTTGTGATGATGATGATCTAAACCCAAGCTAAAATAATTTTCCTGTTTTTACTTACTTGCGCCATACTTGAGCAGTAGTTCAACCACCTTGATCCTGTTCTTCTTACAAGCGATGTGGAGTGGAGTGAAGCCGTTTAGGGCACGTGCATTTGGATCAGCATTCCTTTAAAATAAATAAACTCATTTAGAAGATAGACTTAGTGAAAAATCTTCACCATTCAGTTTCATTTCTTGAGAAATCTTTCTTTCTTTATGAGTGATGTGCTAGTTTCTTATCGATTATATTCACAGAACAACCTAAAAAGAAAAATCTAATATGTTTTCTATAATATATGATCATTTTATGTTGAAATAAAATACTCTAAACTTTTTTTGGTACTTTTGCATTTAGAGTAGTGATTCTTAATAAAATTGGGCACAATAATTGGAATTCATTTCCTATATTTTCCAACCATTTTTCATTTCTTTCCCTAGTTTATTTTAAATAAAGTGTCTTACCTATCCAATAACAGTTTAGCAACCTTCGCATGTCCGCAATGGGCGGCAAAATGTAAAGTTGTGTGGTAATCCACACTACCATATTTTTTCACATCGCAGCTTTTTTTAAATACCGTGTAATTCCTATTTTCATTACAATCTCACGTGATGGTAAATGACGACATATTGACTATGCTTCTTAGTATTGTCTCAAGTATCACTATTCATTAAAAAAACAACACAAATGTCGACCGGATATAACTAATTGTAAATAAATATACGTATAACGGCATACTTTTGTATAATGAACCATGTTGGAGATAATTTTAAGAGCTAAACCCTGCGGTTACGAGCGATTGAATTGACAGGTGTGAGATTGATAGTCAAAATCTCATACATAACAATATCAGGTTCACAAACCAGGACTAAGTCATCTTGGAGGTTAACGGCCCAAACCTCCTCGTCATCCAGGGAAGAGACTCATAGTCCTGCAGTGTTCTCATCACAGTGTTGTGATGTTGATATCAGGTCAATATGTTATTTTAGACCAACTTTTTTTTTATATTGTAAGGATAGGACGTTTGTCTTCCATGTCACCTGATGATGAAAGTGCGCATGAAGACTATGGTGTTACACGTCCATCCACGAGAAACCTATTCACTTGACACTTAAAAGTTCCAGGACTGTAGTGGTCAGGAAAAACAGACGCAGGCAGATTGTTCCACACCTTGGCAATCCGTACCAAAAAGGAACTATCAAAGCGTTTTGTTCGACTTCTTGGTAAATCCACTATATAGGGATGGAAGTTCTGTCTTAAAAACGTCTCACCTGTCCAACAGCAGCTTGGCAACCTTGGCGTGTCCGCAGTGCGCGGCCACGTGCAGCGCGGTGAGGTAGTCCACGGTGACGTCATCGACGGGCGTCAGCTCCATGTGTTGTTAGAGCAACGTCTCACCTGTCCAACAGCAGCTTGGCAACCTTGGCGTGTCCGCAGTGCGCGGCCACGTGCAGCGCGGTGAGGTAGTCCACGGTGACGTCATCGACGGGCGTCAGCTCCATGTGTTGTTAGAGCAACGTCTCACCTGTCCAACAGCAGCTTGGCAACCTTGGCGTGTCCGCAGTGCGCGGCCACGTGCAGCGCGGTGAGGTAGTCCACGGTGACGTCATCGACGGGCGTCAGCTCCATGTGTTGTTAGAGCAACGTCTCACCTGTCCAACAGCAGCTTGGCAACCTTGGCGTGTCCGCAGTGCGCGGCCACGTGCAGCGCGGTGAGGTAGTCCACGGTGACGTCATCGACGGGCGTCAGCTCCATGTGTTGTTAGAGCAACGTCTCACCTGTCCAACAGCAGCTTGGCAACCTTGGCGTGTCCGCAGTGCGCGGCCACGTGCAGCGCGGTGAGGTAGTCCACGGTGACGTCATCGACGGGCGTCAGCTCCATGTGTTGTTAGAGCAACGTCTCACCTGTCCAACAGCAGCTTGGCAACCTTGGCGTGTCCGCAGTGCGCGGCCACGTGCAGCGCGGTGAGGTAGTCCACGGTGACGTCATCGACGGGCGTCAGCTCCATGTGTTGTTAGAGCAACGTCTCACCTGTCCAACAGCAGCTTGGCAACCTTGGCGTGTCCGCAGTGCGCGGCCACGTGCAGCGCGGTGAGGTAGTCCACGGTGACGTCATCGACGGGCGTCAGCTCCATGTGTTGTTAGAGCAACGTCTCACCTGTCCAACAGCAGCTTGGCAACCTTGGCGTGTCCGCAGTGCGCGGCCACGTGCAGCGCGGTGAGGTAGTCCACGGTGACGTCATCGACGGGCGTCAGCTCCATGTGTTGTTAGAGCAACGTCTCACCTGTCCAACAGCAGCTTGGCAACCTTGGCGTGTCCGCAGTGCGCGGCCACGTGCAGCGCGGTGAGGTAGTCCACGGTGACGTCATCGACGGGCGTCAGCTCCATGTGTTGTTAGAGCAACGTCTCACCTGTCCAACAGCAGCTTGGCAACCTTGGCGTGTCCGCAGTGCGCGGCCACGTGCAGCGCGGTGAGGTAGTCCACGGTGACGTCATCGACGGGCGTCAGCTCCATGTGTTGTTAGAGCAACGTCTCACCTGTCCAACAGCAGCTTGGCAACCTTGGCGTGTCCGCAGTGCGCGGCCACGTGCAGCGCGGTGAGGTAGTCCACGGTGACGTCATCGACGGGCGTCAGCTCCATGTGTTGTTAGAGCAACGTCTCACCTGTCCAACAGCAGCTTGGCAACCTTGGCGTGTCCGCAGTGCGCGGCCACGTGCAGCGCGGTGAGGTAGTCCACGGTGACGTCATCGACGGGCGTCAGCTCCATGTGTTGTTAGAGCAACGTCTCACCTGTCCAACAGCAGCTTGGCAACCTTGGCGTGTCCGCAGTGCGCGGCCACGTGCAGCGCGGTGAGGTAGTCCACGGTGACGTCATCGACGGGCGTCAGCTCCATGTGTTGTTAGAGCAACGTCTCACCTGTCCAACAGCAGCTTGGCAACCTTGGCGTGTCCGCAGTGCGCGGCCACGTGCAGCGCGGTGAGGTAGTCCACGGTGACGTCATCGACGGGCGTCAGCTCCATGTGTTGTTAGAGCAACGTCTCACCTGTCCAACAGCAGCTTGGCAACCTTGGCGTGTCCGCAGTGCGCGGCCACGTGCAGCGCGGTGAGGTAGTCCACGGTGACGTCATCGACGGGCGTCAGCTCCATGTGTTGTTAGAGCAACGTCTCACCTGTCCAACAGCAGCTTGGCAACCTTGGCGTGTCCGCAGTGCGCGGCCACGTGCAGCGCGGTGAGGTAGTCCACGGTGACGTCATCGACGGGCGTCAGCTCCATGTGTTGTTAGAGCAACGTCTCACCTGTCCAACAGCAGCTTGGCAACCTTGGCGTGTCCGCAGTGCGCGGCCACGTGCAGCGCGGTGAGGTAGTCCACGGTGACGTCATCGACGGGCGTCAGCTCCATGTGTTGTTAGAGCAACGTCTCACCTGTCCAACAGCAGCTTGGCAACCTTGGCGTGTCCGCAGTGCGCGGCCACGTGCAGCGCGGTGAGGTAGTCCACGGTGACGTCATCGACGGGCGTCAGCTCCATGTGTTGTTAGAGCAACGTCTCACCTGTCCAACAGCAGCTTGGCAACCTTGGCGTGTCCGCAGTGCGCGGCCACGTGCAGCGCGGTGAGGTAGTCCACGGTGACGTCATCGACGGGCGTCAGCTCCATGTGTTGTTAGAGCAACGTCTCACCTGTCCAACAGCAGCTTGGCAACCTTGGCGTGTCCGCAGTGCGCGGCCACGTGCAGCGCGGTGAGGTAGTCCACGGTGACGTCATCGACGGGCGTCAGCTCCATGTGTTGTTAGAGCAACGTCTCACCTGTCCAACAGCAGCTTGGCAACCTTGGCGTGTCCGCAGTGCGCGGCCACGTGCAGCGCGGTGAGGTAGTCCACGGTGACGTCATCGACGGGCGCGCGCCGCGCGAGCAGCACGCGCGCTGCGTCGGCGTGGTCGCCCTGAGCCGCCATGTGCAGGGGGGCTAGCCCGTTCTGAGGAACAAGGCGGTGCTTGGAGATGAATTATATTAAGTTGATAGGTTTAACATAATTTGAGAAGTTATACAAAAAAACTACCAAAAATGCCCACGAAATTGGCGACAAGCTTAAAAAGGGTCTAGTTAAAAGCGTAACCGATGATCATGTATGAAAAGATTAATTAGCGTGGAGGAAGCGAAAGGGGTATGTCTGAATCGTAACAATTAGGGTACCTTAGGCTATGTCTACCCCTTGGGGAGACAGGCGTGAAGTTATGTTTGTATGTACAAAAAATTGTCTAGAAAAATATGCCCTAAAGGTGTTTATTAAATTTAAACTCGATTGCAACGTTGTTCATTTGACAGTTTTTTAAGGGTCAAGCATATGATTAGAACTTTTTGTTATCTTGCCCATTAGAATGAGATTCTGAAGAGTGTTTTCTTTTGTTTTTTGTTAAAAGTAGGAAAAACCTGAGGAATAAGACTTGCTATTGTTGAGTGATCTTTTCAATATAAACTTACAATTTGTACGATAGTAACAAACGAAAGATTTTAATTTTGACAGGTTCAGTAAATAACCAAATTTTCTCCACATACCTTACTCTTGCTAGTAATCGGAGCTTGTCTGTCCAACAGAGCATCAATAACAGTCTCGTGTCCCGAGCGCGCCGCACAGTGTAGAGGAGTCAGACCGTCCCGCGTACGCGCCTCTACGTTAGCGCCGTTCTCACAGAGCAGAGTTACCATGTTGTCTTTGCCTGGTGAAGAGACCAACCCATGATTGAGGAATTTGATTTTATACCTGGTCCCACATATATAAAGGACAAGATTCAAAATAGAAATAGCATTTGCAAATGTTACTGGAACACATGGATGTCGGAGCCATATTTTTTTACAGAGTTTATGGAAAAAACAAGTGCAGTGGCCAGAAATGTGGATGCTCAAATGGATTAAACCTTTTATGAAAGGTGAAAATACACGACTTGCGTTTGACCTTAACATCGTAAGGGAATATGAGAGAGAACAGGCTCTTCATAAAATATTGCCGGAACACATCATCACTGGTACGGACGAGTGGTCTCTAGCCAGGCGAACCGTATGTACTTTTGTATAATGAACCATGATGGAGATAATTTTAAGAGCGTTGAGCGGTGCAGCGAGCACGGCAGCTTGGAACGGTAAGGCATACGGCGTCGTTTTTTTTTTCAAAATATGGATGAGACGTTTGTCTTCCATGACACCTGATGTTAAGTGAACATGAAGACTAAGGTGGTACACGACCATCCACGAGAAACCTATTCACTCGACACTTAAAAGTACTAGGACTATACTGGTCAGGGAAAATAGACGCAGGCAGTTCATTCCAAACCTTGGCGACCCGTATCAAAAAGGAACTGTCAATGCGCTTAGTTCGACTTTTCGGAATATCAACCACATACGGATGGAAGTTCTGTCTGCGTCTAGTAGTCCGATGTTAAAAGGGTGAGGGTTCAATTTGTTCAAACAGAGCACTCGCGCACTCACCAAAATGTACCCTGTAGTACACGGTTAAACAAGCAACCTTACGACGATTCTCTAAGGTCTGCAGTTTTTTGGTCGTAAGGTCGAGACGTTGTTAATTAGATTACGGGCTCTTCGGTCAACGGGGTCCAGTGCTTCTAGTTGATATTTGGCTGAACCATCCCAAAGATGACTGCAGTACTCCATGCATGATCGCACTTGAGCTGTGTATAAGTTAAGAAGCTGTGCAGGGGCCGAAGTACCGCCGTACCTTCGAGATGATTCCCATCGAGATGATTTTTCGAAGCTATTTGAGCCATGGACACAATTTGTTGACCGAAGTTTAAACTGGATGTTATAGTTACGCCTAAAAGCCCTAGATGGTCAGTGATGGGGACAGGTACATTTTGGAAAGTGGGCGTTAACGGATACTTTCCGTAAGGTCAAATCAACGCGCTCAATCATTGACTTTGGATTTCACGGGGGCTCGCTCGCGCATTGGATACGTATCTCTGTACAACAATGCTGTCATCAGCATAACCAATAAGTGTTTATGCTGATTTTGAATAAGTTCCGTATTTTCTATTGAAAATTTTTCTTTTAACTTACCCCACTTAGCAGCAACATGTAGGGGGCAGATATTGTGCTTAGCAGCACAATTAACGTCAGCCCCCTTAGTAAGTAACAGTCTAGCAACCGCCTGGTTCCCGTAGTGGGCGGCTATGTGGAGCGGGGTGAAGCCGGATTTTGAAGTCACGTCTGGGTTATGTTCATTCTGTGTAAAAATAATAAATTATTTAATAATCATTAATATTTCTAATATGAATGTAAGGCTGCCTGCAAAAGGTGATGAACTAATTTAAATTAACCCTGTATAAGTAGTTATTAAATATTTGTTTATACAATACAAAAACTCTGTACTGTGCACCACATGAGTATTTGTCAGAAACTGCGTAGTGCACTAGTACATTCGCGTCCACACAGCTAAATTTATTCTTAACTAGCCACCGCGCGTGGTTTTTATCCGCTTAACTTTTGTTCCCGTGGTAATTTCGGGATAAAATATAGCCTATAACATTCCTCAAGAGTTGGGCTATCAAATGCAAAAAGAATTTTTCAAATCCCACTTGTAGTTTCCGAGATTAGCGCGTTCAAACAAACAAACAAACAAACAAAAAAACAAACTCTTCAGCTTGATATGTTATCTATATCTATAATAATCAACGAATGCAGAGCATTAAAAAACCGACCTCACGTCGAAACTTTGGCTGAGTTGAGAAGGTCATCAACGTAAACATTCTCCGAAATCATACATATTTTGTCAAAAGTTTGAAATTTTCAATGAAGTGTCTCAACCGATTTCGATGAAATTTAAATGGGACCAACTATGATGTATCCTCTATCATATGAAACAAGAATTTTCAAAATCAATTCATAGTTGTCCGAAATTTCGTGTAACAAAGACACAAAAACAAAAAGAGAAACTTACAGACGAATTGAGAAGTTGGTTGAAAAAATATTTAGATAAAAAGCTATCAACGTACCTCAAGTAGTAAGTTAGCAGCCTTAACATCATCCTTCTTAGCTGCGATGTGTAGCGCCGGTAGCCTGACGCGACCTCTCGTGTCAGCTTCTAATAGTAGTGCGACTACTTTTTCGTGGCCTTGTTGCATGGCAACGGCCAATGGTGTAAAGCCATCCTGTGGGGAAAGAGTTCGTTAAAAAAATAGTTTTTAAAACGCTTTTGGCGTCGTCGTTTTAAGATACATGTCCGCACATCGAACAAATGTTTTTGTGCATGAACAAGTTTATAAGCATTGGAATAGGCGTTTAATTAATGTACGTTACGTGTGCTTTAAAAAAAATGGTTTATGACCTATGTTTACTGTCTAAGGCTTTGTTAATTTTGTTTTTCATGAATCTGTTATCGAATATTCGGTTTTATCATAAACCAAGAAGATGTGACTATCTATAAAAGAGAATTTTCGACGCGAAATATCAGTGTCAAAATTTCAACTCATTTCCGATTTTCACAAGCGACTTTTTTCAAATGTGGTTTTATTTAAAAGTGGAGGAATAGTGGCACATTGCATCAAGGGTTATAATTTCCCGCATGACTATTGACTGATTCACAAACACTTTCATTTAAGATCTCCGTCAGTTTAGTGAGCACCTGTTCGCAAGCGTTTAAAATTCAAATCGGTAAATTATCAAAGCTTCAGCAAAGTTACTTTGTACGCACTCTAGATAATATATACCTACTATCAAAACTACGTTATATTACAACCAACATAAATTTAATCCTAGGGCTATGCCTAAAGAAATAGAACCTTAACCTTTGAAAACGACCAACTTTCCCCTCGCTATTATGAAGATTGCTTTGAAACGATCCCGCAATATTGGAATTCGATTTGAAAGCGAGCGAAAATAAGAATATCTTCGTTCATCACACATTATGCGGTATTTTCCGTAACATAATGTGATGACATTTTTACTGAATTTTGCAAAAGAAGGTCTTTTATACGCGTATAAACGCGTAGATTCACTGCCTGCGCATTTAAGTGATCCTGATAAAATAAATAACTATTTCCTCGATATCCCCGACGATTTAAATGTGGATAGTGATTTAATAAACTCTTTTAAGCATAGTACATACAAAGACAAAGGCAATGTATTCAAAATCAAAACGGCGACCCAAGCCGAAATCTTAAAAATTATAAATACAATAGAATCAAATGCAGCCGGTCATGATACCGTTACAATACAAATGATCCGAATGACCTTACCTATTACTCTCCCAATAATTACTTACATCATAAATAAGTCCATTAGTGAAGGTGTATTCCCTGAAGCATGGAAACTCGCCAAGATAAAACCTATTCCAAAGCCATCTTCAGTTGAACACTACAGAGACCTTCGAGGTATTAGCATCTTGCCAGTTTTATCGAAAATCACGGAAAGGGTAGTTTGTTCACAACTGACAAAATATTTAGAAAAGGAGGATATACTACCGGTCATGCAGTCAGGTTTCCGCAGACATCATGGAACCGCGACTGCCTTGGCTCAAGTAACAGATGACATACTTGCGGCAGCAGACCATGGGATGGGCAGTATTCTTGTACTCTTGGATTTCTCTAGGGCATTCGACTGCATTAATATAGAGTTGCTGCTCGCTAAAATGTTATATTATGGTGTCACTGAGGAGGCCTGTAAATGGTTTGAATCGTATCTTACCAATCGACGACAGTTCGTATACACAGAAGATGGTCAGGGCAACCATGCAACATCTGAAACCAAGACCCTCACTAGAGGTTGCCCGCAGGGCTCTATTCTTTCACCTGTCCTATTTATACTATATACTGCCGACCTCATTAAAAACATTAAACACTGTAGGGTTCACCTTTACGCCGACGACACACAGCTTTATGCCTCCTTCAAGCACGATAGGATTAAAGAGGCAATACAACAAATAAATGAAGACTTAGACAACATCTTTAAATGGGCAAAAATAAACACATTGGTACTCAACCCGTCTAAGTCGAAATATATGATGTTGGGGACAAAAAATCAAATCCAACATACTATTGACTTCTCCCCGGAACTCAAAATAAATGGTATCCAGGTGGAGCGAGTGACGTCGGCTATGAACCTTGGTCTGAGGATGGACAGTCAACTTCGCTTTGTTGATTATATTGACTCGCGAATCAGAACTGCATTCTATCGGCTTAAGGTATTGTATAAGATCAGAGAATTCCTTAGCGAGAAGGTTAGAATTGATCTCGCAGAAGCCCTGGTCCTTTCAGTGTTAAATTATTGCGATGTTGTCTACGGCCCAAGACTCTATGAGAAAACTAGCCGTGCTATCCAACGAGTACAGAATGCTTGCACCAGATTCTGCTTTAAAATCCCAAAACTCTCACACATAACACCGTACCTAAACAAATCCTCAATTCTCAAAATGGATGGCAGAAGACATCTTCACATAGCAGGCTTAATACATAAAGTCGTCCATTCTGGTAAACCTATATATTTATATGAGAAACTAGACTGGCTCGGAAAAGCTCACAATAGACATACCCGCAGTAAAAACCTACAAATAATGGCAACTTTTAAACACTACACAGCCAACTTTGGAAGCAGTTTTAGGTTTGCGGCATCCAAAATTTGGAACGATCTCCCTCCACCTCTAAAAAAAAAACATATCTTCGGTTACATTTAAAAGAAAACTTAAATGTATTCTTTTAGAAAAACAAATTACTGCCGCAAAGCATGTGTTCAGGATATAAGCATTGAAAGAAAGATATGCATGCACATTATTATACACTATTTCTTACATTTTTGTCTTCAAAATGCATTAATTTTAAACCTTAAATTTCCCAACACTTTAGCTCACCTACACAAATTCTTAAGCAACATGCCTTCACAATTAAACAATAGCCCTACACAGATAAAATACATCAATTTTAAAACATAACTTATCTACACAAATCCTACACTAACACGAATAAAAACATAACACTATACAAATACAATACCTTTGAGTTACATAAGTGCTTTAGAAAAATATATTATTTTGAAGTGTACCTAATGATATTTTTAATGAATTGCGCCTTGTGCACCTTTTTTTATGTTTTGAGCACTTTAAAGTAATGGCCCATGCTGAAAACCAGCGTCATTTAGTCTAACTAAATGACATTATGTTTCACGGCTTAATTCTTTGCGATTTAATGTTAACATGTTGTAGTAGTACTTCCAAGCGTCAGCCTTGCACGGTTTTCAGAGACACGTTTTTTTTTTTTTTTTTATTTGGCAACCCTGATCCCCGCTCTTGAACTCCTCTCCACTTACTTCCTCTCATCATCCCTCCTCAATAATCATTCTGTATTTCCGTGCTCAAGCCTTCGCACGTGCGTCTTTAATTTATAACTTAAATTAAACGTTAAATAGTTTGTGTTATAGTTTAAAAATTTAAATCTCAACTTATTATTTGTCGTTCGTAAAAATGGTGAAAAGGAAATATGAAGACATCGAGACCATACGCAAGAAGATCAGAAAACTGGAAAAAAAGCTTCAAAAGAAGCAAATGCCAAGTGAAATTTGTACCTTATCACTATCCATGGCTCTTTACATCGCATAATTGCGTTACGAATCCTTATTCGAAAACAAAGTTCAATGATCTTTATCACTGAATTTGAATGAGCCGAGTTTAAAACTCACAAATTTACCTAGTAAGAATCTTTATTCGAGACGATGGTAAATGTCATTGTTTAGTGATCATTATCGCTAAAATGACTTTTCGAATCCTTATTCGAAAACAAAGTTCAATGATCTTTATCACTGAATTTGAATGAGCCGAGTTTAAAACTCACAAATTTACCTAGTAAGAATCTTTATTCGAGACGATGGTAAATGTCATTGTTTAGTGATCATTATCGCTAAAATGACTTTTCGAATCCTTATTCGAAAACAAAGTTCAATGATCTTTATCACTGAATTTGAATGAGCCGAGTTTAAAACTCACAAATTTACCTAGTAAGAATCTTTATTCGAGACGATGGTAAATGTCATTGTTTAGTGATCATTATCGCTAAAATGACTTTTCGAATCCTTATTCGAAAACAAAGTTCAATGATCTTTATCACTGAATTTCAATGAGCCGAGTTAAAAACTCAAAAAGAAGAATGGCAAGGTCCCATACATTGTCAGTACCGCTTTTATTTCACATAGCATTCACGTACCTCAAACTTAATATGTGCGTTTTAATGCTTAGATAACGAGTAATCAGAATATAATTATTAGATTTATACAGAAGTTGGGAATAAAAAGTCAAAACAATAATCTAACCTAAAAATTACAGGAATTTATAGTCCGTCTTGGCTTCGTATTTTGAAACCATTACATTACATAAGCAGGTATTAACCAATCCAGAGGTTTGAAACGGGGTGGCGGCGCGGGCGGCTTAATTCAAGTTTGACAGTAGGACTTTACAACTATAATTTTTTATTGCCGGGAAATTAAAAAATGTGCTTTCGGCAAGTTTAATTTGATTTTATTGTATTTCTAAATATTCCCGACAACTATCACAACAATAAATGTTGGAAAAAACGTGTCTCATATTGACCTATTAACTACATATAGCCCAGTTTTGATACGCTTGAAAACTCTAAAATTAAGTGATACCGTGGCCGCCAATCCCCTTTACCTAATTCGAATCTTTATTCGAGACTATGGAAAATTTCTTTGTTTAGTGATCATTATCGCTAAAATGACTACCCTACTTTTTGCATTTTATGCTCGTAGGTGCTAAAAACACTTCTTTCGAATTATTATTCGAGACGCTGACTACTTTCGTCTTTTCAGTGCCATCTACCTCAAAACATCCACCAGTAGATGATGTTGAGGATATAGAATTGGATAGCGATATCTTAGAGATGTTACATAAGGAAATTTCAACCCGGTGCGGTGGTCTGAAATCCTTTTAAAGGGACCCCAAAGAGACAAGAGATAAAATCCTAGAGGATTATCTTATTCCTAGTAATTGTCAACTACTCCTTGCCCCTGCTCTGAATCCGGAAGCAAAAGTGGCAGTTATCGAAGCGGTCTCTAAACGGAATTCCTCCCTCATGTTTAGGCAAAGACAAACTGGTGTGGCTATAGCAGCTCTGGGAAGAGGTACCGAAACACTCGTAGGATCATCTTCATTTATACCACAGAAGCAACAAATAAGCAATGGTGCCATCTCGAAATGTACTTATATTGAAGGACAATTTTTATCCAGTATATTTCTTGTACCTAAGCCTAATGGTGATAAAAGGTTTATATTGAATTTAAGAAAGTTAAATAAATTTGTACTTGCTAGTCATTTTAAAATTGAAGATTACAGAACAGCGTCAAAATTATTAACTGAAAACTGCTGTAGACAATAGACTTAAAACATGCATACTTCTTTGTTGCGACAAATGAAGCTCACAAAAAATATCTTCGATTCAAATACAACAATATATTATATGAATTCAATTGTTTACCGTTCGGCCTTTGTACCGCACCTCTCGTGTTTACTAAATTAATGAAACCAGTTATAGAATACCTGCGTAGTCGGGGTATGATTTCAGTTATTTATTTAGATAACATTTTTTTATCGGAAAGACTTACTCGGAGTGTGTCACTAATGTATCTACAACTATAGATCTATTACAGAGCTTGGGTTTTTTGATTAACCTTTCAAAAAGTTGTTTAATACCTAAACGTGAATGTAAGTTCTTGGGCTTCACTTTCGACTCAAAGCAGATGATTTTAAAACTACCCGAGGAAAAGAAAATAAAATTGAAAGATTTTATAAATAGATTTCTTTGTATAAAACGATGCAAGTTACGCGAATTCGCTAAACTCATTAGTTATTTAATTTCCGCATGTCCAACAATAACTTATTCGTGGTTATATACAAAAAAGCTTGAACAAGATAAATATAATTGTTTATAAAAAAAAAAAAACAAACTACGATCAGACAATTGATATCTTAATTACCCTACATGAAGAATTATATTGGTGGTTAGGAAACATAGATATAGGCCATTCATCACTCAAACCGAACAACTTTGTTTTAGAATTTTTTTCTGATGCCTCCTCTACGGGATGGGGAGCGTATTGTGATACAGTTAGATGTTGTGGATATAGGAAAGACAACGAAACTTCTTGTCATATAAACGAGTTGGAACTAAAAGCAGCCTTTCTAGCTCTGAAATGTTTCACCAAAGAATTATCTAATTGTGACATCTTATTAACAGAATGGGCAGTATTCAATATGATCACCTAGATTATATATCTAGAAGTATGTGGAAATGGTGCGAGGAACGTAGAATAATCTTATTCGCTTCTTACATCAATACTAAAGATAATTGTGAGGCAGATTCATTATCTCGAAAACAGTTCGAGGATACAGAGTGGGAATTAAATCAAATTGCATTTAATGAAATAGTTCGCAACTTTGGTATGCCAGTATTGATTTGTTTGCAAAAAGATGCAATACTAAGTGTAAACAATATGTTTCGTGGAGAAATGATCCCGAAGCATGTGCTGTTGATGCCTTTACACTGCCATGGACCAATATGTTATTTCACGCCTTTCCACCATTCTCGCTTATAGTAAAATTAATGCAGAAAATCATTTGTCATAAGGCAGAGGGTATTGTTGTGGTGCCATATTGGCCAAGTCAACCTTGGTTTCCTATGTTTAAAAAGTTGTCTGTTTCAATTTTTTTTGTATTTTGGACCAGATATTGACCTTCTAACATCTCCTTTCAGTAGATTGTAGATTGTGTACACAAGAATCTACGCCTTGTTGCCGCGAAATTGTCAGGCAAGCATTACTAAGGAAATATTTATCGAATAGGTCAGTAGATATTATGCTAGCTTCGCTTGCAAATAATACTTACAAACAGTACGATGTTTGCATAAAATCTTGGATAATTTACTGTAGATTACATAATTATGATTATTTTAATGCTTCTATTCCAATTGTAATACATTTTTTAACCGATATTTTTGATAAAGGCGCTAAATACGGGACCATCAATTCTTACCGCTCTGCCTTATCTCTTTTGTTAGGTAATAGCTTAAATGATGATCGAGTCAAACATTTCATGAAGGGTGTTTACAAGTTGAGGCCCACCAATCCAAAATATAATACTTCTTGGGACCCAAACATAGTGTTAAATTATTTGGCCACTCAATAGCCAAATGAAAGCCTTAGTTTAGAAGATTTCTCTAAGAAACGCTGACTCTGCTAGGTTTGGTGACAGCGCAAAGAGTACAAACATTTTCTCTCATTAAAATAAATAATATAACTCAAAACAGAACAGAAATCTTAGTTAAAATACCTGACTTAGTAAAAACTTCAAAACCAAACTCCTTTCAACCCCTTCTAAGGCTACCATTTTTTCATACAAATCCTGCAATATGCCCTGCCAGATGCATTTTAGATTATATAAGTAAAACGAGTGGTTTACGTAGTTGTGACACTTTATTTATTAGCCACAAAAGACCTCACTTAAAAGTTTGTCTCAAACTTTGAGTCACTGTATTAAATATACTTTACAACGCAGTGGCGTGGACACATAAGTGTTTAGCGCGCACAGCACGCGCCATGCGGCCACTTCCACTGCTAGCAGAGTCGGTGTCAATATTGATGTCATACGGAAAACCGCAGGATGGAGTCATCCTCAGTATTGTATTTGCCAAATTCTACAACGAAGAAATTGTATCGGATGCCAATCAATTTGCAACTAGTATTTTATGTAACTCCTTAGAATAAATAGATGTATATTTGTGATTTATTACTGTTGGTTATACTCTAACAATACAGTTTTACTTATACCTATACTGCAAAAATAATTCACATTAAAATACTCTGAACATCCTACAACATGTTAACATTAAATCGCAAAGAATTAAGCCGTGAAACATAATTAAGGATCAAACGAACTTACCAAGTGAAGTTCGATCACAATTATGTGAACGGCTTAATTCGAAGCGATTGATATAAACCCGCCCAAACAGTATTCCTTTAAAGTAATATCACCCACCCATAATTAATGTGAATTATTTTTATGGGTACTACCTAGGAACTTTAGCTCTAAACAAAATGATTATTGAGGAGGGATGATGAGAGGAAGTAAGTGGAGAGGAGTTCAAGAGCGGGGATCAGGGTTGCCAAATAAAAAAAAAAAAAAAAAAAACGTGTCTCTGAAAACCGTGCAAGGCTGACGCTTGGAAGTACTACTACAACATGTTAACATTAAATCGCTTCGAATTAAGCCGTTCACATAATTGTGATCGAACTTCACTTGGTAAGTTCGTTTGATCCTTAATTATGCTGAGCATGCGGCCGTTTGCCAAAGAAAAAACACATACGGAAATGTTATTATTATTATTTATTTATTTTTTCTTTCATTTATTACTTTGTTATGGAATGAACATTTTTTATGTGCCTACCTACTACCTAAGCTATTACTGCTGTATATTTCATTTTTTGTTCTTTTCTCATTTTTTTTTTGTGTTCAGTGGTATATTGTTATGTATTCTGATTGGTCTTGTATTTTTTTTGTTGTTTTTTTTTTGCAAATAAATGAGTTTTCTTTCTTTCTTTCTTTCTTTCTTTTACTGTAGTGTTCATGACTATAGCCTTATCTTAGGGAATACGTAAATTATGATTTTAAACGCATTAGTAACCTTCTAAGAAATAATTAAGACGTAATTTGCATTACGTAGTTTCCATAAAAAAAAATATATTGTATTTTATTGTCTTTTTTGTGACTCATTTAGATAGGTATCTCGATTACAATTACATACATCTAACCCTTCGTCATCAATGAATACGGTATGAAAAATCTTTCAGTATTTTTTAAGAATATTGGAATTTTTGTTTGTGTTCCCAAAGTCTGCGGCGGGAGCATCTATTTCATGAGATCAATTTATGGAACTTTTAGTTTAAAGAATCAAAAATAAATGCGAAAACTTTCACCCGACTCCTGAAAATCACGTTTTAAAAAGTATGAAGAAAATATTCACATGTGAAATTGTGTTGTAATATTGAATATTTATAATTTTCTACTAAGTAAGTTAACTGAACTTATTTATTTTATTGTATCTAACTAAAGCATCATTAAACTTCCCTGCCGACCATAATCATGTATCTCTCTCTTCTGCTTTACCGTAGTCGAATTAAAACGTTTACTAACCTAGGTGGATGAAAAGAATAACTTACCTCGGTTGATAAACTTTGGTTTGCGCCGTTAGCCAGCAGGAACTTGACCACTCCATCATGGTTCTCTTGAGCTGCCATGTACAATGGCGTGAACCCATTTTGTGATTGGATGTTGACCTATAACAAGAGATATTCAATTAAGTCATTATATTGTTTAATTATGTTATAATTGGACATAAATCATTACTAACTGCTAAGTAATTACGAGAGTCTATTGATACGGTAAACCCAGTGGGGATGGGAGTTACCGTGAGCCATTAAATGATTAGTTGCGATCCAGAATGAAGAAAAGTGTAAAAAGAAGAACGGTGAACGGCAAACTTCACAAAGCTTTTCCACCCGTTAAGTAAAAATGCAAAAGTTAGTTTTGAATTTCGAATCAAGTAGGTACATCTTATTTAACACTACGCTTGCATCAAACGCATTTCCTGTCATCGAGGTTAATAATTGAAACAACGCTGCATATAAATGTGAGTCGTAGAAATGTCAATAGTTTATTACCAAGTCAGTGCGGTGCCAGCAAAGAACTATATTGTGTCGTATGATTACGAATGGAGTGGGTTTGAAAGCAACAATTATAATGTACGCACTGGCGCACGACAAGGGTAAATAAATGTGTGCTTTGTTAATTTTAAATACAGTATAAACTAAATGTAACGTCACTCTATTTAACGACAAACTCCGTCGTTAAATAGAGTGACGTTAAGCGTCGAAATCAATTGACTTTGGTTGGTTTAGCTTGTCTTTCATACAATGTTACACTCTACATAGCATTACACCCACTCTCAATAACGACAACAATTGAGTAATAACAAGTACCTTTTAAGTTGCTAAAATTAGTAAAAACTGCGCAGCTGGTACGATCTATTGTCGCTTTATTATCCTAGCCCGTAATAAAATTGACTTTCGGCATCATGCATACCGAACTTACTAAGAAATTCGTTCTTTTGTTTACAAATTGGGATTGCTTGTACCTGTAGACTGTTGTTGAAATACTTCCTTTACATATAACCAAGATGCCTCAATATTGCTAGATATGAAATAAGTAAAAAAATACAACGAAATTACTGGTGCAGCAAAAGACGTCAGACAAAAATAACAGACTATAGGCAATAGCGTTCAAATAACATTCTTTTTTATGCACATAACTACTAATAAACTTTATAGTCGGAAATAAACTTTTTCTTTTTCTAATTCTGATGTTTCTTCTGTCCATTTAACGACAACTCTCTATAACGCCATAAAATGCACAGTCCCTTCAGTGTCGTTATATAGAGTTTACACTGTATATGTCAAGAATTGTATTAAAAAATAGTTATATTTATATTGATTGTTAGGTTTAAATTGTTGATATTTTATGGCGGTTATTGGCTGTAGCTCTAGCAATGTTCAATTTAGAGCCAGTGCCATCCTATAACCGTGTGCTGTCATGTTTGACCTCAATTACATTTATCAACAGGAGAGGTTGAGGTCAACCGTAGGAGTATTAAAAGAATGGTAATTTTAAATAAAATTTATTTTTAATTAGATTTCAATGCAATACTCATGTTTAATCATGATAAAATACAATACTACAAAAGTAGCTTCTATCAGTATCAAAAAAAGCTTTTTGTAGGTAATTGACTCATTTTCAAAACCTAAATTTAAAATATGAAGTGCAATAAGTGCTTTCATAAAACCACTTCGGGTTTATATTTGCCCACTTCCGAAGCCCTGATGGATGTTTTGACTCATTGTTTGGATGTACGTCAATTTATTTTGAGCAGTTCTTTGTTCGATACAACCATAATATTTATGGCTTGTAGTGTTCTCAAAATTCTTGGAGCTTGGTGAAATATATTGGATTACTGGCGAATAATAATCTGTCGTCAGTCATGGTGATAGATAGGATGCAAGTTTTGCAAAGTTTATTTAAATTAAATCATTGCAATCATCACAGCTCTTTGAAGAGATACTGCAGCAGGGCCATCAATCTCTCTCCTATGCGACCATCTATCTATAGGTAAATATTCTGGGCCTATGTTAAAACAAAAAAGCACTCAAATACCTTTCCATCAGTCATGAAACACCAAGGTTCAATATCAGACACTGGAGTGGATATTTGTAACATGTTCAGTGACTACTTTCATTCAACATTTCAGCATTCTACTACAAACTCTACAGGTTGCAATAACCAAATAAATAATGACCACAGTTTAGTTGACCTTTGTGACATCCAAATATCGAGCCAAGAAATCTTTAACATACTCAAGTCCCTAGATTGTAAAAAATCTGCTGGCCCTGACTATATTTCGCCAATTTTTATAGTAAATTGCGCTAAGAGCCTTGTAGTTCCATTGACCATTATATATGACCGCTCTCTTAAATTAGGATATGTGCCTACGTTATGGAAAACGGCATTTATAACGCCAGTCCACAAAAAGGGTGCAAAGGATGTAATATCGAACTATAGGCCAATCTCTAAGCTCTGCATATTCGCGAAAACTCTCGAGAAAATAATACATAGACAAGTGTACTCATCATTTAAGCACACCTTTATTAGCCAACAGCATGGCTTTCTCAAAGGCAGATCCACCGAGTCAAACTTACTTGTTTTTACAGAATACTTAACGGCACAAATGTCAGCCGGCTCTCAAGTGGACGTAGTGTATACTGATTACTCAAAGTGTTTCGGCCGAATTGATCACGTTACTCTACTCAACAAACTACAATACATGGGTATCAGAGGTAACTTGTACCGGTGGTTCGCTTCTTACGTTGAGAACCGCTGTCAGATAGTAGTGCTCAATGGGTACACTTCACAGTGTAAACCAATTCCATCGGGATTGCCTCAAGGATCATTATTAGGGCCTCTACTATTTAATTTATTTATTAATGACATACATACATGCTTTTTATATTCTAAAATATTATTATACGCTGATGACATGAAAATTCTTCGCACCATTGACAACTCCAACGACGCCACCAAATTACAAATTGACCTAATTAACTTTTATAATTACTGCCTATGCAATAAACTGGACTTGAATATTTCTAAGTGTTATGTCTGTACTTTTACGAGGAAGAAAACTTATATAACATATGACTATAGATTGAAAAATTCTATTGTAACTAGAGTCTCCTCAGTAACTGATCTTGGCGTCATCTTTGACTCTAAACTTATATATGACCTACATATTAATAATATAGTCAAGAAGGCTTCAAGGGCATTAGGCTTTATATTACGACTGTCGGCAGAATTCAGTAATATTAAAACCTTTAAGATACTTTACTGCGCTTTCGTTCGCAGCCACCTCGAATATGCATCATCAGTGTGGAACCCCTGCTATCAAACGTATATTGATCGACTCGAACGTATACAACGTAAATTTCTAAAATTCTTGCAGTTTAAATGTGGAAGGATAGATAATGAATCTACTCCCGTTGCAGACGTCATCACATACTACCCCTTAGTTTGCGTAGAGAGATAGCGGATGTGGCTAATATCATAAAAATTTTAAACAATGTGATAGACGTACCAGAGCTTTTGAATGTGATTGGTATTTGCGCACACACCAAGTTGTATAGGAATCCAAACCATCTACATGTACCTAGCGCAAGTACCAATTACAGGCAAAACTCTTTTATAACTCGATCCTGTAGATTGATAAACAAGGTTAACCTTGAACTAGACGAATTTGACTTATTCTTTAGCAGCATACGAAGTATTAAAGCGGCCCTTTCCAAATCATTTTTCATTTAACTGATGTATATTAGGTACTTACCAATATCTGTTTTATAATATTTTATTTTTTACCCTCTCCATATGTACATATTTTAAAATGTCTATTTGTATGTTTTAATAGTGGAATTTTTTTGATATTAGTTTTGTGTATTTTTATCTCTCCATTATTATTTGTATATATATATTTTTTTCTTTAATTTGTAAAGTTCTATATTTTAATTTCCATATTGTTTACCGTGTGCAATTTTAATTTTTTTTTGTGATTGTTCTTTCTTTATTTATTTTGTCAACTATATGTGGAAACTTTTAATTGGCTTTAATTTTCCTATATTTTCTGTTTATTATGTGTCTAGCTGTAAGTTTTCCTAAAAAATTGTAAATAAATAAATAAATATTCGAATCGACAAGATAAATATTATTTTGCTATGTTATCCTGTTTTGTTAGCTTATATGTGCACCATAGAATATAGAATTATTAAATAGAAGATAGAATTACTCGATTTGATGCCATGATAAAGCCCACAGAACCAAAGATGCCATATTCTTAAAAAGTACATAGGTACTGTAAGCGCCAAACGCTAAGTAGGTAAATATCGATACTATACATAGATGTCCTAAACCACCAAACTGGCCCAGTGCTGGTTGGCGGAGCCCTGTAATGGCCTCTGACAAACTCTAACTTCTGCATACAACCCCTTATCAACTGCTTAAAGTATTCTCCGAAACACGGGAGGCTACGATTAATGATCGTTTTAAGGGTTCGGATTAATGACCCACTAACTTTTTCCATCTATCAATCCGACGCTTGACACGTCAGTCGCTCGTGACCACGGGGTCTGCAAAGACACCGAAACGTTGAGTTAAAATTAAAAAAAAATTAAATGTGAATATATAAATCCGGTTAAAAGTGCTTTATTTAATAGTATGAATCGCGAAAAGCTTCTATGCTGGACTGGGAGCGAAAGAAAAACATAGAATGTGCCAGCTGCTTCTCTTCCCGGGCATACTGTAAAAGTCAGTTAAGGGACCGAGGTGTTATGGGAGGCTTTTTTGTGGGCGATAGGCTGACTCCCTGTCACTGCAATAGTCTCTCTCCACTATTATAATCTGCCTACTGGTGTTCTGCCTACCCCATACGGGATACAGGCGTGAAGTTATGTATGTATGTATGTATGAAAAACTTAAGACAGTATTAGGTGCTTTCTCTTCTCAAATTGTTGTTTACCTACTTTATTAAAATATGTAACACAACTCCACGAAAACATCATAAGTACTTAACCTTGTTCTTTCAGATCATAAGTCTCCATATCTCAATTCACATTTCCATATTTCGAAAGGATCGTAAATATCAACATTGAACCAATTTCATCGCCAATACAGTCGTAACATCAATGGCGACCATTAAAATAATAAGGTTTATGATTCTTTGTATTTGCTGTCTGTTCATGTGAGAACTCCTTAATGGTTTGTTGACCTTGTTTTATAAAATTGAAACATTTTAAATAAATTTTCATATTTCATAAAATTTATGAGTGTACCTTTCGGAATATTAATAAGTCTGTAACAAATAGTCGATATGTTTTTGTTTTTTTTTGTTTTGTAAGTTAACCCCTTCTGTTGATCTGTTACTTTATCATGTAATTTTGGTTGCCTGGCAGAGATCGCTTACTAGCGATAAGGCCGCCGATTGTGTTTTCTTTTCAATTTTCTTTATTTTCTATTTCATGTATGTAAAATGAAAGTAAATAAAGAAATATGGTATGTATGAACAACACTCTGCAATCCTTGAATAAGCGTCTTATAAAACGATAATTTTCAACTACCTTCCATTCAGAGTACGAAGCTAAATAAACACGATTTCTCGAATATAACTACTGTTAAAACACCGAAACATCGATTGTAATTATACGCGATAAATCCGTTTGTCGAATCGTGCATAATATTACAAATAATATTATGATTTATTTAATTAAACAGGTGTGTAGGAACTAAGTTATACTATGCAACAAAAAAGCTCATAGGTTTTTTATATTTACTAGTGTAACCTGTGTCATGGGTGACTACCTAGTTTCTTCTAAAAAATACTCGTAAAATTTTACTAATAAACTATAATATAATTTGACTCAATACTAACAATACCAGAAAAGCTAAAAGCCAACGTAACAAAGATAAGATTAACAACGTACAAAAATAAATTTAATTTGCTCTGTTTTATGAGAACATAACTTTATACTTGAACCAATATGTTCTTCATTCAAGATAATTGTAGAGATCTAACGCAGGCTCGATTACCAAAAGAACCAAAGAATAAAAGGTGGTGATGAACTTTGCTGGTGGTTGAGTACAATTGCTTTACACAGCTATCACAATTATTTAAAAACATTAAAAAAAAACACTGCCCAAAAGAGAGACAGGCGTGATTATATATGTATAAAAATACAGTATCTTTCTAAACCTGTCATGATTCAGCTCCAACTCCACTTTGTAACAGTAACATCACGTAATCATCAATATATATAAAACTTTTCTGTTACTGACTGAGTGACCGAGGTACTGAGTGACTGACAGACAACGTACAGCCGTAACTACTGGGCGTAGAGAGCTGAAATTTGGAACATACATTCTTTAGGGGATGTAGGGGTTCACTAAGAGAGGAATTCCCGAAATTCCCACGGGAACGGGAAATATAGGACTTTTTAGTTTGTATGAAAAATCTTATTCCTTGAGTGCACCTATGTGAAACTTGGTGTAAAGATTTTTCAATGTGTGTCTGGTTGTGTTATGAAAGGAATTCCCGAAATTCCCACGGGAGCAGGAAATATATGATGTTTTTGTTTATATGAAAAAATCCCATCCCTTCAGTGCACGGATGTGATACTTGATACAAAGGTTCCTCAATAAGTGTCTGTTTGTATTATGGAAGGAATTCCCGATGTTCCCACGGATTTTTTAGTAATTTTTTTTTTGGGTTGGATTTTTTTAGTTTGTATGAAAAAATTTATTCCTTGAGTGTACGGATGTGATACTTGGCATGAAGGTTTTTCAAAGAGTGACTGGTTGTGCTACGAAAAAAAATCCCAAAATTCCCACGGGCACATGAAATATATGATTTTTGATTTGTATGAAAAAAACTTATTCCTTGAGTGCATGGGTGTGATACTTCGTATAAAGGTTCTTTCAGTTTCCACGAGAAGGGTAGTTAAGCGCATACGAAGTTGCGGGATAAAGCTAGTATTGTCATAAAATTTCACGAAGCATAAATAATGTTGAACTCTATTAATCCAGTATTATTTAGTGTATTTTACATTTGCAAAACCTATGGTCACGAGCACGGTGAGTCGCTAAAAAAGTATTTTCATTGAGCCTAATATCACAATCAAAAAACTTTTCGATGCACTTTTCTTCCCTGCTCTGCACGGCTGGCATGAATCAAAATCAGCAATACTAAAATACAGTAGATAGAAAATTATATATATATAAAATCCCCTGACAATCACACCAACTATATGGCCCCAAAGTAAACATAGCTAGTGTTATGTTATGTAATACCATGTAGCGAACTAGGGGACCTAGAATATAAATACATAAATAGATAAACACAGACAGACATGGAACATTTTTTTTTCTTGTTCCAAGCGTAAAATCTAACACGCGACCACTGGCGTCTGACACAGACAGTGTTACCCCACCTATAGACTGTTTTAACTATAAATCAATAAGAAAGATCCTATTATACAAATTGGCCTTTAGAAGCTCGAAGGACACACTTTTCTTCTTTTCGCTGACGCGTATTCATGAGCTAAAATGACAATGGCTCCGCAGACAGAATACAACAAACTTTATAGAAATTGAGCAACATAAGTGTATAGAATTGGAAGACAGTTTTTCAGATTTCAAATTTAGTTTTTGTTTTTTTTTTAACTGAACAAGACTAGACTGAGATAGTTTTATGTAAATTATTTTGTTTTCAACGAAATTGCATATGCTTAGACAATTGCCAGAGATCACTGACGTGTGATAGTTCACTGCTAAATATCTAGATAAATTTATCAGGTAATGTATACTTGTATAAAGTAGTCGACACATACCTGTTAGCATTCATTTCGTCATCCTAAAATTGTGAAACCCACATATTAACACTAGACCATTAATTATCCAAGAAATATACTCAAGGTCCTGCACTGGGCTCATTACAAAGAGTTGTAATATTGATGCTGATGATAAATAAAACAAAACCCTCACCTGAGCTCCATTCTGCACCAACAGTCGAACGACAGCCTCCTGACCAGCGAGCGATGCGATATGCAGAGCGGTGTTGCCTTTCTTCGTTGCAGCATCGATTGCTGCTCCTCTTTGAAGTAACTCGCGGACGACCTCTACATGGCCGTCCTTGGAAGCCAGATGGATTGCATTCAGTCCGTTCTGTGGATATCAGGATTAAATTAATTTACAGTACAACTATAGGTAGATAGTGGAAAGGTTTTTTGAAATAAGAATGTTCTTTAGAAAACTGTTTGGTATTTGGTTTTAAGTAACGTTTTCTGAAATACAAAATGGACATAGTTCAACAATTTCGTATTTGGCAGTATAAAAAAAATTCACCTGTGTAATCATAGTATGAGTAATTTGAAGTTTTACTCATGTAACTTTTTTCAGTAAGGACTTCTTAGTAAAATATTGCATAAAAGTTCTGCTATCAATACTTTTATTGATATTTTTTCTTTTTGATTGAGGAAAACTAGGTTCTTTTTAGAATATACTCAAGTTAAAGACAGAAATATCAATTTATTATTGTATTCAGCTTTGTAGCACTTTGAAAAAATATTTTTAATAATCTCTTTTTACATTTAAATTTCTTTACATTTTGCTATACAGGGGATTTAATGCTTCATAGTGTTTGTCATTGCTTAAAAATAAATATTGAGACTCAAACATTTAAAAAATATTACATCAATGAAGGCTAGACTTACGCACAAGAATGCATTGAATAATATCTTGTAAATCTTTGCCAAGATAGTGACCTACTGGGCAATGGAAATCGCATCAGAATATGTGAGGTAAATAAATAATAAATATTTCTGACACTCACACAACATTATCTAGCCCAAATTAAGTTTCTTCAAGAACTTGTGCTATGGATACTAGATAACTGATATACTTAAGAAATATATAAACATACATTTTGAATAAATACATATATTTTATTAGAAGAAACTTAAATAAACATATAAACATTCATGATAAACAACACAGATATTGGTGTAGTGTATGACGCACCTCCTCGTTACGTATCAATCAATATTACTTCAATATAGTGTCATCTTTAAACTAAACTACACGTCTTTTATTCGGCTCCCGGTCGTCCAACATCACATGGCGACCCTGCCAGTGCTGCCTTGCGGCAGCGCTGCGCACATGAGACAAAGAAATATATAATTTATAAATTTTATAATTTTATATTAGTTTTATAAGCAAAAAAAAACTTAAAAACACAAAACACGCAATGGATCCCTCGAAATTTTTTGGAGAATGCACACCAAAATGTGCGATTATTTGAAGATTTGATGAAAGCAAACAACTAATGAAAATAATAATTGAGAAGGTCGGCGCAATGAAGTAATGGATCAACTTTGGTAAACGATGGGTGCTGGGAGTTGGACAAGACAGAAAGGCTGATTGAGTCTGGATGGCACGGATGGACGGAATACCGGATTGGACAATGCAGGAGTACCTACTGGACGGGTACAGAGCAGTTGAAGAGGTTTAAAGAGTGTGAAAAGTGGTGTGAAAAGTTTAAGTGCTAAAAATCTCTGTGTAAAATCAGGTTTCAGTGACGGGAATAATGAGTATTTTTTTTAATATTTACAGTATGTAATCATTTTACTTTTTAATTTGAATTCATTTAAACATTTTTTTAATGAGATAATAAGAATTTATCTTTAGTAAAATAATTTAGTATAGCGCATTGACAAAACAGGTAAAAGTATGTAGTAACAACTATAGTAAGTAGGAACACATCATAAACCTTTTTTTTATCAAACAATATAAATTTAAAATACGCTCTTGAATTTAAATAATTTGGAATTTGTATCATACTTAAAGATTTTCATTGCATAAACATTTATTTTATTTAGTAAATCAGTATGAAAGTACAGTAATTCTGCTATGAAAGTAAAGTGTTTTTTAGGTATTTATTAGTTTTTTTTTGTTCACATCAATCATTATTTAATTTGTGTTTTTAATCTCTACGTAATAATAAATTTCAAACATAAATAGGTAGATCAAAGTCTTCATATTTCTTACCGAATGTTCTGAGAACATAAATTTGCAGCGTAAGGGAGTTCAGTTTCGTGTGCAGAGAACCAGTAAAGAAAATGATAATTATTAATTTCGATTCAAATTAAAACAATATTACGTTAAGGTCCTATCAGGATGAGTTAGTTTTGGTTTATTAAGTTTACTTTTATAAATGAATCTTCAAATCTTAATGAATGTTTTTATAGAAGTAGGTCTAGTACCTAGTATTTTTTTGAATAGGTACTTAGCAAAAAATTTCTTGAAACATTCAAGTCAAAAAGCTCAATAGGCGTTTTGTTCTTGGTTGTCTGTCCTTAAATATAATTTTGTCGAATTTGAACTAATAGTATAAAAATATAAATGATAAATTCCCGAATCGATTTCTGAAATGTAGCTCTGTATGCTTATAAAAAAAACATACAATACAATCTAATTGATAACCTCCTCCCTTTTGCAAGTCGGTAAAACAAAATAATCTTTGCATTAAAATATAAAATAAAACTTGCCATGAGTTATAAATTTTTAAAATATGAGTTCACCACCGTCATCATTTTACTACCTACTTAGTAACTAGTGTTATTGTTAGTTGCAAAACGATACCGAAAGTCTTGAGAATCAAGCAAGACAACGTGACTGTAACCGAGTCTTTTTTTTAGGTCAGCAATTTGATGTTGTCGTCAAAAAAGGTTGCAACATGTGTAACATCAATTAGTAATATTACATTTCGAAGATTGTAGAAATATATTATATTATCATAATTATTATACTCGAATTGATACATTGAATCATCATATAGATTATCATGTAGCCCATTTGTTGATTGTTAAATTTTATTAAATAGCTACGGTTAAAAAATGATGAAAAAGTAATGAAAAAGTAAAAATTAGAAATTTACAGAATAGAGTCGAAATAATTTGTTTGCGTATAAGGAATAAGAAGGTCTTAGAGTAGAAGTTTGTGCAAGTATTAAAATACTTTTCGTCATCATATGAATGCGATTAGTTACCTACTTGTTACATGGATTTGAATGTTAGGATTTATGAATAGGTTGATACTGGTATAGGAAGGTAATAGAATGTGCTAGTTAGATGCTCGGATTTGTTAGACTTAGGATTAGTAAGTTAATTTAAAGTTGTTGGAAATCTTCCATAATATTGAAAATTAAAAATTATTGGACTGATCACCCATGAAGTTTTTTCTAATTTCTTATTATTGGAACGATTTATCTTGGTAGAGTCTTAAATAATTGGTTTTTGAATGGTTGATAATTATATATAGTGAATAGTAATGATAAATAAGTATTTGGCACACAATTAGGGTACAAGGGCACAAAGCGATCCTTCAGTTTGATCATGGTGCAAACGAGATTTCTCTATGAAAACTATTGGAGACAAAATGTCTTAAAACGGTGACCCTAATGTAATGAATATTATAAAGTAAAAGTTGTGAGTGGACTCAATAAAATGAAGTACCCTAAATATGATGCGATATAAATGTATACATAAAAAATACGGTGGCCACCGATAAAAATAAAATATCCCAGAATAGGATAAAAAGTGTAGCCAATACTGTAAGATAGATTAATGATTGAAGAACTTACAGAGAAATATGACAAAGTAAATGATTGAATAAAATGAAGTGTAAGAAAAAAAAATGCTACAAAGCAAAAGGTTGAATAAAATATAAAAAGTAGAAAGATTTTTTTTTTAATAAGAATAGAATTATAATTGTATGCCTTCATTTTTGGTATTTTATTGCAGAAATGACGCATACATATTTTCATTTTTTGTTTTTGTAGGTATACATATTTTAGTTAAATCAGACCTGCTATTTTAGTAAAGTAAGTATATTTAAAATAATAGAAAATTTTCGTTTCTCTACCTATGTTTTGTCAATGTCGCTGGTAAGTTTTAGTGTTATAGTAGCAACAATTTGTATTTTAACATTTTTTATCTCGAAAGAAATACTACACCTATTATGTTATTGCAGGTTATTGTGAAAAATATCAATAGATATAAAATTACCTACCTATATATGCATAACATTTAATGTATTTTTTATAGTTATATAAAGTTTAGTGAAAAGTTTTAACAATTTTGTCTTTACTCATAAAAAAAATTATTTTTTTTATTAAAATTGCCGGGGAGGTGTAGTGTATGACGCACCTCCTCGTTACGTATCAATCAATATTACTTCAATATAGTGTCATCTTTAAACTAAACTACACGTCTTTTATTCGGCTCACGGTCGTCCAACATCACATGGCCTTGACAGCCAATTCATCACACTGATATCCGCCACTGCCCGGATTCGTACCCAGGACCTCTGGCATAGAAGGCTATGTATGTTACCACTACACCAGCCAGTCCTCAATGTAAAGTTAAATGTGTTAAATGTCAAGATATTATAAACACGGTCCACAAATACTTCGAGAGTGCCTAAATTATTTGTGGCCTTGGTGGTATAGTAAGTGAGTATTTAACTGCAAAAGTTAAAGGTTCAATTTCGAAGCTGGTTTTGCTGCTCCCAAGAAGTAATTAGACATCAGACTCACAAATTCGGTCTAGTTATTTATTTTATTTACTTTCAACTACAAGAAAACTGAAAGCTAGAAATTACAGTTACATTTTTTTTTAGAAAACAAGACAGCCACAAGAAGTTTGATACACATACCTGGTAGCAGAAAACGGCTCAAACGGCACTTGCGCCCATTAATAAACAGTAACCACAACTACACAGCACTAATTAGGTACACAATTTGGAGAGTCTACAAATATGGCTCGATATGAGCTCCGCCACGTTCTATGCATAGTTCAATTCTACGTTGAATGGAGCTCGCGCATCTCAGCAGCATCTCCGAATTCACCGCCGCAAACGCAGACATTAAGCGCCTTCGCATCTGTTCTTTAGTAATACATTCTTCAGCATAAACAATATGCTTAATATGACCCCATAAAAAGAAACCCAATGGGGTCAGATCGGGAGATCGTGCGGGCCAGGCAACTGTACCACCTCTACCGATCCACGTTCTAAAACGTCTATCTAAATAGGCCCGGCTAGAAGCAGCAAAATGATCAGGAGCACCGTCATGCTGAAAAATTAAGTCATTATATCTTCTGACAGGCAGCTCTTCTAACATGTCTTCAAGTTCGTTGCGCAAGAAGTTTTGGTAGGTTTGAGCATTAATGGTATGCGGTAAAAAAACGGGACCGAGCAGTGTATTTCCTATGATTCCAGCCCAAACGTTAATGCGCCATTGGTGTTGAACGCTGGACTCCCGAGATGCGTGAGGATTTTGATGAGACCAAACGTGGTCATTATGGCAATTTGATAGCCCATTCCTTGTGAAGGAAGCCTCACTGGTCCATAGAATGTTCAACTTAACATCCTCCGATTGTTGCCCGTACCACCGCGCGAACTCCATTCGAGGACCAAAATCACTCGCCAACAACGCCTGGACTTTCTGATAATGGTATGGGTGTTGACCATCATCAGAAAGTGTCTTCCACACTTTGTGATGGCTGACACCTATCGCTGCACTGGTGCGACGTGTGCTCGTCGTTGGGTTGTCTTCAACATACTCCAAAATCCTGTCCTCCACGTTGGGGTGTAATCGAGGCCTCCCCGCATCCGACGAATTTCTATGAAATGACCCAGTGGTATGGGCCCGCATTGCCAGTCCATAGAACGCTTGCAAGGATGGCAGGGTACGTGGGTTACCAGGTCTACCTGATACGTACAGGCTATCGTATCGGGCACGCGCTCCCGATACATTTCCATCACATTTACCTATACAGAGTAACATGTCATAATACTCTGCGTTAGAATAAGACATAATTACTAACTAATAAGTATGTCTAGTAACACTAATTAAAATAAACTAAATTAATTAATTGTTTCACTAGCAAAACGAAATTTAAAACAAAAACGTAACGTAACGTTATTTTATTTTAACATTTAATCTTAATTATAAAGTAAAAGAAAAGTGTTTTTGTGATAACAGTTTATCAAAGGTGTACCGAAGTGAAATAAATAACTGTGTGTTGTAAATAACATTGAAAACAACAAAAACATATACCGGCCTATTCCACTAAATACTGAATATTAGCACTGCAAATACCACCTACAAGCCATGAAACTTTATTAAAAAGCAGTTTTGCACTATCCTATATTTCCTGTCATACACAAAAGGTCCGAATCTGTGTTAATTAATTTGTTTTTAATCGAATAACCTTAAAATTAAGGTAACAAAACTAAGAGTATAAACTTACTATAGATACATGTGAATCTTAGTACATATTATAAAGCGCCATCTGAAGATTAGAGTTCAAACTAACTAGTATAAAAAGTTATTTTTATTTTTACAAAACTTAAAACATGTCTTTTAATACATCTGTAAATCAGATTGAAAAATGTGGAGGATGTCGGAAACCGTTGCAAGATATGGAATATATGCGTTGTTCAACCTGTGTAGTGGTGTATGATCTTGAATGTGCTAACATGAGCAGCAAACGTTTCTACAGCTTCTACAAATTAAACAAAGATCGCCAAGATAACTGGAAATGTCCTGAATGCTATAGTAAACAGCCTAAACTCGGTAATCTTAACACACCTATTCGCCAACAACATACTGCCGAACAAGAATCGTCATTGGAAACAAAATTCCCCGAGGACATCGAAAGAGATCCGAATGTGACACATCGTATAAAAACAGCACGTTACATCGATGACGAAAGTATTGAACAAATAGAATCTACCAGTCCGTATAAATTAATTAATATTCATGACCAGATGGCGGAGTTCAAGGTATATTTAGAAGAAATGAAAGCCGCTTGCGCTGAAATCACTATGTTCCGCACTACTATAGCGGAACTGACCTCTACTATTATGATACAGAACACCCGAATAGACAAATTGGAAGCTAGAGTCGCGATGATAGAAGAAAAGGCCAACACACCTCAGCACAATTATGATGACACAGGTTTACAAGACACAATAATTCAGTTAAAACTAGAAATTCAAGATCGTGATCAGAATATGCTTGCTAATGATTTGGAAATAGTAGGTTTTCCAGAAACAAATAATGAGAACCCTGCACATATTATTCTTTCTGTTGCCCAAAAACTTGGCGTGGTACTGGATGAGCGTGACATTGTTAGTGCGGAGCGTGCAGGGCCAGTGCGCAGCGCAGGTGAAGGTAATACGAAGGTACGTCCGCGCCCACTAGCTGTGCGGCTGTGTCGTCGAGCTCCTAGAGATTCCCTACTAAGGGCTGCACGAGTGCGTCGTCGGCTAACCACGGAGGATATGGGAATATCAGTGCCAACACATCAATTTTATTTAAATGAGCGGCTCACTAGAAACAATAGGCAGATCTTTCAGAAAACCAAAGACGCAGCAAAACGATTAAACTGGAAATACGTTTGGACTCGTAATGGAAATATCTACGCACGACAAGAGGATGGCAAAATGCGCCACAGGCTTCGATCAGAGGCGGAAATAAATAAGGTTTTTGGTGTTGGGGCTGTTGGTCTGTAAATTTTTCGTATATTGCAATAGTCTGTACACTTCTATTTTTAATCCTGATTTCTTTAATAATAAGTGAAAATGTGCTAGTTGATATAATTTTTTACTCATTAATTAAACACTATTATATTTGCTATATTACAATAGAACTAAATAAAAGTAAGAAACCGATAATTCGATCCACTACGTGCATTATGTTAGATTTTAGATTGCTTTGTCCAAAATTATTCTATTTTATTGCGAGAACAACATATATTGTAAATACCTTTTATTTTAAGTTTATATCATATAATTGGAAATTAATGTATATACACTTATATTTATAATTCATACACTTTTACGCTTCTAAACAAAAATTTTCTTCTTACGAAAAGTTTCACAGTCGTATGATTTTGTATAAATTTTATGCTTTGCATGCCAATTTTCGCCACATAAGTAAATTAAAAAAATATTTGATTAATTGTAAACTAATTCAACGTTTACACTCTTTTGTAATACAGCATATCAAAATGAAAAATTTTACATTCGGTTTACTAAATCCTGGGTCTCTTGGTACCGGGCATGATGAGTTTTTAATAGCTATGGAACAGTATGCAGTTGATATCATGGCCATTAATGAGACCTGGCTTAGGCCTGGGGAAGACAGGCGAGCTCCGCTTTTACCGGGATATAAATTACACCATATCCCTCGGTCTACTGAAATT
This sequence comes from Stenoptilia bipunctidactyla, assembly GCA_944452665.1. Taxonomy (NCBI): domain Eukaryota; kingdom Metazoa; phylum Arthropoda; class Insecta; order Lepidoptera; family Pterophoridae; genus Stenoptilia; species Stenoptilia bipunctidactyla. Next base: position 11,336,687 of record OX101743.1, read on the forward strand.
CGTTCGCGTGGCGGTGGTGTAGGATTTTTTATTAAACGTGGTGTCAATGTTCGAATTCTTTCTCATCCATATGCCCCTTCTGTCGAACAAATGTGGCTCGGCGTCAAATCTAACGGGCAAAAGATTGCCATTGGTACAGCATACCGTCCGCCTTGGTTTAGCGTAGACACTTTTATTGATGCTTTGACAGAATCAGTCACTTCGTTTTCAGAGTACGACCATGTAGTATTGATGGGAGATTTTAATATAAATCTATTTGCAGTTACAGATACGAACACTAGGAAATTATATGATTTTCTTGAATCTATGCACCTTAAACAATATGTGAACCATGCCACCCACTTTACTGAATATTCTGAGACGTTGCTGGACATAGTATGCAGCAGTACTAAAATAACCAAATTTGTCGTTGATTATATTCCTGACCTCAGTCGACATGCTTTTATATCATGTGAGCTAAATGTCAAAAAACCTAAACACCTGCCAAAATATATAACATATAGACCCATAAAAGATATCGACATAAATAAATTCAACGCTGATGTTGAAGCTGTAAATTGGCAACAAGCTGTCTCGGAAAATATCAATGACTCGTTAGCAGCATTTAATTCACTCGTTTTACAGTTGTTTGACTTACATGCTCCTGCCAAGACCACTTTGATAAAGAAACGTTCTTACCCTTGGATAACACCAACAGTAAAGGATATGATGAAGCTAAGAAATGATGCTCACGCGAAGTATCGCAGAACCAAAAAGGAATCCGATAAGAAATATTACAAAGAATTGAAAAGCATTGTTAACGTAGCAATTTACACCGAGAAATCCGCTTATTTTAATAAACATATCAATAAAAACAAAAATAATTCGCGCCTACTTTGGAAAAATATTAAACAAAATGTAGTTGATTTCAATAACAATCACACAGATTTACCGGAAAATTTAAACAATCCAGAATATATCAATAAACATTTCTTGAATGCTCCTGGTAAGGATCTCGTTACTTTATCACAGCTAACCTTCCTTGAGTTTAACAGATACAGCGATGCAACTTTCGAACTGAAAACAGTTGACGAATCCACAATTTTAAATATCATCAGAGGTATAACAACGAATGCTCTTGGTGTGGATGGTATATCACTGGATATGATTTTACTTACCTTACTCAAAACATTAGGAGTCATAACATCAATTATTAACCAGTCCATTAGCTCAGGAGTTTTCCCAGATATATGGAAGGAAGCAGTAGTAAGACCAATCCCAAAAACAAATAACATCACGGAAATTAAAGATCTTCGACCAATTAGTTTTCTGCCATTTTTATCAAAAGTAATTGAAAAAGCTGTATGTAGGCAATTAACAAGCTATTTAAATGACTCCAATATTCTTCCAAAAAAACAATCTGGATTTAGAGCTTGCCGAAGCACGTCCACAGCATTGCTCGACGTAGTTGACGATATATTGACTGCTCAAGACGTTGGAGAGGGAACCATTTTGGCGCTCCTTGACTTTTCTCGAGCCTTTGATAGTATCAATACAAACTTAATTATTTCCAAATTAGCGTATTACGGAGTGGAAAGTATTTCGTTGAAATGGTTTTCATGCTATTTGCGTGGCCGCAAACAACGGGTAGAACTAAGCTGTGCTGATGGCACGAAAAAAATGTCCCTAGCTTCTCCTGTCACACTGGGCGTTCCGCAAGGATCTATTTTGGGTCCAATCTTATTCATTATGTATAGTGCTGATGTGTTAAATAGCTTTCAACATTGTAAGTATCATGCCTATGCAGATGACCTCCAAGTTTATTTATCCTTTAAACCACAAGAGACATCAATAGCTATAAATAAGCTAAATCAGGACTTAGAGAGAATTTCGCTATGGTCACATAAAAACTGTCTCGTTTTAAACCCTTTAAAATCTAAATTTATGGTGTTTGGCACCAAATCACAAATAGAAAAAATTAAACTTTTTAATCCAAAGCCAAAAATCAACGATTGTGATATTGAAGAGGTTTCGGAAGCCCGTAATTTAGGTGTGTTGATGGATAGTAGTTTAAGATTTGAAAAGTATGTACAGGAAACTGCCACAAACTGTTATTATAGATTGCGGGTTTTATATAAGGTGCGACACTTCTTAACTATTGATTTAAGAATTTATTTTTGTGAGCCACTAGTTTTATCAAAGCTCAATTATGCGGATACGGTCATCGGTGGATGTCTTCTAGCTCGAACCAAAAAAGTCACTCAACGCGTCCAAAATGCGTGCGCACGCTTTTGTTTTGACATTCCACGTAGAGCACACATCACTCCCTACCTTAATAAGAGTAAACTAATGAATATGCAGTCAAGGCGTTTACATCATTTTGAAAGTCTGGTCTTTAGTGTTATTAAAAATCAAAATCCACCATACTTATTTGATAAATTGTTATTTTCGCAATGTCCTCTAAGATTCTCTTCTCGATTAATATGTCCTAGTCACAATACAGCAGCTTTTCGTGGCAGTTTTCGATATGCTGCCACAAAGTGCTGGAATAATATTCCCCCGCCGATTAGAAATTCTCTTACACTTAGCACTTTCAAACATAATTTTAAAATATATCTGCTTAATTTACAAAATGATATTGTATAACAACCATAAATAACCATAAAATATATTGATTTACATTGATGTTTTAATCCTACACTTTATTTTTTTTTGTATATTTAGAAATACTTTTAATTTACTTTTTAATTTTGTATTAATTTTGTATTATGGACATGATGTTCTCAAATTCTACATTTTGTTTTATATAATAGTTTTGTTTTGTTTAATGGTGTTTATTTTAGAATTATTTTAAGTTACTTTTAATATTAATTTAATAATGTTATCTCGCGCAGAGTTGCACATAAATTTAAATTTCTTTCTTTTGATCTCTGGCTGTCACTGAAAATCAGCGTTGCGGTCCCTTGGGCACTGCAGCATATGCTGAGTGAAGGCCATTTTGGTACCATTAATGTTTTGTTTTTGTTAAGTATATTTTTTGTTATTTATCTATATAAGTAGAATTATTATTTTTTCTTTTGTAAACAACAGATTTTTGTACCAAATAAACGTTTTACTTACTTACTTACTTACTTACTAACACTAAAATTCTCAAACAAAACCGCGGACCACATACGTAATGAATGAAATATGAATGAATGAGTTATCAAATCAACTTGACGCTCTAAGACCGACAAGCAACTAACTTCAGACTACATTATGTTAGCTTGCTTGGCGTCGCGGCGCGATAACTTGGCTAGGTTTTGGCGTAGTGGGGGAAAGTTTGCGCATATACACTCACGTGCATCAATATATGGTCTTGGTCACTTTTATTTGAATAACATTTATACAGCTTAAAAACAATCTTTTAACCAGGAAAAGCAATCAGTTAGATAGATAATAATAATAAATAATAATAATAAAATCCCCAGACAATCACACCAACTACATGGGCCCAAAGTAAGCATAGCTTGTGTTATGGGATACCATGTAGTGAACTAGGGGGGAACCTAGAATATAAATACATAAATAGATAAACACCCAGACACGGAACATTTTTTTTTTCTTGTCCCGTGCGGGAATCGAACCCGCAACCACTAGCGTCTGAGGCAAACAGGTTTACCCCATCGCCAAAGTGGTTGTCAATAGATATAGATAATAAACTAGATAATAAACAAAATAAAAAAACTCAAAAATAAAATTATATAATCATTAATTTACAGCGAAATCCGTTTATAATGACATCGAAGGGAAATAAGAAACAAGTCATACTAAACGGACGTCATACAAAGCATAGGTGCTGCAAGAATAAATAAACTGTTTAAGTTAGTACCTATGTGATTTATTTTAATAGAAATTTAATTTATTATTAATTTATTTATTATTTAAAAAAAGGAATAAAATAGAGATAAATCAAAGTAGATATTAAAAAGTAGACTCAATAAGTAAATCTATGCTCTGAGACTCAAATCAAAAAAGCCTTTCACGCGCCGAAAGTTTTTGGGTATAACGTGACTCTCCCGAACACTGCCAAAGGTGTTGGAAATCATACGGTCGCAGAAAATGACGTTTGTACGTGGCATAGTAATAAACTCTACTCAATTAAAACTAAAAGACTGCTCTACTCAATTAAAACTAAATAAAAACTTAACAATATGAAAACAAAAACTTAACAATAACGAAACTACAAAAAGAGGTAAAATATTGATGCACGTAAGTGTACACGGGAGCGAACGGGTAGTAAACACAGTCAACTGGCGAACCAATCACGCGCTCGAAACGATGTTACGTCAAACTTCGCGCCACCCGCCCCGCGTCTCGCAACCCAAGGAGATCTAAAAATCGATTTCTTCTGCGCATCTTATACTACGGCCGCACTACTTACCGTCTACCGGGCTGTTACCGCAATAATTATGGCATTAAATTACCGTTTAAATTACTGCATGAACTGGTGTGGTTATACTACGGCCACACTACCTTACCGTCTACCGGCAATAATTATGGCATTAAATTTGGCGGAAAATATCACTTTTTCAAGATGGAGGTCGAAGCTGCAGCGCGGTGTTGTGTTTTATGAGTGCCAATTATTTTTACATGAATCTTTTAAATTTCAACAAAGCTAAAAGAAGACAAAGAAGGGTATCCCAAAGAGACGGTTCGGATTGGAATCATTCTAAAAACTCGAGCGCTTTTTCATTTGACTATTCCATGTCGGTCGATACGTGCGTCGCCGGTGAGCTCATATTGCACACTGGACAAACGGTAGTGTGTGTGGCCACAAACGCAATAATTACTGCGGTAATCTTCTTTAATGTGCGTAAAAAGACCGCCGCCGGAGCTATTGCCTACCGCCATTTGCCATATTGATTGGCATTGTAAAATTATGGCCGTAAATCGTGGTTACACCTAGGTTTTGTTTAAGTTATGGCAATAATTATTGGCATATCACGGTAGTGTAGCCTAAGCATTAATAAATGTCCATAAATAAATAAATATAAAATAATAAATATCATGTAAGTATACACATTAATTATTAACAAAATTCCATCATATTCCATTGAGACGAAACAAAAAATTGAATAAATACGTTAAATAAACTACGTAATAAAATACGTGAAATAATACATTGAATATAAATAAATAAATAAATAAAATTCTCAGACAATCACACCAACTACATGGCCCCAAAGTAAGCATAGCTTGTGTTATGGGATACCATGTAGCGTACTAGGGGGAAACCTAGAATATAAATACATAAATAGATAAACACCCAGACACGGAACATTTTTTTTTCTGGTTCCGTGCGGGGATCGAACCCGCAACCACTGGCGTCTGAGGCAGATAGGTTTACCCCAACGCCATACTGGTCGTCAATACAATAGGTATGTATTAAATAAAAAGCCAGACAGCAAAAATGCAATTGTCTCCAACGTGTTAACAGCTGTGTTGAGGTAGAAGTTTTGTTATCCAACTGCTGCGGCCTCAACGCCTGATTTTTTTATCCACGCACGCACTACCTATATTTTGATCCTCACACTGTGAAATCATACGTTTATTCTAGGAGTATAATGTGTATCTTTGCCAAAAAAATTGTACCTAAGTTTGACCACTATTAAGTACCTGCCTATTTATAAAAGCTACGTGATAAGTTTAGGGATAGAAGGCGCTTTGTGGACATATGTCCAAAAATCAACAATTTATTATTATTTTGCAGCATTTAACACCTACCGAACTTTGTCGCTTTACACGACTCTAATAAAATAGTTTTTTATACCTAACGTAAGCACAGTCCTCAGTTTGACGTCTATCGTCCTATCACCTATACCTAACTCTTTTTTGGCAGGAAGTCAACCACGCGAAATCATGTCTAGAATTTGCAGGATTAGTGATTTTTGGATATAAACCTTTATGGGCTATAAGGAACATTAACATGTTATGAACATTATGAATGAATAAAAGAAAATGCTTACGCATAAATAACTGGACAACGCTGTTAGATTTTTTAGGATAATAAAATGTCTGTTTGCATTTAATTTCCTTAATTTTTTAGATTATAATTTATTCGTTTTTTCGACAGTAATTTTTTTTAAATAAAAAACAAACTTTTAGGTAATACAACAAATCTTTTAAACCAATAAGCAAGCGCTAGCATTTACTAATGTACTGCAAGTATTTCGTTCCAAGAAGTATGAATTATGAAACAAAGATCTACAAAACTATCAAAAAATACTCATGTATAACACGGTCACAATATCTGTGCACCTCGCTGGAATGCGGAGCCCCTCCCTCTACCCTTTCATTTCCCCGCGCTCGCCTTGCTTGCTCAGTATTGTCAACCATACCAGCGCGATGACGTCACGACGCCAGGTGCACAGATATTTTGACCGTGTTGTAAGTTCTATCACACAGACGTAACACTAAAAAAGTACTTGAGCTTAACAACCTGAGTCTTCAAGTACCAACCGTGTTCGCAAAAACGAGAACCATAAGGTTTTCTACGATTCTGCAAAATGTCCGCCATTTTGGATTATTGCGACCATCGGCAAAATTGGTAATGGGTGTCTTTATGTACAGAAGGCAGCATATCAAGCTTTACAAACCTGTCAATTTTTTTTTACTTGAATCTGAACTCTATGCCCTCGAAATTAAGTTAAAATTGGTTGGAGAAATTTGACAGGTAATATAACACTTGATGCCTTAATAATGTTTTTAAGTTTTTTTTGGATTTAAAATGCTCAATTATTCTTAAATAAATGAAAAAAATATTATTTATCACATTTTTCATTTATTTAAGAATACTTGATGCCTTCTTCTTGAACGCCTGTACTTAAGTATTCTATCCAACCTGATATTAAAAATATGATGTTTTCTTTGGTTTCCTTTTTTTAATAATTAAACTGACTAGAATAGAAGGTAAAGCTTAAAATTTTGTCGTTTGCTTGTTTATACCCGATAATCTCTGAAATGAACCTGTCATATTTGAAAAAGCTTTTACGGGACCAAAAGTTTCACGGGTAATCTATAATCTGTATAGTTGAACTGAAAAGTTTGTTTTTTAAGCTATTGCATAGCTTCTATCCACCCCCCACTCCGACCGGCACAGCGGTGATACTTTGATTTCATAACTTTACATGCGGGTTTTAATAAACAATCAGCGCCATCTACAAGGAACTTGTGGAACTTCATATTAGATCAAACATTACTGCATTAATAAAATAAATAAATAATTATAATTGCATAAGCTGATAAAAATGCTATGCAATAGCTTTACCGCGGCAGTCTCCGACCGCCACACGTCTTTTTATTTTTTATTTTTTGCAAGCATTTTAGTATCCTAACTTTTGAGAAAGGTTGTATGAATAACTTCAATATTAAGTATATCAAGATGTGATCGAAAGTTGCCTGGGCAAAACCGTCCAAATGTGTTGGTTTATAGGTATATTGTTTATTTAATCTCAATATTATAGGTACAGTGTGTCTGGACACCGGTGAAGGTCGACGGTCGGACCCGTTAAGACGAAGTAATGTGATTAATTTTATCAACAAAACTACAGTAAAAAGCCGTTTTGGGGCTACTGTCTAAAAACGGCGGCCATTTTAGTTTTTTCTTTACTGAGTTCGGGTGAGTTTATTTATTTTGCAATATTTACCGATGTAAAGGTCCTATAGACATAAAAGTAATTTCTTTTGACAGTTAAAACGTTAGCAATAAGATAACATTAAAAAAATACCAAAAAACTCACATTAAAACCTTTAAAACATAAGTACTTGAGACGTAAAAAGTGTTGAAAAATTTGGTTGTTTTTTACTGTTTAAATGTTTTGAAAAAAATCTGAATATTAAAATACTTTTTATATAATTTTTTTTGAAGCGTTAGCATATGACCTAAAAATTCATGTCAAGACCTAGTCTTCAAATCAAACAGTTTAGGAGTTGAGAATGTGAATATGAATTTGAATATGACCCTTTATTCTAAAGAACCTGACATGTTAAAGGAAAATAAATGTTATTACGGCTAATAATCTACTAATTTGGATAGCTACACGGCTAAACAGAATTAAAGAAAATTAAGTACATAATATGTATTTCTAATATATAAAATTCTCGTGTCACAGTTTTCGTTGCCATACTCCTCCGAAACGGCTTGACCGATTTTGATGAAATTTTTTGTGCTTAACCGGTATCTATGAGAATCGGCCAACATCTATTTTTTTTTATTTATTTGGCAAAACAACGTTTGACGGGTCAGCTAGTATTTTAATAAATTAATGTATGTCTCTATTATTGGAAAAAAATCGCTTTTGAGAGGGTCATGTTCAAATAATAACAACTCCTTAACTGTTTGTCTTGAAGCTTAGGTCTTGATATTATTTTTTAGGTAATATCCTAGCGCTTCAAATAATAAATAAAAAAGGGATGTAAATGATCTTATTTTTTTCAAAACATTTAAACTGTTAAAAAACAACCATTACACTTTTTACGTCTGAACTATTTTTTAAAGGCTTAATTGTGAGTTTTTGTATTTTCTTATTGCCAACTTTTTTAGCTGTCAAACGAAATTACTTTTATGTCTGTAATATTACTAAATATATTAACTTATCCGAGCTCAGTAAAGAAAAAAATAAAATGGCGGCCGTTTCTAAACAGTAGGGGCAAAATGCCTTTTTACTGTGGTTTTGTCGATAAAGATTATCATATGACTTTGCCTTAACGGGTCCGACACCGGTGATCAGACACACTGTATAATTATTTATTTATTGTAATAGGCACACAATTTTAAATTTTAAGTGCTAATAGACAATTTTAATCGACTTTGGTGCCTTAACTTTTACCTTCCATTCAAACACGACTTTTTAATATACATATTTACGAACACACAAAGTAGCTACTGGTAACTATTAGTGACTGATTTAGTATTCAAAATACATTTCTCAAAAATGCTAATAAACTTCCTAATTTAGATAGTTTCAAAGAATTTTGGAGTTGAACGTACTTTTTGAAGTCAGAATTTCGTGACTGCAAGTTGCGTGTCTTTCGCACATATCAACAAAAATATGACGTCAAATATTAAGGTGGCATGCGAAAAAAGACTTTATTAAAATGCATATAGTATTAAAATTTCATACAAACTGGGGTATTCGTGAAAATTATACGTTGTATTTAATGGTTTTTTGCAGTTTCAATACTGTATAATTTCTGAGTGAAACCGTAGCGTCGCGTCGATTAAAATTAACCCTACCAACTGCTGAATAATCCGAGTAAACCCCACTTGATAGCAGAAAACTTAAAAAAAATAGAAAAAGTTAATAAAAAAAAGACTTGTGGCACTCGGAGACTGCCGCGGTAAAGCTATTGCATAGCATTTTTTATCAACTTATGCAATTATAATTATTTATTTATTTTATTAATGCAGTAATGTTTGATCTAATATGAAGTTCCACAAGTTCCTAGTAGATGGCGCTGATCGTTTATTAAAGCTCGCATGTAAAATTATGAAATCAAAGTATCACCGCTGTGCCGGTCGGAGTGGGGGTGTTAGGTTTTTTTCGTTACGGAATTTCTGGATTCGGTCCCCACGCTCAAGGCCCGCGATAGAAGCTATGCAATAGCTTAAAATATTACACTATAGCGAAGATTACAGATCCTCAAATGAAAAAAATGCTGTATACTGATATAACTGTGATAAATAACTGTGTTTCGCTGACGAGTTACACGTTGTAGAAAGTGAACCGAAAACATAAATTCTTAATGATATATGCAAAGCCCCGAAAAAAACTAGCAGGTTTTTTCAAGCGTTGTTCCTGCGTAAGCCTTTCTTTAGTAGGTACATAATATGAAAATGTTACACGATGATCATAACATACGCTTTACACCCCATAAAGGTTATTAACCAAAAATTACTTATCCTCCAGATTATAGACATGACTTCGTATTATTGACTTCGTTAGATATAAAAACCTTTTTATGCAAAAAATTTACAACGCATGAATAAATCAAATGTGTGCCAACATATTTTATGGACATAATTTTGTTATATCGACTTAACATGTCGATTGAATCATTTACCTAACCGAAAGTTTTCAAGATAAATTATAATAAATACTAGCAGTTTTACGTTTCACCCGCATCAGCATCTATACGAGTCCTTGATGAAATATAGTCTTTATGTTTTTTTGTATGAAAAGCGCCCGCATAAGGCCTGAAAGTGTTCAGGCCACCCGCGTCCGCTCAGCGCACACCACGTGCCTCTTCCATCACTCGCTTTGCAATGGGGAAGAAAACGAAAAGCTCTTAATAGATGTCGCTTCATACGCTTGACCCATAACAAACTGTCAAATGAACAAGTTGTTACCGAAATTGCTTGTTCAGTGTTCTTTTTTGCGGTAAATCTATATAATATTTTATTTTTCTGTATCAAAATGTTGAAAATGTGGACCGTATTAAGTACATCCACACTTTAACAAGTGTACGTATATCCACAGAATAAGTAATAGTACCGGAAACAACTGTGGTATCTATTTTCTATAAAACTTATGACTACGCAATGACGAATATGTAATTTTTTCTATAAAAATCACTATTAAATTAACTTTTACTATGGTATTTGACAGTTGTTATGGGTCAAGCGTAATCAGTTCCTCTTGTGAAAAGAGTTGGCAGTTTCTACCCCATTTGTTGTACACAATTTGAGTCTTGTTTTACATCTCGACATCTCGGAGGTGCTTTGAGCTGGCGCGTATTGTCGGAACGTGGCTTAAGGCAGTTTCAGCGCGTAATTGCGTAAATTTCGATACCAATACAATGTAGTAACTTCGTATGTTCTAACGAAACGAACACAATCAGATTAAGCCTAGCTCAGCGAATGGGGCACAGTTCATGTATTGATTATAGCCAATAGGCCACCGCAATTGGTCACTGTATGACATCATCAATGACGTCACTAAGCCCGTTTGAAGGATTGCTAGAGTATCTCTATTGTTTTATTATGGTGCGTACAGATTGCTGTAATGGAACTTGTAATGTAACATTCTGCGCACCACACGTGCAAATACGCAACGTGCGCAGAATGTTACATTACTAGCAATCTGTACGCACCATTACGTGACTTTCTTGTATGGTGTAGATTTACTTTGTTATTTTATGTGTTACCTAATTCGAAACGGATTCTCGTAATATTTTAAAAGCTTGATTAGAAGCAAGTTTATGTTTATGAGCACTATTATGTGATGCTGATATAAATAACATCTAGTTATTATATCACCTACATTGGCCCTTTGCAGCACTTCAGTATTCCTTACGCGGTCAGACCATCGAAGGTGAAGTATTTTCCAGGTAATAATAATAATAAATAATATTTCTGACACTCACACAACATTATCTAGCCCAAATTAAGTTTCTTAAAGAACTTGTGTTATGGATACTAGGTAACTGATATACTTAAGAAATATATAAACATACATATTGAATAAATACATATTTTTTATTAGAATAAACTTAAATAAACATATAAACATCCATGACCTGACGACTAATATCTGTTTTCATCACACAAATATCCGCCGCGCCGCCGGGATTCGAAGCCAGTACCTCTGGCATAGAAGGCAATGTATGTTACCGCTACACCAGCCGGTCGTCAAAATATTCCTGTATAACGAGTTTATTATAGGTTTTACTAAGTTTGTTACAACTTAGACTGTAGGTCTAACAAATAGAACACACAGGTGGCAAAGATATAACGGGCTATTATTGACATTATTTTATCGCCTCTTTTGGTACTCTTACATTTTGTTCTACTTAGATTGTAATCTTGTAAGTGCACCCTACTGACATTGTAGAAGATCGTGATTCCGTGAAGGGTTGACTTAGAAGAATAGCCCTACCGCATAAGCATGTCGTGCGAGGCAACTAATCCCAGTGACCCACGCCATGCTTGGTGGTAGGACTAGAGTTGCCGACCATACTGTTAATAACAGTATTATACTCTTTACTATTGAACAAAAATAAAGCATACAAAATACTGTTTTCAGCATAAAATGCTAAATAATTAATGTTTAAATTAATAATTTGTGCGAGAAGCGCATAAAATATGTGTTTTAATACTAGTTTATGCAACTGTCATATAAAAGAGGGTATGTAAACATGAGTGTAGTTTTTTGAACCGAGCCGCAGGCGAGTTTCAAAATAAGATTACACGAGTGTTTTAATACCTAATTATATGCAGTTGCATACACTACTTTATTTAATCTCATGGTATGGTTATTTAGTATTATCGGTATTGCTAGACATTTTTGCTACTAAAGTTTTATTCAACAAAATATTACTCAATTTCGTATGTACGAAATAGCGTTAAAATGGAAAACGCCTGTTATTGGTTTATGGCTCGGAGCCGGCACGCATGCGCGTTGCGCGCGCAGCGCGCTAATCACAGATAATGTATTAATTGATAATGTGATAATTGAATTGAAACCTCCTTGGATGGGACACATTGTACTTTTATAATTAAAAAATTGTTTTAAAGCATTGCTTTGTAAAGCTTTAATTTACTTTTTTAATTTTCTTATAGAAGTATGTAAATAAAATATGCCAATAAAAGTCTGTATTTCATTTCATAATTAGAACACTACCGAATGAGATTATATAAAGATTATTTAAATAATCAACGAATGCAGAGCATTAAAAAAACCGACTTCACGACAAAACTTTGGCTGAGTTATAATGTTATCAACGTAAATATAATGTTATCAACGTAAACGTTATGCTTGGTGGTAGGATCCCTTCTGGGTCCGCCTGGCTAGCGACCACCCTTTATATAAAGTCTGCCGCCAAATGTTACCGCTCCGGCGGTAATGTGTTCCGGCAATATAGTGTAAAGAGCCAGTTCCTTCCTAAACCCGTGTGCTTTCATCTTCGACCTCATCGTCACTTACCATCAGGTGAGATTGAGGTCAAACGCGGGTTTAGTCACTTATAAAAAAAAAAAAAAACATTCTCCGAAATCATACATATTTTTTCAGAACTTTGAAATTTTCAATGAAGTACTCAAACCGATTTTGATGAAATTTATATGGGACAAACTATGAAGTATTCTATATTATATGTTCCGGCAATATTTTATGAAGAGCCAGTTATTGTCTAAGCTCGTGTGCTTTCTTCTTCGACCTCATCTTTACTTACCATCAGGTGAGATTGAGGTTAAGCCCGGGATTAGTTTATTATAAAAATGCTATATAAAAATATAGATTTGTCTTACCGCATTGCTGACATTGATGTCCACTCCCTGCTCCAACAAGCTGATGATCTTGTCTATTTGACCAGCACGGGCCGCTCGCAGGAAGGCCGTGCTGGCATCCGCCTGAAACAAACGAAATTATTAGTTAAATAAAAGTTTTAATAAACCATAAGTATGGTGTGGAAACAAGAGTGATTATAGCCCTGCCGTACCTAGATAAGAAGGGCCAATGCTGCGTCATGTGTGTCTACGCGAGTGTTCATACAAAACTGCTACATCCATACCGTACACGGCTACGACACGGACGTACGGCACTCGCTACGCGCGCGTGATACGTCGCTAGCTCCCGCGATAACTCACGCCCTTACATACAGGGTTGATTTTAGTCACCAGCCAAATTTAAATTTTAGTTTCTTTGATACGATATAAACGTACCTGTATATTTATTTTAGCATAGCTCCGTACAAAAAATTGAAAAATAGAACCACAAACTTTTAAAAAAATTGTCGCTGGTGATGAACATAGCTACTAAGATGCGGCATTTCATTGATTATACCAAAGATTTAAATCCATTATACTACGACGTAGTACTAAAAGATGTTTTGTAATAGCGCGTAGTCACCTTTATTTTAATAGAAATTTAGAGTGACCATGCCTTGGTTAATATGTTAGCGAATATATTAATTTCCTTGTAAAAAAATAAATACTTTATTTTTGCAAAAATCGTTTCTATAAGTGATACTTAACATGTAAAAAAAATTTGGCCAGTGACTGCAAATGAACCCTGTATATAGTCCGTTTTACAGGATACGTTTTTTTTCCTCAATGGCGCATGGAGTTGTATAAGCGATTTCACAAATGGCACAGTATTCAGTATACGTATTAACCATACAAAAACGTATCCAGTAAAACGGACCACACAGATAAAAATTATGTGATTTTACATGCAAAAAAAGTACATAAACCTGTAGAATGTACCAAAAACAGCTGTAAATTGCAGTAAGTTGTGGAAAAGAAAATAATTTTCGGTAATTTTACAGATTTTTAATATTTTTATGTAATTATACCTAAAACGTGTATAGTGACAGAACAATTTGTATTTTTACACATGGCCTGGGATTATTACAGAAGCAATACATAAAAAATGTGTAAATATACTTTAAAAAGGTATAAAATTGCCGAAATATACGTGAATTTCCATAAATTATAGAAAAAATACACAATTATGTAATGTAAAATTACATCTCTCATGTAAAACTACATCAACATTTAATATTACATAAATGTTTGGGCAACGAGAGTTGCCCAAGCTTTTATGTAATTTTCACTAAAAATTTTTAACAGTGAACGGGCTGTTACATCGTTTTTCGATTTTAATCCAAACAGTAAGAGGTTAGGTATTCCATTGACACGACTGTACAAGCACATTATTGAAATTTTACTAGCGAAATTGTGTCACGCTTGCCACTTGCGCTTCAATTTAGTAATCATCATCATCATCACAACTCTTTGTAGTGAGCCCACTGCAGGGCATGAGTCTCTCCCCTGGGTGACGAGGAGGTATAGGCCATAATCCACCAAGCTGGCCCAGTGCTGGGTGGTGAATGCCAGAATTTTCAGGGTGCCAAAATGGCTTCTGACAAACCCTAACGACTACTGTATACAGCACCCGGGACCGACAGCTTAACGGGCCCTCCGAAGCACGGAAGTCGTCGTGAGAAATGAATGGTCGGCGGTCACCCTAGTACCGACCGCGCCGAACGTTGCTTAACCTGTGATATCGTATGATACACACAGTAACCACGGCGCCACGACGACTTCTAAAGTAATAGACGACTAATTATAGTGAACCACGCTTGGGGGTAGAATCCCGTCAGGGTTCGCCTGACCAGCGATGATAAACAAATAATTTATTAAATTTAGTTTTTTAAACGGATTCAATTTGGACGATGTCTAAAAGTACAAGAGATGTAAGCCACTTATGCTAAACCTTTGGTTGAATGTAAAATAGTTAACCTTAATAAAAGTAAATACATATTTCTGACATTCACACCAATTAAGTTCAAGTACTTGTTATAGAAAGGTACAGAATAAAGCAAAATAAAATTAAGGGCGCCCATTCCGTTCTTCCATACAAACTTAAGCCCCAAATTTTGATGTACCTAAGTATTACCAAATACCTATGCATTTTTTGTTTTTCTCGCCAATATTTAAGCTTGTTAGAAATCAGAGTAGTACCTACCAATAAACTGAATAGGTAAGTTATGAAATTATGTCCCATGCTTCAACTAGAACGTGGCTGCAACCATAAGGATAAATAATTAACATTGATAATTGGAAAATGTTAATTTATCATTATGAAGTCAATTTATCAGTTAGTTCAATAAGTTTATTTCATGCATGTAAATTAATTAAAAGTAATTTTATGACCCGTTCTCCAATGTTCTCCTTTCCACAATAAATATCAGCCTGCACTAAAAACTAAGTGAAAGGGCAAGACTTTAGCCACGGTAATATTATAAATAAACAGTCTTTCAACTTCATGCAAACGGATTACCGTGCTTTAGCGGAACCCAACAACCGAACCTGCTGTAACCCACAAAATGCAAAATGCTCAATAAAAAAAAATGATATGTGTGGATATTTGGATGTATATTTATATAAAAAATATATAAATATACCTACATCCAAATATCCTTGACTTGACGGCTAACACAGGACCGATCTTATAAAAGACAGCGTAATTACCACTTTACTTAGTAGGTAGGTACCTACTATGAAAATGTTTTTCTGTTATCTAATACCCAACACACAAATGCTAATTTAATGGATAGATAGCGCTACGTAAACAAAAGTTCAAGGCCGTGAAAAAAACGTACAGAAATACTTTTACATCTAATACTTTTGTTAGGGGTTAAAGTTATAACAACGAACACCTACATGATAATAATAATAACTCTTTATTGCCCACAAAACAAGTAGAAAAATAACATAAAAAATTGGACAATTTAGGGGGCCTTATCGCTGCAAGCGATTTCTACCATGCAACCCGTAACATACAAACATAAGTAGGTTTGGTTTTATTACGGTGGTGTTAAAAACACGTGGAGGAAAGAAAGGGGTATGTCTGGTTCGTAGAAATTTGCCTTCCCTAGTCTGCCTACCCCAAAGGGGGACAGGCATGAAGTTGTGTGTGTTTTGCGGTAACATTGTCTTCTCAAAACTCCAGTAGTCGCTGGTTCTATTCCCGCACAATGCAAATATATGTGTGCATGAACATATTTGTTTACATTGGTCTAGGTGTATTACCATATGTATGTACATATTTAAAAAATATATATAAGCATGTATATCCCTTGTCTAGTAAGTATCTATAATCAAGAACTGCATACCGGTATGAATTTCTGTACATTTTTTTTCTGTATGACGTCATACCGTTAAATTAGGTGTCTTTATAAATAACAGTACAGGAATTCATAATACGTGTACCTTTTTTATTATTGTAGCATAACTGATTTTTTCTTCAGTTAACTGAAATTTTCCCGTATTAATATAAATATTGATATTAAAATTTATTGTTAAATAACTGTAGAATGTTCGATAGTTAAGTTGCAAGCCTATGAAGCGTAGGGACATATGCTGACCTATACATTTCGGTACAGAAATTAATCCAGTATACATTATTTGGGTACTGAAATTTTACAAGTACTACCTATCTATTTAAAAAAAATATACCGATATGCAGTCCCTGTCTATAACACAAGCATAATACCTTACTTTAGCGCTAAATGTCCTGCAATTATTTTAAAAGAACATATTTTATCAGTATATATAAAACTGTTCCGTTACTGTCTGAGTGACTGAGTGACTGAGGTACTGAGTGACTGAGTGACTGACAGACAACGTACAGCCGTAACTACTGGGCGCAGAGAGTTGAAATTTGGAACATACATTCTTTAGAGGATGTAGAGGTGCACTAAGGAAGGAATTCCCGAAATTCCCACGGGAACGGGAAATATAGGACTTTTTAGTTTGTATGAAAAATCTTATTCCTTGAGGGCACCGATGTGAAACTTGGTGTAAAGGTTTTTTAATGTGTGTCTGGTTGTGTTATGAAACGAATTCCCGAAATTCCCACGGGATCGGGAAATATATGATGTTTTAGTTTGTATGAAAAAATCCCATCCCTTGAGTGCACGGATGTGATAGGTACTTGATATAAAGGTTCCTCAATAAGTGTCTGTTTGTATTATGGAAGGAATTCCCGAAATTCCCACGGGAAGGGGTTGGACTTTTTAGTTTGTATGAAAAATCTTATTCCTTGACAATATGGATGTGATACTTGGCATGAAGGTTCTTCAAAGAGTGACTGGTTGTGCTACGAAAAAAATACCCAAAATTCCCACGGGCACGGGAAATATATGATTTTTAGTTTGTATGAAAAAAACTTATTCCTTGTGTTCATGGGTGTGATACTTGGTATAAAGGTTCTTTCAGTGGGTGTCTGGTTGTATAGTTTCTGAAATTTCCACGAGAAGGGTAGTTAAGCGCATACGAAGTTGCGCGATAAAGCTAGTTTATATATAAAAAACCTATTGTCGCAAAATGGAAACAAGAATAAAAGCACAACATAGAAGCTTTTAACAAAGTTAACTGTTATAGTCACGCTACGATAGTAAAACTGAATATAAAACTGTTAGATGTAAACCGAGGTTTATGGCTTGCAAGAGACGATTTAACGGTTGTTATAGTAGTCCCTTGATGACATAGAAATACCATCTTAGTTTTACTTAATATGTATTCATCTACTTTGTAAACATCTATATAATAGTTGTATGTAGATTATTCAAGTCGCTTCAACCTGCGTGATTTATGTGTCTTAATCGCTTATGCGTTTTATAAGTGCCATTAAGGTAAATTTTTACTTACAAACGATAGTTTTTAATCATCTAATTCCAAATAAAATGAATGATCTTATTTCGACAAGTAATTTTTTGAAATAATACCTATGAGGATTAACAGCCTAAGGAAGATTTTCATCAAGAAATCCCTAGGGGATAAACGCAAGCAGGTAAAGTCACGTTAAGCTGTTAAACCTTAAATCGGAGAAAAATATTATGTATGTTTAAATCAAAGTGGGTATAATAAACTACTCGTAGTATCCTCACGCAGTTTCACTTTTAACTTTATAGTTAAATATATAGTAGTAAAAACGGATATAAAGCTGCTAGATGTAAACGGAGGTTTATAGCTCGCATATTACGATTTAAAGATGGTTCTAGAGGTGCCTTGGTTAAATGTTGACGGAACGAATCACTTAACCATAATTTTTTTTTTTAAGTTTTATTCATCTTAGGAATTTCATAAAACACTTGATGAAGTCAGTCATCACATACTTCGGCTTTAACTAGTTGTTGATAGTTGTTAAGTAAGATATTACAGTAGACCAAGAGACAAAAAAAGCCGGCGGAAAAAAACTCTTGGCACTCTTTTTCAGTCAGAATTATCAAATTAATACAAATAGGTACCTACAGTACAAATTGACTGTGACATGAAAAAAAAACAAACACAAGACAGCTAATTGTGAGAGCCAATGTCATGCTACAACCAAATTGCTTACATAGTAGGTGCAATGAGCTATGGATGCACAATACGAACATGACAAACTGGGACCAGAGTATTTGAACAAGAATGGAATAAAATAGTCATAGTATCATTAGCAATAAGTAGGTTTACAATATTTACGTTTAAATACTAAAACAAAACAGCCGTCCTAGTTTCTCTGCTACTTACATACAGTGGCACAACATTAACAAGTTCACTGGACAATCGTGAACTTATCACCCCCTATCTATGGGGTGGGTGACGTCATTGGTAACAATAGCGATAGATACGGGGGTGAGCGCTCGGTTTACGATCCCCTTGCAGGGGTAACTTACACGAGATAACGTTTCCAGAGATTGATTCTATCGGGTTTATTTGGAAAGAGAGAGAGTTTGATTTTTTGAGTAATAGTTGATAAATTAAGTTCATCAATCAAGCAATTTTTTAATGGAATAGCTTGTTCAAAATTATAATAAAAAAACGAACACCCCCTAAAACTTCTTCGTTAAAACTGCCTTTTTATGAATAAATAGCTGACCCGGCAAACGTTGCTTTGCCATTAAAAAAGAAAAATAGATGTTGGCCGATTCTCATAGATACCGGATAAGCACAAAAAATTTCATCAAAATCGGTCAAGCCGTTTCGGAGGACTATGCAACGAAAACTGTGACACGAGAATTTTATAATGTTTATTTTTAAGACAAAGCATATAAGAATACTACAATTAACCATTTTTTATTACGATATTTCAAAACAAGTAGTCGGGAATTTAGAAATTCTGTTCTGAGTTCTGTGTGAGCAGCATTTTAATACATTTCTATATATTTTACAACAATAAACAACAACAAAAATGTAATCTGTCAGCTGAAATTTCAAAGAATTGTTTATCGTTTGTCTTCTCCTTTAAACATTTTACTCCAAGTTCCCCAGTATCGCCATATAGTCTGGCTAGTAAAAGTAGCAAATGAAAAAATCTGGCCAATTTAAAAATATCCCATCATGGTAACCCCACATAGGACGACACATGTGGATTAAACAAACATGATACTTGATTAATTTCATAATAAAATAATCGTAAAATTTAACAATATTGGTACTGTCCTACTTTTTGATGAGAAGTATATAATTAAAATTATAGGCAACTAGTATCAATCAGGCTTAAAAACAAAATACAATAATAATTTTTGTTCACTGTTATCAAAATCTGAATTCTTTATGGAATTAATCGCCAGAGTCACTTTCCTGCATTGGTTATGAAACTATCAATTTTTTTTATCCATTTTCAAATGTGAAAATTCCGAAACCAGAATAAGTTGCCATATAAAAAGTTTGCAAAAACCCCCCTTGTCTACTTTCGTTAGCAGGCTCTTGCGTCAATATTTTTTTTCCCTTTTTGCCATCAAATCCTGTTAGACCTATAATACCTATTTTCAATAACTTTCACTACTATTTTATCAATGCCCTTATCTGCTTGCCACGTATCCTAAGAACCAGTACTCTGATTCTCTTCTCTCTTTTTCCAAGGAAAATCTAAAAACATAACTCTCCATGTCAACTCAGCTGATATTAAGAAAGCTCTTCAAATTTGAAATTACACAACTCCGAACGAGAGCGGAATGCTAATGAGCTTCGAATACCATTTCACTTTTGATAACATTTGAAAAAAAATATTTTCTGGCTTCTTTCGGTTGTATTTTCAAGATTCTTGGTCAACGTCTCAAAGACGCTTCATTGCATAGGGCGGGAAATCGATATATTTTAAGTACTTACCATTTTTGCCGTCTATCATATGAAAAACTGGTAAGGGGCACAGGGGCAGGTCTGATGTTTCGGAAGCCTATAGCGGTCATTCTATCCCGTACCGTAATTCAAAGAGGTAACTCAAGAATCAGAACTTCGAATTCACTGAGGTGCCGCTTTTACCCCTATGACACGATAGCAGCGTAAGTAGCTACATTTATATGTTTGTCGATTGACGACTTGCTAGCAGTCATTTTGAGATGAATCCATGATATCGTCATACCATGTTGTCATGGTAATATCTAGCAAGCTTTGAAAGGCTTTTCGTAAAATACACATAAAAAAATTATAAGGCGCGCGACATTTCGAAATTAAAGGACGTGATAGTTTGAGATCATACATGAAGGGAAAAAATAAAATAATATAAAATCCCCAGACAATCAAACTAACTACATGGTCCCAAACTAAGCAGAGCTAGGGGGGAACCTAGAACACAGGGTGTAACTTGAGGGGTGGATCAAAAGCTTCCCGAAGATACCCACCAAAATAACCCCATGTAAGTTCAGCAATATTTGGTGGTTCTGGAAATATTTGCTCATAGATTTTATGATTTATTTGAAAAAATCAGATTCTCGGAGAAAATTCAAAAAAGCAGCCTAGTTACTTGGTCTACGGTTGTGATTTTTGGTGTACCTAAGTTTAGCTTAATAGTAGACCTTTAAAATCATCTAACCACTGTAAGTCATGGCCTTTTACAGATGGAAATAATTATGAAACAGATCGATTTTTTCAGAAAAACCAGATAGAACATAAGCTTTGAGGGTTCGTAGAAAAATAAAGTTACATAACTTTTTTTTCTAGAACCTATCTTAAAAACTACTAGTGTTAATGTTAAATAATGTCTGAATTGCCAAACATAACGACAACACTAAGAAAAATGTGCTCTATAAAAGAAGTACCTAACTATTTCCATTTACGCAGCGCTATCTTATTTCGAGAATCGCTACTTGAAAAGCCTTTTGTTCAGACTAATATTATCTGTTCTTATTATTCATGAACTTAAAGGCGTTTTATGCACAAAGAAAAGCAATAAATGAAATATAATTGTGTTGTTATGTCACAGGCCGTGGTTTGCATCACGTGTTGGTATTGCTTCAGGAACTGACTTAATCTACATATAACTTTTCCATAACTCGTTAGTCATCGTCTGCCCTTATGTGTACACTCCGTGTTCTTTTTGTCTACTACTGTATAGACCCTCCACCGCCAATGCAAGGCTGTGGAAAATTAACGTTTAAATATTCTCTAAAGTTTCGAGCATAGTGGCATGATGCTCCATCGCATTGAAAAAATATGCTGCGGCGAACTGCCAAGTTAATTTCCTCGAATATTTGGTGTAAATTATTTTGCAGAAACTACAAATATGCTGGTCTGTTTAATCTTGTTGGCGAATTCAACCGCCAACACAATCATTTGTTCCTAAATACACCATGTACGTGTTTCCTTGAGCTATGCCAGAACTATCATACATTTCCGCATAATCACGCGGAGTGTGTGGCATGGTTCTGTGGCAGAAATGAAGATACTTAACTAATATCAGAGTGCGGTGATCGTGCAAAGATTTCGTTCCGAGGTAATCACAATCCAATTTACTTAACGAGTCCTTTAAAATAGACAAGTTTGCAGAATTGAGCAAAACACAGTAGAATACAAAGAGAATACGGAGTTTGCTCATAAGGGCAGACGATAAACGATTAAAGAGTAATGCAAAAATTATAGATAAAGTGTTTATTAGTAGTAAAAAAAAAGACGTGTTGCACTCGGAGACTGCCGCGGTAAAGCTATTGCATAGCATTTTTTATCAACTTATGCAATTATAATTATTTATTTATTTTATTAATGCAGTAATGTTTGATCTAATATGAAGTTCCACAAGTTCCTAGTAGATGGAGCTGATTGTTTATTAAAGCCCGCATGTAAAGTTGTGAAATCAAAGTATCACCGCTGTGCCGGTCGGAGTGGGGGGTGTTAGGTTTTTTTCGTCACGGAATTTCTGGATTCGGTCCCCACGCTCAAGGCCCGCGATAGAAGCTATGCAATAGCTTAAAAAACTGTTTATTTATTTTTATTTATAGGGAATTCTTTATTTATATTTTATTTATTTATTAAAAAAATCAAGTACCTACTTCTTCTATACCATAATTATGATCAGAATCGAGTACAGAGTACTCTCCTTCAATATCTTAAATTTATCACCCTGTATAATTGAGAATACTTAAGTTAACTAGAAAATTGCGTTTCTCCTAAAGTTCTACAGTAAATCCCAATGTTATCAAAAAAAACTTGCAAGAACTCCCGAGCAACCCCTAAACTATTCTCATTTGTCATAAAATAAACAAATCTATCCACTGTGTGCACCGCCGGGGGGTAGCCACCCCTACTCGTAGGGTGTCACGTAATTGCTCGCGTGCACTTCTGTAGAATACATGCAATTGTGAAATGAGGGTAGTTTTTTATATAATAAATAAAAAAAAAAGAAATTAAAATCTAAGTATGACGTGTGTAGTCATTTTTTGACTGTGTAGGACTATTGCTTTAATTGACTTTGCCATTGGTAGTTTTATTTTCGATTCTCAATTGAGTCGATTTTGGTTTTTTGAGCTTATTAAAACAGAAGAAATTAGTACCTAGAAAACGAGGTAAAATTTTGTTTGATATCCCACTTCTCAAAAGCTATTAAAAAAGTTAAGGCTTTTTTGCACAGAAATTCTTACTGGATCCTCTATAACCCTTAACTGTTAATTTGTTAATGTGATATCTTTTACACTTATGAAGAAAAAATATCGTATTTTACAGCACATTTTTTTACACAATGTAGTTAAGAATATTCTTTTCAATCTGATGGTCTAAGTTCAATGTATTATATGGCATAGGTATGTAATCTTTAAGGAACGAAATAAAACTATTTATCACAGCTATTTTAATACTAATATTTACGAGTAATATTAATTTAGTATTTTTAATTTAAAAATACTAAATCAATAACAGTACCAACCACAGAATCTTAACCCTTCAGAAAATACAGAACCGCACATTTCTCAACCCAGTGCATTCGAAACTCCAGATTCACGCTTGACTGATTCTCGTTTGTACAGACAACAAAAAAAGTTCAAAAGGTAGACAAACTAAAAATTTATTTGTTTGAAGGAGCTCTGTAATTACTGTGTCGTTTGATAAATTAAGTCGTAACGAAGGACATAGAGGTTTTATTGGACTGACCCCCTGTCACTGCAATAGTCTCTCTCCATCATTATCCTCCAAAGTCAAACGTGACATCAGATGGTCTTATAAACTAGGGATTTTATTATTTATAATTATGATTAAATTGACCCTGCTAGGAATAAAACATTGGACACAGACAAAGACAGAGATAGCGTTTCAGCAGTGCTAGCACGGATCTTTTGTCGATCGTAAGTTTACGAATGCTCGTATAGTATGGAGTCGGTTGCAAGTTTTTAGTAACAATGTAATTTTTTATTTTACAGTTATTTAAGAGTAGAACCTGTTAACAAACATTCAAAATTAACAAGGAACACATTTATTTAAGCTGACCGTGCGGCAATGGATAGATTTCAATTATTGCTTGCAAAACCGTCTCCATACTATACGAGCATTCGTAAACTTACGATCGACAAAAGATCCGTGCTAGCACTGCAGGCATTAAAATGAAATAAAAATATGTTTTTTTATGAATCTTTCTAGTAATACGAGTAATATAAATGCAAATGCTTCGATATGCATGTATGTTTGTTCCTCAATCATGGAGGAACAGCTCAACGTATTTGGATGAAACTTTACATGGTAACAGGATATAGTCTGAAATAGCACATAGGATACTTTTTAACTCGAAGAATGACGTTTCAAGTAATGATTACTTCGGCGCGAACGAAGTCGCGGGCAACAGCTAGTATTCAATAAAGCAAATAAAGGGTAAAACATAAAAACCTACCCCTAAAAGTCAAACTTACACCCACTTAGTGCTTAAGTACTAGCTTTATTTCGAAGTTAGTAAAGTACTCTCAACTTTAGTCATGATCCTTACACTACTTGAATTTGCAGTCACACGTCAAACACATTCATAAAATATTAAAAACCGATCTTATTTCCTATGCAAAAAGAGCTAGAATACTAACGTAGAATTCACGATGTGCTGTTAATTGTACCTAGTATTGATCAATTAGAGTAGCTAGTAGTTAGAAGTATGAGATGGAAATACTTGAGTTTTAATGAACACTGGTGAAATACAAGTCAAGAGATATTTGAAAAGGAAATTCATTCCTAATTCGAATTACCTACGGGAGTAACAGAAAAAAAAAGAAAACTTAGTCGAAATTGGAACTGAAGAGAACACCTTTTTTATTTTTTTATGAGTGCCAACAAAGGAGTAGGTATTGGATTTATTAGAAGTGTTGTATCATACGGGCCCATGAACATCTTTTATTATCATTATATAGATAATAAAAGATGTTCATGATGAGTTACCCAAGGCTACAGCTGAAAAAGCCTAGCATTTCTATAGTTTCATTTCGTAATTCAATTCTTTATATGAAACACTGCTGTACCTACGTGTTTCAGTAATAAATAAATTTTATCTAGCTCAACTTTTTTTTAGATTAATTTTGTAGAAGTATTCGACGAATAAATAATTTTTGAAAAATTGTTCTGAATTTGTATGAATAGTACATTTATAATTTTGATACCGAAGGTATTAAGAAATCTCTCCGTTTACGAAAAGTTTTTTCTAAAACAAATGAAACCGACAGCAGCGCTGAGATCGTTTTTGTTGACAAAGTATACTTACATCCAGACAGTTGTACAAAGACGTGGACAAATGAGCGGGGTGCTAACAAAGGCACCCTTCAGTAAAGTCGAATAAACCAACGCAAACGTCTAGACTGTGGAGCTTAACAACTTTGAAGAAAATGAACGGCGTTCTTTTTTTTAGTTTTTGATCTGTACCTATGGTATATTGAAAGAAGAAAATGCAAGGTGTTCTTTTTTTAAATATTATGATAGGTAGGATTACATGTTGAGAAAAGTTGATTGGCTTGCTTCATTTTAAACTAGCCGTTTCGAGTTGTTTAACCTGCGTAGCTTTCGACAAAAAAATCATTTTTAAACAAATGTCGAAAAACAAAAGTTTCGAATAAAAAAATCCCACTTAATTCGGTTCATCTGTTTGTATATATAGTCCGACAAGGATCTTTTGGCGCGTGGCAAAACTTGGAACTAACCATCGCACCGTCTTGGGAAATGTCACTGGGGAATTTAATATTAAGATGCCACGCCAAAAATAACAAAATGTGGATTTACTTATTGTAGTTATAAAAGTGATGAAGTTGTTTTCAGAAAGAAATAAGTACAATTTAACGTGCCAATAACTCCATTTGTAAGAGTAAAGAAGCAAGTTACCTCTGCAATGTTTACATATTGCCATACTTTAAAAAATATATTCTAGAATATAATTTATTTTAGTTTGAAAATTTCAATAAAAAATTATGATTTCACGAGAAGTGTCTCTTTAGAATGACGGTATGAAAAGTGAAGAAAGATAAGCAGATTTAACACAAACGTTTCAAAATACGAGCATTACTAGATACTATATTATATATACCTAGCTTTATAGCGATATTGTACCTTTCAAAACTGTTTTTGTTCTAATCTTTTCCTTTTATTATTTTGTAAGTGTGCAATGAAGTATAAATAAATACAAGCAGGAACCTACTAAAGAAAGTAGTGATGAGGAAGATGACGAGGAAAACAATTTATCATAAAAACATGAGTTAAATTTCAGGTTTCTTTATGTTTTAATATATTTTGTGGCTTCATCTTCTATTTATATCTTCCACCCTGTGTTTTTATACCCATAACGTTTTTCTCAAAGTTTACGCGACTTGCCTTTTGCAGTACATAAAATTAAATTAAATGTCTTTTTTCAAACATGAAAAAAACTAAACGTTTATGCATTCATATTTTTCCCTGAAAATAGGGAAATGTTACTGAATAGTAACACTTATTACCCTCACGCCCCCCCTGACCAAGCGCCAAAAAAGCCATGTCGGACTGTAGGCAATGATTTAATAGAATGAACACATAAACTTTCTTTTGACAGCTGTCAAACTAATAACTTTGCTATTTTGCGCAAAAGTAAGATACAAAGACAACAGCTGCTATTATTTTTAGTTCGTTTGAAAACATTGAAAAAAGGTGAGAATAGCTTGCTTCATTCAAGCCATCACCGACACGATACAATAAAGATACCTACAAAAAAAAACATACGCACGAATAGAGAACATCCTTTTCTCTGCTAAAATCTGCTAACTAAGTTTCATCATCATCATCATCATCATCACAACTCCGTGTAATGAGCCCACTGCAGGGCATGAGTCTCTCCTCTGGGTGACGAGGAGGTTTAGGCCGTAATCCACCAAGCTGGCCCAGTGCTGGGTGGTGGATGTCAGAATTTTCAGGGTGCCGATATGGCTTCTGACAAACCCTAACGACTACTGTATACACGTATACAGCACCCGGGACCGACAGCTTAACGTGCCCTCCGAAGCACGGAAGTCGCCGTGAGAAACGAATGGTCGGCGGTCACCCATCCAAGTACCGACCGCGCCGAACGTTGCTTAACCTGTGATATCGTAAGATACACACAGTAACCACGGCGCCACGACGACTTCTCTCGACGTTTGTTTATAGCTAATTCTCAACATCTGTAAACTTAATAACCACCAAAACATATTCATTGATAAAATAACTTAACAGGGTAATTACCCTAGCACGTGGCACATAAAATCTTCTCCCCGTAAAAGGGTCGTATTAACGTAATAAAATTATTAATAAACTCGTAAATGGGTCATTCAAGCCAGTTTGTGGTCCATAACTGGGATATTAATTTAGAATGCCTAAGTATTGATCTCGGTCTGGAAATACTTATATTGAATGACCTCGTTTCTCTCAGACTGGTTATCTGTTGTAGGCAATATTGTCTTTAATATATGATAAATTTAATATTAAAGAAGGTGTCAGAGATAGCGATACTTTAGCAATATTGAGATGTGTAAAACTTGGTGGTAACGGAAGTTACAGGGCTATAGAGAGCACTAAACGCAATTAACGATTGTTTTCCAATTCCATAACTGCCGTTATTGGTAAGTGTCTTTTAACCCTTTACCCGCCAGACTCTATATCAGTTGTCGTGCTCCCAGCGCCAAGCACAGTAAATCTAAAAATAAATAACTACAACAAAAAAGGGATGTTCAATGGTAGATCGATATACCCGTTCCAGCTTAGCACGATTCATATTCAATCTTAATAGTTTCAGCTGTTTAAGCTTGAAGAGGTAACAGACAAATAGATAGAAAGAGGAACTTTGATATTAAATTTCTAATAGTATGTATTTCGGTAACCAAAGGAAACAAAAATCGTTTAAAAGATTGGAGATTTTTGGAATGGACTCGAAAATAATTGTCGGTTATATCCGACCGTGGCGGTTAAAGGGTTTAGACACTTAGACACGTTTTAAGACACTTTGGCAGTTAAAAAACATAGCTGCTTCCAATATGTACATCGAAAGCAGTGTCATTAAACTTAGTGTTTTAACTCAATATTTTATCCCGAAATTCCCACGGGATCAAAAGTTACGCGGGTAAAACCGCGCGCGGTGGCTAGTTATGTCTATATCTCGTAAAATTCACGCTTTTTTTGTATAGAATTTTATTTTTATTAAATATTGAATCAATAGTTAAATAATATTCACTGAGGTTTTGTGTTACTGTAAAACTTATTCAAGTTCATCATCCCAATAAGCTTATTTAACGTTTTTTGGCAGTAAGTGCAAATATTCTTTTAATAATAAGATACCATAAAAGACATCAGATTTTTGACTCACAAAATCATTCAAATAAGAGCTATTACAAAACATACTCCGACAGACTTGCCCAATAGCACTATCATATTTTTTTTCGTTGGCTGGCACTTTGACCTTTGGGAGACAACGTTACTTTTTTGACTTAGTTTGTGTCCACGTCCGTGTTTGTGTCCTGTCTATGTCCACATTCTCTCTTTTCTCCCTCACCTCTTTAGCTACGTGTATCCCTTCTTCCATCTTTACCTCGAAATCTATGTCTAACGTTTCTATCTCGTTGCGTAGGTAATGTATAAACTAGCTGGCTATAAAAGTAGACTCCACAAAATTACTAACTCGTTCATGGGTGTACGCTTTTATAATAAAAGAAATAAAATCCCCAGACAATCACACCAACTACATAGCCCCAAAGTAAGCATAGCTTGTGTTATGGGAAACCATGAAGCGAAGTAGGGGGAACCTAGAATATAAATAGGTACATAAATAGATGGGTCAACCTCAACACCCAGACACGGAACTTTTTTCAACTTGTTCCGTGCGGGAATCGAACCCGCAACCACAGGCAGACAGGTTTACACTATCGCCAAAGTGGTCATCATAAAAAAAACATGATAAAATTCTAAAAATATTTAAGATTTACCCTCCGATAGTTTTAAGGAGACGGTAAAATAAGTGTTGCATGTCTATGGTAATAGTTATACTGTTGAAGGTTATTTTTATTTTCTTACAAAAATAAACTTGAAAGTTACACAAGACTTTCTAAATAATTATCAAGTTTACAATAAGTGGCCCCAAAGTAAGCATAGCTTGTGTTATGGGATACCATGTAGTGAACTAGGGGGGAACCTAGAATATAAATACATAAATAGATTAACTTAACACCCAGACGCGGAACATTTTTTTTTCTTGTTCCCTGCGGGAATCGAACCCGTGAGATAAATCGATTATCCACGTCATTACTCTGATTGTTACTAACTTACATCTGTAGTCTTTCTGAAAGAACAGCAGCCAACATGTCCGTTTGCAGTTTGCTCAAAAATTTTGCGATTTGTGCATGTATTTCACGAAACTTTACTTAGTTTTTTCAGTTCTTATAAATAATAGTTACGCAAGTGAAACGCGACGGCTAGTTTTTGAATAGGAATAAAAACTGGAGGAATATGCACACACATTTGATAATATGGTTGTTGAGTGAATATGGGTGTCGGTGTGTGAAGACTTAATTATGTGTTTGTGTGACTTCCTTTGTATGTGTGTGTGAAAACGTAATCTTTAAGTGTCGCTATTTTACTTAATAAAAAAAAACATCGATTGGCCTATCTATGTCCGTTTATTTAGAGTAATCTGTGGTTTATGTCCACCTGCCGGAGAAAGGCCTCCTCCAAAAGTTCAATACTAAACACATATTACCAGTAATTAAATAATTGTTGGAAAAGCTTATTCAACAGATGCCTTCATATGGTCCATAGTATGATTATAATATCATTAAGTCTAGTTTTTCGTATAGTTTGAGTCAAAACTTTTATACATTTTACTGGTTATTTTAATTTTCGAAGAGTAATCGAAAGACATTGCGTCTTATCAATGTAAAATATATTATGTTCCTCGTGCCTGGTTTCGCTACTGTATTATGGAGATGTGTAAATAGAGAAGAATGTTCAGCTTCTATTATAATTATTAAAAAAAAAGGAAAATTAAATAATACGCGAAAACCTCACATTTGTAAAAGCGATATTGTAAAAAATTAATTGCTTTAGTGAAACATGGATGTAACAAGGAGGTGTGCCGAAATCTAGGATCGGTACAATCAATTTTTGAAAATAAATTTGAAAAGTTAAAGACGAGGGGAGGACAATATGTACGAAGTTCCTTCCGATGAAGGTTATAAAAATACATTGTACAGGTCAAGAAAAAAATATTTAAACGTGGAAATTCTTAATTGTGTACATTTGAAAGATGCGGAAATACTGAAAACATTAGCTGAGGACTTCTTAGTTTGCAATGACGGTGACGAGGAAAAAAATTTTGATCTTTTGTTCCAAAATATCAAATATAATAGGGAAATAGTAAATGATTTTGATGCAGACGCAACATTCAAATGTTTTCCGAAACCCTTTTACCAGTTTGCATATAGATATAAAAATCAACAGTTTTATCAGTCAGCCTGTACCCTATTATTTACAGTTTATTGCCAAACAAAACTGAGGCAACTTATAAGTACATGTTTGCTTTCAACTAATCAAAGAAAAACTGGCAGTCAATATTTCATAATTTTAATCGGACTACGAGCGAGCCCAGATTAACGCAATAAAAAACGTTTTTCAAGGTGTTGTATCTGGTTGATTTCATCATTATTCCGATGCAATATGGAAAAAGAGCAAGGATATTAGGGCTTGATGAGAAGATAGAAATATAACCAGATGGTGCTCATATTTATCATTCTTACCAGCACATCACATACTAGAACGTGGTCGGAAATATTACAAGAGGGTCCGAATTCCCTCGAAATGGAACAATTTAAAATATATTTTGAGCGATAATGGCATTGTAATATACAACTTCTTAGTTGCGCTGCAGACGCATATCACACTACTAATTGTCTAGAGGGGTGGCACATAAGAGTTAATAGCCAAATACCCAGTTCTCCCAATATATTCCTATTCATAAAATGTTTAATGAAAGAAACTAAAAACTTTGATTATAAAATGTAAAATACAATTATTTTGTGCTTTGCGAAAAAATAGGCGAAATAAAGATATCGGTTTTGATTAAAAATATAAAGAATTGTTTATAGAACTGGACCGTGGCCATAAACATTAATACATTTTCTAAAAAAAATTGTGTACATACATAAGACTTAATATGTAATAATTATTACGAATATCTTTTTCTTTCACTTGAATGTAAGCTAGATTTAGTTATCTATAAGTCGGCGCGGCGAACCTTGATCCCTATGACACTGACAATAATTTCCACAACATAAACTTGTAGTGCCGTCACCATTACATTAGAATTATGAAAAATGAAAAATACCTATTGAAAGAAATTTGTAATCCAAAGTTCAGAGGTTTTGTTGGAGGTTGAGAATTTTAGAGGTTTTATGTTATTATGTTACAATAGAAAAAACAAATAGGTAGGTAGATGTTTGTTTTGAAACGGGAAATGGATGGATTTTATAAAGTGTCAACATTTTTTTGCCATTACTTATGGTGAAAATCTTATACAAAATGTGTTCAAATTGTTTCAGACAAGGTTGTGAATTTTTTAAAGACTATAATAATAATGTAAAACAAAATTTTTTTGGCAAATTAAATAATCATGAATCGGTTTATGAGGTAATTTTATTACAAAATGGATTCCCTTAAATGGCCATAATAAGGAGCCAACTTTCCAAAATGGACTTCATATAAATGAATCATGGTATTTATTTATTTCATAAATTTAATACATTAATATTTTATAGATTTATATAAGTTACGATTTTATTGAAAAAGAATCGGAATTCTGCTTACCGATGGTAAGAAATACCTCCATTATTCTTGTTATTTTTATGTGAATTTCTGCAACAATAAACAGCACAGCGAGGCATTGTTATTGTGAAATCGGGAATTTACGGCAATAACAATAACTTATAAATCAGTGCGATGCAATAAGGGAAGAAAACTGTTCGATGCTATCTAGTGAGTGTCCTCAGTCCTGTGAAGCGAACGATGGCCGTTTTTACAGTGCGTTTCGTTCACTGGCTGGTTTGGTTTTTACCAACACCGTTGTTGACATCCGGTGTCAGTTCACATCGTTGGCACCGCTGGCCATTGATTGTACATCGGAAGTTGCCAAAAAAACGACAAGCAAAAACATACCTTATAAAATCAAACCAAAGAACATTATCGAGTAACCGTTGTTGGCCGTTGTTGAATATCGGATTGACAAGCAAAAACGTGCCTTATGAGTATGACATAGCACCAAAGAATTATTTCCGAGTAACATCGCAGCGTTAACTCGCTCACGATGTTGGTTACAACGTGTGTGGTGCCAACATAACGAATGAAATATTTTCGGCGAAACCAAAAGCACACCACCGATATATAATTTCTAGAAACGGCAATTACTTGATAAGTAGACTACCAAACTATGAATTCACGATGGAAAGTGTCGAATGATTATGAGTGTAGGTACTTATGCCTCAATTATTATAATGAATACTCTATTGAGTTATTTAAAATAACTTATTTTCTTTGTTTAGGTAAAAATAAAATATATTTCAAGTCATTAATTTATTTAAAGATTTTGATGCATAAGTAGATCTTTCATAATTATTATGAATTATAATTTTAACACGCATTTACTAATCATTGTGTAATAAAACAGCAGTCTTTATTAAATTATTAGATTGATATCAAATCTCTTCCATTTAAGTTTATGACATTAGTTCGATATGCAATGACTTCATTCCATCCAACAACGGTGCAACAACACCGTTTGTACCAACGACCATCGTTAACGACATCGGTGACAAACATCGTTTAAACGGTGACACCAACATCGGCTGATATAGGTGGCGGTGTCGACATCGTTGGCGAAAACAACGTTGTCAACAACGGATGATGATTGAGAAACAATGATGTACATCGATGCCGAAAAATACCGCCAACGCCCATGTCTAGTCCTGTGTCATGACAGAAGGTGCTTTGGCTTTCACAGTTGTTTCACCTCTGAAGTTTATTATCTCTATGGTAGCCCTACTGTCCAGTTTCCCTGAAAGTTTTCTCAACAGTTTATGTGAATTTTTCTATTATTTTTGTGTTAAATTTAATTTGTATCATGCCGAAAAGGATTCAAAGTAATAAAATAAACATTGCTTTATCAATGTGAACTTTTTCCGCAAAAGAAAAAGACAACAAAGGGCTAATAATTAGTGCATTAAGACTTGATTAAGACAATATATGTTCGTCATAGAGAAACTTGGGGCTACTCGCATAAACATTTTACCGGATTTCAGGTGAATTCCACATCGCTGAAGAATTCAATAGAAAATGTTTAGCTTTATTTCTTTTTCAGGCATATCTGAAAAAACTTTCAGTAAAGAAAGCGTAGTCACAACTTCCACATAAAATAAAATCCAGACCAAGAAAAAGACGCCAGCAAGATAAAAGCATAGGACGTTTGTCTTCCATGCCACCTGATGGAAAGTGCGCATGAAGACTATGGAAGTACACGTCCATCCACGAGAAACCTATTCACTCGACACTTGAAAGTTCCAGGACTGTAGTGGTCAGGAAAAACAGAGGCAGGCAGATTGTTCCACACCTTGGCGATCCGTACCAAAATGGAACTATCGAAGCGTTTTGTTCGACTTCTTGGTAAATCCACTCTGTCTGCGTCTGGTAGTCCGGTGGTAAAAAGGAGTGGGTTCAATTTGGTCAAAAAAGCACTCGCACACTCACCAAAATGTAGCCGATAAAATACTGTCAAACAAGCAACCTTACGACGATGCTCCAGCGTCTGCAATTTTTAATTTGTAAGGTTTTTGTTATTTATGAGTTTACGGGCTCTTCGGTCAACAGAATCTAGCGCTTTTAGCTGGTATTTGGCAGAACCATCCCAAAGGTGACTACAGTACTCCATGCACGACCTCACTTGGGCTGTGTATAAGTTGAGCAGCCGTTCAGGGCTGAAGTACCGCCGGACCTTCGAGATGATACCCAATTTTTCGGAAGCTGTTTTAGCCATTACGTTTGAAAGGAGATACCGACATTAGGGAAACTCTTAGCATATTTGAGAGTCGATTAAAATTTTCGTGGAGGTCATTCTACATTTACAAAATATTACGCTCAAATATGGAATAATATTGTGTACTACACGTTCGAAAATATAGGTAGGTATCTACATACCATTATTAGTATACAAACGATATTTTGTGATAGAATACGGTTTAATACGGCAACCCAAGACTCATGTCAGCCAACCTAACAGCTGGAGGTAAAGTTCGTGAACGCATTATAACGCATACATCTATAACCAAAGACCTTTTTTTTACTAATAACAAGATGGCGCACTAGGCTAAAAGGCCTTCCAGACGATCGGACCCAACCGCCAACAAGCGTGACCTTGGTTGGGTTGATGTAAAAATGGATCGTGTAGAACTCGGTTGTCCAACCTATTATTTGGTTGATGTCAACGGCCTTGGTTGGGAGCGCGTCCGTCCCGACAGGCTGCGATCGTGGTTGGTGCCAACCGTCTGGAACGCTGTTGGCCAACGCGAGCCCTTCAGTGTGCGCTTTTCGGTAGTCGCGGGCACTCGTCATTGTGGTTGCAATGGATTCGCAATACGAAATCCGCGAACGAGAGATTCTGACTGAATTTATATGTCTGTATATTGATTTACCATGTCTTTGGGACTCTAGTTCCGAAACATATAAAGATAAAAATAAAAAAACTACAAGCATGGGAGCTTGTAGTTTTTTATCTTCTTTTTCTTCTTCACTCAAACATAAAAAAGTTAACGCCAAGCCGATCTTTTGTTGCTTCGAAACACACGGAGCCATATTTAGATACGTGCTTACGCTACGAATTCCGGAGAGAAGTGACAAGTTGAGTCAACCACCCGACCGTGTAGAACAAATACAAATTTCGGTAGACCCAACCAAGGTCACGCTTGTTGGCGGTTGGGTCCGATCGTCTGGAAGGCCTTTCACTGACTATGCATAGTTCTTTCTGATGAAGTTTCTATTTTTTTTAAATAAAATCGAAACCGTCTTGGTGTAATTTTTTTGTGTTGAATGACATTGTCAAGGCGGATGTGTGATATTCGGGTTACCATTCCGTAGAGTACCTATATTTCTTTTATTCGGTGCAATTAATGCATGTTAATTTTTCGAAAAACAGAAACAACTATTTTTATCTATATAGGTATGTACGATCCTAAGCTGCAGTAGTTGATTAAATAAGTAACTCTTACTGAAACACTAACTATGTAGGCCCAAAGTAAGTTCAATGAACTTGTTTTATGGAGATCACACATCGGAAATAGGGGATAGCTTAGTATACACCCAGACATGCGCCAATTTATACACTCCTTTTTTCAAGCTGACCTCGTATGGATTCAATGACAGTACCTCTTTCACCGTAGCAAGTACCTACTTCAGTTACACAAGTACTTACCGTTTTGACGTGATTGAGGAACAATCATCCATACATACAAACATCCATCCAAACGTAATATTAGTAAGATAATATTTTTTTTTTTTTGCTATGTACTTAGTCATAAATTGTGGATTAAACCTTAATTTCATTCACTACAAACAATTTTGAAATTTTATTTTTTGAAAAATATTTTAACAATATTGACTTCAAAATTTAAACGCACACATCATTCTTAACCCAATTTTAAAATATTATAGAATATTTTTGGAAGTCCTTTAATTTGAAACAGATTTCTCCTAGATTTCTACTTATACAGGGTGTCCCGTAAAAATCCACTTCTTACGGGACACCCTGTATATCCCCAACGGAAAATTGGAGATACAAAGGGTTATCTGGAATCTGAAACACCAATATTTTTGTCGTAGGCTAAGTATACTACTCAATACAAAAGATCTCCGAATTCATACATATTTAAAATAATAATTGAAATTTTTCATGAAGTACTCAATCGATTTCGATGAAATTTATGTGGGACCAACTTTGAAATATCCTCTACTATATGAAAGAATTTTCAAAATCGATTCATAACTGTCCGAAATATCGTGTAACAAAGACAGACATATTGGCGACCGGCTGGTGTAGTGGAACATACATTGCCTTCTATGCCAGAGGTCCTGGGTTCGAATCTAGGCGGCGGCGGATATTTGTGTGATAAACACAGATATTAAAAAAAAAAAAAAAGTAAAAATCATTTTATTGTAAATACAGTACACATACAGGAACAAAACATAACAGCAAGAACAATACACACACTTTATAATAATAAAAAAAGAATAATTACAACTTATCTTGAAGTGTACCTACTGCATTACAAAGGCACACAACTCAGTTAAGCTAAAAACTGGTTTTCAGTTGCGGCCTGAGTAAGGCCACCCCCGTACTCTCAACACATACACACACATAATAAAAAATTGAAAAATTAAATATAGTTATAGTATCCACTCTACTTACATGAACAATAGTATGAATTATGTATTTATTATAATGAGTATTATGTATGTATTTTAAGTACCTAAATAAAGTTGTAATAATATTATATGTATGTATTGGTATGTATATAATATGTATATAAATAGTTTGTAGTATGTTATGTATTAGTACACACTATGATTGCATTTTGAACAAACTCTCCAGTCTTAGGTCTGCTGTAAGAGATTTCAATAGAGATAAGCTGTACCTTTGTACTTATTTTGATTATGTTTCTTAATATTGTATCTTAACTTGTGTGTACATAAATTGTAAAATAAATAAATAAATAAAAATATAGTACTTATTAAAAATGTAAATGGACTTAAATTAAATATCTATGATAATTTAGTAAATACAATAAACAGATAAAATAATACATATATATACACACACATACATATACATACACATAAATACACATACATAAATGTTATGACTAAAAATTATCAAGCTACCTACTTTGGAACACTCTGTTTACCCAATAAAGTAACTTTCATTCTTTTATTGAAAGTATATTAGTCGTCAAGTCATGGATGTTTGTATGTTTATTAAAGTTTATTCTAATAAAAATATGTATTGGTTCAATATGTATGTTTATATATTTCTAAAGTATATCAGTTACTAGTATCCATAACACAAGTTCCTTAAGAAACTTAATTTGGGCTAGATAATGTTGTGTGAGTGTCAAAAATATTTATTTATTTTTTTATACACACGACTGGAGACCTCCTGCTTTTGGTAGTCGTTTGAAATGCCGCAAGACCTAAGGGGCAACGCTGCGGTACTCCTTCCTTACCCGGGCGCCACACATTTGTTCAAACATTTGGTCAAACATTTGTTCAAACATTTGAAGCTAAGTCTGGCGCCGGCCTACATATGCAAAGTCCAGCGCCACACATTTGTTCAAACATTTGTTCAAATATTTGTTCAAACATTTGAAGCTAAGTCTGGCACCGGCCTTAGAATTGTATTCCAGGAAAATACCGAGCTTACCCGCAAAGTTTTATATCGTAACATAAACAACGTAACGTAACAAAAGAGAGAAAACGCGATTTCAGCCTATAAATTCAATACGCAAAAATCACGATAGCTGAAAATCAAGAACTTTGGACAACATTAATACTGTTTTATTTGATATCGCTAAGTTAATAGCGTGTTTTGAACCTAAATCGATGTATTTTATGACTCATACTTGAACTAATTCCCTTTGATAAACACCCCAAAATTTCTCCAAAAATTTCAAATCATGGTCCCTACAACATTACCCACAAAAAGTTAATGACTTAAGAAAATCAATATTTCATCAGCAAGTTAATGCATTTCGTTTGCAGTACAAATTATTCTATAAAGTCGTGGCTGTTTAACAGCGATTTCATAGGCAGAGCGGATTTGGAATCTGTTGCTTAATTTTTATCAGGAACACAGTCTGTGACATACAGTTTCTCAAAGTTGTGAAACTGTATCTACGCAGACTGCATGCTTTACAAAGTCAAGTAGTGGTAAATAATGAAAATATCTAAAAAACTGGTTCTTCATAATTTTTTTGGCAACAAAAGTTGCAAGCCTCATACGATCCTGGGAATTGTATCCCAAAATAGCCAGTTTTTTTTATATATGGTAAAATGGGTATTTTTATGTTGTCTATAGGCAAAACTAATAAAAGATTATTTTTAAGCTACATAATTAAAGTACTTTTACGTTAGACTTAAAATGAGACTACCGAGACATCACATCCCAGACAAATCCAAAAAAGCTAAAACGGGTTGCTGCTCAGGAGCGTTTTCACTAAGATTAGACAATACGCTCATCCAAGTTGCGAGTTCTATCTAACTGAACCTAGGATTCCAAAGATTTCAAAACAGAGCGTTGTTGCGTTAGATTAGTAAATGTCTAACTTTGCGCTGTTTAAATTGTTATTTGACTTCAAACGTGAAAATCGCTGACAGTATGACTGAACCCTTACAATTAGGGTGCATATTAAAGCAACCCTACCGTGTCTAATGCAGTCATAGAGTGAAGAATCACCATTTCTTTAATATTAATATATTATTATATGAGACAGTCTACGCATATTAAACCTCTATCTTTCAATATGTTTGATGTAAATAGAATTTATTTTAATTTAAGATCTACTTTCGAAACTTCGGATTAAACACCGAAGCATTTTTTGTTTTATCATAATTCTGCAGGTTACACACACAGCCCTCAATATTAGCCAGTCAATACAATACTATGGCACAAGTCAAAGTGTCGTAAATCTAAAAAACATTTTCATTTTATCGATTGATAAAACGACATCCATTTTTCTTGCAACTCTGACACTTGTAGACAAAACACCACAACGATGGTAGTTCTTGCACGACATTACTTTTTCGACACGATCATGTAAGACATTGGCATAAAATATTAGTTTTATTTTGCTTATAAATTATATATTAAATATATTATATAAATATTATTTTACGTTTTAATGTTGGCTACAAGTCTCATCTTATAATAGATAATATCTGCCTGTCCGTATGTTCGGGTCGGGCTAAACCTCGTAACTACTGCAAAACATTTTAATCTGACTTGTACCAGTTTTAGAATATTCTTGGGGAATCATTAAAGCTATTACGATATCTATCTTCATCTCACTAATATTATAAATGTGAAAGTTTGGATGGATATATGGATGTTTGTTCCTCTATCACGGCGGATTTGGATGAAATTTGGTATAGTGATAGCACAGTACAGATATTTACAGTACCTAATTCAACTTCATACAAACGGACGAAACGCTACCTACGCGGCTCGATCTTGGCATGCGATCGGCATGCGGCTAGTCGCGAGTGTCTGCATACCGAAACAATTGACGACTGAGCTTTAAGTTAATATGCGGATTTTTTATACTTTAAAATTTAATAATACATCTTTTCCTGCGTCTCAGTCGAGGCGCAGGTATTTTTCCGTCGCTAATTTATAAGACCGATTTGTTATTCAAACGTAAAAATGGATTTTTGACACAAAACGCATTTTAGTTGAACACTTCCTATTCAATTTACAAAGTATTTTATTTGATTATATATAAAAAGTAATATTGTGTTAAGTTTTCGCGATTCACACTATTAAATAAAACACTTTTTAACCGGATTTGATTTATCGCGTATATTTACATTTTAAATTTTAACTCGACGTTTCGGTGTCTTTGCAGACCCCGTGGTCACGAGCGACTCAGTCGGTTTATTGTTTGTTTTATTTAATAAAAAAAGTATATTTGCAGTCACAAAACTAAATGGAAGTAAACACAAAGTAGGCTGAAGGCGGGCAGCCCTATCACATGTGAACGGACCGCGGCGCTGCGCTGTAGGCCTTTATTTCAAAGATGCGGCCGAGTTGAATTACTATAGATATCTATTCTCTGGTGATAGGGTTCAGTCTGGAATAGCACATACACTACTTTCTATCCTTTTATCCGATATTCTTGCGGAATTCGAAATGGCGCCGGTGGAACCGCGTGAAACAGCTAGTTTGTAAATACATCAACAATTTTATATAAAAAAGCTTTGATATAAAAATAGCTAAGTAATTTATATTTGTTAATATCATAGCTCCAATAAAAACGGCAAATCACTTAGTTCCTACACATACACATTCATACACAGTTCGCAGGTTATATCAATCAATGTCTAAACTTTGCGAAGCCAAACTATTTTCGGTAATGATAAAACCTCGCTAAAAATAACTAATGGTAAATAAAAGGCACCCATACAAGAACTGGTCAAGGGCATGTCGACTTTGTTCACAAAGGGTCTCGTACTATCTATGGAAACGGAAAAATATCATGTTCCTATTAAATATTTATTTTATTAGGTATATTAGTTATAGTGACAACAGAAGTACATTAGTAAGTACAGAAGTAAATTTCATCTGTCTATCAAGGTTCATTAGATACAAGCCTGGTGATAGAAAGACAGTGGAGTTTTATCCTTTTGTTACGTAACCTTAAATAAGACGAAAAATTTCAACCTTGACACAAGTTTTTACGCAAAAATGTATTCAATTTTTCGTGACGTTGTGGTAAGGTTATATTCTTTTAGTTTCTCAAACTTTCCCTGTACGTAATTTACTTACGAACTGTTTTTTTTTATTGTTCCTGTGAAGGTTGTTTGTTATGCTTTTGTTATGTTATGTAATAAGGAAACTTAGTGGAAAGAGATCATGTAGGTAGACTAAGGTGGTGCACGTCCATCTACAATACACCTATTCACTCTGCACTTAAAAATGCCAGGACTATATTTGTCAGGAAAAAACATACCCAGGCAGTTCGTTCAATAATATTCTAACATACATATTTTTGGGTAGCGAGAATTTATTCTCTGTTGCATTTTTTAAGCGGATAATGAAATTAACACGTGATCACTCATGTAAGGACTCTAGTTAAAATTTAAAATACAATAATTACACCCGATAAAATCTGATTTAAAAAGTCATATCTAGTAAAATTAATTGTAATCCTTATGGCAATAAGGTTAACTTTTCATCACAATTATCAAATGAAACTGCAACATAACCAGAGTTTCTCCCCTAAGTGACAGTGCTAGTTGGTGGATATAAGAAACTTGAGGGTACCAGAATGACTACTGACAAAACCTTACGACAGACTGTATACAATTATACAGCACCCTGGTTGCACGGAAGTGGAGATAATGATTGGTCGGTGTGGCGGTCATCCACCCTGTACCCTTTCTGGCATATAATTATACCTATAAGTATTTAGAGCTCTAATGGTGCGTACAGATTTCTGTAATAGAACTAGTAATGTAACATTCTGCGAACGTTGCGTATTTGGACGTGAAGTGCGCA
The DNA here is from genome assembly GCA_944452665.1 of Stenoptilia bipunctidactyla. Lineage (NCBI taxonomy): Eukaryota > Metazoa > Arthropoda > Insecta > Lepidoptera > Pterophoridae > Stenoptilia > Stenoptilia bipunctidactyla. The sequence continues at coordinate 11,378,224 of OX101743.1, forward strand.
GAATGTTACATTACGCCTCAGCGACTTGACAAATATAATAGAATTATACGTTTTTTATATTAACTAGATCGCCTGGGGATTGAATTCCGTTATAGGTACATTTTAAATGCACAGAACTCTAGGGGGTACTATTTTTACCTACGTTTCCATGCATAGATCGCAATAAAGCCTACATTTTCTTTTAATACAGAAATATGTTACGAGAAGGAAACACTCAAAAATAGGTACCTGCAGAGTTAATTCTAAGTATGTGTTTTTCTACGTACTGGACAAATCGAAAATGTAGTATTTCAGTATTTCACCGTAAATAGTTTCCATATCAGAAGCTCCTCTTAGTTAGGGACTAACTTGCGTTGCCTGAAAATACCTACTGGTTAAAATAAGTGAGCATATAATGCAAATGTATGCTACTTCATAAGTAATCAATTTAATCTCCATAAGAAACACAATTCTAAAATCCCTTAGTTCAGAAATTGGAGAAAATTTGCAATAAAGTTACCACAACTAAGCATCAAAAATTGTATACGGTATGAAATAATCTAACTGCCATTTACACGCATCTAATTATACTTATTTGGGTTGAATTTTAGACACACCTTATTTGAACTATGGTGTTATAACTTCACGCCTTTTTTAAGGTTAGGTTACGCAGATACATGACATCATTTATTTTGGGCTAATTTTGGGACAATTGATTGGGCCCTATTTTTGTTGACCTCCATTTCACTGTTTGTCCTCAACCTGTCCTGATCTTAAGAAGATAAGAATGAGCTTGAATTCATATGGATTCACAAAAGGTTCATTAGAATTTATTAATTAAATAAATTAGAATTTATTTCTCATTAAGACGTTGAGGCGTCGTGGCTCCTGTGTATATCTTTCGAATACCGTTAGGTATAATAACATGTATACATTTTCATTAAATTAAATTAAATTAAAAATAAATTAAATTAAAAATAAAAATGTGATTAGATTCATAGTATTTGTGGTTCTCCGGTACGTGTACGTCGGGGACTGTGGATCTCCGGTACTAACCCCAAAAAACATAGTTCCGTTTGACATCGAATTTTGGAACATCCTGTATATGAATTAAAGTGTGTACATTTAATAATAGATCACCAACTCAGTTACTCTTTATAGAGATAACTTAGCTTAAATATAGAGATAACTAAATAGAGATAATATAGTAAACGTTAAATCTTTCTCAATGTTATAAAGTGCCAAATATAAAAAAAGGTATCTGCAAAATCGGTACTTGATCTACCTTACTTACAATATTGTTAAATATTGTTCCCTGGATTTTCCAAGCCATTAGTCTGTCCTTGACTGCCAAGTGTCAAGTGTCAGGAGTATCAGGTGACACAATGCCTTGTCAACAAGGATTGGTTAATAGTGAACAAATAACTTCAAATGGTAGGGGATTTCGGGGTTGTGTTTATGAGATGGGCGTTTCTTTTGTTTATTTTGTATCATAGCCCCTTATGTAAAGTAATAAGTTAGACGACATTTTTGTGTATTTTGTGTCGTAGCCTAAGTAAAGGACTTTTTGACACGTATGGTTAAATTTTACATTTTAACTTGATGATTTGGTGTATGAAATAAAATCCAGTTAAATAGAGCTTAATTTAATTTAATTTAATTGATTGCAAAAACTTACACAACTTTAAAATATTCCCTTTGAAATATTAAATTACTGGGTCGATTTAAAATATTTAATGGAGCATTTTTTATTATTTTTTGACCATCAAATTGGCGACGTTCTTAAAAAGGGCCTAGTTAAAAGTACCCACCCGTAACCGGCGATCATGTATGAATAATTAAATAATTAAAGAACGTGGAGGAAGCGAAAGAGGAATGTCTGGATCGTAGCATTTGGTGTTCCCTTGGGAGACAGGCGTGAGGATATGTAAGTATTTATGTAGAATTCTCATTTCTGAAGCCATGTTGATAAAGTTACCTAAGGTCCATATAAAGAAAAATTTCTTAAGTGTTCTTATTCGGCTCAAGCATTGGTTCGCCGTGCATTTTCCATAAATAACTTTTCTATACGATAAAAATACGAACCTCAGGGATTTTAAATTAAACTACAGAAACTTGCTCATTCGTAGAAAAGAGAAGCGTGGGTAGTGATGCAAATAACTTAAAGTGTAATATAAGTTAACCAAGTTGTAACCACAGTTAAACCTTGTGTACTAACTATGCTGCTAATATAATAAATATGAATGTTTGTAATAATGTATAGAAAGATTCTATAATTTGATGATTTTAATAACGGCTGAGTGGTATAAAGCGGTATCTCGAATATCTATCAGTGTTAATATCTGAAAGTAAGATTCTAACTAATATTTTGTAAGTATACTAGCTTTATCCCGCAACTTCGTATGCGCTTAACTACCCTTCTCTTGGAAATTTCAGAAACTATACAACCAGACACCCACTGAAAGAACCTTTATACCAAGTATCACAACCATGCACTCAAGGAATAAGTTTTTTTCATAAAAACTAAAAACCATATATTTCCCGTGCCCGTGGGAATTTTGGAAATTTTTTTCGTAGCACAACCAGTCACTCTTTGAAGAACCTTCATGCCAAGTATCACACCTGCACACTCAAGGAATAAGATTTTTCATACAATCTTATTCCTTGAGTGTACGGAAAGTCCAACCACTTCCCGTGGGAATTTCGGGAATTCCTTCCATAATACAAACAGACACTTATTGAGGAACCTATATATGAAGTATCACATCCGTGCACTCAAGGGATGGGATTTTTTCATACAAACTAAAATATCATATATTTCCCGTTCCCGTGGGAATTTCAGGAAATCCTTTCATAACACAACCAGACACACATTGAAAAACCTTTACGACAAGTTTCACATCGGTGCACTCAAGGAATAAGATTTTTCATACAAACTAAAAAGGCAAGTTCAATATAAAAAGACAACTTTATTTCCCGTTTCCGTGGGAATTTCGGGAATTCCTTCCTTAGTGCACCCCTACATCCCCTGAAGAATGTATGTTCTAAATTTCAGCTCTCTACGCCCAGTAGTTACGGCTGTACGTTGTCTGTCAGTCACTCAGTCACTCAGTACCTCAGTCACTCAGTCAGTAACGGAACAGTTTTTTTTTTTTTTTTTATAAAATATGGATGGGACGTTTGTCTTCCATGACACCTGATGTTAAGTGAACATGAAGACTAAGGTGGTACACGTCCATCCACGAGAAACCTATTCACTCGACGCTTAAAAGTACTAGGACTATACTGGTCAGGAAAAATAGACGCAGGCAGTTCATTCCAAACCTTGGCGACCCGTATCAAAAAGGAACTGTCAAAGCGCTTAGTTCGACTTTTCGGAATATCAACCACATACGGATGGAAGTTCTGTCTGCGTCTAGTAGTCCGATGGTAAAAGGGTGAGGGTTCAATTTGCTCAAACAGAGCACTCGCGCACTCACCAAAATGTATCCTGTAGTACACGGTTAAACAAGCAACCTTACGACGATGCTCTAGGGTCTGTAGTTTTTTGGTCGTAAGGTCGACGTTGTTAATTAATTTACGGGCTCTTCGGTCAACGGAGTCTAGCGCTTCTAGTTGATATTTGGCTGAACCATCCCAAAGATGACTGCAGTACTCCATGCATGATCGCACTTGAGCTGTATATAAGTTAAGAAGCTGTGCAGGGCTGAAGTACCGCCGTACCTTCGAGATGATTCCCAACTTTTTCGAAGCTACTTGAGCCATGGACACAATTTGTTGACCGAAGTTTAAACTGGATGTTATAGTTACGCCTAAAAGCCCTAGATGGTCAGTGATGGGAACAGATACATTTTGGAAAGTGGGCGTTAATGTGAAGGTGCTCTTTTTTGCGGAGAATAGACACGCCTGAGTTTTGGACGCGTTGAATTTGACCAAATTCGACTCACCCCAATCGGATACTTTCCGTAAGGTCAAATCAACGCGCTCAATCATTGACTTTCTTAAACTCTGGATTTCACGGGGGCTCGCTCGCGCATTGGATACGTATCTCTCTACAACAGTGCTGTCATCAGCATAACTAATAATGCCCGGTGTTAAAAGGTCATTAATGTGCAGCAAGAATAATGTTGCAGAGAGATTATATATAACTCTCGTTATAGATTATATATATTGATGATGATTACAAAAACTGTATCTACTCATAATGTAAATTTACTCATTCAAGCTAATTGGATTGATATATTAGGCTGCAATATCACAAACAAGAAGGGATATAGGTACCTACTCGAAATATCACAAAAGATATTTTTTCATGATATTCACACAAATCCCAGATTTATAGGAGCGAAACAGTTTATTTAATTTAAATAGATTTATAAACTAATAAATAAAATAGAATCCCCAGATAATCACACCAGCTACAAGGCCCCAAACTAAGCAGAGCTTGTGATATGGGATACCATGTAGCGAACTAGTGGGGAACCTAGAATATAATTACTTATATAGATAAACGCCCAGACCTGGAACATTTTTTTTTCTTGTTCGGTGCCAAAGTGGTCGTCAGTAAACAGATTTTTAAGCCATATTTAAAATCCCAAAAAATTATAAATGTGAGAGTTTTGATGGATAGATTGATAGATGTTTGTTCCTAAATCACGGCAAAACGGCACAACGGATTGGGATGAAATTTGGCATAGTGATGAGTACAGTCCGGAATAGCACATAGGCTACTTTTTATCCCGATATTCCCACGGAATTCGAAATTGCGCGGGTAAAACCACGCGAAACAACTAGTTATACATATAGAGGTGAAAAGCATTGAGTATGAAACGCTCAAAACGATGTTGAGTTAAACAATTAAAACCATTTCATTCGAATTTTGAAATTAGAATGTTAATTAACGCTTTTGAAAACTTATTATGAATTTCGCAGAACGTTACACAAAGTTAAACGGTTTAATTAAAAATGTATTGAATTGTGACAAAATACCGTTTAAAGAAGCTTTCATCCAAAAATAGTCCTTTAAGATGTAAATATTTTTAGGAACAACTAATTATTTGGGCACAATTTTCTTTCTCCGACGCAGTAGACACAAATAAATCTAATTACAAGGCGTCCTTGCCTTGAAAGGACCAATTAGAAGATAGAATTACAGTCTTACTAAACTTTCCGTCCGTCTGTTTGCTTATAAAGGTAAACTTGAATATTTGCTTAATATATTAAGGCTGAATTGTTTGTTTGTTTGTACACTATCCCAAAAACAATTAATTTGGTTTGAAAATTTTGCATTTGATAGCATTAGCACTATTATATTTTGTAAGTAATTAATAACACAATAACATAATCTTAACATAAATTGGTATTAACACTTTTTAATTAGTCCGAAAATAAATATTTTTTATTTTATTTTATCTATTGTAAATCGTCCAGCTTTTGAGAAAAAATAAACTTACCTTTATTTTATCAAGAAATTGCGGTGGAGTCAAAACGAGGCTGATACGTATTTATTGTTAGCTTGTCACTCAAAATTTAATCACAACAACATATAAAGTGAATCGTATTAATAAACATTCAAATCTTAAAAAATGGAATGAAGATCGAAAAAAATAAGCAAAAATATAAAAACAATCTCGTCTTACATTTGAAAATGGAAGGAAAGCTTGAAGAAAATGTTTTTTTTTAAATCTTTTTTTGGCATGGCGTTTCCACATTGTGTCAGTGTCAAATTTGTATTATCAATAAAATTTGAAATTAGAAGGAAGCTGGAAAACGCAAAAAGATAAAAAATAGAAAAACAAAAATGTCAAAACAGTCGCTTCTCACAACCCAAAATTTGAAAATGGAAGACTTGGAAAAAATAGTTTAGAATTTTCCGCCTTCTCGCCCAGTTCTAGTGTTCCCGAGTCACTGACTTTTGAATTGCAACAAATGTATTATTCAACGTCTACGCGACTAGAATACATTACTCTGTAGTGTCGATTTTAGTTTTTTTTTACGAAAATAGCACGTCTGGAGTTTGAAAATGGAATTGCTGAAATACAGACACCGCTGGGTAGAAGTTTTATTGATCGTGCCAGGTGAAAATAAATTTTCACTCAATAAGCGATCTTATCTGGTAACCAGTTGAGCCGTATAATAAAAAAAAATTATGTGTAATCATATAAAAATCGTTCTGAAATAGTCTTGTGGAAAATAAAAAAAGCGAAAAACTTGAAATGACACCCAGACTTAAATAACTGTCTGATTTGATAGCAATTTAAGTATTTGCATACTAGACACTTAAAATTAAAATGAAGAACGATAATGCGAAAATAAAAAAAGAAAACTTTCATACATCAATGGAGTACACTGAATTGTAAAGGAAACCTTATCTCAAAACAGCTAAAGCCCCATTTCAAATGACAGTATTAAAAAAAACATTGATAAAAAAATATATTGCCAGTATTGCCACCTTAAGCTTCGTGAAAAAGGTTTTACCAAAGAGGTTACGCAATTCTAAAGAAACTTCTAAGGATCGTATTAATAAATTTTACTCAAATTAGATCTCTACTTAAGTATGGATTTTTTTGACAGTTCTCTATGAAGAATTGCCATTTAATCTATGCTTGAGTAATAATCAAAGCCTAAGAAAACATTTATAATAGGGGCCTAAATCTAAACGGGCAACGGCCTTGAGCACCTGCCAGTATGAATGCGGCAAATTCCCCAAACTACCCTTAAACTCCACCTACCTGGTTAGGCGTCGCCGTCTCCGTAGTCATCTCTTCTATTTCCGCTAGACTACTCTTCTTCTTTTTTCTTTGACATGAACAACAGTCTTTTATTTTAAACAGCTTAAAACCGAGTCCGATTTATATTCAAAAGCCTCTCAACATCACCGAGCTAATATCGATTTTCCTGTGTCCTTGCACTCGCGACAAACTTAGATTTACAAAGCCTGATACGTCCACACCACCATTGCTTCAAATACGAAAGGGATTAAAAAAGTTGGTTTTCAAATTTCGAATTCGGATTCGAATCTAAGGTGAGCGCGAATTGAAGTCCGCCATTTTCCTTCCGTATTCCGGAATCGCGAGTCCTTTTTCACTTATATTAATTAAACATTATAATTAAGGAACACTAAGCAACGGTAAAAGCTGAAGCGGTACACTGTATTTATTAAGTATATTATTAAGATTACGAAATGAATTTTACGAATAAATAGTTGATTTAGTTGTTGCGTTTAGGACGATTGTGTCGAAGAATTTTGCCGGCTTTGGTCACACAAGTTAGTAGCTGGGTGGGGTGAGGTGTTAGTACGCTTGCGCGGGGGCGTGTCTATGTGTGCGTGATTTCCATATGTATGCGTTATTCGCGTGTACGCCATTCTAGCGCCATTTAATTTCGACCCCTGCTTCCCCTCGAGTTGCTGGCAGGAGTACTATCTTGTGAAGTCCCTGGTACAATTCTAGGGGTCTAGCTTCTTTGGGTGATGTGTTCACAAGTACAATCGATAATGCAGAATGCTCAGATGTTAGGAAATGTCAGACTGGATGTCGACATTAACAAAGGCCCAGTAGAGATCCGGGGAGCGTCATGTGTCTACCTACTTGTGATGAATGATGCAGGTTTTTTAATGTTTTGGTTGAAAGTTTTGAACAAAAAAACTTTTGGGCCTAAATAAAGATAAATAGCACCAAAATATTCACACAGCTCCATCATATTTGAAATGTTTGTTCTATTGCTACTAAATAACGGAAAATAATACATAAAGTAGATTTATTTATATGCATAACATATTATTATATATTACACGCTGAATGCAAGCAAATAAATTGATGCACGCAAGTAATTGCACTGACCGGGAATCGAACCCGTGATCTCTAGATCTCTAGCTAGAATAATCTAAAGAAAATAAAGGATAGGTTTTGCTATGTAAATATTGTCTTAAGTTTTAATAATACATTATATTAAAAAAAAAACCTTTTAAACCAGAATTTATCCCCTAAAATATAATTATGTCGCTTGTAGACCGAAAAGATTGATGGAGAAGATGATGGATAAGATGATTATTCACTCACACCGAAACATCGAGTTACAATGTCAAAATTAATGTAAAGGGTGTTATAAAGAAGAGTTTAGAGATTTTGCAGGTGCATAGGGTATTTATTCCAGACAAACAGTTTTGAGGTATGGTCCGATATGCTTCTGTTTTTCAGTTAAAAAAAATCTGAAATTAGCTATCCTTAGTTATTTCAATAAAATATAATAATAAATAAGTTGTCTTGGAATAGTGTTATCATGCAATATAGCAGGTTAAGGTTCGCTCAGGTACTCGCATGCTTATTTATCTTCCGAAAATAAAGTAAAAATAAATTATAGCGAGGGAATCAGCTCAATACCCCGACAGATTGTTTTATTGTCATCCATTATTATCGAAGTTTATTGGATATAAGCCCTGATAAAATATTATAGTTTTATATCTACAAGTTCCATGAAAATCTACGTTAATATCTTTGTTATATGTCATGAATTGTAAATCCATTTAAGGAGTACTTACTTGTTTATTTATTAATCAAAACACTAACAAAAGAAAAAAAGTGGGTTAGCAAAAAAGGTTCAATTCTTTCTGTAATTAATTTTATATATTTATTCTTCATTGCAAAATAGGAAATATTTTGATTTCAATTTTATACGCACAGAGCACAATAGGCGGCTTTATCATAAAAAGACGATCTCTTCCAGGCAGACTTCTGTTATCAAATTCGAAACAATTTTCCAAAATCCGACTAGGAGATCCTGAGATAAGAGTGTTCAAACTAATAATGAAAATACTCTTCAGCTTTATAAAATAAAGTAGTTAAGTTTTTAACGAGTAACCAAGAAACGTTGAATTAAGGTACAGAAAGCAGCAGATCAAGTGTTCCATTACCTATTAAATTTTTTCTAACCAATTTCAACTTAATGTCGAGCGCATAGAGTTCAGGTTCAAGTAGATCTTTTTGAAAGATTTTATTTGTTTGATGTGCTGCCTTCTATACATAGTACTTCTATTAATTAAACGTTTTTTATTTAAGTGTGTTGTCATTATAATAACATTTATTTATCCAACTTGCTTATATTATCATAAAGATTCATGTATATTAAGCAGTAACATTTGCATCTTCCTTATCGTATGAATATCTACACAACAGATGTTTCTTCATTCACTAAAGTCGTCAAGATTATTACTTTTTTGGACCTAGAGCACGGAATTGTTTAAGTATTTACTATTTTGTTTCTCTATGGTATAGTTATGAGATATTTATTGATTTCTTTTACAAGTAAGAAACGCGAAGAAGTTGTTTATTTAAGCGCGCTTTAACCAGATAGTACCTGTCGGATTTTAAATATTTTAGCCTTCGAAAGTCCAACACTGTTAAAAGCTATTTACTTTATCAATATAGGGTTAAAAGTTACTTGGGTAAACCTACGCGCGGCTGCTATTAGCTTAAACAAGGAATGAACAGCAACATAGATTAAGAAATATTATAAGCAAGCTGTTTCACGCGGTTTTGCCCGTGCTCTTTCGAATTCCTAAGGAATATCGAGATGAAAAGTAGCCTATGTGCTATTGCAGACTGTACACTATCATCCAAATTCGTTTAGCCATTCTTACGTGATGGAAAAACAAACATCCATCCATCCAAACATTCATTTTTAAAATATTAGTAAGATAAAATATATTGCGGGTAAACAGAAGCAAAGCGTAACAAAAAGTGATGCAGGATAAAAAATTTCAATGTTTACTGAACCCACCTTTGACCTCAGTCTATTTGATTTTAAGTAATAATGGGATCAAAGTGTACCCGTCCAGGAAGAAAACTTACTCTTCATAAAATATAGCCAGAACATATTACCGCCATATTTGGCGACTGACTTAACTTTGGCTCAACCTGGCTCAGTCGCTCTGGGTCACTTCTGGTACAATACAATACAAAACAAATACCTACATTATATTGCCAGATTAAATCAGATACAAACTTTAACAAATACACAGCAAAGAAAACTAGATTCAAGACAATATAGGCAGCCTTATCACTCATGAGCGATCTCTTCCAGGCAACCTTAAGTTAACCTGCAGGGCTAGCATGCAACCATCGATAAATAGTCGAATCGACAAGATAAATATTATTTAGTTATTTTATCCTATTATGTAAGCGCACCATAATAGATAGAATTACTCGATTAGATACCATGATTAAGAACACAGAACCAAATATGTCATAATCTTAATAAATTACATACACTAAATACCATATTCTAAGAAAATATCGATAAAAGGCCCGATTTATCGCGCCGCTGGTAAGTTGCCTTTTCAATACTCTTATTCAAGATTGATAGAGTTATTCTACGCCGACCTTTGATTTCCAATAAACTTTCGATATATTAGTGACTAGCTGGTCCCCACAGTTCTCCCTGCATTATTCCCCTTCCCGTGAGAACTCTGGGATGAAATATAGCCTATAGCCTTCCTCAATAAATGGACTATTCATCGCAAAAACAATTCTTCGAATCGGACCAGTAATTTCTGAGATTAGCGTGTTCAACCAAACAAACAAACTCTTGAGCTTTATACAGGGTTAATTTTAATTAGCGCATCACCTCTTGCAGGCGGCCTCTCCACATCAATCCCAACAATGTGGAGAAATTAAAATTTTAAGTTTTTCTTTACAAAAGATATTTATAGTCTCTAAACTGGCGTTTCTCTATTTACACTGATGCCACGCATCGTGAGTCAAGCCAAGTGAAGCAGATGGAGCAAAAATTTGTTTTTTTGTGTTATTTATAAAGATTTGTATAAAATCGTAGAACAAATGTTGTTGAGATTGATGTGGAGAGGCAGCTTGCAATAGGTGAAGCGTTAATTACAAATAACCCTGTACAACGTGTAACATAATTGGTGATATAGTTTATAAGTAACAGTAACCTAAATTTGTTATCGTTACGGCTTGGCCGAAAAACAAGTTCAAAGTTAAGAACTAAATATCTAAGTGTCACCCTAAAACAGCTGTTAGCTTTTGATGAACTCTATTCGCTAATACATGGCGTAAAAATAAAGTGAAGAGTAACTAAGACACTAATTAAAATTAACCCTGTTGGTATTAGTATAGATACTAATTGAATGGCTCCAACACCTTTTCATGTGTTCCAAAAACTAAACAAAAACAATAAGAAATCTAGCTGCGGCATTAGCAAGATAATTTGGTTATAGTTGTTGTGATGGATTTCCCTAAAGTAATGACTGATTGAATCAAATAATAGTATTAGATTAGTATAAAGGTCCGCGCCCACTAGGTCGGGTCGCATCGCAGCAAAAAATGCAGTAAATATATGTAGGAGGTCTCAACCTTGAGTGCGGCTATTATAGCATGACTACGATATGATACTGTTTATTAAAAACATTACAAAGCAATTTATGTAATTATTTTACTTACTCATGGCTCCCTACTATACAGGGTGACTGGGGGGGTCACTTTCGAAATTCGAGGACGTGATAGTTTGAGATCATTCATTAAGAGAAATAATGAAATGAAAAATAATTATTAATTATTTACTGAGTAAACGTAACCGAAAGTTTAAGAATTAATTACGCAACGTTTGGTTACGCTGGTATGGACATATGCACAGCATAGGTATACACAGAATAGGTAGGTAGGTATAGACAGCTTCACGAACGGTCTTCGAGCTAGTAGAACTCTTTATTTATTTAAAGGGAATTCTGCTGCAAAATTTAGTGGCATTACATAATTATCAGAACCGAGTAGGTACAGAATGCTCTCCTTCAATATCTAAAATTTGTCACCAGTCACCCTGTATATTTTACATCTATTGATTTGATTTATTAATGTAACGTGTGCCCGCAGCGTAATAGTTCCTGGGTTCGAGTCCAGGCTATGTCAGTTTGGTAGAAATACTTTTGTAAAGTTTTCATGATTAATTATTCAAATAAAACCAGTTTTCATTCCGGTAAAAAAAACGTCTATAATTTAAATGTTCTAAATTTACTCGGGACTGGATGTATATTAGAATACTACCAGATTCCGTTTTATGATCTCTATTGGAGAATAAATAATATAATATCTCACCTTATCACAATTTAATAATTATAATTTTTTTTTCGTATTCTGCTGCGTGTTTACCATAAATGAAATGTTATGTTTAGGGCAATGTACTTATTTACCACAGACTATCAGTGAAACTCAGCGTTCCCTTTGGCACTGCAGAATATTCTTAGTTGGAACATACATTTTTGACAACGTTTTATTTCAAACAGTGTACTACTTATTATTTTTAATTCGGGGTTAATTTGAATCAGCGCATCACCTCTTGGAGGCACCCCTCTTTTTAAAATTAATAGTTTTTAAAATTTTTATTTTCCCATACAATAAATATTTAGAGGCGATACTCTGTTTACTCTGAGCGTAGGTATGCCACGCACCTTGCGCAGTAAAATATCGCTTCATAATCATAATTCTTGCAAAATGTAGAGTAAGGAGCAAACTTATTTTTTTGTTTTTATATTTGTGTTATTTATCACGATTTGTAAAACTTCGTAGAACAAATGTTGTTGGGATTGATGTGGAGAAGCTCCCCGCAAGAGGTGACGTGTTAATTAAAAATAACCCTGTACAACGTGTAACATAATGAAGAGATAATACTTATTATCTGTATGTTTGGTGATGTAGTTTATAAGTAACAGTGACGTATATTTGTTATCCTCACGGTTTGGCCGAAAAACAAGTTCAAAGTTTAGATCTAAATATCTAAGTGTCACCCTAAAAACAGCTGTTAGCTTTTGATGAAATCTATGCGCTAATAGATGGCGTAAAAATATAGTGATGTGATGGGTAACTAAGACAGATGCTACAAAGTTCAGCCGGTGCGGGAAAGGTCATAAGGTCACTGACTGCGGCACAAGTCTGTCAAGTCAAGTGTTTTAGCTTATGAGGTTGACTAAGGTTGTCAATATATTTTGTTTTAAAATAATTAAATAAATTTGTATGAAAGTCTATACCAGCACTGATCATGCTAATTCTTTTACTGTATACTCTATGTATGGTATAGAAGCTAACCCTTAAATTTTATTCCTCCATTTTGTTACACGTTGTATATTCCAAACAACTAAGAACAAAACATATCTGAATTCGTAGATAAAAGCGTCCCTACGCACCAGCAATTGGCCGCTTAGGCGGTTCGTTTGAGCGGTCCAAACGCTTTCAACGCGGTTTCTTCGTGGTTGGCAGCACTAGCGGACAGCCGCGAACCAGGCCGCAGCCCTCCTAACAACAGGCGTTTGCATATTAAACTAGAAAAGTGGTTGGCCACCTAGGCGGTTTGTGAGCGCCCCAACCTCTTAACACGGTTTCTTTGTAGTTGACATTTTGTGGCGGTGAAGTGTGTACAATCACAAGCGGTTGCATATTAAACTGGAAAGCACGGTTAGCCGCCCCTGCAGTCAACTGCTAACCGCTAACCTCTAGTGGTGCGTGCAGATTGCTGATGTAACATTCTGCGCACTACACGTCCAAATACGAAACGTGCGCAGAATGTTACATTACTAGCAATCTGTACGCACCATAGTGCGTATGAGCGCTTAGGTTTATTCTGGCGATTGGTCCCCTTATCTCAAAAGGTTCATTTGTAGTATACTTTAAAATTATATAACTGCATCGTTTTAAAAATAGTGTTAAATAAATCAAAGTCTGTTTGCCTGTAACGCTTTAACGGTTAAACTTAAGCTCCAATTTGGATTAAATTTGGAATTAAAATAATAGAAAATCCTTGACTCTGGATTTTATATGGGATACTTTTCCAAAATTCAATTCCTTAAGAAAAGCAACGAACATACAAAAAATAAAAGTTATAAATTAATTTTGATTATACGTTTTGTTTTATACAATAACTATATTATACTTCTCGCTGTTAGCGCGTTTGTTCATTATTTGATGGTTGTGTAAAGGTAACTTGGATAAATCATCTTCTTGTAAATTAAAATGTTAATAATAGCTTTCGCAATTTTACAGTTTTGTTAAACTTCACCTTATAAAAGGTTAAACCAATAATTTCCTTGGAAAACCTAATAAAACGCATTTAAACTTAAAAGGTAAATCCTTTGACGCTTCCTTATAGCGGCGGGTTAACTAAGTAATTTAATTTTAGAATACTATTTTTTTTTTAATATTTTACGAGACAATAATGTTTGAACTGTATGTATGAATTTTATTCAGTAAGCCAGTCAGATTGAAACTCTTCTTATGTATAGATTTTAAGACATTTCTCTATGGAGTATAGTTTCCTAGAAAATAAGGTTATCTAGACCTTATCTAGACCTCTGTGCACCTACTTTGAACAAGTTCAAATTCAGAACGGCTAAATATTTCAGTTTAAGGCCATGCAGCAAAAGCTGTTTTACTTTTCAGAAAGTTACTGCAGCAGAAAAGAAATGGGTTTAGCAGCTAATTTATATTTTAATATAGGAAGTTTTAAAGAAAGGAAGAAAGATGGTCGCTTGGTATATATATTTTTAGAAGGTGTGGTTTGTTTTGCCTTATTGGCTGAGATAGAGTCGGAGTATTTTTTAAAGGAATATATTGGAAACTTTAACATTTTTAAACGCATCTTTATAACAATGGAAATACTGAGGACTATCTAGAATGGCGGATTTTATTTTTCGTCTTTTATTCTGGTATTGTAAATTTTATTTGGTGGTAAAATTTTCATTAAAAATACTTAATTAAAAAATATATTTATAACTAGTAACGCATAAAATCTCGAAGCGGTTAAGCATCTGATACTGCTGCATCCGCGTCGTACCGTTCAATCAACGTAAACTAATTTTAGTCAGTCGGATATTCGAGATACTTATAAAATGCAACTTTTTTGCAGTCGAGTATATTTCAAATTTATCTCATTTTTAAATACCATACCTTTTATAGCAAAATAAACGACGCAAATTTGACGACTGGGTGGTGTAGAGGTAACATACATTGCCTTCTACGCCAGAGGTCCTGGGTTCGAATCCCAGCGGCGGCGGATATTTGTGTGATGAACACAGATACTAGTCGTCAATTCATGGATGTTTATATGTTTATTTAAGTTTATTCTAACAAAAAATATGTATTTAATCAATATGTACGTTTATATATTTCTTAAGTATATCAGTTAACTAGTATCCATAGCACAAGTTCTTTAAGAAACTTAATTTGGGCTAGATAATGTTGTGCGAGTATAAGAAATATTTATTTATTTCTTATAGGTATATTTCAAACTTATTTCATAGAGCCTCCTTTTTTAATGCTATTTCTTTACAATGTTAGAACCGAGAATCTAGACGAGTGGATTTTTATTTGTTTTACAATGTACGGATTTAAGGAAATTATCTGAAATAAACTTTTTTTTTGTATTATATTAATACTTTTAAAAATGTATTTATTTTCTATAACTTTCACAAAATTTTCATTTTTTATTCGCCGTTTCAAATCACTTTAATTTTACGTTCCAAAGTTGCGAAAAATTTCGTCCTTATTTCAATGAAATATGAGTGCAACCGTTTCTGTTCTTAATGCGAGCTTACGTTCTCTATTCAAATAACGCATAAAATCTCAAAGCGGTTAAGCATCTGATACTGCTGCATCCGCGCTGTACTGCTCCAATCAACGCTAAACTAATTTTAGTCAGTCGAAAACGCGATCTCTAAGACACCGTACGATGTTGGCGGGCCAATGTTTACGTTCGTAAAACTGTATACGATGAAATGAAACACTTTTTGGAACTGATTTATGGTTTTTGTATTTAAACTCGATATTTCGGTGTCCTTACAGACCACACAATTATTAATAGTTTAAAATTAAAAAGTGTTTTATTTAAAAAAGGAAAACTTAAAGACAATAGTAAAGTTACAATGCTTTTCTTCAACCGAGTTATTTTCATAAGTGAAAAGGCCTCTTACCACGTAATCGGGAACCTTGGTGAACGTGGTTTTTGAAAATGGAATTTTTAATCGGTAACGCCGTGCGGTGAATGTGGTTTTTGAAAATGGAATTTGATTTGTTTTCTCTTAATTTGATTCTCTTTTTAAATTGCATGGTGAGCTAACATCGGTGTGCAGTGTTGTTGTAAGCAATAGTGATGACAGTCTTTTTTTAAATTGTTTAGAAGTCTGTGAATTGTTCGTAATTTTGGAGCCTTTGATAGGTGTTTGGGATTCTCTTTTTAACTTTAAGGTAAGATTTTTATTATTATGAATTATAGTATTCCATTGTTATTTTTTAATATAAAATAAGTTTTAAGTAAAAAAGTTACCTATACTTGACAACCAAAACCGTATCAAAAAAGGAATAAGAAATATAGGTACCTACTCTTTAAATTTTACAAAGGAAATGTTTAACTTTTCAATACAAATTTCAGATGAGAATAATATTTTGTTCGTACACAAATTGTTACAAAAATAATTCAATAACATCTACTTGATTAAATAAAGTTAGTTTTCATTCTCAATTCTAAATGATATAAAATTTTCCGTTCTTATGCTAAAAATAACCATTGATTGAAATTTTTAAAATTAATATGTAAAATTACCAAATATAATGTTATAAGATTTTAATATAAAAATGTTTTATAAAAAATGTTTAGTAACTTTAAGTCACTCCTTAAATGCATAACTTTTTTGTAGCCGAAAATTTATTAAAGATTTTTTATTACCGAACTAATAAAATCCGTATATTGTAGACGTTGGTTTGGTACTAATTTATAAAATTCACAAACATCAATTGAAAATAAATAACAATATTTGAAAGCTTATGGATAGTTTCATAACTATTCACTTGTCATAACTAAGACGTTGACTGAAACCGATTTGCTTAGCTGTCAGCTTTTATTTCACTCTAATATCCAATTAAGATCCACTAGTTTGATTTTGTTTTTAAAAATCATTGGAACCATTTTAATAGCATAAGAATAAGTATAATAAATTTGAATTTAGAGTTAAAGTTTAAATTATAGAAAGCCATTTGGAGTCCTCAAATATGACATTAGAAATATTTAAAATAAGAAAATTGTTGGATTCGGGGCCAATAATATAGAGAGAGTGTCGTTCGATAAATGATTTTGCCGAAACATAACATGAACTGATAAAGGTAAGTTAAAGTATTGTTATTATTGTTATTGGCACCAGCATCACAGGAATCAATGAAAACCACGTTAAAAGCACATTTATAATTTTACACTGTACATGTAGTTGACCTTTATTAGGTGAATAACCTTTTACAATTGTAAAATCACTACGTACCTACGTTTATTCGGTATTAATTAACACATAGGTATGTTTCCTAGATCTTCAATTAAAACTAGATAAAATGTAATGTTTAATCTAGTTTCCGTTATATAAGCTGTAAATAAAACATAATGGGATGGGGACAAGATATTAAGTATAGTGGAAATGTTAGTAGATATAATCAACGAATGCAGAGCATTAATTCGAGTTTGAATGAAAAAAACCGACTTCACGTCAAAACTTTGGCTGTGTTGAGAATTTCATCAACGTAAACATTCTCCGAAATCATACATATTTTTTCAAAAGTTTGAAATTTTCAATGAAGAACTCAACCGATTTCGATGATATTTAATTGGGACCAACTATGAAGTATCCTCTATCATATAAAACAACAATTTTCAAAAGCAATTCATAATTGTCCGAAATATCGTGTAACAGACACAAAAAAAACATACAGACGAATTGAG
The DNA here is from genome assembly GCA_944452665.1 of Stenoptilia bipunctidactyla. Lineage (NCBI taxonomy): Eukaryota > Metazoa > Arthropoda > Insecta > Lepidoptera > Pterophoridae > Stenoptilia > Stenoptilia bipunctidactyla. The sequence continues at coordinate 11,395,963 of OX101743.1, forward strand.
AACCTCCTCCTTTTTTGGAAGTCGGTTGAAAATTATTATACGTAACTAAAATATTTTTTCAAATACGACGGATATATTTCAGAGATAAGCGCGTTCAAACACACGCTTACCACCATTTATGATACATCGATTTCGAAGCCGCAACCTAATCTATACTAATATTATAAAGAGGAAACCTTTGTATTTTTGTATGTTTGTATTGAATAGGCTCAAAAACTACTGGACCGATTTCAAAATTTCTTTTACCATTACTTAGAGGGATTCTACTTAGGCTACTTTTTATCCCGAAAATCCCGCGGGCATCGAAATTGCGCGGGTAAAACCGCGCGCAACAGCTAGTGACCCATAAAGCCGAACAAAAGGTAAACAAACTCACATAAAAAAAATCACTCGTAAATAATTTCGATCGTCAACTAATTGTAACAGTTTTGTGTTATAAATAAAAAATAAAATACTAGGGCCATCTATTTGCATCACCCTTGACTTGTTGCGACAGATAGCACGGCCCAGACAGACAGACACACCTGCACACTCGTATTTATACAATCAAAATAACTGACAGTCGAATTGAATTTAAAATAGAATTAGATTCGTTGTTTAGACCTATTTGTACAAAAGGTTTATTTTTTTTTATTTTTACGATTCATATTCTAAAACTAGCCACCGCGCGCGGTTTTACCCGCTTAACTTTTGATCCCGTGGTAATTTCGGGATAAAATATATCCTATAACCTTCCTCAAGAGTTGGGCTATCAAATGCAAAAAGAATTTTTCAAATCCCACTTGTAGTTTCTGAGATTAGCGCGTTCAAAGAACAAACTCTTCAGATAGATACATTAAACAACTATCGCTCGTGACCACGAGGTCTGCAAAGACACCGAAACGTCGAGTTAAATGTAAACTATAATTGTATGTAATAAATCCGCTTAAAAAGTGTCTAAAATAAGAAAAAGATTTTTCAACCGACTTCCAAAAGGAAATTCTCAATTCGTATGTAGGTATTTTTTTGTATCTTTGTTACCTACGCAATTTTTTGGACAATAATGAATCGATGTTGAATATTTTAGTTTTGTCCTAGATTTGCACGAACACAATATGAATGCACTACAGATACACTACATTTAGATTCATTTTAAAAATCTCATTCAGCAAAAAGAAAACCAAAAACCCCAAATATGATCCGTAAACCAATTGATTTACGATCCATATTACATAATTTGGTATAATTTACGATTACTCATTTATCGTTTGTTTTAGAACATCAAACCGTGCGCCACCATGAAAAAACTATAAAACCAGAAGATCTGCGTGCGTTGCGCAGAATTTGGTTTCTACGATACATTTTATAGCACGTCGTCGGTTTAGTATTGTTGCATAGATTTCTTCTGTTACTTTACGGTTACGTTCATTTTGTTGCCTTGAAAATAGTGTCTTTGTAGAATATGAAACTTTTAGTTTTAAAATCAAGGCTACGTTATTTTTTTACAAAGATAGTGATAGTGCTATAGGTCTCCTAATACTATACTTCACTATGTTCACTTATTAGGTGTGAAATTACAAAAAATAAGTTTGGTATCGTTTTCGATGTAGTCAGATTACATTATGAGCCTCAAAAATGCAAGTTTTTACTTTTAGCGTAACTCTTGCGTAAATAAAATTTATATTACAAATGGAAAAACATTAAGATTATACTCTAAAAATCCTAAACGTTAGTTTAAATGGATCCACTTTTTATTGGTTTTTATATTAGGTAGGTACTTTGTAATTTATCTGTTTGTTTAATTAAGTCTCCGTGTGCATAAATTGTTAAATAAATTAATAGGTAAGTAATTTTTGCATACGAACACATGTCCAAAAATCATGTTAAAATATATTGCAATATTTCGTGCATATTTGCAACATTCGTGGGAAGCTGAGTGGAAACCCAATTTGTTTTGGCTGATCCCAACGACGAGTTTGGTTAAGTGGTAAAAGCACTCTTAACTCACTATACTCGTATACCTATTTAAGAATACGGCGCTTTTAAATCCCCAGACAATTACACCAACTACATGGCCCCAAAGTAAGCAGAGCTTGTGTTATGTGATACCATGTAGCGAACTAGGGGGGAACCTAGAATATAAACATTATGCGGCGATTATAACTTACTTCCATTGAAAGAAAGACGATGTTTGCTGCAGGTGTTATTCTTACACGATATTTGCAATAATAGTATAAAAAGCATTGATTTAAATTCTTTAGCTATGCATTTTAGAACACCTACTAGACGTACTAGGAATTGCAAACTATTTTACGTCCCATTTAGTCGCTCAAATTATGGAAAACATGCAGTTATTGGCCGAATACTAAATTGTTATAATAAACATTTCCAATCCATAGACATTTTTCAATATACGAAGCAATCTTTTAAAAATCTAGTCACAAATTATAATATTAAGTTGAAACTAAGTAATGAAAGTTCATGACTGTATTATACTTATATTTAACGTATTAATTAAACATAATTAATTTATTTGTAATTATGTTATAATTCTGTGTAAAAACTTATATACCTTATTATGTCAGTCATATTAATCTAACTAACTTATAGAACTAACAATATTACACACACACACACACCCACACTCACAGACACGCACACACACACACGCACAACACCGCTCGTATTGATTGATATTGATATTAATAATTTATGTTCTGTTTTTAAATCTTACCTATTGTTATGCATTCAATATTTCTAGAACTAATAATCACCTATATTTCTAATTTTTAATTTAATTTTATTTCTTTAGTGTACTTTTTGTTTGACTACTCTGAAAAGGAAAAAAAATGTCTAAAAATTGTGAACCTTTTATTGGCAGTAAGTTTTATGTATCTGATTCTTTCTATTGTAATCTAAAGTGATGTTGGTTCTGTGAGAATTAAATAAATAAATACATAAATAGATAAACACCCAGACGCGCTACATTTTTTTTTCTTGTTCCGTGCGGGAATCGAACACGCAACCACTGGCGTCTGAGGCAGACAGGTTTACCCCATCGCCAAAGTGGTCGGCGCTTGCGTTAACATTTTCTTGATTTTCCTCAACCTTCATTTAAGGGTGAAGGCTACAAAATATCAAATTAGTACACGGTTCATTAGGTTTCTTTAAGTGAGTTCATGTGCACCGAAGTATCAAGCTTACTTGTTTCCAACCTTTTTCAAATGGGTCAAACTAATGAACATACATAATGCATAACGTCACGCCTGTAGCCCTACTGGGGTAGACAGACCACCAGACGACCAGACTATAAAACCATCTGATGTCACGTTTAACAAATTTGGAGGTATTGTAATGATGGAGAGAGACTATAGCAGTGACAGGGGGTCAGCCTGTCGCCCGCAAAAACGCCAATAAAACCTCCGTCCCTTAACTGAATTTTACAGTATGCCCGGGAAGAGACGCAGTTTGAATATTCTATGTTTTTCTTTCGCTCCCAGTCCAGCGTGGTAGGTATTATACTTATATGTCAGAAGACCCTGCTGTTTTTTTTAAATGTACAGAAAGCCGCAGATCAACCTTTACAAATTTATCAAAAACTGTAATTGAATGTGAACTCTATGCCCTTGATGATATTAAGTTAATAATTGGTTGAGAAAATTCAACATATTTGTATGTAACGCTTGATTTACTTTCCGTTTAACTGTAACTAAGACATGAACATTCCTGAAAGAAAACCATTAAACCAATTTTGAGCTACTCATGCAGACACTGCATTAGGTACATAACATTTAGATACTATTTTCATTTTTATTTCGTTGGATTTAGCAAGGTATTTATTCTAGAAGAAAAGTGAAAATGAAAAGTGGCGGGAAAATATGTTTTTTTTTTATATCATATTTTAATGGTATCAAAGCCAGCCAGTTACTAACATCGAAAAAGCTTTTATTTTACAACTTTAAGAATAAGAATAAGACAAATTATCGGGTTTGGATAATGCTTTTGGATTTATTGGCGTAACTGTTGATGAAAGTTTGAATATGCTTTATTTCATCAAGATTTTTGCAGGGGATGACAAGTAAAACCGCGCGAACTTTGTTACTGCGCTAAGCTATGCAATAAATACAATATAGCAAAGCTGCAAAAGTGGTTACTGTGCAATTTCAAAGAAGTCGTTGTGGCGCGAAGCCGTGTTTACTGTGCATATCAAACGATATCGCAGGTCAAGCGCGCTCGGCGCGGCCGGTATTAGGATGGGTGACCGCCGATCATTTATTTCTCACGACGACGACTTCCGTGCATCGGAGGACATGTTAAGCTGTCGGTCCCGAGTGCTGTATACAGTAGTCGTTAGGGTTTGTCAGAAGCCATTTCGGCACCCTGAAAATTTTGACACAAACCTAAACCTCCTCGTCACCCAGAGGAGAGACTCATAGCCCGCAGTGGGCTCATTACACGGAGTTTTGATGACGATGAAAGCTAAAAGTATTGATTTTTTATCGTCATATTTAATTTCACGCAGCGATTATTAGTTTTTATCTGCAAAAAAAACAGATTTAATTACCGATTCAAAAATTATTTACATTAAAGAAATGTTTACTTAACGCAGTTATTAAGAAGCGTATGTTTCCGCAAGGTCAGATGCGTACGAGTATGTTCGTCTGTATCCCTGTTTACATAAACTCCGAAATTGCTGCTCGTTTCTGGATAGTTTTGTGGAAGGTCAAGTTTAGTGTGGACGGCGTGAGGCAAACCAGATGTAGATGTCAGTGAAATGAACAGATTTGAGCCTTTTTGATGTTATTTGCGTGGAAAATATTTTGTCGGCTTCTAGAAGAAATTGGTCTAGTTATCGTTTGTAGGAGGTTTGAACTTTGAAAGTTAAGTTCTGTTATAAGTTCTATATTAAGTTCTACAAGAAAAAAAAAATGTTCCGTGTCTGGGTGTTTATCTATTTATGTATTTATATTCTAGGTTCCCCCCTAGTTCGCTATATGGTATCCCATAACACAAGCTATGCTTACTTTGGGGCCATGTAGTTGGTGTGATTGTCTGGGGATTTTATTATTTATTTTATTATTATAATCACGAGGAGAATTATACTTAAGTACTAATACTTGTGAGTAGTACCGCCTACTAATATGCAATTTTCAAACTACACTTGAGGACTCTTAAATGTGAGCTAAAAAGTAAAAATATCATAGTCGACTGATCGAAAAAAAGTCCGTAAATTGGTTATGATTATACTAGCTTGAACCAAACAGTTAGACAAAGATAGTCAAAGTTAGACATTTTACATTACATACATTTTACAATACAAGTATTTGATTTAATTTACTGAGTCGTGAAAAATTAAAAAACACAAACTTCCCTTACCTGCGTTTCACTGCACGTAGGTATTGCAATCACGCAAAGTAACATACATTCCTCAAATTGGCATTTCAATACATAAACTTATGAATCTATGATATCGTAGCTACGTGGGTATTCTCTAAGCAATGTACGACCACCGAACCATTTTGTATTACTATACAGCAGTGCGATCACAGAACTTTATCGAATCGTAAGTTAACGAATGTTTACGAATGCTCGTATAGTATGGAGTCGGTTGCAAGTTTTGAGTAACATTGTAATTTTTTATTTTACAGATATTTATGAGTAAAATAAAAATTAAATAAACATTTTCTTCAACATGTTTACAAACATTCAAAATTAACAAGGCACATATTTATTTAAGCTGGCCGTGCGGCAATGGATAGATTTCAATTTTTTCTTAAAAACCGTCTCCATACTATACGAACATTCGTTAACAAACGATTCGATAAAGTTCTGTGATCGCACTGCAGGGTTGATTTGTAGTCACCGGCAAAATTTTTTACACAATAAGTATCATTTATAGAAACGATTTTTGCAAAAAAAAAATTTTTTTTTTCAAAGAAATAAATTATCTGCTAACGTAATATTAAGAAAACCATGGACACTCTAAATTAACATTAAAATAAAGACAACTACGCGCTACTACATCTTTAGTACTACGTCGTAGTATTATCAATGAAATGCCGCTTCGTAGTAGGTATGTTCATCAAAATCGAGTATTTTTTTTAAAGTTTTTGGTTCTAAATTTCTACTTTTTTGTACTGAGCGACGCTAAAATAAATATGCTACCAGCATATCTTATCAAAGAAATTAACATTTTTTTGCTGGTGACTACAAATCAACCTAGTATACTGTGGTGACTGGTGACAAATTTTAGATTTTGTAGGAGAGCACTCTCTACTCGATTCTGATCATAGTTATGTAATAAAAGTAGGTAGGTACTAAATTTTTCACTAGAAGCCGCCTCCGCATCAAAAGTAGTAAGCTGCGCGCAAAAGTAATATGTGCGCTAGTGTAACAATGCGTTGCGTGGTGAATTCTTTAACTGTCGATTTAGTTTACTTGGTACATATTTAAAATTTGTATTTTTTTTCTCTTCGTGTATGATCTCAAACTATCACGTCTACGAATTTCAAAAGTGACCCACCAGTCTCCCTGTATAGATTTCGAAACACATCACTAGAAAGCTGGTAATTGAAATGAAATATTTTTGCGTTTCATTGTTTTTTTTTTAATAAAGTATCGATGGGACGTTTCTCTTCCATGACACCTAATGTTAAGTGAACATAAAGACTACCGTGGTACATGTTTATCTACGAGAAAGCTATTCACTCGACGCTTAAAAGTACTAGGACTATACTGGTCAGGGAAAATAGACGTAGGCAGTTCATTCCAAACCTTGGCGACCCGTATCAAAAAGGAACTGTCAAAGCACTTAGTTCAACTTTTCGAAATATCTACCACATACGGATGGAAGTTCTGTCTGCGTCTAGTAGTCCGATGGTAAAAGGGTGAGGGTTTAATTTGTTCAAACAGAGCACTCGCGCACTCACCAAAATGTCGATTTAGTTTACTTGGTACATATTTAAAATTTGTATTTTTTTTCTCTTCGTGTATGATCTCAAACTATCACGTCTACGAATTTCAAAAGTGACCCACCAGTCTCCCTGTATAGATTTCGAAACACATCACTAGAAAGCTGGTAATTGAAATGAAATATTTTTGCGTTTCAGTGTTTTTTTTTAAATAAAGTATCGATGGGACGTTTCTCTTCCATGACACCTAATGTTAAGTGAACATAAAGACTACCGTGGTACACGTTTATCTACGAGAAAGCTATTCACTCGACGCTTAAAAGTACTAGGACTATACTGGTCAGGGAAAATAGACGTAGGCAGTTCATTCCAAACCTTGGCGACCCGTATCAAAAAGGAACTGTCAAAGCACTTAGTTCAACTTTTCGAAATATCTACCACATACGGATGGAAGTTCTGTCTGCGTCTAGTAGTCCGATGGTAAAAGGGTGAGGGTTTAATTTGTTCAAACAGAGCACTCGCGCACTCACCAAAATGTATCTTGTAGGAAACGGTTGAACAAGCAACCTTATGACGATGCACTAGGGTCTGCCTATTTTATTATGGACCAAACCCGCATTTGACCTCAATCTCATCTGATGGTAAGTGAAGATGAGGTCGTAGATGTCAGCATATGGGTTTAAGAAGAAATTACGAACACACATAGCTTCACGCCTGAATTCCATGGGGTAGGCAGAACACCAGAGGTTATAAGACCATCTGATGTCACGTCTGATTATAATGGTGGACAATCTATTGCAGTGACAGAGGGAAAACCTCCAATAAAACCTCTGTCCCTTAACTGACTTTTAATAAAACTAACTAAAATTATATTATATCCCTAGAAAAGTATTTGTTAAGTACCTATTTTTAAAGTAAAAAAATACTATTTGTTTGGAAACTTTTATCGATTGGTATTATTTATTACACAAGTTTTTAATAAAACTTTATTTAGATCAAAAAATTAAGTATGAATAATTGATGTTTTCAAATATATGCAAGAGATCGTTGTTCGATGACAAGGTCGCCTATTGTGCGCTGTACCTACCTATAATATTGTTATCAATATGATTTGTAACTCCATGTGTACAATAAAGAATAAATAAATAAATATATTGGCCAACCACATATAGTCCTGTCAAAATGGACAAAAATAAGTGATAACCAAGTAAAAAATCGCATAGAGCTGAAGATTGGTAGACGTGATTATAAATAAAAAATCAGCAATCTTTTCGATCCTGTATCTTCAAATTTATTCAAACATACAAAATTAAGGATTTTTCCATTTTTCGCGATAACTGTAAATATATCTAATATCTGTAACCACAAACATAACTAGGTAAGTCTCTAGCTAAATTTCACGTACTAAAACAAAACAATTCCCTTTAAATATTAATTTGAACCTCCATTAACCAACCGCATCTCGACACGACCGAACACCAATCCATTTATTCGGCGGCGTCCAATCCGTTGCATAACTTGGCGGGTTACTCCGGTGCATTCTATTCCAGTAGTTGGTAACACTGCCCGTCTCGACAGATGTCAATTTTGTATCGGACGTTTTAGGATAAGTTTAGACGCGTTCGGGTGAAAAGGTTAGATTTCGAATATGGAATTTCGAACTTCGAGATTGAGTTTTAAAAATATGTAGGTATCTTTTTTCATTTGACAAGGGCATTGAAAATATGTTTATATTAAGAACAAAAATCAATCCTCTTTTCTTGCAAAGTCCTGAAATTAAAATTGTAATATAGTACAAGTGAATTATTTTAAACTTGTTCTTACTAAATTAATTGGAAAAATTCAAAATAATAACCCATGTTTATCGTATTCAAAAAACAAATGGCTTAATTAATTTGTCATGTCAGGAATAAGAAAATTTCAACTGGCTACTTCAGTTAAGTTCTCTTTTAAATCAGCGCGTGCTAAGTAACTTAGTAAATACCGGGAAGCGAACACGAGAACTTCTTAATTTACAATGCATTTTCGTTAATATGTCTTAATATTTTACGACTCATATTAAAACATTCTTGTGAGTTTTACTCGTAACCGCACTGTCTGAAGAACACTAAACTTCGAGTAAAAACTCAATATAAAATCAAATGCGTTAATTACAAATGGGTTAGAAACGTATTTTGTTTATGAGTGTGTTTTATGAATATTTTTTATTTTCTCTTTCTACTCCTGAGTAAATTTTGTTTTTTTTTTTATTGTGCTGCAACCTCTTAAAAAAAGCTACATTTGAAAAATATTAATGTACAAGTTAAGCATATCTTGAAGTGACAAGTAGGTCATAATATTCCTAAGAGAAATACGAGAAACTACTGCCAAATAATTAAGTAGGTACGTACGTAATTTAAGTAAGTTAGCTCTTTTATTAGCGGAAATACCTGTAGATATTTTTTTTATTTTGGTACCTGTGTTGTACCTACATCGTTATGTACACTTGTAAGTTTATTTGTCCAATAACAAACTACCAACATATCGTCATCATCCAACATTTTTTTATTTGACTATTGCAGGGTTATGAGTCTCTCACCTGGGTGAAAAGGAGATTTGCCACCATATTCTCATCCCCAATATATCTTAATATGCCTCTCAGAGTATTGAAGGTTGTCTGTCAACGAGTCCTGTCTCTTGCGAAATAATTCTGCAGCTCTCGCATACTCCAGTCCATTCCGGAATGTTCTTGAACCTTCTACTTATAACTTATTTTTAAAACCTTATCGCTGTTTACAAACAAGACGAGTAAAAAACAACGGAGAAATAGACGATATGTATAATAGTTATTTGCTGTTCTTTTTTTAAAACTTAACCCCCGCAGAAATGCTCGCTACAGAGTATCTACCAGTAAAAAAACGCGTACAGACTATATTATAACTAACTATTTTATAATAAGAGCAACTGTTCGTATTTTGAAATTGAAACTTCTGTCAGAACTTCTTTTTTCAAACTTAACCGCTCGGATACACCTACAATAAAATTGTAACGTTTGTTTTATTGTCCTATAAAATTGGCGGGAAGCGGTTAAAGAACCGTTTCATTTTAAAGGTTAGGTACACACTTGCAGTTAGTAGTGCGTAAAATAGCATTAAATCCTACACAGTACAGTCAGCCATTGATAAATAAAATCGTTTTGTGTTAAACCGCGTAGAGTTGGTTTAGAATATCCTTGACCTGTCATAAAAAGCGAATATCATCATCATCACAACTCCGTGTAATGAGCCCACTGCAGGGCTATGAGTCTCTCCTCTGGGTGATGAGGAGGTTTAGGCCGTAATCCACCTAGCTGGCCTAGTGCTGGTTGTTGGATGACAGAATTTTCAGGCCGCCGAAATGGCTTCTGACAAACCCTAAGAACTACTGTATACAAGTATACAGCATCCGGCACCGACTGCACAGTAACCATGGCGTCACATCGACTTCAAGTAATCTAAGCGAAACCTCGCTTGTTAGTACGACCTTTTCAGGGTCCACCTTGCAAGCGACTATCCTGAGTCTGTCGCTAAATATCAATCTGTAGAGCATGTTATTAGAGCCTTGACCCATGTGATTTCACATTTCTCGGTGATCTTTGACTTGACCATCAGGTGAGATTTAGATCAAAAGCGCTAATTTCTAAAGGATAGCATTTAATCTTACAACTGTAAATCCACATTTTTCTATCAAAGTATTCGAAATTGCTAAATTTGCGCATCAAATAAATCAAATATACTACACTGTTTGATGCTTAAAGCTAAACTATTTTACTGAATTACTATCTGTTAACTTAGAGTAAATCTAATTATCCTTTTAGTGCAACGAAACATTTAATCTGTTTTTTTTTTTTTGGAATACGTCACCTATTAAATTTTAAAGATAACCTAACCTAACCTAAGCTAACCTACCTATTAGTAATTTTGTATTACAGCAAAGTACTGTTGGTAAGTAATTATAATAATAATAATATTTCTGACACTCACACAACATTATCTAGCCCAAATTAAGTTTCTTAAAGAACTTGTGTTATGGATACTAGATAACTGATATACTTAAGAAATATATAAACATACATATTGAATAAATACATATTTTTTATTAGAATAAACTTAAATAAACATATAAACATCCATGACTTGACTGCTAATATCTGTGTTCATCACACAAATATCCGCCGCCGCCGGGATTCGAACCCAGGACCTCTGGCATAGAAGGCAATTTATGTTACCGCTACACCAGCCGGTCGACCAATTATCTTATTATTTTCTGATGAGCATGTCGGGATTGTTGACAGGGTAGACTATGATAGCTGACCAGGTTTATGGCGCTTCGCCGGCCGCTGCCGCGGCACCGCTCGCTTCGCTCGCTCGGCTCGCGCACGTGTATAACTATATGCAACCTAACATGCTCCTCGCTGCGCTCGTCGTCGCACCTAACCGTACCGACTCCGACTTCCGGTGCGGGGGACCTTCTCGTGGCCTATAAAACATGCATTCCATTTTAGATAATGATTTTAGTAATTCGGTGGTAATATTGGATAATTTAGTGTGCAAATCAGTATTTTTGTTATACGGCGAGTAATTTTGTTTTAGAATGCTTATATATGTGGTTTTAGGAGGATTTTCGTAGTAAAATTATATAAATAAAGTCGCTAACTTTGATATATTTTAGACATTTTTTTATACTACACATTTTTTTTATTTTTTTTTTATTTAGTTACATTATTTAATTTGATAAACAGTAATTTATTTGATATGCTGGTACATTGGATAATTGATAATTGGTACATTGGATACAGTGGATAATTGTTGTTTGCTTAAATTTTAAATAGAGGTGCAATTAAAAATTCCCCATTTCTAAACTGTTTTTTTTTTATCAACGACTAAGCCCGCGTTTGTCCTCAATCTCACCTGATGGTAAGTGAAGACGAGGTCGAAGATAAAAGCACACGAGCGTAGGAAATAACTGGCTCTTCGTTGAATATTTCCGTAACACATCACCGCTGGCAGAGAAATTTGGCGGCAGATTTTATATGCAGGTTAGTTGCTAGCCAGTCGCACCCTAAGGCCGTATACAGAAAGAAAGCTGGAAACTTATAAGCGCTTACCAGCGCTTGACAGCGCTGGTGACCCGTGCAGGAAAATATATGAACGCGCGCCGATAAGCACTGAACGGTGCCGACAAGTTCCGACAAGCTTCAACACGCGCTGGTCAGAGATGGGAAATCATCGTCCGGTAAGCGCTTATAAGTTTCCAGCTTTCTTTCTGTATACGGCCTTATGGGACCCTACCACCAAGCTTAGGTTACTCGGATTAGTGCCATTCACGACACGTTTATCCCGGGGCGGTAGGGCCTGTAGTTTTAAAAATTAATAACTATTAAATTAAATACGTATTTGACTCTATATTATAACGTTTAAAATTTACATCACCTATTTCAATCCCAAACACGTATAATTTATGCCTTTGTTTAACCCTGTGCCTTAACCGACTCTTATTCCAAACATCATTTAAATTAGTACTTTTTAATTAGTCAGCAGTGAAAGCGCAACAGACAGACAGACTTTCGCATTCTTAATATTACAGTAATGTTATATTAAAAGCCACAAAATGCAGTTGGTAGCTTCAAACTAGTGAATGTTTGTATGTTTGCTTGTTTATCTAGCCAATTAATTTAGCTCAGCTTATTTACTCGTGTCTTCGAGTGTAATAGACAGTTAAGCAAACACTGGATCTATTGTCTGTTTGTTTATCGTTTAAATACTGAGTGGGTATACTTTAAATGCATCTCGTAAACTATTATCGGAGGTAAAACAGCTTGTGAAATGAAGTTATTCCAAATTAGTATTGCGCAAAAGAGAAGTTCAATAACTAAAAATATATTAACTGACACACAAACTATGTAGACTCAAATACGTTGCAATAAGATGCATTGTTGGTCTGTGAAAATATAGGTATGCATTTATATGCTGTAACGCAAACGAAGCGCAAAAATATAGCGGCAAAATTAAAAATAAAATAACATTGAACGAAAATCATACCAACTGTATGGCCCACACTAAGCAAAAATTGTGATATCCCTAGAATTTAAAAACGTATACATAAACACCCAGGCCTGGAACAAGTTTTCCTTGTTTTCCACCACTGCGCCATGGAGATCGTCTTTAAGAAATCCATATAGGTAATTGTGACAGACTGCAACGCGCCGTACCTAAATTTCTGTGTTTCTTCTGCTGTAATTCAAGGTATCAAATAATACATCTTAGTCTTTGCATTACTCAGCAGTTCTGCCATTCGAAGTTATTCATCTCGTATTCTCCGTTCATCGTAAGATGTCCCCTGCCGTTATGTTGGCACTATTGCTTGTCAAGCTGTTTTCGTTATCTGGGATAGTGAATTAATCCTTTTTATTGATTACTTGCCAAAAGGGCAAACGATAACTGGATCCTATTATGCAAACTTAATCCCGAAATTACGTGAAGTGATTAAAGAAAAACGTTGTGGGAAATTGTCATTGGGCGTGTTGTTTCTCCAGGATAACGCTCCACCTCATCGTTCGGAAGTTGCGCTCACCGCAATCCGCAGTACTAGCTTCGAAGTCCTTGATCACGCACCATATTTTCTTGACTTACCCCGAGTGATTTTCACTTATTTCCAAAATTAAAGGAGCATATTCGTGGAACTAAATTTGACGATGATGACGCGGTTATGACTGCCGCAGAGGAGTTTTTTAATAGTCGAGAAAATGTTTTTTTTGCGGAAGGAATAAGAAAGTTGGAGATGCGGTATTCTAAGTGTATTAGATTAGAAGGAGATTACGTAGAAAAATAAAATATTCTTGTTTAAATTTTTTATTTTTTTGTATTCATTCTAAGAATTTTTTGATTCGCCCTCGTATAATATAAATTGTGTCGTCATTCAAAACCTTCCTAGTCTTATAGTTGTTTATTATTTACAAATCAGAAAATTAAACATATATTTATTCGTGGTAGGTATAAACAAAGTTAGATTACGGGGTTAAAATGGACACATATTATTGGCAACACTGCTGCCACAATGCTGCCAACATCAGCAGGCAGGGGACATCTTATAGTGAACGGTCTGTACTTAGACGCATCGGTGACGGACATTGTACGCACCTTGCAGACTTTCGATGCAGCAGACTCAATCGCATGTGTCATACGCGCTGCACCTAATACTACGGCTACACTACCGTGATATGCCAGTAATTATTGCCATAACTTAAACAACACCTAGGTGTAACCACGATTTATGGCCATAATTTTACAATGCCAATCAATATGGCATATGGCGGTAGGCAATAGCTCCGGCGGCGGTCTTTTTTCGCACATCAAAGAAGATTACCGCAGTAATTATAGCGTTTGTGGCCACACTACCGTTTGTCCAGTGTGCAATATGAGCTCACCGGCGACGCACGTATCGACCGCCATGGAGAGGTCAAATGAAAAAGCGCTCGAGTTTTTAGAATTATTCCAATCTGAACCGTCTCTTTGGGATACCCTTTTTTGTCTTCTTTTAGCTTTGTTGAAATTTAAAATATTCATGTAAAAATAATTGGCACTCATAAAACACAACACCGCTGCAGCTTCGACCTCCATCTTGAAAAAGTCATATTTACCGCCAAATTTAATGCCATAATTATTGCCGGTAGACGGTAAGGTAGTGTGACCACACCAGTTCATGCAGTAATTTAAACGGTAATTTAATGCCATAATTATGGCGGTAACAGCCCGGTAGACGGTAAGGTAGTGTGGCCGTAGTATAAGGCGTTGTACTATGTGAGCGACCAGACGCGACACGACGAATTAAAAAATTCTTTTTTCATATTTGAATTAGACACGAAAAGAATTGATACAAACGCGCGCTACATAAGCGCTGAGTGATTATGGAGTGATTTCCATTTAATGTAATTTTAAGATATAGCCTAGTCGCGATAGGACTGCTTCAGTGATTCGTACCACTAAATCATCGTCCCATAAGGACGAAACACTGAATTCAAGAAAAATATTATTTGTTGTTCTGTTGTTTGTCCCATTGACTTTATTGTAGTAAATAATGAGATCAAGTACAGTCAGCAAGCAAACTAATAAGAAAAATCAATAAAAGGTCTTACAAATAAAACATATTAAAAAAAAAAATACACAAAAAATTATTTAGCTTTACAGAATCAAACAAAATAATATGACTGCATGCACGTCGCTTAGTATCCTCAGCTGGTTGCTGTCAAAGAATAAGAATAACTGCAAAGTTACGGAACTTCGTGATTCGCTGTCTCATTTCGACATACGTTCGTCTTCATAAAACTATCTCGCGCATTAGCGAGCGCGAACTTTGTTACTGTGAAACGATCTTTGCAAGTGCGACAAAGAAAGCACTACAAATATCCTTATTTCCATTCCCAACCCATTTAGTTTACACTTTGGTGTGAGAATATGTGCACGCGCGTTCAATTGTTGTTTATTGCAAATAATAGTAATATTACATATGCGACAGAGGTACCTATATCTGCATCGTAGCAACTGGCGTTCCCTTGTATCTGTCAACCCCAAAAGGAGACAGGCGTAAAGTTATGTATGTAGGTAATACAAACATAGACAAAAACAGTAATGGATCCAACATGGAAAAATAACCCTTTTTATGGGAAGAAGTAAATAAACTCGTTAGGAAACCCAAGCAATATGTGAGTGAGTGGCGTAGTAAGAAAAATAAAATACTCAAAAATCAAAAATATTCCCGAAAAGCATTTCGTATCCTGCAATTTCGGTGCAGTCCTAATAAAATATCCCGATAAAACTGTAGGTTTTCAACATGGTTTGTTAACAAGGTTTGAAGCCAAAAATTCAGTCCATCAGATAGACAAATTACTAATATTTAAGAAATTTGATATTCTGACCGATTATAATTTATAGTCTGGACGAATCTCAAACATATAGTCCATAATATAAAGATACAAAAAGAGTTATTTGATAAATTTACTGCAATACTAAGTACTATTACTTACTGTAATGTTTAATTTAAAGAATCTTAGGTGTTTCATTAATAACTAGTTTTTTAATAGAAAAAATTGTATAAAGTCATATTTGTCAAAAAATTAGCTTTCATTGAATCCCTCAATGACCAAAATAGTCCCATTGGATGAAAAGTTATTTAATTTAATAAAATCAGTAAATCTTATCTCCTGTAAAATTTGGATTTTTTGATTATCGAGTTTTTGCTTGGAGGCGTCGATTTAATTCTGTGATTATTTTAATTATTTGAACTGTGATTTTTATTTAAAAAGTATTTTTTTTTTGTTGTAGGAAAAATGACCTCTTACATTTTTATTAATTTACAATTATTTTTAATTATTAATTTATAATTTACAATTTTATAATATTACAATACCTACATACTTTATTTAGTTTTAACATCATAGTTTTATGATGCTTTAAATGTAACATATTTTTAATTGGTATTGCTAATTTTTTTAAATATAAATGTTTATTATGAATCAATATTTTGCCTTTTATTGATTTTCATAAAAGTTTGCTTGCGGACCGTACTTGATCTCATTATTTACTACAATAAAGCCAATGGGACGAATCACAGAACAAGTTTTTTTTTTATTTAGTGTTTCGTCCTTATGGGACGATGATGTGGTGGGACGAATCTCTTACTTAAGTAGTCTGCGATAGCAACAATTCTAATTATCGTCCAAATATCTTTGATTTTACAAATCTTAAACTATAACATCAAAATGTAAACTATATTTGACGAAATAAAATGATTTGATTTGATTAAATAAAAATAAGTTCAAATCAAATATTGTGATGCTTTGGTAGTTAATAGGTCAACTTTGAAAACCAATTTTTCCACACTGATCCGAGTATTATATAGTTCCACCACGGAATAGTGAATTTCACGGTATGGTCTATATAATTATAATTTAAAGCTAACGTTGAGGCTACATCAGTATTTTGATACTCATCTAATTTATAACAATTTGATATTACTATCAGTGAATATCATATTCATAAACACAACTATTTATATTCCCATTGCAAGGCTATGAAGTTCTCCTCTGGGTGACGAGGAGTTTCAGGTCGTAATTCAATAAGCAGACCTAGTGCTTGTGGGTGGATGTCAGAATTTTCAGGGTACTTAAAAAGCTTCAAACAAGTAATTATAATGATGACTACGGACCGGAAAGAACAGAAGTCGTCGTCGTGACAAATTAATGGGCGGCCATCACCTATTATTGTACAGAAGACAGCAGATCAAGGGTGACATTACCTGTCAAATTTCGCCAAACCAATTTTAACTTAATGTCGCGAGCATAGAGTTCAGATTCAAGTAAAAAAAATTGACAGATTTGAAACGCTTGATGTGCTGCCTTCTGCACCTACTGACCACACCGAACGTTTTTTAACCCGCTATATCCAAGGAAAGACACAGGAGACATAACCCATTAGCTATGACGATTTCAACCTCAAAGTATAGTTTCTAATAAATAAAACGCAAAAACTACATATAAACAGGAAACGTATGGTTTTTTTATATATAAACTAATAAAAACGCCACGGCAACGACCTTGGCTGTTTTCAAAGCTTCGACACGCACTTTTCCATACAAATTATTACTATTCATTTTTGTTTATGTTACTGGGCCGAATATAACTAGGTCAAGATAAATAGGGCGAGAAAAAATGTATAAAAACACATTCTTTGAAAGATACTGGCGGGCATGTATCTTTTTTTTTTGTTACTAGACTTTTGTATTTTTCAATAATGTTATTATGTTGGTAGCTTAAAACTACCAAGCTATCTACTATTTGGCCTTTCTCTTGACTTGTTTAATAATCATCGTAATATTTTAGCCAATTCACACTAAACGATAACAAATTTTACACCAAAATTGTTCTCATAAATCACTCCGCACATTAGTGGAAACTTAAAATTTTTATGAGTTCGTCGCATTGATATAGACAGCCATCGTCGGAGGACTGTATTTTATATTAGACTAGCTGTTAGGCGCGGTTTTACCCGCACAATTTCGAATCCCGCTGGAATTTAGGGATAAAAAGTAGCGATGATGCGTTATTAAGAATTCGGAGTTATCGGAGTACTTTCAAAAAATTAGTGATTTTGATGATTTGTAATAATGTGTAGCATATCATTAGAAAGCGGATAAAATGAAGAAGTTTTTAAAAGTATTTTATAAATCTCACCGTTTCTTTTTTTTTTGTATTGCAATGTAAAAAAAAGTATATGATATAATTTTACCTCGCCCTCGAGACTTTGTTGCCTCATAACTTTTTTTTCTCGAATTTTTGCATCAAATACTCATTTAGGTAAAGAAGGCTGTACCTAAAATACGAATAAAATTTATTTTGAGAAGATACTCACACAAGACAAAATGTTATTTAGATAAGAAGGTGAAAATTTGGGTTTTTTTTTTGAAAATTATGAAAAACTATCATATTTACTAAACTATAAGAAATAGGCTAGTAGTACTCGAAGCAAGTATATTCAGAATAAGCCTACCTACCCCCCATTTCAATTTGGCACTTACACCCTGTATTACTATACAGAGTAAGATGAAATTCTGCTACCTGGACATGATTTTTTTTATCCAGAAATAATGATCGTTCTTCATCATCATCATCATCGGCTGGGGGACGCTCATGAGAGACAAAATCCTCTGTTCAGGTTTTCCACGTCGCCTGGTTCCGCACCGCTATTATCCAGCGTTTTACTTTCAATAACGTTTATTTACCTGTAGTATATACAAACTTTTGACTTTTCTTTTTTTTTTTGAGCTATGCCTACATGAGGTTTAAGATAGATAAACTTTATGAATTGTCTCTGTCTGATTCATGCCCATAATTGAAACATAAATACGCCCATTATTAGGTTAGCCGCCTAATATGGCGGCCCAAATGGGCAGGATGGTCGTACCACAAAGGCGGCAGAAGTGGCTAACATGAAGATAAGTATTGAGCCTTCAGAAATATAAAAGAAATGTCATGCAACGTTGATTAAGCCCACATCCTTTGGCGGAGACGTCGAATGATATTGTTATCTTCAACCGACTTCCAAAAAAGGAGGAGGTTCTCAATTCGTCTGTTTGTTTGTTGTGTCGATATTTCGGAAAATTATGAATCGATTTAAAAAAATATTGTTTCATATGATAGAGGATACTTCATCGTTGATCTCATATAAATTTTATCGAAATCGGTTGAGTACTTCATCGAGAATTTCAAATTATTGAAACAATATGTATGATTTCGGAGAATGTTTACGTGGATGACATTTATAAGTCGGCTAAAGTTATGACGTGAAGTCGGTTGTTTTTAATGCTCTGCATTCGTTGATTTATGATATTGTGGATGCTATATGTCGTCCAGCTATACGCACGATGCATTCGCAAAATCATTGTAGACTACAGACATAGTCATAGCTTTCATGTTGAATTGAAAAAAGCACGCAACGAATAAAACAAACAAAAAAATATATACGTATTCAAACTGACATGGTCATGGAGCTTGCAACAGTGCCGAAATACCGAGAACTGAAAATAAATGAAAAACATGCTAAATATCCCGTTTCTAAAGTTAACTTAAACAAAAAAAAATGTTTCTAACGCTCACACGGCATGAATTTTTGTCAGAATTTAATACTCAAAAATCTTAGATAACCATCTAGAGTACAATATTTAAACCACATTACCAAGCCATGAAGGGCACTTAAAATAGCCCGAAAGCCCCTCGACTAATAAAAGTTACTCATTTGCTGTTGAGTTTCTTGCCACTTCTTCTCAACAGATCGACTTTCCGAAGTGGTGGTAGATTCAGTTCAATTTGTAAATAGTATTTCATCATCATCATCATCATCACGACTCTTTGTAAAGAGCCCACTGCAGGGCTATGAGTCTCTCCCCTGGGTGACGAGGAGGTATAGGCCCTAATCCACCAAGCTGGCCCAGTGCTGGGTGGTGGATGACAGAATTTTCAGGGCGCCGAAAATGGCTTCTGACAAACCCTAACGACTACTGTATACAAGTATACAGCACCCGGGACCGACTGCTTAACGTGCCCTCCGAAGCACGGAAGTCGCCTTGAGAAATGAAAGTTCGGCGGTCCCCATCCAAGTACCGGCAGCGCCGAACGTTGCTTGACCTGTGATATCGTTTGATACTGTACACAGTAACCACGGCGCCACGACGACTTCAAATATATTTCAAGTATTTTATAGTATTTCAAGTATTTCAATTTTGTTGAGTTTGACTTTTGAGTGGTGGCCCCTTTCTCTCCGATTAGCTTAATATCATCGCCCAAACTATGTGTTCTGGTATATTTTTAAGAAAAGCCTTTTCCCTTCTAAGCTATAAAGCTGTATTTAACGCCATCTCTTCAAATCACATTTGATAGAGTTCAAATATTTGTAGACCTCCGTGGCGCAGTTGTCTAGTGTTCGGCTGCGGCGTGAGAGGTCCTAGGTTCAAGTCCCAGCCGGGGCAGTTTCAGAAACGAACTTTCCTAAACTGTTTTTGAATCTGGGTGTATACTAGGGTACCCCCTAGTTCCTCTATGTGGCCTCCATAACACAAGCTTATAAGCTTACCTTTGGGCCACATAGTTGGTGTGTCTCTTAAGGTAATTAATTTGTTATTTATTAAATGTGTGTACAAAAACTGCATAATTTAAGTTGAATAAACTTGTTTGCTTACAAAAGATCTCGAAAGACTGTGTTCTTATTTCTGAAAACTTTATTTTTGTTTAATGGGACAATAAAGTGTAGTTATTTCTTGCCCTACATACCTGCTATCATATAGCATTTATGAGGCGTGGATTGAACCCACGACTAGCGTCATATCCGTCTGCGCAACGGTAAACGTCATCCATACTAACATAATAAATTACTGCGTACAAAGTTATCTTGCTAATTCAACTGCTCCAAAAAACTAGTTATGCAGGATTTTCGTGCGTTGTTGCACCGCCCTCTCTCCCTAAAACAACAAACGCATACTACGACCCGTACCCCAAGCAACCACCAACACGTGTTTTGCTTCAACCAGAACCCAGAAACATCTGAGACATAGCCTTCTACTAGACCATGTTTCTTTATCACAGTTGATGTGGAAGTTTAGACCGTGCTGCTTTCTGCGAGGTTTTCAGGGCGTCGAAATTTCTATACGTACACAAGTTAAACCAGTCTCAGACCCTATACTTAGTATGCAGGACCCGGAATTGATTTCTCAAAGTGCCCTTCGAAGTAAATGTTGGAGTAAATTTATGCTTGGCGGCGACGATCACCCATTTTTACACCAACCCGGCTGAACATTGATGAGCCTTTTATTTCGGATAATATAAATGGAAGCTTCGATTCCACATCAGTTTGTCATATTATATTAGGACGGTCTTAACTCGCAAATAGGTACATTTTAATCGCAAAACTCCAAGCTTACTTCGTTTACCTACTCATTAAAACTACATTTTTTTATATTAGTAAGTTAATTTTCACTTAACCTAGATACACCGGGATGGTAATTTCATGCAAAATTACTTAACTAACCGATATCGCAGAAATTTTAGATGGCTTTATTAAAAATCAAAGAGGTTTTAAGGGTTTAATTAAAACTTAATCACAACCTGATCACGAAAAAAGTAAGGACTAGGTTCTTTTTAAGTTTGTTACTGACCTCAATTTCAGTTTGTTACTGACTGTAACCCAAGCTATTTAAAAAAAGTGTTAAAAGTGAAATACTTTAAAAGGGTTTGTAAACTTCATTTATCTTATTATTATCCCAGTACTTTAATAACTAAATGTGCCTGTTGCATTGTCTTAAACTATCTTCACAGCAGTGCGATCACAGAACTTTATCGAATCGTAAGTTAACGAATGTTTACGAATGCTCGTATAGTATGGAGTCGGTTGCAAGTTTTGAGTAACATTGTAATTTTTTATTTTACAGATATTTATGAGTACAACATGTTTACAAACATTCAAAATTAACAAGGCACACATTTATTTAAGCTGGCCGTGCGGCAATGGATAGATTTAAATTTTTTCTTAAAAACCGTCTCCATACTATACGAACATTCGTTAACAAACGATTCGATAAAGTTCTGTGATCGCACTGCTGTATTGCAATACCAGACGACCGTATAGACCGTAGATTTAGAAAAAAGCCTAACAAAGCGCTTTGCCAGTTCCGTTTCGGAACTAGTTGCCAAAGTGTGGAACGCACCGTCTGCGTCTGTTTTTCCCAAAGAGTTTTAACTAATAAAAGGTAAAGGTAAAACACACGACCATGTCCTGGTACTTTTGAGTGTCAACTTGTCAAGTCAAATTGTTTCTCGTGGTTGGAAGTGTACCATCTTATTCCTCATGTACACCCTCCACCAGGTGGTGCGGAGGACAAACGACCCATCTTCGTTATGTGAAGAAAATTACAATTTATTGAAGTCGATTTCGAACGCATCGTTTGTACGATTTCATAGCCTATAACGGACATTAGTTCTACATGTATTTATACAGGGTGGAATTTTTTATGCCACCTGAAGGGAAAGTACTCTTAATAATAGAGATAGCAAATTTTACTCTAAAAAAAATGCCTTATTTTTTAAAAGAAATAAAACGGCATTCAAAGATTTTTCGAAAATTCGCTTGTTTCACCCAGGAATCAAACCGACTAAAATCTAAAAATGAAGATTTCATGGTTCTACTTTTACGAATGTGACATATATTTTGAAATTATAATTATGTTTAACTTGAATATTTATAATTTTGACAGTAATTTTTATAGAGTTGAAATTGTTTTTAAATTTGAATTTATGATGACTAAGTAATGATAAAATTGATTTGAATGACTAACATTAGTATTTAAGTTTGCATTGTTACTAACCTTTAATATGGATACTTTCTGAAATAAATGATTTATTATATTATTATATTATATTAAATTAACCGAGATTTCATTTTTAATGATCGATGCAATCAAATTACGGGGTGTCATTTGTACAGATTTTAGTCGGTGCGATTCCCGGGTGAAGCGAGCAAAGTTTCGAAAATCTTTTAATGCGGTTTCATTTCTTTTCAGAAATAACGGAATGTTTCTTTGGAGCAAAATTTGCTAACTCTATTATTTAGAGTAATTTCCCTCCAGGTGGCATTAAAGAACTCACCCTGTATATTTGCATATAGGTAAATAGATAAATAGACGAGAAGTTTTCAATCACATTGTACCACCGCGTTTGATTATAATTCACATTTTAACACGTCATTTCGACGGCCAAATACCCACCAAAGTCACGAGAGTGTCATTGCTGAAAATACTTAAACCAAACATAATGACTGACTGATTAATACTTAAGAATTAAACATGCCGGATGTTTATTGTCCTTATTACGATAACAATCGATCTTCCAGAAGACCTTGCTAAACCCAGCTCCGGGTTAAATCAAAAATCCGAATTCAAGTGCCCACCAGACGACGTGACTCATCTCATAACAACAACATAAGGTGCATCATAAAACGTCAGTACATTCGGAGACTTTAGCATACTTTTCAAATTGCATACGATGTTTGTTTTATTATTTTATTAATTATATCATTTTTCATACAAAAAGGAGAATGCTCAAGTGCCATATAAAAACCCAGGGGGAGAAAAGAGATGTGTCTCAAAAAATCAATAATAAAAAGTAATAATATAATAATCGGTTATGATCGTGATCCTTACTTGCAAACATGTTAAAATTGCCACTTTCAGGCGACAACTAAAAAAAATAAAAGTTTAATTAATTATTTTTAATCTCAACTCAAAAGCAGTGGTGTTTTTAGTTTAACGTGTCTGTGTGCGCGTGTGTTACTCTGTCTGTGGCATCGTAGCTCCCAAACGGGCGAACCGATTTGGATAATTATTTTTTTGTTCGAAAGGTGACTTAATCGAGAGTGTTATTAGCTATGTTTTTATGAATACACTCTAGTTCCGATGCGTGTAACAGAGGCTTATACAACGTGTAACATAATGAAGAGAGAATAAATACATAAGGGGATTGTATGTTTGTAGATGTAGTTTATGAGTAACAGTAACATAAGTTTCTAATATTAGAAAAGATGAATTTGGGGCCACATAGTTTTTGTTGTCAGTTCGGGCAATTGGTTTATTTATGTATCTGTAGCTGACTGTGCACATACATCATCAATGAATCGTGCAACTGCGGTAGTATTATTTTATGTTCGTGAGTATAGATAGCGTCGGAGAGAGCTGATTACGCAAAACAAGCAGAACTTTATTATCGTGGGTTGAGTCTATATTGATAATTTACAAATACTGGAATATTATCTTAAGATTGAGGACTTTTGTTCTAGTTCAAAAAATATATGTATATAACATATATGTAATGTTAAGGAATGATTGAACTCAGAAAGGGTCAAGTGCGAACAACGTCAGTCCAGAAAAGGGGTTCTTTTTATTATTTTTTACAATAAAACCGCGAATTTGTTTTGTTTCCATATAAATTGATTTATAATAAATAGCTTATAACAGGATGGAGAACCAATAGCACGCGTGCCATTGATGGCCCACGACACATTATTTTGGGCACGTTGTCACTCACAAAATTCGCTATGCATTCCGAAAAAATCTGTGGAACTAGTATTTTATGACGACCGACGCTATCTATTAGAGCTTTCTCCGATGAGTATGGGTTGGAGTGCGAGGTGCGGCAGAAGGGTTAAACTCACCCCCGTCCTTTTAACCTGTACGTTAATAAACTGCTCGATGAGCTCAGCAGCACCGGCATTGGCTGTCATGTGGACGATGATATGGTTCTGCTGAGCCCATCGGTGGGCGCACTGAGGAAGCTTCTCTCTGTATGTCAGTCATATGCAGTGTCGCATGGAATTGGATATAACACTAAGAAAAGTGAACTTTTATTATTTAAGGCAGGAACAAAAACTTTCGTACACGTTCCTGAAGTCGGAATAGGCGGAAACGTGTTGTCCAGGGTCACGCGATTTAAATACTTGGATCACTGGGTTCGTGACGACCTCTGTAACTGTGAAGATATAGAGAGGGAGCGCAGGTCTCTGGCTGTCCGATGTAATATTCTCGCCCGTAGATTTGCACGATGTACAAAACAGGTGAAGGTGACGTTCTTTAAAGCATATTGCCAGTCAAAGTCAAAATATTCTTTATTTCGTAAGTATTTAAAAACATTTGAAATAAGTCAAAACTCAAAACCTTCCTTCTACACGTGCGGTCTGTGGGTGGAGATATGGTGCGTCCAGTATAATAATGCTTTCAGGATATTGCGGGGGCTGCCGCGATATTGTAGTGCCTCTGGCATGTTTGCGCAGGCAAACGTGGACGGATTCGAGGCAATCATGCGAAAACGCTGTGTATCATTACTCAGTAGAACACGAACCGCCCCCAACGGTATCTTGAAAGTATTTTCAGATAGTAAGATTACCCCCGTTTTCAAAGGTGGATAGACATGCACAAATCACCGCGTCGTTAATGTTTTTACTCACACTAGCAAATAAGTTATTGTATCTCTTTGCTAACACCAAAATATTCTATAATTATTGTGTTCTATAATGCTTTTTGCTTGGTGGTAGGATCCCTTCTGCCGCCAAATGTTACCGCTCCGGCGGTAATGTGTTCCGGCAATATTGTATAAAGAGCCAGTTCGTTCCTAAACCCGTGTGCTTTCATCTTCGACCTCATCGTCACTTACCATCAGGTGAGATTGAGGTCAAACGCGGGTTTAGTCACTTATAAAAAAAAAATAGTGATAATTTTAATAATATTATATAAATTTATATATTTTCAATTTTAATTAATTAATTGCATCTTATTTTAAATACTTATTAAGATTCTTATTTTAATCGTCATCTTATAGGTATTTTAATTCTAATTTTAAATAATTTTTGTTTCAATTTAATTTACTTTAGTTATTGTTATTTTATTTATTCAATCCGTTTCATAACAAATATGTTAATTTTTTAATTATTTCTATGGGCCTATGCAACCTGAAACAAATGAATTATATTATTATCATTGACTCTCTTATGGTACAGTCTGCAACAATTTTATGTATACCATCTTGGACGATCGTTCGTATGCATACTGTATGTGTGCATAGACTGGGGGAGACTGTACCCACATAAAAAGTTTTGAATCAATCACACACATATTAATTATAAATTGAAAATGACTTGATGGTACTTTATGACAACATGAATATATTTTTAATGGGACATTTGGCATTCTTGGTTCGCCCTGGCATATAACCTTTCTCAAGAGTTTGGCATTTACATCCAGCTGGTAGTTGCTGGGAACTCATTAGAGTAAAAAAAAAAGATAAATACCCAAACACGGAACTTTTTTTTTCTTGTTATGTGCGAGAATCGAACCCGCAACCACTGGCTTCTGAGGCAGACAGGCTTACCCCATCGCCAAAGTGGCGAATAAAAAGTACAGTCGTGCATGACATGAGTGAGATGATCTCTTCAGCTTTATAATTACTAATATTGGTATACATAAAATTTAAGCAGAGCACTGGGGACACTTGTGGCTTCTATCTTACGATATAAGATCGGCGCGGTAGGTATAAGGATGGGTGTTTTAGGAATCTTACTACTACTTTCGTGTTTCGGATGGCACGTAAAGCAGTTGGTCCGAGACGCTGTATACTTGTAAATAGCAGTCGTTAAGGTTTTTCAAAAGCCTGTTGACTGACCTTAAGCCATTTTGGCGCGCTGAAACTTCGACATCCACCAACCATCACTGGATTATGGCCTAAACCTCGTCACTTAGAGGAGAGAAAAAAGGTCGGTTTTCTTATCTCAAACACGAAACCCTCAAACAATCAAAATACATATTCTGTATGAGAGCAAGCAGTAAAACTCGATGACAGACATACACGCAAATTTATTTTTAGGCCAAAATCGAGGTTTATTTACAGAATACGATGGAATTTTTTGCTGTCAACATTTGGAGAGATCATAATTTGGCAAAAGATACATTTTCAACGGATAAATAACAATATTCTCAGTAAAATAATACGTTTTAAGAGTTTTTGAGTGGTTCATAAGATTTAAACAGATTTATTTCAAGATAAAAATTTTGCTACATATAGCTCAGGATTAACGCAGAACGAACAGACGTACTTATAGGTTTATCTCGACGTTTCAGTGTTTCATACACACTTTGTGCTCACGAGTTACTGAGCTTGCAAGATAAAACACCTGTACCTGTAAACTGCAATCTTGTTGTACAAAAGTACATAAATACATACATAACTTCACGCCTGTATCCATCTTGGGGTAGGCAGAACACCAGAGGTTAGCAGACAATCTGATGTCACGTTTGACTTTGGAGGTATTATAATAATGGATAGAGACTATTGCAGTGACAGGGGGTCAGCCTATCACCCACAAAATACGCCAATAAAGCCCCTGTCCCTTAAATGACTTTTACAGTATGTCCGGGAAGAGAAGCATTTGGTACATTCTATGTTTTTCTTTCGTTCCCATTCCAGATTGGTAAAAAAGGTTTTTCCAAATTCAGCTATTGCTCTGTGAGTAGTGCTGTAAGGTTATAGTCCTTTGCTTGAGCTCTGCCGTGTAGATCGGCTTAGAGAAGGCCTATCGTCCCTGGAAGAGCATGTTGTAAAATATGTACTGTTGGACGAGGGAGCCAAATAAGACACGACTAGTTATGATGGAAATTAACAGTCATCATCATCATCATCACAACTCCGCGTAATGGGCCCACTGCAGGGCATGAGTCTCTCCTCTAGGTGACGAGGAAGTTTAGGCCATAATCCACCGAGCTGGCCCAGTGCTGGGTGGTGGATGTCAGAATTTTCAGGGTGCCGATATGGCTTCTGACAAACCCTAACGACTACTGTATACAAGTATACAGCACCCGGGACCGACAGCTTAACGTGCCCTCCGAAGCACGGAAGTCGCCGTGAGAAACGAATGGTCGGCGGTCACCCATCCAAGTACCGACCGCGCCGAACGTTGCTTAACCTGTGATATCGTAAGATACACACAGTAACCACGGCGCCACGACGACGAATTGACAGTATATTGAGTTAAAGAAAACATAAATAGTGAGGAGGTGTGACACACACTACAAAGGTGACTAATCCAAGTGACTCTCGCTTGTTGGTAGGATCCTATCAGGGTCCGACTGGTCAGTGACCGCCATTAATATAAAATCAGCCGCCAAATGCTACCGCTCCGGCGGTGATGTGTTCCAGTAATATTTTATGACTAGCTGTTTTACCCGCGCAATTTCGAATTCCGCGGGAATATTGGGATGAAAAGTAGCCTCAGACTGTACACTATAACTATGCCAAATTTCATCCAAATCCATTGAGCCGTTCTGCCGTGATTGAGAAACAAACATCCATGCATCCATCCAAACTTTCACATTTATAATATTAGTAAGATGAGCAAGTTCTTTCCTAAGCCCGTGTGCTTCCCTCTTTGACCTCATCTTTACTTACCATCAGGTAAGATTGAGGTCAAACGCGGGCTTATATACTGAACTAGCCACCGCGCGCGGTTTTACCCGCGTAACTTTTGATCCCGTGGGAATTTCGGGATAAAATATAGCTCAAGAGTTGGGCTATCAAATTCAAAAAGAATTTTTCAAATCCCACTTGTACTTTCTGAGATTAGCGCGTTCAAACAAACAAACAAAAAAACAAACTCTTCAGCTTTATATATTAGTATAGATTCTTTTTAGAGGCGTTGTGTTTTAATTTCTTCTATTTTTAAGGATGGGGTGCGATTGTGTCTTTTTTCTAACAAAGGTGCGATATTATGTTTCTTATACTATTCTTAGATTTTTGATAGTTTGAAGGTTCTCGGCGAATATTTCTACTATCAATGAAATCGTCGACGTAAATATGTTGTCGAAAAACGTTAGTTTGCTGACCTCGCACTAATCCACCTGCTATATTTAAATAACAACCGCGAAACGGTATTTTGTTTACTGAATTATTTTAAGAATTCATATTTTTGTTAACTAAACGCAATTTTGAACGTCATCACACTAGGAAAGTTACTATGATGTCAAAGGCAGAGCACAATAATAAATCTTCATCATCACTATTGACGGTCTCCTTGGTGCGGTGGGATAGACGGTAAGGGAGAACGGCGCAGTCATTACGCCATGGACGCGCGATCCATTGCTTTACATCGTATTATGTACCTAAGCGATAGCTGTTCAATCGTTCGTTGATCGCAGAATGCATTTATTGCTACGATACTAGCGCCAACAACAATTTGGTAGCTAAAAAAGAAACTAATAAAATGTGAAACAGATGTTTGCTTTAAAATTTCGCAGAAAAGTACACACGAAAAGTATGAAAGTCAAAGGGATTATATGCACTTTTAGTACATCGATTGTACGATAGAGGCAGCACAGTCGTCGGATTGTCATGGCTTTTTTTTTGCTGTAACGTAATACGAATTATTTCTTTTTTAGCAAATCTCGCGCAATTCATGCCATCGCTTTGCTCTTGCAAGTTGCGTGATAAGGCAGCGGGTATGGTTGTCTCACGGGTTGGTTGTCACAACTGTCATTAAACAAAGGCCGAAGAAGCGCAAGAGTGACACCTCGCTTTCCGTTTCACCTGAGTATCTGAGGTGAAGTGCTCTTGCCCTTCTTCGGCGCAATCATGTTAGCGAATATATCAATTTCATTGTAAAAATAATACTTACTTTTTTGCAAAAATCTTTACTATAAATTATACTTATTGTGTTAATATACAGGGTGGAATTTTTGAATGCCCACTGGAAGGAAAGTACTCTTTAGCAAATTTTACTTCAAAGAAACATTCCTATATTTTGTAAAAGAAATAAAACTGCATTCAAAGATTTTTCGAAAACTTCCTTTCTTCGCCCCGAAATCGAACCGACTAAAATCTAAAAACGAAGATTTTATAGCTTTTCTTTCATTAAATTCACCTAGTATGTCAGAGAGATTGATACAATAAAATTACAGCGTGTCATTTTTACTGATTTTAGTCAGTTCTAGGTTCGCTCCTAGTTCGCTACATGGTATCCCCACATGGTATCCCATAGCTTTCCTAAATTGTGGACGTGTATTTGGTGAGATTGTCTGGGGTATTTATTTATTTATTATTATTGAAAATTAACTTTTCTATACCAACTGAATTTTTGGAGTTCTGTAAGACGGGACCCTATTATAAGTACTCCACCTTCCATCTGTTCGTCAGTCACCAGACTCTTATGAACTATGTTAGTTTCACATTAGAAATTTTTCACAGTTAATGTATTTCTCTTGACACTATAACAACAAATTATAAAAGCAGAAAAAATTAAATTTTAAGGTCCATACAACAGTGTGATTCTTACGTACTTATTACATGGCGCCGTTTGCATTTAAAACGCGCAAGATAATTAGTTTCTCATATTATGTCAATTTGTATAATTGTACATCATGTACAGTATTTTATCTATACTAATATATAAAGCTGAAGAGTTTGTTTTTTTGTTTGTTTGAACGCGCTAATCTCAGAAACTACAAGTGGGATTTGAAAAATTCTTTTTGCATTTGATAGCCCAACTCTTGAGTAAGGTTATAGGCTATATTTTATCCCGAAATTCCCACGGGAACAAAAGTTACGCGGGTAAAACCGCGCGCGGTGTCTAGTATGATATATGATGCATTCAGTCAAAAAGTATTGAGAACGGATGATTTGTTTATTTTTTTATTGTTGTAAGATTGGCACAACTGTTTCTCATTTCGGCGCGGAGTTTGAGTTGCATCTGTTATTATATTAAACTAGCCACCGCGCGTGGTTTTACCCGCTTAACTTTTGATCCCGTGGGAATTTCGGGATAAAATATAGCCTATAACCTTCCTCAAGAGTTGGGCTATCAAATGCAAAAAGAATTTTTCAAATCCCACTTGCAGTTTCTGAGATTAGCGCGTTCAAACAAACAAACAAAAAAACAAACTCTTCAGCTTTATATATTAAGTATAGATACATAGCTGTTTTTAGTTATGTGAGTATTGCGAATGTAGTTATGGACAAAACATCGAACAAAGAGTTTGTCTTAAATTTTAAAATAAATAAAATAAAATCCCCAGACAATCACACCAACTATATGGCCCCAAACTAAGTAGAGCTTGTGATATGGGATACCATGTAGCGAAATAGGGGGGAACCTAGAATATAAATACATTTACATAGATGCCTAAATTACAAAACCTAACTTTAGAACTACATGCGTTGTGTGCTAACTTCAGTTATTTATGGATTATTAATATAATAATAATAATAATAATAATTAACTCTTTATTGCACAACTACAAACAAATGTTTAGACAATGAACAGAAATAAAAACTTAGAGTAGGTACAAGAGGTGGCCTTATCGCTAAAGAAGCGATCTCTTACAGACAACCTTAGGGTAGAGGAACCTTAGGGTATAATCCACAGATTGATAATGAAATTTTGGTCAATTCCCATATATCTTTCATTGATTTGAAAGGCTATATAACAATCGACGGATTGAACTAAAGCCAAATTACAGTTATGTGCTCAAAGCAATACACAATGTGATTGGACTGTTATTTATTGATTTCTGTTTGACTAAATGTGTAATATTTTAGCCAATACCTGATATATTTCCGAAAAACGCGTACTTACAAATGTTCGACTTGACCGTGCAGAAGTTTGCCGTGTATTCTGATAACACTACACCCCGTAAGAAGCGACAATTCTGCTTGGTGTTGGAAAAATTACTGCGTTTAAACCCGGTATTTAATTTTCATATAATTATTACGCCTAACTGCAGAAATAGATAGATAGATAAAGATAGCATGGAAAGATCTAGATAAAAAGTAAATTAGCTATAATTAGCCCTACTGCTTAAGCCCAAACGGTCAATACGTTTCGGTATGAGTGACGAGATTCGGGCATCAATCTTCATAAACCAATGAATAGAACTTTCAGGGGTATTTGTTTTTTACCCAATCTTCGACTTGAAAATTTAATTAAATAAATACAACAAAGATTATATTCCCAGTGACTGCTTTGTGAGTTAAATTACCAAGACTGCGGGGGTTAACCGCAACTTACACTTGTTATATTAATGTTCTCAGTATCTAGTTTTGTGTATAATTTTGTATTTTCATGCTCCATGGTTGTGTTTTAAGCTTTCTTTTTTGTTCTTACCATATAAAAAATAAGTTTACATATAGTTAACTTTGCCTATACTTCTTCTCAACACTCTCTCAATCTCAATGCACCGTTATGTTATATCTGAAGATTTTTATTATAAATTAAGCCCGGGTTTGACCTCAATCTCACCTCCGAAAATGCGTAAGGCGAAAATGAGGTCGAAGATGAAAGCACTGGGGCTTATGAAAGAACTGCCTCTTCACAAAATATTTCCGGAACACATAACCGCCAGAGTAGTAATTATTGGACGGCAGATTCTATATGAAGGGTGATCGCTAAACAGTCTGACCCTGATGGAATCGTACCACCAAGCGATTGAACGCGGAAATCTCGAAAACTATTGTAGAATTTTAAAAACTGTCCACGAGAAACCTATTCACTCGATGCTTAAAAGTACTAGTACTATACTGGTCAGGGAAAATAGAAAAAAATATATATACATTTAGTCTGATGCTAAATATATATTTCTGAATGGCCTTCTTACTCGTAACCAAGTCAATGAACCAAATCGGAAGTGCATTCAATATGTAAAAAGTATATAAATAAATCTGCAATCGCGTATACGCAATCCCACTTAGAATAACAACTTTTCGAAGTCGGCTTTATTTTATAAGCAGCAAGAGTGCATTTTGCACTTTTTTTTAGCTTTGATAACCACTTGAGTCGTCTTTGTTTTATATCAACGTTTTCCTGATTTGATAATGCATCCTTATAATTAGCCTAAGGAATATTGTGCCTAATGAGTCCTCACAATACCTTCTTTTGTCTTCTTCTTAAGAGACTTGCAGAGGTTTGCTGACTTGTTGCTGGTGAAGCCATCAACAAGTGAAAAATGGATTCAACTGATAGTAAATATCCATGGAAATCTTATATTATACATATGTAGTAGATTCAAACAAGGTCATTATCTGACACTGTCTGATCTTTCCTTTCATGGTTTCGCAATGTTAGAATTGTTCGCTGCTATAAAACACTTTTTATCACGTATATTATAATTTCAGTCGTCGTGGCGCCGTGGTTACTGTGTTTATCATACGATATCATAGGTTAAACATTTCTCGGCGCGTTCGGTACTTGGATAGGTAATCGTCAACCATTCATTTCTCACGACAACTTCCGTGCTTCGGAGGGCATGTTAAGTAGTCGGTCCCGGGTATCCAGTACTTGTATCCAGTAGTCGTCAGGGTTTGTCAGAGACATCCACCACCCAGCACTGGGCCAGTTCGGTGGACCTATACCTCCCCGTCACCCAGGGGAGAGACACGTGCCCTGAAGTGGGCTCATTACAAAGAGTTGTACAAAAATTTTACATTTTAACTCGACCGCTCGCTGTCTTTGTCGACCCCGTGGTCACGAGCAAGCAAAATGGTAGGAACCCGTTGGTATTAGCCTGGCTTCATATAATATCTACAGCGAAATATCACCACTTCGGTGATTTTTCTGGCTATGTTTTGTGAAGAGCCAGTCCTTTCCTAAACCCTGTCATCTTTGACTTATATTTACTTCATCATCATCAACAGTAGACGTATATTTAATTACCGCCAGGCATTCAATTCCGCATCACAACTTCTGCATCTTAATTACCCGCTATTTTTACGTAAAACGTAATCTACATTCATATCCCATGAATGATATTCGTTATCGGCGCCTACGCAGGTTTTCGGCGGAACTTTGCACAAATATTTACGTTTACACATGTACCACGATTTATGAAACTGCTTGTTGTACGCGTGTTCCCTCGTAATTTGTTTTTGAAATAGAGCTTCATATGATGTGTAGAGACTAATATTTTTTCTTAGGACATAAAAGTCATAAAAATATGCATCGGTTTCAAGATATAATTATTTACGTCACAAATCCACTTACGAGTGCCATTACAGGTAACCCTTGTGCGAGAGAGAACAAATCATAAATTATCTTATAACTAACTTACATAGGTTCAAATCAAATCAAATCATTTTATTAGGTTATAAAAATAATATCTTAATATTCTCTTGTCTTGCATGATTTTTTTTGTTGGCAATAAAGTGTGAATAAATAAATAAATACATACATAGGTACATAACTTCTCGCTTTAATCCCTTATGAGGTAGGCAGAACACCAGAGGTTATAAGACCATCTGATGTCACATTTGACTTTGGAGGTATTTTAATGATAGATAGAGCGAGAGGGGGTCAGCCTATCGACCATAAAAACGCCAAAAAAACCTCTGTCCCTTAACTGACTTTAACAGTATGCCCGGGAAGAGAAGCAGCTGGTACATTCTATGTTTTTCTTTCGCTCCCAGTCCAGCATGGAAGTCATTAAATACATAAATGTCTTACCATAACCCTATCTGGTAGCGTGCTGTATAAGAGCGGTTAGAGCGGTAACGCGCTACATCCGATTCTTATCCGATCTGAATCCGAGTAAAAATTGTTTTAAGACCTATGGGAGCAATAATAAATAAATAATAAATATTTCTGACACTAACACAACATTATCTAGCCCAAATTAAGTTTCTTAAAGAACTTGTGTTATGGATACTAGATAACTGATATACTTAAGAAATATATAAACATACATATTGAATAAATACATATTTTTTATTAAATAAACTTAAATAAACATATAAACATCCATGACTTGGCGACTAATACCTGTGTTCATCACACAAATATCCGCCGCCGCCGGGATTCGAACCCAGGACCTCTGGCATAGAAGGCAATGTATGTTACCGCTACACCAGCCGGTTGTCAATAAATATTTAATAAATTATTGAGTATTGAATATTCCTATTTTCTCGAAATCGGATCGGATGAGAATCGGATGGAGTGCGTAACCGCTCTTAGGCGATTAATACTTGACCCCCGCTTGGTGGGTCAGCCTGGCTTGCGAACATCCTAAAGTCTGCCGTCAAAAAAATGGGTTATGGCAAAGTTCTATGAATATTCACTAACCATCAGGTGAGATTGAACTTAGATGCGCGATAAAAAAACCTGGGCCTAACTCTTGTAAAATCGTGAATTAAATGTAAATAATCATAGGATTCCCCGTTAACCTGGGATGAACAATAAACTGACGAATTAGAAACAAGAGATAGAACGGGGAATCCACACCGGCGCTTTTCTTTTTTCTTTCTCACATTTTTATCGCTTTTTTCTAACCTAACTCTGAGCGGTAAAAAGCGTAAATAGATTAACCAAATTCTTAACAGACATACTTTAATCTTACAACTCATTAAATCCAAAATTTATAACTGAACACACAAACTAGTGTTCTCTGGAAATAGATTCGAACCCGCACTATGTTTTCTGGATTACTGTAAACAAAAGATGCGCGCGCGCCGACAGAAGTCAAAACAATCAATAATTGATATTTGGGGCATTTACGACTTTATTTAGACCAATTTTAGTTTGGAAAATTTTGTATATTAACAGCTCTTGCATAAGCGTATCGCAAAAGGTGACTGATGCGAGTGAGCCCCGCTTGAAACCCTTTAGATCTCGGGTAAATTTTGTCGCCATATAAAATTTGCCGCTATATATCACCAGACCTGCAATGATTTGTTCCGCTGATATTTTTTGAATTCATCTTCACTTTCTATCATAGTAGATAGAGGCAAAACTCACGTTCCGTCAACGTTAAAAAAGCCAACTATAGAGCTGATTCATCAGGTATTAAATGTCGTTCGGTCCCAAGGAAATTATTAATTAGAGATTGAAGAGTAGATGAAAATAATAGGTTTACGCTGAAAAAGGCCTTGAAAATATATTGTGGCAACTCCATTTTACCTTCATACTTCATGTGTGTAACTGGAGATGAATATCGCCCGAACGGAACACATCACTGCCAGAGCGGTTATTTTAGGCGGCAGCCTTTATTTAAAGTAAGTAAATGCTGATTTTCCCACCACATTCATCATCATCAACATCAAAAGCCTGTAGACGTCCACTGCTGGACATAGCTCCCGCTTACAGTCTCCTTGTCACGCGGTCGCGCGCCACCCTCATTACTGAGCATAAATTTAGATCGATAGGGTATTTACAGACATTATTTTCTCTCTGTGAGAATAGGCTGAAGAATATTTTTTTATGTTTTGTTACAGACAAACAAAAATACTAACAAATTGACTAACTTTCAAAGATTGTAATGGACATTGTAGAATTGACTTTAAAAGTTCTAAAAGAAAAGTCTGGAACAGCGGAATGTCTATCTTTGATGAATGACTCACCATTTTAAGGGTTATAAAATGTTTTCGGAATTAGTGTATTATTTTCGAAGGAGTTTTATTAACACAGTATTAATCCTTATCCAAATAACGGTACTAATCATACGTATTCAAAAGCAAATAAATTTGTTAATAATGTTATTAAGTTTTTGCATTTAAAATGCTCAATTATTCTTCAATAAATGAAAAATGTGATAATTAAAAATTACCCGACCAGGATTCGAACCTGGGGCCTCTCGTTTGCCGGACGAGTGCTCTTCCACTGAGCTACCGGGGCCTGGCGGTACGCCTCGAAATTACTTACCACATTTTTGTTTTTACGTTATATTGCCAACGTAGCTCCATCTTATGGTATAGCTTTGCAGCTAAGACCACCCGAGACCAATTTCTTTGCAGAAATGGAAGAGCACTCGTCCGGCAAACGAGAGGTCCCAGGTTCGAATCCTGGTCAGGTAATTTTTATTTCGAAGAAGGAGAAGTCGTCGTGGCGCCGTAGTTACTGTGTGTAGAAGTCGTCGTGGCGCCGTAGTTACTGTGTGTATCATACGATATCACAGGTTAAGCAACGTTCGGCGCGGTCGGTACTTGGATGGGTGACCGCCGACCATTCATATCTCACGACGACTTCCGTGCTTCGGAGGGCACGTTAAGCAGTCGGTCCCGGGTGCTGTATACTTGTATACAGTAGTCGTTAGGGTTTGTCAGAAGCCATCTAGGCGCCATAAAAATTCTGACATCCGCCACCCAGCACTGGGCCGTCTTGGTGGATTATGGCCTATACCTCCTCTTCACCCAGGGGAGAGACTCATGCCCTGCAGTGGGCTCATTACAAAGAGTTTTGATGATGAATTTTTATTTATCACATTTTTCATTTATTTAATAACTAGCTGACCCGGCGAACTTCGTACCGCCTAACAGTCAATGAATGTCGTGTTACTTTTTAGCTGAACTAATTTAGGCTTTGATGAAAGTAAAACAATGATACAAAATAATATATTTATATAGATAGAAACAAAAAAGTATTTTATTATGATGAATGATGATGAAAACATACATACAGAATGAGAATAAAAATAAAAAATAAAAATTAAGTACTTCAAACTCATGTCAGATAAAAATTATTGAAAATTATGTTGTGCAGATTGGAAAAAAAATATAACTTGGATTAATTCATTAATAGGATTTTCATTCAAGCACTTTGTGGTAAACGACATTCTTTGTTTTTTGGTCAGGCGCAAGAACAAATAAAGCGGATGGTTTGCCGACACGTGAGCATGCCACGTACAATTGACCATGAGAAAAACATGCATTCTCTAGATTGAGGCCACAAATAGTCAAGGATTGGCCCTGTGATTTGTTGATCGTCATGGCGAAGGCAAGACGAATCGGGAATTGAATTCGTTTAAACTCATAGGGCATATCCGTTGGGATCATTGGAATCCTTGGAATAAGAACTTCCTCATCTTTAAATTTTCCTTTAAGTATCGACGCGTGAATCACATTGCTCATCAGTTTTCTTATCACCAAACGCGTTCCATTACACAGTTTTGGTTGGTTTAAATTTCTAAGCATGATGACTACCGAGCCAATTTTAAGTTTTAAATTGTGCGG
This sequence comes from Stenoptilia bipunctidactyla, assembly GCA_944452665.1. Taxonomy (NCBI): domain Eukaryota; kingdom Metazoa; phylum Arthropoda; class Insecta; order Lepidoptera; family Pterophoridae; genus Stenoptilia; species Stenoptilia bipunctidactyla. The sequence continues at coordinate 11,433,931 of OX101743.1, forward strand.
TGGTAAACCAGGCACATCCAAGGAGTTTAAAAATTCAGTTGGATAATTAGTTGCTTCTTCTTCGTTTGTTACACAGTCGATAGATTTGAATGAATACAGAGTACCTACGATTTGATTTTGAATTATAAAATTGAGGTCATCTACATCTTTATTTTTAACGGCTAAAATTGCTCGCTCACTTAACCATTTAGTATTTTTGTGGTTAGCAATCATATCCGGGAATACTTTGTTGATAAGTTCGTCTTTTGATGATACGAAATTGCAAAAATTTGGAGGAAATAAAATCAAGCCGCTCGATTTGTCAACAGGAACACGGCCATTACCGATAGTCAGTAATTGCTTCGAAAAATCATCAGCAGATAGATCGTTCAACAATGCAACTCTCATATTTACAGTCAGTTGAAGTTTCTTTACATATTGCCACAGATTTGATGCTTTGAGGCAAGCGTTTATTTCGTCGGCAGCTGTAGATCTTGGAATGACTGGTAGTGTTTGTCGGAAATCGCCAGATAATAAAATCATTGCACCACCAAAACATCTCGAGTCATTGCGTAGATCTTTTAATGTTCGGTCTAGTGCTTCCAATGCGCGTTTGTGCGCCATTGTGCATTCGTCCCATATGATTATTTTTGATGCTACTAAAACTTTGGCCATTGCGGAATGTTTTGAAATGTTACATGTCGGTTGTTCTGTAGTTTGAAGGTTTAATGGCAATTTTAACGCTGAGTGAGCCGTACGGCATCCGTCTAACAATGTGGCCGCTATTCCAGAAGAAGCAATTGCTACCGCAATTTCGGATCTCGCACGTACAGTGGCCATTTCCATCATCAATTGCATTAATCAGTGTATCATAGACTTCCCTCTGCTTAGGGTTCAATAGAGGTACATTCGTTTGAACTGATTGGATTAGTTCATATGGATCATATTCACGTTCACGTTCCAATTCTCTATTAAATGCATCATTCATTCCGCGATCTGGCGCTGGCATTCCTAAACTATCTAACAAACTGCCGCACATGAGGTAACACATATCTTCGATCAAGAGCAAAGCCTGGTTATGGATCTCCTCATTCACCTCAAGATCGGAATTTCCTGAGCTGACGCGAATTCGATGTAAAATATCTTCTGACATGTTATCTTTGTATTTGTTCCACAGGTCACGTGGGTTTGATGGGAAGCATGTTGAAATTATGATAGCAAATAATGTGCGTATCTGACTTGGAGATGCAGAAATAATTGCTTCAGCGATTGTCGTGTCCCAATGAGTATCATTTTCAAGCAAATTTTGCTCTTGACATGCTGCATGAAATGTGGGGCACACGATACCATTAACAGTTCGTAGTGATTCAAATGATGTTGGCCCTCGAACATGTAACAGCAACAACCGTAAATAGAAACATTCATCATTCTTCGGATGAACTGTGTAAATACGACCAAGAGCATCAGTAGAATGCATATCTGGATTAGAATTTTCAAAATCGATTCACAATTATCTGAAATATCAATTGAATCTGTAAAGTCAAAACACTTTTTTTTTCAAATAATATCATGCCATTTTTATTTCAGAGATAAATACAGAAATCTAACAAACTACATTCCAGTTTTTTTTACAATGATAGAAAATAAAGTTTTTAACGTAAATTACCTTAAATGTCGGATTATATCCGTGTTCTTCGATAATTTCCGCCCCAAATGAAGTCATTTGGAAACAGACATTGTATTTTTGAGTGTTCGCTAGAAAATGTCGTGATTCTAGTGTTTCACCATAAAGCAGGGAGCACAATGGCTCTGGTGGCGGGACCAATAATGGCAATTTCACTTTACCACTAAGGCAGCACAAACCAGGCGTTTCACCAGCAAACTTCAATGCTCCACAATGCTGGCAAACAACGTTCATTGGACCAATGCAAACTAAACGATGCAAGCTGTAGTCGATGGTGCAATCATACAGAAACGCTGCTCGATTCAAATCAATACTGGAAACATTTCTTCTTGCACTTCGAAGATTATTCCTCTGTTCATCTGTACGATAAGCTCGACGATTTCTCGTTTCTAACCTAGCCGTTTCACGGGCTGCCTCTCTTTGCTCTTGTATTTGAGAAGCACGAATTAAGGCCCTTCTTTGCTCCATATTAACGCGGCGCTGTTCTCGTGCAATTTCTCGTTCTCCAGCAGATAATTGACTCGCGATATTCCGTTGCCTAATTGCATTACGGCTTCGCTGGGAAAGATTAGACCTTCTTGGACGCGGCATTGTTATTAAAATGTGCACTCGCATAAAAACACCAAATATAATAACAGTGCCTGAACTTTCGAGACATTGACAATAGCTCAAAGAGTATAAATAGCTTATCAAGAAAAATCATACACAACCTATAAAAAGACATTTACACTTTTGTTAACCTGTACATTTTTTTTCCTTAATCTTATAACCTTTACCAACTGATTTTTTATTCCCTAAATTCCGTTCCTTTTCGATGATATTATGTTTTTACTGTAGAATAAATCTTAGGTATTATTTTCGGGAATAAATAATTTTCGAAAATTAATGTCTAAAACAAACAAATATAACAGTATCTTTTGTACATGTCAACCATTTGGACAACAAATGTTTGACATTTAATAAACAAATCTGCATCTATTGAAATGATTAAGTATTCATTACACATATCGAGTTTTCATTGTTTTTAAGATGTATTCTGCTATTCGTGATGTAAACAAATCCAACAAATCAAAAACCATGGCAATCGGTTCAGCCGTTCTCGAGTTATAAGTGTTGTAACAAACACGACTTTCTTTTATATATATAGATAAATTTGTGTTTTTGATCTCAAATAGCACCTTAGGAGATATAAGGATTTTAAAATGACTGTGCAACAAAATAGGTGTGTTAGGGTTAAAGCGCGTAGGGAAGGGAGCTGTCCGAGGCCGCCCGCGTTTTATAATTTTACTAAAAAAAGCTTCAACCACCAAATAATTAAATTTTATATTGAAATAGTTTTGAATGGTCCAGCACAGTCAACAGTGCTAATAACCTTGCATCCTAATAATTCCCAGAAATAAAAAATATCCTGTTCCCGTGTTTCATTTTAATTTTTTACTGTACTTATAGAATTTTTTTTGAAGATCTCTTCCACGAAGCCGGGTACTACGGCACAGCAATGTTATCTACGAGTATAATAGTTTTTCAAGTAACACTTTCTGACTGTGTACATAAATTAAGTATAGAGTCAGCTTTAACTTCAAGAAGGAAATAGTAATATTATTTATCCAATTGCAATTACCGATATTCATGCGGGCGAAGTCGCGGGCAACAGCTAGTATACATATAAATCTAATTAATATTAATCCAGTTATATCTTTATAAAGAATACTTACTCTTACTCTTGGTGGTTTTATGAGAACATTGTATCTACTGACGAGTAATCCAGAGGTAAACAACATTTTCACTTTTCACATTTCATAACACACACTAATAATAAAAAAAGCGTGAAAACGTATTTTCAAACGCAATGTCGCTGTAATACTAACATAATTGAAAAGGTAGTAGGTATTAACTCCATGGAATAGAAAATCCTTACCTTGCACGTTGACCGTTGCTAGAGGCATCAGCATTGCGTTTAGGGTGTCTATGATTCATAATTCTTTTGAGTTGAACAAGCAAGTTTTAAGCATGAAAATAAAGCATAATTGTTTAATTCTAGTAGAAAAAATAATTCTATAATTTACTTTCTGATTTATTTTTTAAAAGGTTCACTTCCCTAGGCATATTTCAAATGCTACCGACACCTTATGTTCTATAAGGTCTCTTTAATATAAGAAACTTGTCAGCTTACAAAAGAAGTGGGTCCTTAGGTAAAACAATTAAATTAAACTATAAGTTGCCTGAAAGAGGTCATCTATAGATGATAAGGCATCCTATTGTACTCTGTGTCTCTAAAATTGTTATTAAAATTATTTCTTACTCCATCCTAAATGAAGAATAAATAAATACTGTAAATAAACAAAACTTAAGAAATTAATAATTGCTCTTTAAGTTTAAAACATTATGATATTATTCTTTTAATTTAATATAAATCAAAACCTCCTTTTCAGGTGAAAATGTAATTTTTTTATCATTTCAGTTTTTTTTATATCCCATAATTTCATAACTTATGGTCACCAGAATTCACCCTTTATTGCATTAAAAGATTACGAACTCCTGGTTATATACGTAACACATTCACATAACAGTTTATACTACATAGTTAACAATACTTCTAGTAGATATCAATAGTAAATTGAGAAAAATGGTTTTAATTCAATTGTAAGAAAATATTGTAAGTACTGTAGACTTTAAAAATTTGCACCATAATAAAAATAAATAAATAACAAAGATACGGTTATTTTCTTTTTATTCGCAAAATAACAGTATATCCTGGATGTTCTGGTCAATACTTCATTGTTAAAACGCTGGGTTAATCTACATGCTACTGGGAGTCAGCCGGGATCATGCCTAAATTAAGATTATTGAATTAAAATAGGTAATATTGTTTTATTTGATATTTTTCTTCCAACTATGCTTTAATTTCATCACAATCACACTAAAAACTCAGTACAAAGCGAGCAATAAAAATGTATGAAATTTCATTATTGCAGTTTTTTTTTAATCCCACCAAAAGGTGCCAATCTCAATGGTTTAGCTCTATTCAGCCAGCCGATATCAATCATTTTAATTACGTACGTATTATTCGTTTCTATCCTATTTGTTCCAAATTTAAAAAATGATTGCTGCTAACTCTGAATTTAAAATGAAATATCAATTTGCCCTACAAAACTCTTAACCTTACGTTTAATAATTGCTCAAGCATAACTTTTAATTTAAATAATTAAACGTCGTGGCGCCGTGGTTACTGTGTTTATCATACGATATCACAGATTAAGCAACGTTCGGCGTGGTCGGTACTTGGATGGGTGACCGCCGACCATTCATATCTCACGACGACTTCCGTGCTTCGGAGGGCACGTTAAGCAGTCGGTCCCGGGTGCTGTATACTTGTATACAGTAGTCGTTAGGGTTTGTCAGAAGCTATCTAGGCGCCCTAAAAATTCTGGCATCCACCACCCAGCACTGGGCCAGCTTGGTGGATTATGGCCTATACCTCCTCTTCACCCGGGGGAGAGACTGATGCCCTGCAGTGGGCTCATTACAAAGAGTTGTGATGATGATGATGATGAATTAAACTTCTATTTAAAACTGTTTGATATGAGTTTCTTTTATCTACTATTTCTATAGGTATAAAAGCAGATTATGCACTTCGCCTTAAGTAATTTATATTGCCCTGCTGCAATGCTATATGCAATGCTGATGATTTGGCTTTTTCTCCTGAACTTTTAGTGTTTGTTTCTTGACCCTGTGTGATTCTAATTGTCAGGTTAGTCTGACTAACAGTGGCTGTTAGAGAAAGAAGAAGATGGTTTATTATGAAAAAATACGCAAATATTTTTTACGTTTACGGAGCTGCGAGAGGGGACGCTGAACAAAGTCGTCGTGAATATGCCTGATGCCCGTGTATTCGTTCAAATAATTCGTGGGCCGTCGCCAATTAGGGTTTACGATTTTCTTCTGCCTCTAACAGCCATTTTTAGTCAGACTAACCTGACAATTAGTCAATCTGTAAGGAATCACAGAACACAGGGTCAAGAAACAAACACTAAAGTCCAGAATCTGTGAGCAAATAAGCTAAGAAAGCACATCTGACCACAGCAAACCGTAAGAGTGACTGAGTCAAGCAAGGCCTCGACTCCTGCGATGCGACCGAGTCCTTTGTTTTCGGAAGTATTTTGTTTTCGAGCTCTACCTTGGTTTTTTCCATTGGTCATGACTTTTGTGGTTTCTCAATTGATTTTAGATGTTAACTCGTCATTTTAAAGCTAATTAACTTTAAATGTTTTCAACTGACTTCCAAAAAAGAAGGAGGGTCTCAATTCGTCTGCATGTTTTTTTGGCATCTTTGTTACCCGATATTTCGGACAATCATGAATCGATTTTAAAAATTCATATGATAGAAGATACTTTATAGGTGGTCCCTTATAAATCTCATTCAAATCGGTTGAGTACTTCATTGAAAATTTCAAATTTCTGAAACAATATGTATGATTTCGGAGAATGTTTACGTGGATGACATTCTAAGTTGGCCAAAGTTTTGACGTGAAGTCGGTTTTTTAATGCTCTGCATTCGTTGGTTATTAAGATAATATGCCAACTAAAGTAACCGTGCTTTTTAGTGTTAAAAAGTTTATAAGCAAGACTTGAAATTTTCTGCTATTTTTATTTCTAAATAAGGACCGCATCTAAATAAGGCAAATAAATGTACCTTATTAAAGACGATTTAGTTACTGGAATATAATAAATAAAAATTCATTAAAAAACTTGGAAAAATAATTATAGGTTTATTTTTTATTCAAGCCTATCTATTCTTACACCACGGGTGGGCGGGGCCGGTTTTCCTTTACAAGAATATTCGCTGAAGGCAATTTGCGAAGATATTTACTTAGGATCATTTTAAAGCTTTTCAGAGAGAAGTTTTTCATTACGATATAAGCGAAACAGAATTTCATATCTGACAAAGTAATTAAGTTAGGTAAGTGCCGCTTAGCTTTAAATTGCTTTAATCTCATCTTAAAATAAGGCGGTATAAGAGGCGCATAAGTAATATACAGGGTGTTTGGTGGCTAGGTGCAAAGGTTAAAGGAGGTGATAAACGAGGTATTTTTGAACAATTCTAGCATATATGTCTTTGACGAAACTTGCTATTTTTTTATTGACTGTTTTTGGATTTTTTTTAAAAATACCCATAATTTGGTAGATACGAGGTAATAGTGCCCGAATACGCGTTAGTTTGTAAACACTATCTTTATTTTCCGATGTTTTAATATATGTTCCTAAGAATTCCAAATCCCCGTACTGCGCCTGAAATTTTACTTTTTTTTATAGCATGTTAATTTATTAATTTACACAAAATATGCTCGTATACGTTTTTTTTTAAGTTTTGTATGCCTCCATTTAGTTTTAGAAGCAATAAATACACAAAAAAATAGTTTTATTTGGTCCTACATACATTAAACTATCGGAAACAAAAGATAGTGTACAAACTAACGGGCACTATTAAATCTTAGCTACCAAATTCTAGATATTTTTCAAAAATCCCATAAAAATCTATAATATAAAAGCTACCAAGTTTCGTCAACGACATTATGGCTAGAAATGTTCAAAAACCTCGTTTATCACCTCCTGTAAACTTTGCACCTATCCACCAAACACCTGGCTTTACGCTGCCTAAACGAAGTTGATACTATTTATTTATCGACTGAAGTATTCGATGCGTATTTTTATAACCTTTTTTTTTATTCAAGACGTATTATGTATGCGATGTTTACATCAGTATTTCATATTTATATACATACAGCCTTACAAATAAACGTGGTACATTTACATTATTTAAAGTTTTATCTCGGAATAAACTATGAATAGGAGAAATCTGAAATAATTTGACACAAGTCGTTTTGTTTATACTAAGTAGGTATAGCTTATACTAGATAAAACATTGTTTTATTTGTAAGGCTGTTAGACCATAACACCCTTCCTACCCCTGGTATATATTGCATCGTTTAACCGATACGTGGCCGATGAAGCACCTAGCGCGACATGAGAAAACTAATACCTGTGGTGACTAGATTTTTTTTAAATACTTTTTTAACCCCATGCAATAATTGATTATTAATTGATTATAGTTCATTAATTGAGAGGTCAATGACGCCACTTAGAGAAAGGTGAGTGTAAATAAGTATGTATGTACCAGCCACGTACATTCCTACAGTCGCCCACTACAGAGCACTGGCCACTTCCCAAATTGGGAAGGATTAGGGCACACTCCACGAGCGCTGCCCCAATGAGTGTTGTGTGATGATTCAGGCCAGAGGCCAACCCTAGGTTAGAGATATTATAACCTCTAACCCACGAATACATGAGTAGCTTAATAACCTCTGTATTGTACAGTCAAGTGCGAAATTGGAATTTATCAGTGCAGCTAATCTTTCATATTTTTACTTTATATTTTGTAACTTTTATATAAAACCAACGAAAATAAGATGCACGTAAACACAAGATGACTCAAGTATGAAACGTCAATGTGACTTCTTTGACAGTCCTAAAATATTGCCATAATAAAAGTTTGAAATTAATTCGTGGTCAGCTTTTGATGGTCAGACTCTAGGTACTCATTTGAGATGAAAGTTTGAAAGGAGATTTTTAAATGAGAAATAAATAAGCACAACACCCAACTCTTAGCCGTCCTACAGTTTATATAATTTTTGACAATTTATATAATTATTCATTAAAATATAATGGAAACGAGGGATTGCCGATGTATTTACAAATCTGAACTGACGTTTTAGTTTTGTTTTTAAATTGTAAATATGACAGTTGCGATAAGTTTATTCTAAAATGAATTGATGATGAACTGAATGAAATAATTATTAATAAAGCAACAATTATGTATAAAAATAATTTTATGAAAAATAATTGATATTTTCATATATCTACTTCGATAGCTTAACAAAACTTTGGGTTTTAATAATCCGTAATTCTTACATGCAAATTTACATGCAAATTAAAAATGCTATTATATAAGTAAGTTTGAGCTTTATTTGGAACGAAACTTGTCAATGACAGTGATGACAGGGCGTCATCGACGAGGTTGAAGCTGTAGGGTAAAACTTTATTCATAAGATAACCTTTATCTGACCGTTGAAAAATCGGTCCTTAATGGAATTTATATGTTTATTACTTACATTTATATACTTAATAAGTAAGATTATACATGCACAAATTTCTAAAATTTAGTTACTCGTCATCTAGAATCCATAACGCAAATGAATTTGGGCTAGATAATGTAGAACCGTTTTTACACACAAAGTTTTTAAATTTGTAGTCGCAAACATTCGAATTAACTATGGAAAAGGGATATTTGCCCGTAACACTTTATTATCAACGTAATCATAGTGCTTACAACAAAATGATAATCACAAGTACACAGGCAGAGAACAAAGGGATTCTACAATTAATTAAGAAATTCCTGTGGGATCAAGAGAGGCGGGTTACACCGGCTGCTAGTCCCGAATATTTTGGTTTTAACACGTTTTTAACACAAAATTAGACTTTTTTCCGTATTTAACAATATTTTCTTAGTATTATTATACTATTTTGAAATGAACATGAAATTGATCAGTTTTGAAAAAGATTTTTTAATACAGTTGCTCAAAAAGTGGCGTTTTGCAGGGACGTTTAGCGTTCGGGATGTGGGCTATTACACACTTGTGCTTTTTCTTTACCTTTTCCGCACTCGTGCGTTCTCTTTCCCAAATGTCAAAATAATGTCTATTAAAAAGAAAAAATCAACCACGAAGTTTTTACTAAAAAAAAAATCATAGAAGTTTTTACGATTCATGCAAATATTTCTGAAAAGAAGCTACTAATTTATTTCAATATCAGATATAATGATTTGATGCAATGAGTTAGGTTAGGTTTCATTTCATTTTATCTCATTAAATTCATTTTCATTTCATTTCAATACAAAATACTACTAAAGACTTGGCTGTATGGGCATAGTTCCCTTTGCCTACCCAAAATGGGTAAACAAAAAAAATCTCTGTTTATAATCTTGCACGGCTGGCGCCATTTTGTATATTTTATAAAATTGCTTAATTTTTTCGCAACTGTATTAAAAATAGTCGTTCAGTACACGTGCGGAACCGTCATGGCAACGTCAATGACAGGCTTTCCGCACTCGTAATGAAATATACTATTTCAACACACTTGCTCGTAAAGTGAGAGTTATTCTATTGAATTTAGAACTATAAACTGGGCTATAAGTCACGCGTGCATAATATATTATACCCTAGTGCATAATATAATGAATCCTACAAAGTTGAATTGTACCTTTGTGCAAATTACATGCGAGTAAACAGAGCATATTTTATTGGTCCGGGTTATACATTAAATACTTTCAGAAACAACAAAGAGGTTTTATGCCACATCAAATCCATATACATTTTTAAATGTTTGCGCCTTATATTAGTAAAACAAATTTGTATATCAAACAAATTATTCACAATTTACAATAATTTGTTATTAAATATTAAAATATTTGCATTTACCACTCCAAGTTAAACATTTTCACTTAAAATAGGCTGTATATGCTATACAGACATTGACACATTTGGCGGAAAAAAAAACCTACGCGCATGCGCGAGGTTCGGCGCCATTTTTCAATCACAATTCACAGCTTTGTTATCAAATGTGTTTGTTATTTTATGACCACGTATGTCTGTCTTTTACTCACAAGTGTGTTGAAAAACGTCGTATGTAACTCGTGAGCGTTGCTAATTACAGTCTCGGCTCATTATTAAGCCCTCGCCTGCGGCTCGGGCTCAAATCACAGCCTCGACTGTAATTAGCAACTTCGCTCACTTGCTACATAATATACTATTCCGTTTCAGTCTTTTACTTGGCCAATAATTTGAACATATAACTTTCATTTTTTTAACATAAAGCGCCATTTCTTAATTAAATTCATATTTTTTTATAATTAAATAAAGTAACTTTCCAAGATAGCCTAGTTAAATAACATAGGTTAGAAGTTTTTTAGCAATAGTCGAAAAAGGAGCTAATAGGAGTGATTTACAGTAAAAACACCAAAAAACTAAAGGTAAAAGATAAAATAAATAAAATTCCCAGATAATCACATCAACTACATGGTGTGATTACACATAACTATGCGATATGGGAAATTACGTAGCGAACTAGGGGAAGCAGGGTACCTAAAGTATAATTACGTAACACCCAGACCAGGAAGTTTTATCTTTCTTACTCATTGCACCCGCAGCCTTACGAATTTCATAGTAAGGTCAGCGTCGCGAAGTTAGTCAATGTCAATATGGTGTTATATGAGACCAAAAGCTGGTCTACCTTCTGTTTCAGCTTAGGGTACTATTTGGCTATCTCTACATCTTCAAAAGAAAACGTCTTTCTATCCAAATATTCGGGGGAATGTGAAGGCATTGTGGTACTCGGTATAGAATCAACTGAAAGTGTCAAACTTGTAAGTTCTATCGCGTATAATGCACTTAGGATATTTTATAGTGAACATGGATTGAAGCTATCTCCAACATAGGATCCCTATAATAGATATAGGTATTCAAATCGCGTGTTAACCATTAGTTTGTCTTCCATACAATTTCTGATATAAACTAACGCCACCATACCCTTGGGCTCGGAACTATTACGAATAGAAAAAATGCGTTCAAATAGCGTTCATAATAGAGCTGCCACTCAAAAAAAAACAATTAATAGTAGATTTAATAACACACTATTAAGCTATTCACTTTAATTCAAATAAACCTATTGTAGCTTGCCTAATGCAAAACACGTATTATTACTCACCTATTTTATTGAGTAGGTAATATTTGTTTTATTAAATCTTGAATAAGCATATCTATGGCTACAATTTTACAGATCAACATGGTCTGAGTTGTCCCTTAGAAATTCAAACTTTGGTGTTTTTTCATATGTTTCCTGTAACATTTTTTGTAAGCAAATAAAAAAAACTACTAAACTGAATTAGTATAAATAGCTCGGAGGAATATTTTTTTGAATCCTGGCAACACAAATTTTGTGTTGTACGTACTATGCGATTCAGAATTAATGTTGTATCACTAAGAATCCGTTGGTTTTCAAGTGAAATACGTTTGCGTTTTCAACTTTTTACCAATTTAGATTTTTTGTTGTTCGAGGATAAATATATTCTTAAGTTCGAGGATTATTTCCATTTAGCCTGAAGTTCTGCAAGTAGTTCTAAAACTTTCTTCAATATTTTAGATGAAGCATCTCCCGCCCGCACCCTTTCCCCGCTTTTTAGTTCCGGTCCCGGGGCCTAGATGGCGCCCTAGTGCAAAATCGGCGGGACGGCCATCTATACTTTAGTACTTATTTTCATCTATGGTTTTAACTTCGGGTCGGTCAACTGGTACTGTTAGTATTGTGTGCCGTATGTTTTATATTAAAAATTCTTCGACAATAAGTGGGTACGACCACATCATTCCGCCTGTCGCATCGACGACATCATGGTGGTATTTCAGTCTGCCTGCGACCAAAGCTTGTACAACCAAGTCAAAATGTCGGGCAAAGAAGGCATGCGTTAATTATTAGAGTTATGCACATTAAGAACACATATAATTATCAAATCCAGTACTTTACAATAAAAAGCAAGTTGTTCTAACTTTTAATTCAGTTGCTGCGGTTGCCTGAGTCGTTATTTTTCAATGAGATTCTTTATGTAAAAAATCTAAATAATATTGTCGCATTCATAATAATATGATATGTACCTTTCGTCCAGCATCCATCATAAGTAATATAACATAAAAGAAACTGCAACATATCTTTTGAACATATTGAAGGATCGCTCGGTGAGATCAAACTGTAGGTGTTCGTCTTCTAGAGCTTTTTTAGGTAAATGCAGAGGGAAGTCACTCAATATTTGATCGCTCAGGGGCTCGGCCGTAATCCCGATACATGGTACAGCATTTCTTCTAAGTTGTGTCTTTTTCTTTTTGAAATCCTTAGATCGAAAATGATTTCCACAAATATGTTTTAGGTGGTGTAATTTCTCGGCCAAGTCCTCTTTAGCAGTAATTTTAAATATATTTTTATTTAAAATATGTTCTGAAATTAAATAAATTACATATAAGATACATTGACTTAGAGTGTACTTATTTAAAGTAATAAATGACCTAACTGATCTTCATCCAGTGGAAATTGAGCCGTAAATTTTCGCTTTTTCCACCCGACTTGTTCTCAGTCCACATATCTTGCACCTTACAATTGGCATCTTTATCAAACACATACAACTGCACAGGTTTACAGAACATGCATGAAAACTACGCAAATAACTACAACTTAGGTGTAATTTTCATTTTCATTAATTCAAAACAAATCAACAAATCGCGAAGTAAACTGACATTGACGGTTTGCAATCTCTCAAACATGGACGCCAAAGATGGCCGCTGTGGCGTATTTATACAGCTTAATTAAGAGAGTCAGAGATGTCATAGCAACCATTTGAATTGACACTTACTTCCCTACTTTGACGGATTCTGCCGCCATTAAAGACTCCATGAGATTCAAACTTCCTTTTATTTTATATTAGGCTGCGCCAGACTGGGTCATGACATGAATCAATTGGTTCGATAGTACATTGGTCAAGCGTTCGACTGCGGCGTAAGCCAGCCAGAAACTAACCAGTCCAATTTTTTTATAATTGTGTTATGAAATTAGATTACGAATAAATAAACCAAATAAATATAAACACATTAAATATTATGTACTTATATAAATATTTCAAATATACTCCAATAAACGTGTAATTTTTATATTATTTATATTATAGACTTGTCGGCTAATATCTGTATTCATCACGCAAATATTCGAGAAACAGGACCTCGGCATAGAAAGTACTACCACTACACCCTTCACTACATGATGTGTGTCTGAACATGATGTCGGTCACATTATATTTACATCCATATACCTCGTTATGTAAAATTAATTAACGGCTAGTTTCAATAGCTTACCAGAAAGTTAAAGTAAAAGTAAAGTCAGTAATACCTATACTTGTAACCAGTTTTGTTAATAAATAAATAAAAAAAAAAAAACTATCTTTTGTCAAATCTGTCACTTGCTCAAGATAGTATAGGAATTTCTATCTGTACTTTTACTTTAACTTTTGGGTAAGTTATCAAAACCGGCCATAAGAGATCGCCAACTATAAATTATACCGTAAATATGTACAAGTATATAACTACTTGAACTGCTTAGCAAAGATATTTCTAAGCACCTCATAAGTGGTTGTCTCTGCGCATGATCACAACTCAAGAGCAATATAAACATTTTTTTTAATTATCATCTTATCTCCAAGCCTTAGAGCTCAATTTATTATATTTTTTCCTGGTAAGTTGGATTTATCTAGGTTTGAACTTTAAGGGAAAGGTTTAAGGGTGATTTTTATGTGGTAGAAAAGGTAGGTCAGTTTTTTTCTGTTTTGCAGGATGTTAAGTTTAGTTTACTTGGCATGTTTGTGCTGTGTGGGTTCGAATAATTGAATTAGTTGGTGAGTGGCAACTCAGCGACTGTTTTAAGTGTAAAACTATTTATTTTACTTACATCTAGCCAGTTAAATTATAATACAATATTTAGTTTTACCTAGGAAGTAATTTTTTTATGAAAGTCACATAGTTTCGTTGATTATATGCTCAAGACAATAGCATAAACAAATTTTGACAGTGCATGCTTTTGTCGGTAAGATTTTTTTTTGCATTAGAAAATTATTATTTATTGTTATTTTATTTTACTTACCTTTTATAAAATTGTAGAAAAGCCTAGGATAAGCGTGTAGTAAAAGGCGACTATTCTGAGTGGTCGCTTGGTGGTAGAACCCCCTCAGGGTCCGCCTGGCTAGCAACCACCCTTAATAATAATAACCACCCTTCATATCATATATAACCTATATACAATATACAACATATATAACCTGTAGCTAAATATAAGCGGTCCAGGGGTGTTGTGTTTCACCACCATTTTATGAAGATCCGGTTCCTTCCAACTCCTTCCGTGTGCTGCCATCTTCGACCTCGTCTTCACTTACCATCAGGTGAGATTGAGGTTAAACGCGGGCTTAGTCACTTAAAAAAAACGATAATCATTCGAACAGACAGGACCTACAATACTTTATATTCTTTGGAGTTATTTTTAATGCAGTTCTTTCAAAAGCGGGTTTAGCCAAAAATAAAAATGGTGTAAGTAGAACATACATACATAACTCACGCCTGTATCCCGTATGGGGTAGGCAGAACACCAAAGGTAATAAAACCATCTGATGTCTCGTTTGACAAATTCGGAGGCATTATAAAAGTGGAGAGAGACTATTGCAGTGACAGGGGGTCAGCCTATCGCCCACAAAAAAGCCTCCTATAACACCTCGGTCTCTTAACTGACTTTTACAGTATGCCCGGGAAGAGAAGCAGCAGGCACATTCTATGTTTTTCTTTCGCTCCCAGTCCATGTATATTTTCCAGTCCATGTATATAGTTTATGTATATTTTTTTCGATTGCTAATTTTGTCTTTGATTATTATGTCTTTTTGTATTTTTATAGCAATAATAATTGTATGTTATTGATTAGATAGAAGATATCAGCACAAGGTATTGGAAAGGAACTCTAACTCTATTTTCAAAGGGCTCTATAATTGCTAAGAAAAGTTTGAGTGTTAATTAATAAAAATATTCCATCAAATTTTTTTTTAATTATAATTTATTATACCAACTAATGGTGAAAATAAAAAGACAGGCTTTAAGGAAGAAGTTTCGGTGAATATCGCATCCAAACAAATAAACTGATCCTTTAGTTTTCAGTTTTAGTACAGATAATATTAAGACGACACATCGAAATGTTTTTTCTTGAAATCTTAGCACCTTAACACGCCGACATAAGGTCGCGTATTGCATAGAAATCGCCACCATCGACACCGCTCAGACACTGAAATCGTTTCAAAAATCGATAAAAAAATAACGGTAAATGCTATGTAAATTTTGAGCAACCAAAGTCCGAACAATAATGTGAAGATTGAATTTAAGTAAATTCTAAGCATATGGATTGCATAACTACGTAGTAATTTTAACAAAAGTATGTTTTTAGACGTATTTTCGAAAAATAAAACTATCGAGTCAAAATCATCAAATCATGTTTTTGAGCAGGCAAAGTATAGATAAAGATATGAATTTACACATATCAAAATGTCAGATCCACTCGTCTTGCCATATTCTCATAGTTTGCGATGAAAGTCAATGCATTTTTTCAATATGTCGCCTTAATTATCAATTTTCGCGATAAAACCTTTTTGAAACGAATGTGTCCCGAATTTATTTTTATTTTACATTTTAACTCGACGGCGCGACGACGCGACGTTGTACATATTATAAATCTGAAATGTTGTAAAAATGTATGGATGTAGGTTCTTAATTAACTGTTATATTATAACAAACTATTAAATTACAGCAATAAAAAAGTACCTTCTTTTTCTTCTCAATATGCAAATATTTATAGAGATTTTTTTTCGTTTCAGAATAAAGTTCACCTCAGACCAACGATGTCGGGCATGACAGGAGCTAGTATGCTGCGCACGCGGCGAAAAGATGTCAACATCAAACCAAACAGAAAGTAAGTTTTCTTTTGTAAAGTACAGTGACATACATAGTATGTTAGGGATCGGGATTCCGAATTCCCGATACTTCACCCACGTATAGTACGTTAAATTTTATCGACACAATACTACACAAAGGGGGCTCACACCCCTTACCCCTCCGAATGACAGCCATTTTAAAATTTAATATCTCGTATTTCTACGAGCTCAAGGACCCACATTTTTTTCACATTTCAAAGTCATCCCTATACACAAAAGTCTTATTTGTAAGATTATGATATTTTCTAGCATTTAAAGTAATTTTTGTTTAGAAGTAATACAAAATAGTTCATGAAATCCTTTAGTTTAGCCGAAAAACTTCACTATATTTTAGCTAATGTGCGCTACCCAAAATAACAGCCCCTTACTATATGGCTTTTTTCATTTATTAGTTCGCAAGAAACTATGCTAACAAATAAACATAACATTAGTATTGTAATTCGGGCTTTGTATTGTATAAAGTAAAGACCACTTTTGTGTATCGGGGTGACATGAAAATGTGAAAAAACATATTTTCGCTGAACTCGTAGAAATACGAGGTCTTTTATTTTATTTTCATAGGACAACATACAGTGTGTAATTGTTATAAAATTACATTATAAATAATTTGACACCATTTAAGTGTTGTCACAAATTACTAACTGTATTACATAGGTTCTCATACAACATTTTTTTCAAATCTATTTAAAAAGGTTTTAAAATCTTGCAGCAATTATTAATAAAGGTAAGTTAGGTTAAATTACAAAACAGAATAAAAACAAACACACACAAAAACAGTGCTGATTAATTACCAGCTACCCAGGAATCAAACCCAAAAGTCATGCATTCACGGCAGTCCGAGGCAAGGAAAGCATAAACAATAATAGCAACGATTAAGGTGTATTAAATCATTCAGGTGTATTAATCAGTCATTCAGAGGGGTGAGGAGTGCAACCCCCCTTTTTGTGGTATTTTGCAGTTAAAATACGTAGCTGAAGTATCAGAAATCCGATCCCTAACACACTGTACAAAAAATATAACTAACAAATTACATAACAAATTAACTAAACAAATTCAAAATTTATCATGAAAACTTCCATCCACGAGTAATCTATTCACTCCACAAATACTACAAATATTAGGGCTGTAGTGGTCAAGAACAACAGTCGAAGGCTGATAAATTTACACCTTGGTGACCCGTGCCAAAAAGAGGCTGTCATGTCGTAGCGCTTTGTTCGACTTTTTGTAATATCCACTATGTAGCGGATATTCATGAATATGTAAAAACTTTTGCTGTTATTATGCATGTTTATACATATGATCTGAAGTACTTTAACTGGTTATGTGTCCTTTTTCAGAAATACACAATTTAATATTTTCTTTTGTCCATTTGAATGCTGTTAATTCAAATTTTTTTTTATCATCTCGTCTTCTTTATAGTTTTTTTTTTTATTTGTGTTACTGTTTGGAAAATAAATGTTTTATATTTATCTATAAACCTATTTAAAATATACCCTCATTTATGTAAAATAAAAGATACTATAAAACTTAAGTTTTGTAAAAATAGTAACTACACTCACCGGCACGGAAACTTGGCCACCTATAAAATACTTGGTAACTTCAGTTTTCTTTGTTAAACCTTAAAGTCTTGGATTATTCCGATTAGATATCGTCCAATTTGTGTATTTAATCAGTTTTTTCATTAGTTCTAGCTTCTAGCACATCACAAGTGAATAATGAAGATGTGCAAAAGTCACATTTACACTTCACAAGTGATAGTGCGTAAATGTGACTTTTTGCATTATCTATAAAGTATGAATACAGTGACAATAAAAGTTGTTGTTGAGTTTCTTAGGTGCAGCGCAGGCGGCACACTTTTTGTTTTTTTGACGGCACGGCAAAAAGATTTTAGTAATTAGTAAAAATCGGTGGTTAACTTTTTTTCTTTTTGTATAAAAGTTTTACAAACTAAATAATTAGCACTAGTATCCGGCTCCTTTCGGGTGCAAATTGATATCAAGTTACAAAATTTGAGAATAAAAAGAAAAATAGTTAACCACCGATTTTAATTAATAACTAAAATCTTTTTGTGCGGCGCCGGACCGCAGACTCGATCGCACAAAAAGTGTGCCGTCTGCGCTGCACCTTAGATATACATTCTGGAGTGGTTATAGATAAATATCAATTTGTAAACAATTTGGCTTACTTCAAGAAGATATAGTGTTTATGTCTGTGCCTACAAAATAAAGTTTACTTTAACTTTGAAAATGTGATCTCATTGAGATAAATATCAATTTTGACCATAAAGGTCAAATGGTTTCTAATAAATAAAAAAAACTAAAGTGCTTACCGGACTACTTAAATAAGTATTTAGATTTAGGCAACACCTTAAATATTTCGGAAGTTTTGGTTTACATTGCTTCCATTGGAGCAAAAGAAAAACATAGAATGTACCAGCTGCTTCTCTTCCCGGGAATACTGTAAAACTCAGTTAAGGGACAGAGGTGTTATGGGAGGTTTTTTTGTGGGCGACAGGCTGATCCCCTGTGTCAATAGTCTCTCTCCATCATTACAATGCCTCCAAATTTGTTAAACGTGACATCAGATGGTTTTATAACCTCTGGTATTACCTACCCCATAATATATAGGCGATATAGGCGATATAGGCGTGAAGTTATGTATGTATGTATGGTTTAAATTACTCAAAAATTGATATTAAGTACTTTGGTTTTGATACACCATCCATCTGGCCTCATATTAAGCTTATTCATAACCATGTATTATGGAGAGAACACAGCAGACCTAGGGGTATTCCAGTACACACTCAGACCCGAGCCTGCTTACCTACCCGACCTAGACAAGTTTGTTCTCTAAGCTGGCCTGGCTGGGACTTGAACCTAGGAACTGCGTCACAAAGACCGACGAAAATGTAAAACACGAAATAAAAATACTGGAAACAGCAGTGAGCACGTGCTAAGCATCTAATATTGTCTTAAGTTTTCGCGATTCATACTATTAAATAAAACACTTTTGAACCGGATTTATCGCATTTAATTTATATTATTTAGCGACTGATCACGCTCGTGACCTCAGGGACTGCAAAAACACCGAAACGTCGAGTAAAAATGTAAAATATAAATTAAACGCGATAAATCCGGTTAAAAAGTGTATTATTTAATTAAAAACTAGCTACTGCCCCAGGACAAGTTTAAATAATTATGTGCCTTGCTAATTTAAAATATTTTTAACACTTTGTATTGTTAAATAAATTTAAAACAGGTAGGTACATTAAAATTAGCAACCGAATCCATACTATACGAACATTCGTAAACATACGAATCGACAAAGTTCTGTGCAAAACTGCAGATGCAGTTAAAGAATATTTCATGTAATATACCTGAATACTTATTCGTGAAAACTTAAGACTAGGTAATAGTATTAATCGTGGTAGTATTTAATAAGTATTTTTACATACTTAACTGAAATCAGGTACCTATGTAAAAATACTTTTTAAATACCTACTTACCTAACAGTATTCAGGTATGGAGTTTCGTTAGCAATTTAACGTAAAACAGAATATGGTAAGTAATTTCACTGGCGTTTGGCCAGTGGGGCTAACATGTGGCCATCGACAACGATAAATCGGGCCTTTTATCGATATTTACTTAGAATTTGGCACTTACAGTTTTAAGAATCTGGCATCTTTGGTTCTATGGGCTTAATCATGGTATCAAATCGAGTAATTCTATCTATTATTGTGCACATGCAAGCTAACAAAATAGGATAAAATAATATTTATCTTGTCGATTCGAATATTTATCGATGGTCGCATGCTAGCCCTGCAGGGCCGGGTAGCTCAGTTGGAAGAGCACTCGTCCGGCAAGCGAGAGTTCCAGGTTCGAGTCCTGGTCGGGTGATTTTATTTAGCATGTTTTTTAAGTTATTTAAGGATATTTAAGCATTATAAACATAAAAATACTTTTTAAGTTTTCGTAGATACATTTTGATTTAGAATAAACGAATGATCAAAAATTTTAATCCACTTCGTAGGTTGGACCGGAAATCTTCCCGGGGGATGCTGTATGAGAATGAAGAACTTCGACTAAGGACTATAAACATCAACGCTGAAGTTGAAAGAGGTAGGTAAGATAATTCCTATACTTACGTAGGGTCGATGTAGAAAAGCTCTCGTTTATACATAATTTACTTACAATTTACCTAATGACGCTAACTATAAGCGCTATGTAATAAATAAGCTTAAATTCGCTCAACGAGCAACGGAGTTTCCCTTCGGGATCATTTCAGAAATGAGGAGATTTGCAGGCGAACTAAAGTTACCAATATAGCCAGAAGAGCTGCAAAGCAATAGTCAAAATGTGCAGGGACGTAGGTCGCAGAACGGATGGCCGTTAGGGCAGTAAGATTTTCGACCCGACCCTGACAAACTCGATCCGTGCCGACCACATATTGGAAGACGCAGCGTAGGCAGGCCCCGCACAAGGTGGACCAACGATCTCGCTATTTGCCGGAACCTTGGGGTAGGCTTTTGTCCTAGATTGGGCATCTCCTGGTTGAATGATGATGATGTTAATTACTTAAGACTATAATAGCGGGCCGGTATCTTTACGATTAGGCCGCAGTACCGTACCGCCAGGCCCCGGTAGCTCAGTGGAATGAGCACTCGTCTGGCAAACGAGAGGTCCCAGGTGCGAATCCTGGTTGGGTAATTTTTATTTTTGATTTATCACATTTTTCATTTATTTACCAATAATTATATTTTAGCTAGATGTTTCGGCGACTTTGCAGCTAGCACGGTCACGAGGGACTTCTGAAACGTCGAGTAAAATGTAAAATGCGGTTAATTTTAAATATTCATTTAATGTATGAGAGCTCACATTTTTCGTTTATTTAAGAATAATTGAGCATTTTTAATGCAAAAACTTAAAAACATTATTATAATTATTGGTGATAAGTCCATTAAAATACCTAGTATTTTATGCAATATTATGAATCATGAGAACTTAAAATCAAATCTGACGGGCTCCATGGCGCAATGGAGTGTTCGGCGTGAGAGGTCCTGAGTTCAAATCTCAGTTTAGGAAACGAACTTTTCAAAAATTGCACGGGTCTGGGTGTATACTCTAGATTTTTTTTTTTTTATATTGTAAGGATAGGACGTTTGTCTTCCATGCCACCTGATGGAAAGTGCGCATGAAGACTATGGTGTTACACGTCCATCCACGAGAAACCTATTCACTCGACACTTAAAAGTTCCAGGACTATAGTGGTCAGGAAAAACAGACGCAGGCAGATTGTTCCACTCCTTGGCAATCCGTACCAAAAAGGAACTATCGAAGCGTTTTGTTCGACTTCTTGGTAAATCCACTATATAGGGATGGAAGTTCTGTCTGCGTCTGGTAGTCCGGTGGTAAAAAGGGGTGGGTTCAATTTAGTCAAAAAGAGCACTCGCACACTCACCAAAATGTAGCCGATAAAATACTGTCAAACAAGCAACCTTACGACGATGCTCCAGCGTCTGCAATTTTTTATTTGTAAGGTTGTTGTTATTTATGATTTTACGGGCTCTTCGGTCAACAGAGTCTAGCGCTTCGAGCTGGTATTTGGCAGAACTATCCCAAAGGTGACTACAGTACTCCATGCACGACCTCACTTGGGCTGTGTATAAGTTGAGCAGCCGTTCAGGGCTGAAGTACCGCCGGACCTTCGAGATGATACCCAATTTTTTTGAAGCCGTTTTTGCCATAGACTCAATTTGTTGACCGAAGTTTAATTTGGACGTTATAGTGACGCCCAAAAGCCCTTGTTGGTCGGTGATGGGAACAGATACATTCTGGAAAGTGGGCGTAAAAGTAAAGGGGCTCTTTTTCGCGGAGAATAGACACGCTCGTGTTTTGGAGGCGTTGAATTTGACCAGGTAAGATTCGCCCCAATCGGACACATTCCGCAAGGTCGAATCAACGCGCTCAATCATAGACCTTCTCAAAACCTGGATTTCATGGGCGCTCGTTCGCGCATTGGATATATATCTCTCAACAACAGTGCTGTCATCAGCATATCCAATAATGCTGGGTGTTAGGAGGTCATTAATGTGCAGCACGAATAAAGTTGCAGAGAGAACAGATCCCTGAGGTACCCCGGCATTAATCGCCATTAGGTTAGAGGAGTAGCCGTCTAAGACTACTCGAATCGACCGTTCCCTCAGAAAATCAGATATCCAGTCGCAGAGCCCGGTCGGTATGCCATATGCTGGAAGCTTGCTTAAGAGACCATCATGCCAGACCCTGTCAAAGGCCTTGGATATGTCTAAGGAAACAGCTATTGCTTCACCATGACCCTCCAAGGCCTCACTCCATAAGTGTGTGGCATACACGAGAAGATCGCCGGTCGAGCGTCCACTGCGGAAACCATGTTGGCTATCGCTTAGGAGCTCGTTGGTCTCGAGGTATGCCAGGAGTCGATTGTTCAATACACGTTCCATGACTTTGCAAAGTATGGAAGTGATTGAGATTGGTCGATAGTTGACAGGATCAGCACGGCTTCCCTTCTTCGGTACTGGTTGTACGTTAGCCAGCTTCCAGGATTTGGGGACTTTACCAGATTCCAAAGAAAGTCTATAGAGACGCGTCAAAACGGGAGACAACTCAGCTGCACAGCGTTTCAACACCACTGCAGGAATACCATCTGGACCGCTAGCCTTATTCTCGTCTAGGTGCAGCAAGCATTTAAGAACCTCCTTTTGGCGAATATGAACGGTACCCATTGTAGGACCGAACTGAGGTAATTGGGGTGGGATTTTTCCTTGGCTATCTAGACGAGAATTTTCCGCAAAGATACTGGCAAATAAATCCGCCTTTTCCTTAGCGGTGTGGGCCAGAGAACCGTCAGGTTTCCGCAGTGGCGGCAGCGATGGGCGACAAAAGTTCGTTTCGACCGACTTGGCGAGGGACCAGAAAGCTTTGCTTCCCGAGGGGTATGACGCTATTCTGTCTCCAATACAGCCTATGTGGGCGAAACGAGCTCTTTTGGTCACCTTCTTGCAGGACTTGGCGGCAGCATTGTACCTCTTCTTGTGTTCATGCGAATCCACGGCTTTGCTTCTGCGAGCGGTTGCCCAGGCTTTGTACG
This sequence comes from Stenoptilia bipunctidactyla, assembly GCA_944452665.1. Lineage (NCBI taxonomy): Eukaryota > Metazoa > Arthropoda > Insecta > Lepidoptera > Pterophoridae > Stenoptilia > Stenoptilia bipunctidactyla. The sequence goes on from OX101743.1 coordinate 11,457,387, forward strand.
CTTCTCGCTTACGCTTTTCAGCGGAAAAGCATTCAGCACTAAAACATGGGCGAGCTTTGGTTTCAAGGGATAGATCAGCGTAGGGAATGAAGAACTCCATTGCTTGACCTATCACACTTGAGACTGCATCATTGCAGCACGATGGATCGGTTGATGTAAAACAAGCTTGCCGCCACGGATAAGATGCGAAGAAATGTCGCATTTCATCCCAATCTGCCGACTTGTAACGCCATACTCGCCTAGAACCACTTGGTCGGGTGTCAGGTGGCGAGTACTGCGATACAGATTTCACCAGACAGTGATCGGATGTCCCTAAGGGTGCAGTGACGGACACCGAATATCTGTCGGGATCGGTTGTCAGCAGAAGGTCCAGGCAGTAAGCAGTGTGGCCAGCAACGTCTGGGATGCGCGTAGGCTCGTCAACAAGCTGAGAGAGGCCATGAGTGAGCGAAAACTTAAAAGCCTCTCTACCAGCATGGTCAGTGTCCTGAAACGGGTATAACCACTGTCCGTGGTGTGCGTTAAAATCCCCCAGGAACACCAACTGCGCTGTGGGAAAACGTTGCTGAACCTTGTCCGCTGTACTGCTGAGATAGTCTATAAGCCTTGTTGTCTCCCGATCTCCGCTGTGTGACCGATAAATACCCGCGTATACCATTTGGTCTAGGCCGGTATCTATGTGAACCCACATAACTGAAAGGTCCGGCACTTCTAAGTAACGGAGACGCTGACAACAGATCTTGTCACTGGCATACATGCACACCCCGGCGTGCGGGTGGAATTTGGACTCCAGGATGTAACCTGGGCAACAAAGGTATGCCGAGTCTGACGGATCACAGATCTGCGTCTCCGTTAGGAAGAGTAGGTGGGGTCTCTCCGTCTCGAGGTGGTGGTGGACATCATTGAGATTGGAGTGCAGTCCTCGAATGTTACAGAAGTGCACTTTAATACCCCCCATTTCCGCAGTGTGGTCTCCATAGCCAAGTTTTAATAAAAGCTAACTATGGGGCAATTTTATTGGTATGTCAGTAAAGGTAATTTAGTTATGGTTATTAACTTCCAGGTCAGTCCGACATAAAGAAGCTGAAGCGAGAGAACGAGCAGCTCCGGCGCGAGATCCTTGCGCTGCGCTACGAGTACGACCGGCTGGACAGCATGCTGCGCGAGCGTCGCTCCTCGCCGGAACATTCTGACGTAGGTGACGAAGGAAACGTCGATTTATTTATTTATAGGCAACTTTGTTTTAAACGCTTAGTGGCCAGACAAAGCATCATTAAACATTATATCATAATTAGCTCTTGAAATGTACATGATCAATAAAAGCCGAACTAGCGAGGCACAATGAGCAAGCGAGGCATAATTGGCAAGCTAGGCATAATTGGCGAGTAATACACAATTGGCAAGCGAGGCACAATCGGCAAGCGAAGCATAATCTACGTTGAGTGATTTTTAAGTTACGGTTCCATGATTTTTTCCGTTTCTGTCATCAAAAATTATCAACTAAGAACCTTCGATACCTACCCGGTGATTTTTGCCTCGAAGTAATTATAGAGATCCTCGCGCTGCGCTACGAGCACGACCGGCTGGACAGCATGCTGCGTGAGCGCCGCTCCTCGCCCGAGCACTCGTACGTGATGGAACTAACAGTCGCCATTTTTCATGACGACCGGCTGATGTAAAAGTAACATACATTGCCTCCTATGCCAGGGGCTCGATCCCGAGTGGTGGTGGATAGTTGATGCGATGAACAAACATAGGTATTAGGCGTCAAGTCATGGATGTCATTACACCCGGTAATCGAACCGACTAAAATCTGTAAAAATTACACCCTGAAATCTCTCCAACATACTAGGTTAATTTAATGAAAGAAAATCCATGAAATCTTCATTTTTAGATTTTAGTCGGTTCGAGTGTAGAGAGAAGTTTCGAATATCATTGAATGGGGTTTTATTTCTTTTCCAAAATAAAGGAATGTTTCTTTGGAGTAAAGTTTGCTATCTCTATTATTAAGAGTACTTTCCCTCCAGGAGCATTTAAAAATTCCACCCTGTATATATTTTTTGCTTGGTGGTAGGATCCCTTCTGGGTCCGCCTGGCTAGCGACCACCCTTTATATAAAGTCTGCCGCCAAATGTTACCGCTCCGGCGGTAATGTGTTCCGGCAATATTGTATAAAGAGCCAGTTCCTTCCTAAAGCCGTGTGCTTTCATCTTCGACCTCATCGTCACTTACCATCAGGTGAGATTGAGGTCAAACGCGGGTTTAGTCACTTATAAAAAAAAAGGACCACATCTCGATATGAGCCGATCTGCAGTACGACTTAATATGACCACATCGGAAAATCGGTTGCCTAACGATAAACTATTGTTAGAAAGAAGGTGATATAAATTTAAATATAAACAAAATTTATTCTTTAATTAAACTGTATAAAGAAGCTACATATTTTAGATTTAGAAAGTATAAACAATAATAATATATACTGAAAACATGATTAAGATCTTCCATGCTGTTCTGGGAGCGAAAGAAAAACATAGAATGTACCAGTTGCTTCTTTTCCCGGGCATACTGTGAAAGTCAGTAAAGGGACAGGTTTTATTGGCGTTTTTGTAGACGATAGGCTGACACCCTGTCACTGCAGTAGTCTTTATCCAACATTATAATACCTCCAAAGTCAAACGTGACATCAGATGGTCTTATAACCTCTGGTGTTCTGCCTACCCCATAAGGGATATAGGCGTGAAGTTATGTATGTAACATGCTTAAGAAATACAATTTATGATACACTCACAATCAAGTTATCATTATATTTATCAAAACGATTTGTATATATCTGATTGATTAAATCAAGAGTTACTTTGTGCTAATCCATCACAACTACTATAATCAAGTTATTTTGCTATTACCGTGACTCCAAAACACGGATTGAAATTTAGAATGGGCACTCCAATCTCCTGAAGCAACCTGAAAAAAACTATATCACGAAAAGTGTTTTAATCTAAAGAAATCCCTAAATAAGGAGCTAGAAATTCGTTGGCCGGCCTGCAGAGAAGCTACCTACATTCCTGCCGTGAACTTTCATAGTCGTCCGAAGCTTGAATATAGAGTATATTTTATACTGCTTCGATCGTGGATGATTTACCAATAGTCTTTCAAGACGCTAATGACGCAGAACTTCTGTTTGTTTGTGCGTTAGTTTCTCAGCCGTTGTTCCAACCTGAGGATGGTTATGCTTGAAGCGAAATACGTGTCGGTGGTGGCTTGCGATGTGGGTTGAAGTATTCTGAAATTTTGTTTGTTTTGTTGGGCGGAAGGGCAAGATAACTTGGACACAGTAGGACTGTCGAAAAGTTTAGGGTAATTGTGACTAAGATTTTGTTTTAATACCAGAAATATGGCGAAGATTGTTGAAGATCAATTAAAAAAATCACGCAAAAAAAATAAGTTTCTACTCTGCTGCCGATGCGAAAACGCTACTGCAATTCTAATACTGTAATCATGAGTCTCTCCCATTACTATGAATCTGCTCAGTGCTACTTGATGAATGTCACCATTTCCAGGGTGTCAAAATGGCTCCTGACAAACCTTAAGGACTGCTTAATACAACTATACATTACCCAAGACTGGCTGCTTAACATCCCCTCCGAAGCACGGAAGTCGTGAGAAATTAATGATCGTCGTTGGTCACCAACCAACGACTGGGCCGAACGTTGCTTAACCTGATATATCAAATACTATGCATAAAAAACAACGCAACATGATGATTTTACGGTTGTAATTAAAATTCAATCAATAACATGTAAAGGGCGTGGGGCTGAAAATGTCAGCAAAACAATTCCAACCGTGAGAACTGTCACACACTTCAATTCGAAGATGATCTCTTTCCAATATCTGAGCAGTTTCTCTTAGAGTAGACATAATAAGAGTAAGACGCTCAGGCGACAGGTCAGCTTCAATAAACAAACTATAAAGGTTATCACATTTTGCTATTGTTTTCTGAATAGTAGCAACGTCAAACTTTTCAAAACGGAAAGCTTTCTCGTACCCACAAACGTGTATGTTTTCTAAAGAAGGACACTTATTTAAAGCTTCAAAAAGAACTTTGTATTCGATTTCATCTGAAGTTATTTTTATATTCTTCAAGCTAGACGCTCGTTCTAGGTGTGAAGGGAAGCACATAGTGCTTGATGAACCACGAAAGTCTAAATGCCCGCGTTTTTCTACATAAATATCTAAAGTCGTCAACTTTGGGCTAAACGTGAACAGGACTTTATAAAAGCTCTCATCGATGTGAATGTTGATGATCCTAAGAAAAGTTAAATTGCTAAAATTTCGCGACCATGGAACGAGCTTAACAGGTGGAAAAGGTGGTTGCGTTGTAATAAGTTGATGTGTGACTCTACGATACAGGTCGGTTATTGTCAACTTTGTGGGCGATTCGCCAAGATTTGGATTGAGCCCTTCACAGCACTCGATGCAGTACCAGTCGCAGCTAGCATTCACTACTTTACTTTTCACCTTAGTGTGCATACACGTGTACGTAGGCAGATAATCTTTAAACTCGACCCGTAAATCATCATAAAATTTCTCGTCAAATTTAGTTTTAGTTTTATCCCATGCGTGAAAGATAATTTTTCCATCCAACTCAAAATCTTGCGGTAAAATTGGGCATACCTCTAAATGCACATCACTACAGGTTTTTACGAATAAAGATTCGAAAGCTGGTGATACGTATATAACTATTGTTTCCATATACATTATGAATATGTATTCAATTTGCTGAAAGTCTAAATTTGAGATGCCGTGGAGAGTTGACGAAATTTTGTGTGTCTGCATTGAGTATGTTAGCTTCGAAAACTTAACATCTATAAATTCATCAAAAGGCATGGGTTCACCATCATTGGTTTCTCTTTGAGTTTCAGCGATTGTTATTTTTAAATAATTAATACAAGGTACGTCATTCAAAAATACAAGAGGTAAGTTAGAATCCAAGAACTCAAACACAACAAAGTGAATATTATAAAAACTTCTTGTTTTAAAAACATTTTTGCATTCATCCCATATATCTTGATTTCTGGAGGATCTCGGGCATTTGAAGAAGTTAATGCTGATGTTCGTTAAGTTTGGTGGACAAACCAGTGCTATATCTGTCAGATAAATATTTGTGAATGTCACATCAAGTGATTTTAATTGTACTAAGCTTGCTATATATGGTTTTAGATCAGCCGCTGACAAATCAGCGATGCCACATAAGTTCAATTCTTCAATAAACTGCACATAATTCACGAATAAAGCTTCATTTAAAGTACTTACTTTGGCGAGCTTACTGCGGGACATATCAAAGGTTTTCATATGATGTGGTGCAAAATAACGTCGTAGTTCTTTGAGGTTGTTGTAAACCATAATTTTGGTTTTCCAATCCAAATAATCAAATATAAGTATTCCCACGTCGTTTGGTAATTCTAAAAAAAGCATCGTATCATATATTTATGAGTATAGAAAACTAAGAGATTTTATTTTTATTTTGAAGGTTATCAGCCTTTGTTACGATAGAACAGCAAGTATCACGTAATGGAAAATAAAATAAATAACCAAAGGCCTTATACAAATATCAGTAAAAAGTTTTTGCAAATAACTGATTTAGAGAAATATTTTAACAAAAATATGAAGTAAACAAAGAAGACATTTTGAGATAGCGTCAATCATTGTCTATAGTTGAGGTTTTTTTTCAAATATTGATCTAAGAAATGAATGCTTAATTGGTCCTCTGCTTTAAAGAAAGTGGCACGTAGTGCAATTCACAAAGATGTTGTTGACGATATGAAGTCTTGGACGTTGATTGACTGCGATTCTGAGGTCGTTTGATCGAAGAGATGTCAACTGGCGCATGAACTGGCGCATGAATCGAGCTAAAATATAAAGTCTTTACGTATGCCGCCAAATATCACAGGTCCTGCACAGGTTATTAAGCTATTGCATAGATTCTATCGCGGGCCTTGAGCGTGGGGACCGAATCCAGAAATTCCGTAACGAAAAAATCTGCGCTTTTATGCGGGCTTTAATAAACAATCAGCGCCATCTATCGAGAGGCATCCATTCTAGGCAACATGACAATTTTTAGAGTTGACAGATAAATAAACAATAGTTGGCTTTCATAACAAATCCTTTATTTCGCTAATCTGCGTAAATCATTGAGTGCTCGAGTGGTAACGTCTAATCAAGAGTTACGAGATCAAGCCCTGATAATCGCATTGGCATGAATTTTTTTTTATGTTTTCTTTTCTCCTTTTAAAATTATAAATACATTTTTTTTAAAGTTTTTTATATTGGAAGCTTACTTTGTTCGAAGAGGATTAAATAAAAGAAAAGGCAGTTACAAACAAATTGATTGATTGACTAAGTTAAACAGAAATGATGACACCAAAATACGACATTAAAAAATTTGACAAATGAAAAAAGAAAATATTGAACTAGCCACCGCGCGCGGTTTTACTCGCGTAACTTTTGGTCCCGTGGGAATTTCGGGATAAAATATAGCCTATAACCTTCCTCAAGAGTTGGGCTATCAAATGCAAAAAGAATTTTTCAAATCCCACTTGTAGTTTCTGAGATTAGCGCGTTCAAACAAACAAACAAACAAAAAAACAAACTCTTCAGTTTTATATATTAGTATAGATAATGAAAATCTAACCTGAAATTGTAAATTAATTTATCACATAGAATGCGAAAATATTTCGAACAAAAGGTTTTCTAATACCTTAACAGCTGAGCACAAAAAAAAATGATAATTTTTTCCCGATCAAGAGTTACGAGTTCAAGCCCTGATAATCGCATTGACATGAATTCTTTTTTATGTTTTTCTTTTCTCCTTTTAAAATTATAAATATTTTTTTTTTAAGTTTTTTATATTGGAAACTTACTTTGTTTTAAGAGGATTAAATAAAAGAAAAGGCAGTTACAAACAAATTCATTGATTGACTAAGTTAAACAGAAATGTTGACACCAAAAAACGACATTAAAAAAATTAACAAATCTAAAAAGAATATATTGAATAATGAAAACCTGACATGTACAAATTGTAAATTAATTTATCACAAAGAATGCGAAAATATTTCGACTCAAAGGTTTTATAATACCTTAACAGCTGAGCGCAAAAAAAAATGGCAGTGCATTAAATGTATACGGAAGTGCTCCAAGCCAAGAAAAAAAACATAAAGCTAAAAATAAGCTGGGTACATCAAATAGCCAGATAAGTACCGTCACTACTAGGAGGAAAAAGGCTTTAAAACCTCCGGCAGCCAAGTCGCCTAGCATCACGCACACACATTCATGTGAATCCCTGGATCACAATTTGTCTCTAGACACTATTGATCTTGACACAGCTTCAAAAAGTTTTAATTTATCGACTGATATAAGTGCAGACCAAACTGGAGACTTGAAACTTGAAATAATTAATTTACAGAGGCAGTTTGAAAGCACGTACATGGAAATGGAGAATATTATAATTGAAAACATTGGCTTAAAAAAAGAAGTTAGTCAATTATCTCGACAAGTGCACTTACTCAAAAATATGTGCACCAAAACGCTTGAAACTAAAAACTCTACGAAACAAAACAAAAAAAGACAAAAAATTGTCGTCGGCAGACAATAGCTAATACACACAATGAAAACGTAGAGAAATTACAATCATTGCCACCATCACCATCGTACTCACTATCATAACCATTGAAGGAGAGTAACAAGGATTGTCTACGAGTGGAACCGGAGTCCTCACTACTAAAAGCAAAAAAAAATCTCCAGGCAGTGGAAGAGGATAAGGTATTGGTGACATCTAAGAAAAATAGACATGAAGAACACAGAATCTTTGTAATTGGTGGACAGCAATGTAAAGGTCTTCGTAACAGATTAGTAAGATCAAGATTTAATAATCCTTACGAAAAATATGAAGTTATATCTTTTACTATACCTTACGCAAGAACTGAAGAAATATTGACGATGCTTAAGACCCAAAGAAAGAAAAGGACAAAATAATAATCTGCGTAGGTGAACACGACACAAACCCGACAAAAGTGTTGTTAGAAACATGTTTAATTTTAAATAAATATATTAATTGCAATATTATACTTCTGAGCGTAATTAAAAATAGATTTCTTAACGAAAATAAGTTGAATGACATGATACATAATTTAAGTAAACACTTTTTTAATAGTAAATTCGTACGATTACAAGACTGCGTTTGCTACACATGGTTTGCTATATGTAAGAAAATAAATTTAATAATTGATGAATGTGATTATAGAAAAAAAATCTTGTCATTTACTAAGTATCATATTAAGAATAAACATTCAAAGGTTAAAAATATACATTCAAGTGCAGATTATAAATATAATTCAACTACTACTCAGGGTGTAACTAAAAAGGGAACAATTCCGTAATACTTTTTAAAAATGACTGAAAATAAAATAGACATAAAAATTGGACATTCAAATGCAAACTATAAATCTCATCCGAATACTACTCAGGATATAATTAAAAAGGGGACGATTTTGTTCTACTTTCTTAAAAAGACAAAAAATAACTTGGAAAATAATGAATTAAAATTTTTTCGTAAATAAAGTAAATTTAAATAATAATAATGATAGCAACTCAAATCAGCTAAAAATATTTCATCAAAATATTGCGGGTCTTTTGTCTAAAACTAACTTGTTGGAAATTACCTTAAATGAATTACGGAAAAATCACAATATGCCGAATGTGCCTACTTTGAGACTTTTGTTAATTTGAACAATAGTAATTTATTTTTGCATGCCCTAAAAAGGTAAAATATGTATGACCTATTTTTTTTTATTTTAAGTCCTAAATCTGTACCATATTTTATGCAAATAAATGATTGATTGATTCATTCATAACTTTACATGCGGGCTTTAATAAAAAATCAGCGCCATCTACTAGGAACTTGTGGACTTCATATTAGATCAAACATTACTGCATTAATAAAATAAATAAATAATTATAATTTCATAAGTTGATAAAAAATACTATGCAATAGCTTTACCGCGGCAGTCTCCGAGTGCCACACGTCTTTTTTTTGTAATAATGAAATAATGTTATAACCAAAATGTTTGTACAAAAATAAGTCGTTTTGTCATAATAAAATACCAAAAATTGTACTGAAAAAGAACACGTGCCTAACACCCCCCACCTTATAGAACATTTTTGAATAGGAGCTTCCTTAAAGTACTTTTTTAATACGTAATACTAGGTAATTAATAGGTGTTTTATACTTAAGATCAAGATTCAAGGGATAGATCGTGCTAGGTGCCACCCAATATATTTAACAAAAAAGACACCTTATATACACACACACACGTTACCTTAATAATATGACGTATGTATCTGTGAATGTATAGGCCGACAAGGGACTTTTATACGGGACGCGATCTTATGAAGTGTCACTTGATGGCTTTTGCAGTCTCATATTTATTGTACAACAATAAATTGAAAAAAATTACTTTAATGTTAAAAAACCCCAAAATGTATAAAATGTGGGCTTTCTTATGATGGTGGTTTTTTATTATTTATTTTATTTATTTATTCGTAAGTTTTTACAAAATTTATAGGAATGTCTTATTACTATCTTAAAATCTATCTTAGATTTGTCTAGACAGTATTATCTCGGTAAAAATATACAATACTAACAAACAGCAAACATATTATTTATTACTTATAACTTGGTTAGATAAAGAAGCCTACTAGTATAAAATTAACTTAATATTAGCTTTATAACATTTTTTTAATAATCAATCAAAGTATATTAATAACACGGTATTATAACAAAACATAAAAAGTGATCGCCCTTTTTTACCTACATACGGCTAACGCGTTAATTGAATACAATCGATGAAGGGAGGCCGATTAATCATGGCCTCTCACTCTCCGAGCGACTCCGCACAGCACCGAATGCCAACGAAAAGCGCGAGCGAGTTAAAGTAAGGAAGTAATTTTAGAAAAAAAAACAATTTGAAGTCCCCATAAATCCATAAAAAGAGTAAACAAGAAAGTTGCCTCTGCAATGTTTACATGTTGCCATACTTTGAAAGTTATATTTTTGAAATGTAATTTTTTTGTTATGCTTCCATTAAATGAAACTACGATTCCAGGAGAATAGCCACTCCTGTAAGGACTTTATGAAAAGTCAATTAAACTCAGCAGATATTTATATGGACCTTTCACCATAGGTGTATTATTTTATTCTGAAGAAAGAAATGGTAACGATGATTAAGAATATTATATCTTTTTTTTTTTGATGCGGCTCTTGGTATATATAGGTAGTAAATTATTGTAAAATATTCTGCCGATTTCAATATACAATTTATTATGGAATTAAAAAAACACGAGGAAACAATATTTCTGCTGTTCAGCTAACTTTACAGATATTGCGTTTACCGCCATACCTATTAGTGTGAACTTAACATGATCGAAATGGTCAGGGTTTCCATGAAACGAAAAGTAGCAGAAGTGAAAGTTGGAACACAACCCTGTGAAATCCCAAAACTTTTTGAAAATACATTAAATGCCATTGGAGCTGTTGAAGGCCCAGTCATTGTTCATATGTAATTATATAATATTTTGATACATTTTTGATGCTTTTTATTTTTAATGTTTGATCTTCAGTTATTTCTCAAATGCCGTGTTTTAACTTTTTCTAACTTTTTCTTCAAAGTAAATAAATTCTGATTTCAAACATGCATGTATATTTTTCCCTGAGAATTGGGTGATTTTACAGGATGATAACCCTTATAGACAACGTCAAGCGCCAAAAACGCCTCGTCGGACATGACGAAACAAATAGAATAAATTCACTTAAATATCTTTTTTATTCAATATTAAGATTTGTACAAACTTATTTACTGAATAATTCTGATAAAACGAATAATAAATTTTAGTTTATGTTTTTGGGCCCTCCTATTCTGGAAGAAAAAGCATGTACTTAGGTAAATTCTATAGAATAGTTGGCGGGATTTTTTTGGTGTACCACTTTTGATACCTACCTAATTTATATTTAAAATAGTAGTCACTCTATATACAGGGTTAATTTTAATTAGCGCATCACCTCTTGCAGACAGTTTCTCCACATCAATCTCAACAACATTTGTTCTACTACTTTTTACAAATCTTGATAAATAACACACAATCAGAAAACCAAACAAATTTTTGCTCCCTCTGTTATTTATTACTCTGTATTTTATAAGTCGCCCCGCAACCCCGCGCCCCGCTGCATATGGCGTGACACAAAGTACTAAGCGTCAGTGTAAATAGAGTAACGTCAGTTTAGAGACAATAAATAATTTTGTAAAGGAAAACTAAAATTATTAATTTTATAAAGTCGTAGAACAAATGCAGTTGGGATTGAAATGGAAGTGATGCGCTTACTAAAATTAACCCTGTATAGAAAAATGTCTTCAATGTTTCAATAAATAAAGCACAGTTTCGCTCGGCAGGACAGCGCATCAGTTTGCAGCGCGTGTCCAGATTGCATCAGTGTCGAGGGGTCAGCTAAAGCGGTGGCCTTTCATGACCTGAGCGTTGTTCCCGAAGAAGTAGAGCTGGAAGGAATTAAGGTAATATTTTCTTATCTTTATCTTTAACAAAGGCTTTATTTTTACACATATCGTCTAATAAATTACTGTTTTAAACTGTCACATACAAACACACACCTTAAGCTTGAAAGTCGAGTCGATAGTCTTGTCATGCGATTGGCCATTTCATTTAATCAAAAAATCAAAAATTCTCTATTAGTGTTACATACAATGCCCGGAATAAGTGAGTCATTTTGTTGATTTCTTATCTTATTTATTAGATGTCCTTTAAATGCCAACTAAAAATATCGTAGGAATATTTTCAATCATCAAAATTATAAATATGTCGTGTTGTTCATAAATAAGGCGATTAAATTCGATTAGGTATACAGCTTAGTATGCAGACATAATTGACAACAATACCAATATATACTTATAAAAAAAATGAAATTTTGCTGAGTGTAAACGAGGCGCTTTTGATCAAATTATTGATTTGACTGCGAAAACGATACGATCGAAATGTTTATTTATTTACAATGCACCAAAGCTATCTAATTCTAACAAAAGATTCAAGAAATTTGACAACATTTTTCTGGGGTAACTATTCAAAAAATTACTCCAGAAGAATATGTTTTTGTTGAATGAATATCTTTGAAAGTAGAGGACAAACAAATTGTGCTTGTCTTTCAAGTTTCAACACGCAAAAGATTTGACCACGGAGTTCACCACGCTGCAACTATTGACCGGTTCGCACACCTAATCATTTTTTGGATTCGTAGGTAGGTATATCAAAAAATCTGTTCATCTACCTCCTAAGGTACTAGGTACGAACTGTAGCTACCAGAGGAAGAGGAAGCTACCAAGATTATTGAAACGCTTTGTAAACGAATAATACAAAGCGTTTCAATAATCAACGTCTTGTAATTTAAACAACAGTTACAGTAAAATATTCTGATACTTTTATTTGATCTTTTTTATTTTTAAAAAGAAGTCGGTTGATAATGTTTAATCTTCAGTTATTTCTCAAATGCCGTGTTTTTTACCTAACTGTTTTCTTTAAAACAAATAACTTCTTTTTTCAAACATGTTCATGCATTTCTATTTTTCCCTGAGAATTGGGTGATTTTACAAAATGGAAACCCTTATAGAAAATGTCAAGCGCCAAAAAAACCTCGTCGAACATGACGAAACAAATAGAATAAATTCAAGTAAATATCTTTTTTATTCAATATAAGATTTGTACAAACTTATTTATTGAATGATTCTGATTCAAGTCGTTATGTTCGTGCTTGTCTAGATTTCTCAACTATACCTTCAATCACCATGGACAATGTTACGATTGCTTTCACTGACACTGCAAAGAATTTAGGAGTCATAATTGATTCTAATCTTACATGGAACGCGAATGTCAGTGAAATCAGTCGTAAGATCCACTTTTCCTTGCACTCTCTAAAAGCCTTACAAAGTTTTTTGCCTTTCAAAACAAAAATTTCCCTTGCACAGTCACTTATTCTGCCCATCCTTGATTATGCTGATGTTTGTTATTTGGATGCTACCGAAGAACTTCTCAACAAGTTGGAGCGCCTGCAAAATCTTTGCATTCGCTTTATCTTTGGCCTGAAGAAGTTCGATCGCATCTCCGCTTATCGCAAGCAACTTCGATGGCTACCAATACGCTACCGTCGAAACACTAGAATCCTTTGTCTCCTTTTCAATATCCTTAATAATCCACTCACTCCTCTCTATTTGCGTGAAAGGTTTTTATACTCACACTCTCAAGATACGCCGTGTAGAGCACATGTGCGTACTCTTCTCATAATGCCTTCTCATAAAACCGATTTTTATTCCTACTCTTTCTCCGTCCATGCAGTCAGATTGTGGAACTCATTACCTCATGTCATTCGTGAGTGTAAAAATATATCTAGTTTCAAATATAAAGTCAAAGATCACTACTTTTCTCTACTGTAAGTTATAGTATCCACTCTACTTACATGAACAATAGTATGAATTATGTATTTATTATAATGAGTATTATGTATGTATTTTAAGTACCTAAATAAAGTTGTAATAATATTATATGTATGTATTGGTATGTATATAAATAGTTTGTAGTATGTTATGTATTAGTACACACTATGATTGCATTTTGAACAAACTCTCCAGTCTTAGGTCTGCTGTAAGAGATTTCAATAGAGATAAGCTGTACCTTTGTACTTATTTTGATTATGTTTCTTAATATTGTATCTTAACTTGTGTGTACATAAATTGTAAAATAAATAAATAAAACGAATAATAAATATTAGTTAATGTTTTGGGCCCTCCTATTCTGGACAAAAAAGCATGTAATTCTATAGAATGGTAAGAATGGTAGCCGTCATTGGCGGAAAGTATTTATCTGACGAATAAAGTCTTACTCGGCGGAATAATGTTAATTTACGGTTTTTTATAATTGTATGGCAATGATGACAAAGAATGACAATTAACTTGAGACGAACCTGAAGCTGTCGAGTAACAATTTATTCATTAGATAACTTTTATATGACCATTGAAAAAAAATAGCGAATAAGCCGAAGATGGTCACAGATTCTAGTAGGAACTGGATCCATAAAACATTGTCGGAACGTTTGCGAAGCCGGAACGGTGATATGTTCCGGCTGATTTTATATAAAGGGTGGTAGCTAGCCAGACGAACTCTGAAGGCGTCCTGTCACGAATCTGGAGTCAGATTAGTCGCCTTTTGCGACATATTTATCCAGCGACACGGTATGATAATTTTAAGATGGCTCTACATGGTCAAATCAAAGTATTATATAAAAGTGATCCGCTACTGACTGAGTGACTGACAAACAACGTACATTCATTACTACTGATCGTAGAGAGCTGAAATTTAAAACATACTCGTACATTCCTAAAGAAATTCCAAAATTACGCAGGGATGCAAAATATAGGACTTACATATTAGTTTGTTTGAAAAATCTTATACCTTGAGTGCACCGATATGAAACTTGTTTTTCATTGTTGTTGTTTTTCATTGTTTGTCATTGAAAATGGTTTTTTCAATGGATATCTGGTGACATCAACAAGGTCAAAAGTAACACCGGTAAAACCTCGAGCATTTTCGTATTAATTTAAAAAAATACCTTCACAAAAAGATCCAATTGACACATTCAATAATACCTATAGCCTAACTTTAGTAATATTATTTCCACATGCCCTGGTTTCCACAAATAATCTCCATTACAAGTTCCTAAACATTGGGCGCTTTATTTACAAACTCTACGGAAACTGCAAGGAAGTGTACTGACGTATTAATCCTCCATTGATATCGGTATGCGCCTATTTTAAGCTGATTCTAGGAAAATACAGTTAAATATAAGTTTTTGAACTTTTCTTCTATTTGCAACTAAGTTTGCGTTTAACCTCAATCATCTGATTATAGGTGAAAAAATAAGATTGAAAAGGAACTGGCTCTTCATTAAATATTGCCGTAGTGGTGACATTTGGCGGCAGATTTTGTATGCAGGGTTCATTTGACAACATCTACCAAATTTTTTTTACGTAATAAGTATCATTAATAGGAACCATTTCTGCAAAAAAAAGTAGTTATTTTTTTACACGAAAATTCATATTATTCACTAAAATGTTAAGCACAACATGGTCATACTGAATACTATAAAGACTACGCGCAGTGGTACAACTTGTTTAACCGAATGAATTACAACACAGACGTCTAAATTTTCAAAAAACAATCGTATCCTCTTGACAATAAGTGCCATTACATCGAGCAGGTAAGATACCAACATGTTCGCACGTGAACGAAACCGGCCGGCGGCGGCGCCGTCGCAAACCCGGAAACAATTGTCTGTTACCATGACCTTCAGTCGCTCGCGCATCCTCGGCGGAAGTGCACGCGCAGCGTGCGGAACGCAGCTGCGTTCGCGAGAGCCCGCGAAACCTGCGCCGCATGTGTTTATTAGACAGTGAGTCGTCGCTAACTATCGATAATGTTTACAAATAGGGAATCGTTTATCAGAACGAAGCTCGAAGCCTTTCTGATTTAAAAAACCAAATAGTGTGTGAATTTGACAAAGTGACACTGCAGTGCTAAATAAAGCCCATGAAAATACGTTAAAACGTGCTAGACTCTGCCTGGAGAAAAATGGTATGCATTTTGATCACTTATTACACAGATTAGAGCTTTAATTAATGTACATAAGTTTATTCAATCTTTTTAAATACGCCGTAGTGCAAAATGCTTCTTCTTTCTATCTATTTTTGCATTCATTTAAAAGTATTATGTTAAATTTTCTCACATTAAATCCCTCAAACCTTTTGCAATTTGCCGGTTCTAAGCCTGTAAAAGTATGAAGAAAAGATTGTACGTAATTTGTGTAGGTAACTTTTTTTATTGCCTGTAGGTATGCATAACTACTGAACTCAAAGTGTGACCTTGCAACCTCATATCGTTAACATGTTTTGTCGCGCGACAAAACATCTTGTAGTACTACGTCTTCGTAGTATTATTAAACGTAATCAATAAAGTGCCGCGTCATAGTATCGTATTGTGTATAGGGCATTCATCAATAACGACTATTCGTGAAACAAATCAAGGTGCCATATCTTTACTTTTTTCTACTGAGCGATACTAAAATAAAAATGCAGGCTATTCGTATTATATCAAAGTACGTAATATTTAAATTTGGCAAGGGCCTACAAAACAACCCTGTATAGATGGTAGTTAACCAGGCGAACCCTAACGGGATTCTACCACAAAGCAAAATCAATGACATTTCTCGATATTTCGGCACTGTTTTAAGCGCCATGATTACGATAAGTTAGCATTATATCTTCGTAATTTTGGTGACAAAACATTAAAACTCAAAACGGGATAAAAAAATATATCTGTCATTCACATAATCCAGCTCAAATTTAGTTTCTCAAAGAACTTGTGTTATGGAAGATAAACTTAAGAAACATAAAGAAAATCATTTTGAGTTGTATACCGGCCACTCAGAAAGTATTGTGAAAAAAAGTTTTTATGTATAAGACACTGTCCACGTAATTACTTTGAAAACTTCGATTATTTAAAAATAAAAATACCTCTGCTCGATTTTCGAATATCTTTCCGCAATTTTATGAGAGCCTATTGTTTACTTGTCTCATTACAAAATGGATCTGCATCGAGATTATCGTGCTATGATTTTTTACGATTTCAAATGTAGCTTTAATCCTGATGTCATTTGATCGACTTCGAATTGCTTTTATGGACCTTCTAAAGCAATCATCTACCGCTGGTATAGCGATGAACAAAGAAGTGGTCGTCTTACGACGGCTCTCACCGAAAAAAGTGTCCTTGGAAAAAATCTGCTCAAAGCGATACGGTTTTCATTGCTGGAAGACGCGCTAGCAACGTTTGAGAAGGCCGTGGAAGGAGTGTCTGCGAAGGACTGGAAAAATGTTTTTAAAATTAGTTCAGACCCATGAAACTTTGTGTACTTAGAGGCTGTTTTTTTTTTAAAGATTTAAGTCAATGTGTTTCGAAGCTAACCGAGGTTTTTGGCACTTGGTTTTTTTTAACGAGAGGTGGCAGCACCAAAATGATCACACGGGATGTAAAAAATTCTCGCGCCATTCGATTGACATGACACTAGCGCTACTTCATAGTATAAATATTTCAGTGGGTAAAGTGTGGTGAAGTTTAAATTTATATGTACCTGAAATACAATTTGCTATATTCATTACTGCTTAGTATATTTTACTACATAAACATAAATTTAAAAGTAATTATAATTAGAATGTATTTAATACTTGAGTATTAATTGTGCATTTTAATTTTATCTCAATACTTCATTGAAATTTAAAAAAAACACACTTTAAAGTCATTTTAGTGATTTCATCATCATCATCGTCACATCCACTGCTGGACATACTCGTACGCCTCCCCCATGGTTCACGTTACCTACCTACTTGAACTAAATTTATATATCGTATAAAAACGATTATTGGGCATACAGGTGAACTTAATTAACGCACAAACAAATAGATAGAAGTGACTACACTAACCCACTGAATTTGAACTTCTTAATTCTAATATCTAATGATTATGAAGTTCATAAATATCGAGACTGAAACGCAAAAGTTTTATATCAATTTCTTGATTTATAATAAAATGTTTTTTCGTTTATTTTTCAAAGAACAGCAAACTGATAAATATAAACTTTTACAGTTCGTTTTCACTCTGATTTCCACAGTGAATAAAGTTCAAAATTTGCCCGCAAGAGGGAACACAGAGCGCCTAACAATCGGATCTGAACTGCCAAAATTAAATAAGTATAGTGTATTTCATCATGCTACGTTGTCTGGTGGAAATCGCTACTCAGCGATTAGACCGCCAAGTTTTTATGTTTGATGTAAATGTTCTTTTTTCTTTTACTGTACCTACCTTTATAAACTGAAGTGTAAATAAATAAAATAAATACGTCAGAGCAGTGGTAGACCATTGCATAGAAACCCTGTGCAAACAGCTGCCTTCGATTTATTCGACTTGAGTTCGATCCTGGATGAGAGTAATTTTTTTTTCTAAGTATTTTTTTTATTTAGTATACCAGTAAAGTTTTTTTAATGATAATACAAAATTAATTTTTTTAATACTTACTACATATAACCCTTTTTTTAGTTATTATTGATTTACTAAATTGATACTAAACTACTAAATTGATATTATTGATTTACTAAACACCTACCTAAAGCTGGAAAGAACATTGAAATCTGACCAATAGATTTTTGGAATCGATTTTTGAAGGAGTAAACTGGATTTTCAGAAAAAAATGGAACAACCCCAAATATTTTATAAACGTACACTTTGGGATTACATGGTTTGGGCTCATTGATTGGAAATTACCTATTCTACGTACCCTGAAATGCATTTCTATTGTCTTAAATGTAAAAATATTGAGAAGCCAAAGTTCTTTTGTTGTTTGTAAGTGTAGTTTAGGCTTTCTAGATGACGATGAGTCGAAATGCTTTTGTTCATGTCTTAATACTCATTATTTGCCACTTCTTAAGTCATCAAGGTCCTTCTCTTTCCTGATGCATACTGAAGGATCACCTTGGGTTAGGGGTAAAGGTAGTATGGATATTACTAAGCATTTGGCGTGAAGTTTAGTTTTAATTTTAAAGTGGTCTAGGATGTTTTACTATGAGTTGGCGTACAGTGAGTGGGTTGTATCCATGGTATACCAGCATGTCTAGGTTGGGGCTGGAGATAGTCAGTTAAGATGGTCATAAAATTTACATATTTACAAAGTTATATTATACTGATGGATGAATTTACAAAGGATTTTAGGGATAGGAGGGTGTTTGGAGGAGAGGAGGGTCTTCATATTGGATGGTCTGGGAACTTGGGGGAAGGATATCATAGTGCGAAACAGGAAGAAGGGGGCAATTAAAAGATGTGATCCACTGTACCGGGCTCGAGTCCACAATCGCAAAGTGGGGAATCACGAATACCAATCTTGTGCAGAACTTTTCAAATTCGCCGACATCTTGTTAAAATGATGTCACTGTTATATTACCAAACTGTCATAAGAGCTGAACAACTATTTTTGTCACCTCATATTGCATCGATTAATAGTATATTTCATTACGAGTGCGGAAAGCCTGTCATTGCAAAGAGTTCCGACAAATGTCTACACGAGCCGAGGCGCAGCCGAAGGCGAGGGTTGACAGTCGGAACGAGTTGCAATGACGGTTCCGCACGTGTACTGAACGACTATTTTTAATACAGTTGCGAAAAAATTAAGCAATTTTATGAAATATACAAAATGGCGCCAGCCGTGAAAGATTATAAACAGACATTTTTTTTGTTTGTTTACCCATTCTGGGTAGGCAAAGGGAACTATGCCCATACAGCCAAGTCGATTTTTTGTATTGACATGAAATGAAAATGAATTTAATGAGATAAAATTAAATGAAACCTAACCTAACTCATTGCATCAAATCATTATATCTGATATTGAAACAAATTAGTAGCTTCTTTTCAGAAATATTTGCATGAATCGTAAAAACTTCTATGAATTTTTTTTTAGTAAAAACTTCGTGGTTGATTTTTTCTTTTTAATAGACATTATTTTGACATTTGGGAAAGAGAACGCACGAGTGCGGAAAAGGTAAAGAAAAAGCACAAGCGTGTAATAACCCACATCCCGAACGCTAAACGTCCCTGCAATACGCCACTTTTTGAGCAACTGTATTAAAAAAGTCTTTCATAGTATGATTTCACATAAACATTTTGTAAAAAAAAAACAAATATTCTTTACGGTCAGTGTTTTAAAATTGCATAATAATGTTAAATATTTATTTTAGCACTTATGTACCCCAAGAAATTAATATTTTTTGCTCTTCCATCGAATTATAATCGATGCTGTTTGGTACACTTATTCAATCAGATGACTTTTGCTATTTAGTGTAATCAATCAATCAATCATTGCTCAATTCGAAATCCACTCCAAAGATTACCCCGGACATACAGATAGTCGTTCCCTTTTATATCTAAGGATGATCAAAAGCGATTAACACACATTAACGGGTTGCCTCGAAGAGATATCCTTTGAGCAACAATGCCGCGGATTTTGTTCTTAACACAGTAATTAAATAAACACCGCGCACTTTAATATGCGAACAACGCCATCTAGTGAGAGCGGTAGGCAACTGCCTCTAGACATACCGTCTGTTGTATGAGAGCCCTCTAAAATATACGTAGGAGAGATAATTTCCAATCATTTGAGCCCACATCATGTAATCCCAAAGTGATTACATGATTTGGGGTTATTCCTTTTTACTTTAGTGGATTCCGTTATTGTTATCTTTTGTGACGCTCATTTAGGGTAACTGACGACTTGGTAATCTAGACTTATCCTTTATTAACCGTGTGTAGTGGCGCCTTTGGAAAAGCCGCATACTCTTCATTTGTAAACTCTAGAAGGCATGGCATGAGGGGTTCCATTGCTATCATCATGATGTTCAGAACAAGTCGAGTTCAAATTATTTTACCACCCCAATAATAGCAAAAGATATATCGTGGTCCACTAAAGTAAGCCAATTCGAAGTGTTGTTGGTAAAATGGGTAAAGAAAGCGTCTAAATAATACAAACAGCATGATCCAAGCATTTCATCTTCGTCACTTGTTGCAATTCTTCAAATTATTGCTATAAAACCATAATTTACATGACTGACAAAATTTTTGAAATCGAAAAGCGTCTTAATTACAAGGAACACTTTGTATAATTCTTTTGAAGTTAAGTAAGTGACAATTATTTTACCTTGGTGCCAGTGAGTTGTAGAAGTTTTTCCAAAAAAATTTACGCAAAGTTGTTCAGACCTTTTTTGGAGGAAACAGCTATTTTTTGTAAACGTTGCTCCTAAAAAATATTTTTTTATTTTATAAAACGTCAGGTAGCTTCTGTTTGGAATCACACTCAAACACTTTTTTATGGTATTCATTTACGAAACACCTATCTAAAACTGAATAAAACGTTGCAATCGTATCATTAGTTTTTTTACAATCGATGTTTGAAAGAGTAAAACTGGATTTTTAGAAAAAAAAAAAGAAATAACCCCAAATATTTAAAAAACGGTACTCTTTGGGATTAGATGATTTAGGCTCAAATGACTGGAAATAATCTCTCCTACGTCACCCAAAGAGATTCCGATCTAATTACTAATAACCCTGTATAAGCTGTCCTATTTTTTGGTAGGTATTTGTTTTTGAAGCAGAAACAGAAATACGCAATCTGTGAGAATTTGAACTGTCTATCACGGTTCGTGACATGGAGGAGTGGTTCGTGAGATACAGTCTCGTGACAGATGGACAGCGGAATCTTAGTAACGGTGTTCCGTTTTACCCTTTCCGTACAGAACCTAAAAAAAATGATTTTAATTACTTCATCACCATTTGCTTATACACTCGAGAGCAAAGAATTAGGGTCAGAGACAAAACCCATGATATCTCGCAAATTATAAATGTTAACTTGATGAATTAAAAACTGTTAAATAGACCATTAATTACATACATAAATAAAATTTGTAAGATTGTTATTTAAGTGATTTTATTATTTATAAAAACAAATCAAATAAAAATGCACGAATTACACTTGATGATCACAAATTACATTTAAGACTTTTCTGGTACGAGAGTATAATTTTCCACAAATTTCATTACCTCCACGTGATCTCAGAATGGATGTTATCCGATTTGGCATGCTGTACACCAGGTTTCTAAGTCGGTTCTGCGGTATATTCTCCCATTCTTCCACCAGTGCTAATTTTGAATCACGAAGTGTAATTGGAGGAGGTATTTTTTGCTTTACACGTCGTCCGAGCTCGTCCCAGGCATGTTCGATGGGGTTCAGATCTGGGCTGCGTGCAGGCCATTCCATGCGCATGATACCGACCTCTTGAAGGTAATCAGTCACTACAGCCGCAGTATGGGGACGGTCGTTATCGTGCATAAACACCTGATTCTCGCCCATATTGGCCATAGACGGACCGACATACTCATTTAAGATTTCTTCTACGTATCTTTTCGCGGTCAACGTTCCATTTTCTATCAAGACTAGCTCCGTGCAGCTCTCTGCAGATATTCCGGCCCAAACATGCACGGATCCTCTGCCGTATGCAACTTTTTCTTCAATGCAGGCTTGTTGAAGCCGTTCTCCTGGTCTTCTGTACACTCTGTGTCTACCGTCGTGCTTATACAGCATGAATCTGGACTCGTCTGTAAACAAAACTCTTGACCAATCCTCTAGAGTCAAATTCAAGTGCTCACGTGCATAACTCTGTCTTGCAATACGATGCTCCTGTTCAAGTTTAGGGCCTTTCGCTGGTCTTGATGGCTTCAAATTACCTTCGGCAAGACGTCGCCTTACTGTCCACGCCCTTGGGCTGCTTCAAAGAAAGTCAACTCCACTTGATGGTATTGTTGGTAAAATGACATTTTCTGTTTAAGAATGTTGCCTACTACTGTCAAATATAAAATTTTGAATGAAAAAAATAACGGGTATTTTATGTTGTTTTTAGTAATTTGATCATTATGTCTTGAACAAAAAAGATCAATTTTCTTTAAAATAAATTTGGATATGACTTGCTTTGATATTAAGTGATGGATTTGCATTCATTTGATATTCAATAGCATGGATATAACTTAGTTTGATGAACACCTTATTGGATTTGACTTACTTTGACACTGACCAAATAGAAATAAAGGGGTCATAAATCTTTTGAAATAAAACATGCAATAATAATCATCATAAAAATCAGTCTTTATTCACATCGATATAGTTTTACTTGTGACCAAAGATATTTACAAATATCCTGTTATATTGTGCTTTTAACTAAGCTTTATTTGCCTCTTTTTTATAAAAATATTTAAAAAAATTAATAACAGAAATAATCACAAACAAAAATAATCATCAAAAACAAAAATATTTTCACCTCTTGCATTTAAATACGTAGTTTAATTTCTCTAATAAAAATCTTCAAAAAAGTATAACAGGAACAAATATTGATAAATTAAAACAATCACGAAAAACAAAAATATGCTCACTCCTTTACTAATGGCACTTATTCAATAAAAACTTAATTGAAAACTATAGAACGAACATAGATCACTAATCCATAGTTTCACAAGACTCTTCTACTACTCCGGGCAGGCTTTGAGATGAGTGTTTTTCAAACACCATTTTATAATATTGTAGTTCTGGTAAATCTTCCCAGCTTTCTCCATAATGGGTTATTAACAGCTTTTTTACATCCTGCAGTTTTTCATACTTAACAGAAACGTGTGGGTTTATTTGATCTGGACAAATTTGACTTATTGTTTTCTCCTTTCTAGTTATGGGTTGGTACTTATTTTGTGAATTATTGTAAGTCTCTTCTCCTCTTACTACGGCATTGCTTTTTGTTTTATTTTTTTTAATAAAAAACCTCTTGCATTTTTTTATGGAAAAATGCAAAGAGTTTGTTGTTTTTAAAACCAAAGTAGAAGCTCCTTTCCAATCAAATACATCGACATCCTCTCCAAGTTTTAAAACTGTTCCATATCTTTGAAAAATGTCGTAGTAGCCTTGTGGATTCTCAATTTTTTCAATTTTTTTGACTTCGTTTTCGATTTGAGCAAATACGCGATCAGCAGGCAAAAAAGAGTGACCAACTACTGGAAACACTGTTTCAATTTTCTGTATCCTAGTTGGTGCATAGTCCATTAGATATTTGGAGATCATTCCCAATAAGGTAGAATTTTTATTTTGCCCGCTGCATCCATCTGCTACCAGTCTTATAGTCGTTACAGTTGGATGTTTTTCAATCTCATTATTGAGGCAATGGAACACCGCACTTGCTATCTCATTTGAAGCTTTAGGTAGAAAATCTTCGTTCCAGGTGTAAATAAAAACATTATCGGCATTAAGTGTCGACTTTGAGTCACCTACGACTATCGCAAAATTGTATACATACAGTTGTCGAGAGTAATAAACTATTTGGTCTGGCAGTTTAGGAGTAGGTTGATTTTTTTGGCAATCGAAGCTAAAAATTAATAAATCATCTCGTTTTTCCTTCAAAAGTTTATAAAAGGCTTTGGCTCTCAACTTGTGAACCCTTTTCTGCGTCATCAGCTCAACTTTCTTGAATGCGCATTTTTCGTTTTTGATTTGCTCAGATAACGTAAGGCATGTCGAGCAAACATCTGTTTGTGGTCGACCAAAACCTATGTTAAAACAGGTTCGAAAGATCTTTCTGAAATATGTAGATTTTACTTTCTTAAATTCATCTGCACATTGTGCAATGTACATTTTGTATATTTTGCTGATGCTCAGGTGCGATTGTAGATATTGACGAGCCTTCGTTTTAGAACGACAATAATGAACCTCTATAGGTTTAAATTTCTTGATAAAGTCTTTTATAGACTCTATTATTGGTGAAAAGGCTCGAGCTTTGCGATTACCTCCACGATTTTCCTTAGCTGGAACTCCACCACTTTTAAAATACCTATGTATGACATTAGTGACCCTGTTTGGTTTTAAGCCTAATATGCTCAAAAACGTTTTTTTACACACTGGTATTCGACTGTTTCTTCTACGAACCATATAAACAACGCTCATATTTTTTTTATTGCCAACTCCTGTTTTAGATTGACTGTTGAAACAGCCACGTGCATTAAAATAAAGTTGTCTTGGTCTATTTTTGAAGTAGACTTATAAAAATTATTATGAAATTTAATTATATCATTTTTTCTCAGAGATACGCAGTGGTATGATTTTGAATAGTGATTACAAGGAATCTTGATATTAGGCAATAACTTCGGTCTGTACCTAAAACAAGATTTTAAATTAGTTAATAGCAAATTTTCAGTTATTTTTTTAATAAATTAAGTACTATAATTTTTATTAGTAGAGTATACCTATGCGAAATCAGTAATTTTGATGGGAATTCGGATTGTTTGCGTTTCAATTCTACCATTGATTAAACTCATACAAATAAACATAATACAAACATTAATACCCACGAAAAACATTACCCTTGGTTTTTCAGTCGGGTAAAAGGTTTTTAAAACCTTATAAAGGTGGGTAAAACCTTACATACTCGACAATGAAAATAGACACTAATTTATTGTATAATAATAAGCCGGTTTCATAATTCTTACTATTAGTAAGTATCTATCTAAAAAGCAAAGAAATTAAAGTTTTAATTATTAAATTAAGTTGAACGGGTTGACAACCCCTGCATATTTACTTATCTTACCTAATCCTCGATGCAAAGTAGAAATGTAAGTTAGCTGTTTTCCTTTTTACGTGTCGATTCCCAGTTGGATTTTTGTTGTGGCGGCTTCCGTGAATATTCTGGAGCAGTTTCATCTATTCTGTTAGAATCTTCATCCATTATTTTAATATTTATTCAATAAAAACAACGCACAAAAACTTATCGCGACAAACGATGAATTCAAACTGAATAAACAACGGCTGACGCTTCATACGAAATGCGCGGCTCTGATAGGCTGATGTGTATTTGAATCAGTTTGATGTCAAAGTTCTTTGGATTTGAATTATTTTGAAAAGACATGTCGTTTTAAGGTTCAATTTTCACTGAATTTACGTTGAAATATATTTGTTTGATAGCACAGTAATAAAGCTCTTTTAAAGTTCAATAATATGGTGTGGTCAGTTAAAAAAAAGTGATTTTTGGATTTGGCTCAATTTGAAACCAAACGACACAATTTGCTTATACACTCGAGAGCAAAGAATTAGGGTCAGAGACAAAACCCATGATATCTCGCAAATTATAAATGTTAACTTGATGAATTAAAAACTGTTAAATAGACCATTAATTACATACATAAATAAAATTTGTAAGATTGTTATTTAAGTGATTTTATTATTTATAAAAACAAATCAAATAAAAATGCACGAATTACACTTGATGATCACAAATTACATTTAAGACTTTTCTGGTACGAGAGTATAATTTTCCACAAATTTCATTACCTCCACGTGATCTCAGAATGGATGTTATCCGATTTGGCATGCTGTACACCAGGTTTCTAAGTCGGTTCTGCGGTATATTCTCCCATTCTTCCACCAGTGCTAATTTTGAATCACGAAGTGTAATTGGAGGAGGTATTTTTTGCTTTACACGTCGTCCGAGCTCGTCCCAGGCATGTTCGATGGGGTTCAGATCTGGGCTGCGTGCAGGCCATTCCATGCGCATGATACCGACCTCTTGAAGGTAATCAGTCACTACAGCCGCAGTATGGGGACGGTCGTTATCGTGCATAAACACCTGATTCTCGCCCATATTGGCCATAGACGGACCGACATACTCATTTAAGATTTCTTCTACGTATCTTTTCGCGGTCAACGTTCCATTTTCTATCAAGACTAGCTCCGTGCAGCTCTCTGCAGATATTCCGGCCCAAACATGCACGGATCCTCTGCCGTATGCAACTTTTTCTTCAATGCAGGCTTGTTGAAGCCGTTCTCCTGGTCTTCTGTACACTCTGTGTCTACCGTCGTGCTTATACAGCATGAATCTGGACTCGTCTGTAAACAAAACTCTTGACCAATCCTCTAGAGTCAAATTCAAGTGCTCACGTGCATAACTCTGTCTTGCAATACGATGCTCCTGTTCAAGTTTAGGGCCTTTCGCTTGTCTTGATGGCTTCAAATTACCTTCGGCAAGACGTCGCCTTACTGTCCACGCACTTGGGCTGCTTCCTCCAAGACGTACAAATTGATTTCTCAGTTCAACACCCGTGAGAAATCGGTTTCTAAGCATTTTTGTGACTAAGTATCGATCTTCACGAGGTGTTGTGCATCCTTTTCTGCCAGTTCCTGGCCGGCGAAGGTTTGACCCAGTTCCCTGAAACCGTTGGAGAACACGTTGTACCGTAGATAACGATAGGCCGACCATCCTGGCTGTATCACGCTGACTACGCCCGTCTTCCTGCAAAGTGAGGATTCTTGTACATTCTTCAGATGTGAGCGACATGATTTGTACTTTCATAATGAATATTGTACACCAGGAAACCCTTTTATAACATTTTTTTGTGACACAAAACAAACAAAATCGATACAAATGATTTGAATTGTTAGTTCAATTTTCAAAATAAATCATAATTTTTGTTTTTTGTTTTTTTCTATGTCATTTCTTAAAAAAGATATTACTTACATTTACTTTTTATATTCGGCATTAAAGAGGCTTCCTATTGCTTTTTATTTTAATAAGCTAACGTTTATAGTTTGAGAGATATCATGAGTTTTGTCTCCGACCCTAATTCTTTGCTCTCGAGTGTATTTACAACGTGTTTTGCAGATTTATCATCTGTTATATTTTTTAACTTTGTAATTATTGTGATAAAAATAAAGGAATATTTGTAGTTTCACCCAGTATATCTTTCGTATATAGTTTCATACAGTTATCTTTCAGAAAACAAACTTTCTTCAGTAAACAATAACTGAACCCAAGTCAAGTAGATATGATTCCTGTTTTTCCTTTTTCACATAGCAACACATATCCTAAAAATTAAAATTACATATAACTTTGATGAAATAAAATAAAAAAGAGTAGTATTAATACCTTTATCACTAAACTTAATTTGACAAAAAACCAAAAGGTGGTAAAAACTTTATACCTACTTTAAAACTAAACTTTATACTTAGTCAGTCGGACAACTATTAGTTAGTTCACCTTAAAGCTTTGCACCTAACTTCCAAACACCCTGTATAACACGGCAATTAGAAAGCACTTGCGCGATTTAATATGCAGACAGCACCATCTAGTGACTACGGCAGGCAACTGCTGTGTACCTTTTGTATGGGAGCCCCCTCAAATCTTTATATTTTCTAACTTTTTAAAATTTTTATGGCGGCAACAGTGATTTCAACTGTCTATCTATCGCGGCTTATGAAATACAGACGAACAGATCGACAATCAAGCGTTAGTAATAGAGTCCCTTTGGGTACAGAACCCTAAAAAGATCTAATTTATCACTGTGGAATGCATAATGCAAAAAGCTATTGAGTTAAGGCATAATCCATTCCTTCTTATTACAATTATAGCGAACGTTAGGCTGCAAACTGGACGGCAGCGACAGCGAGAGTGACAGCGGCGCGGCCAACGACGCGTTCTCGACGTCAGCGGGCGCTCGATTTGTCGCGGTTTCATACAAACTCAATACTTTCTATCGTGCCGTGGAAATCGCTGGCCTCGTCGCTGCCCGCACCGCTGTCGCTGCCGTCCAGTTTGCAGCCTAAAAGATCACATTAGCGATTTAGTCCAGAACTAAAATCTCAGAACGATATTCATTGGCGTTCAGCACACAAACCAATCACCAGAAATCAAGATCAAAACCCAAATGATTTATAATAAATGTCTAAAAACCGACTAGAGCATATATGAGTCAAGGACGGTTGCGCGTGAGTCAAGTATATGTCTAATAAAATACACTAGCACGTAATATGTTAGTAGTTTAAAAATATCGCAGTATCCGTATAACACTCCGTCGGTATTCGCGTCGTGATCGGGAAAAATACGTTCAAAAGTTGTGATAAACGATGAAGAATTACTGTGGTGAAGGGAAAAGATGAACAGAATTCGAGATGGTAGAGTTTTCGAGGTATTTGTTTTTTTTTTAAGTTGGTAGTTGATTTGTGGGCCACGTTTTTGTGTTGGTAGTTGTTTATTTTTGGATTAAGTGGGTTTTGGTCGTTTTAACGCTGCTGTTTCGAAAAGGTATCATTGATTATTAGTGTATATTTTAGCTACTATGTTTCTGATGGGATATTTACTGTTGATAAGGTATATTCGCTTTGTAGAACTTTGCGTATGTACCACATACAAGCTTATTTCTCCCGCCAAATAAGTGTGTTCTGTATATAAGGGATGGATATGCCGTGTATTTACTGGTACCGAGACTTAAGTCCCAGGGTCGGTAACACACCTTGAACATTGGGGGTGGTGATTAAAAACCTCCAGATGAATAAAAGATTTTGAACCATAAAGTAACAATACCTACACTATTTATTCGCCAAAAAGTGACAATCAAAATATTTAAATTTAGAGTTTTTTTTTCTTTTTTTATACAATTGTGGTCTTTATTGAACAGATTCTACACACATTACTCATAAATACCTACACATCGCACTACAATTGATATAATTCCATGTTTATATTTAATCCTAAGGACGATATCCTTTAAATAAATTAATGAAGAGTTTATATTTATATTAACAAATATTCGAAACCATCAGTTAGATTTGAAAAATTATCGTATATTCGATAGTCAAACTCTTAATGGATCAATTTTACCAGGAAACTGAGGATCAAAAGTGATTTAAGCAGATTTTTGAGGTTAAAAGAAAATGTAAACAAAAACAAACCACATTTATTAAATACCTACCTTTAAAATATAGCAATTTATTTCTAGGTTTTTTTTAGAGCAGAAATAAATATTTGTTTAACTTAAAAACAAAAAGAAATACCTATGGAGCTAATTATGAAATACACAGAAAAATACATAAATAAGTATTATAAAACGTATGTTAGGCAGAAAGTTGAATTGACCATAGGTACCTACAGAATATTTTTTACTATAGGAAATGATAACAAATGTAGGTAAAGGTCAATGGGGGCATTTCCGACTAAGGGGTAATTCCAACCAAACTCAATAACTTTTATTCTATAACAGTTGATCAAAAGCCCCATCTATGTCCATGTAGGAGAAAACCCAAGTGTTACGAAATTGCATAAATGGCGCAGCTAAATCGTCATGCTGCTTTCCCACCATGTTTTTATATACAGACGCCATTTTAACCAGTGTTTGTCGGAAAGAGCTGTTACAGATTTTAATTTGTTTTAAATTAATTGTGGCTTATTTTCTTCCAATTTCACGGTGAGTGTTGACCTTGTTTACCATAAATTGTTTTTTTCTTATTGGTTTTTGCTTACGATACGTTTTAAGAGGAATATTTACACAGTTTTAAATGCCCCACAAAAATGTGACACGAGGTAATTACGACTAAAATTGGTAGTTGGAATTGCCACAGACAATTAATATGAAAATGCAAAAAACTAGTGATGTCAACGTATCGACACTTCCCATGTAGGTAATTTAAATTATTGCTTAAACTACGTACACTATGAGATACCAAAAATTATAAGAGTTACTTATATCATAGAAGATTTCTTTGTTGATTATTTAACACAAGTTACTCCAGGTTGATTTGTGAATCTAAGTGCATTTTTTAGTTTTCTTATTCTTTCATTCATCGACTTCTTTAATCGAATTTTGAGTCCCATCACTATTGTCTATAGAGAACAGTCGAAATTGCCCCTTCAAAATGTTTATGATAGTGTTTTGGTAAATTGAACCGTTGTGCATTGAATTTAAAGTATTAATTTGCTTTTACAAAGCATCGACTTGGTTTTTCTCTCACTTTTGTGTTCGTTGCTCTTATCTCAACCCTAATATAACCAATAGTCGGATTTGCCTCACAGAGGGGTAAAACCAACTATTTCTGACTTTTTTGCTAAATTAATCTTTTTTGTACCTATATAATAAGTATTTTAACTGAAGAATACATCAAGATCAATCTCAGTCAATGGTTTTATAAAATGAATTATTCAGATGTGTAGTACTTTAGTAACATATGAATGTACAAATAGTTAAACTTTATGTTTGCATTTTTTTAGTCGGAAATGCCCCTATTGACCTTAATTTCTTTTCTTTTTTCATTTCTTTCTTTCTAACAAATGTAAAATATAGTCATTTTGATTTGTCATACGTGATAATTGTGGTTAAAAAGCGTTTTATTTTAGGTACGAGTCGTGATTTAAGATAATATTTACAAATTTATTCACCCATATACATTGTAGGTGTACTTATCTAATTTATATTCTAATATAATTTTACATACTTAGAAGACAAGTATAAAAGCATTCCTAGCATCTCGTTCCAGACATTAAATGAACGTGTGACGGAGCAGTTGTCAAGGTGACATAAATGTGACAAAACTGGAGTCATGACGGCATGGCGGAGATATTTCGGATCACCAGATGTCCGTAACCGCAAACAGCAGAGTCTTATGAACAAGCTGTAGTACCTACCATAATAAAATTAATGAACTAAATTTAAGGTTATAAAATTTTCGCCATTTTCTATACGATTCGATTTAAGGCTTCGTTGAAGCTGACTTTTTTTCGCTATCGAATAATATATATGCTACCTTGTAGCGATCTTTCTAGTGTCTTATTTTAATTTATGTGAATGAAATATTGTGATGCTGACCTTTTTGGTATAGGAATTTTCAAAATACTCGACCATTTGTTTTCTACTGATAGTGATCTGTTGTATACGATTATAATGAAGGTATACCGCGAGGGAAAAAGGCCGCCTGACCTGACTTATACAATATTAAAAGACGCATACAGAAAGCAAAATTAAAAAAAGAATTTATTAACCTACCTACCTACCTACTATCAAAAGATAATAACATACTTGCACAACGTAAATTTTCAAATACAAAATAATTGCATGGATGGATAACCGTTAAAGGCGACAAATACGACTGGCCCCAGCTTGGGATCCTACCACTTTAGGTCTGCGCCTAGCTAGCGACCACCCTTCATATAAAATCTGCCAGGTTCTTCCTAAATCCGTGTGCTTTCATCTTCACTTACCATCAGGTGAGATTGAGTATGCGTATTGAGTACAAATAAAAATGCATTGAAGGATCGTTGCACAAGTCGCCCTAAGAATCATCATCATCATCATCATCATCACAACTCTTTGTAATGAGTCCACTGCAGGGCATGAGTCTCTCCCCTGGGTGACGAGGAGGTATAGGCCATAATCCACCAAGCTGGCCCAGTGCTGGGTGGTGGATGTCAGAATTTTCAGGGTGCCAAAGTGGCTTCTGACAAACCCTAACGACTACTGTATTTAGTCGTTAGCACAGCACCCGGGACCGACTGCTTAACGTGCCCTCCGAAGCACGGAAGTCGCCGTGAGAAATGAATGGTCAGCGGTCACCCATCCAAGCACCGACCGCACCAAACGTTGCTTAATCTGTGATATCGTATGATAAACACAGTAACCACGGCGCCACGACGACTTCTAAGAATATTCGCAATCAAGTCCATACAGCCAGTTTCATCGGCAACTCGCTAGCTCCGTCTTCATCATTTCTTATCTTAAATCTGTTTTCATTTACAAGTCAAGTCGAGAAATAAATAAATAAAATGCCCAGACAATCACACCAACTAGAACTACATGGACCCAAACCAAGAAAAGCTTGTATAATGGGATACCATGTAGCGAACTGGGGGGTAACTAAGAATATAAATATGTACCCATATAGATCTTACGACCTCACAAAATACGTACGTGTTCCACCAATGAGTGACGGAGGTCATTAATCTTTGTTAATGTGATGCACCGAGACGTGCAATTCCATTGATCCTAGGTATATATATTCATTCATTAGTAGTAGTAGGTTCATTAGTTCGATTAAAACATTGCGCGGGCGCCTGTATCGATATCCATGTAGTGTCTTAGGGCCAATTATTTTATT
This sequence comes from Stenoptilia bipunctidactyla, assembly GCA_944452665.1. NCBI lineage: Eukaryota > Metazoa > Arthropoda > Insecta > Lepidoptera > Pterophoridae > Stenoptilia > Stenoptilia bipunctidactyla. The sequence goes on from OX101743.1 coordinate 11,490,082, forward strand.
ACATAATTATACTAGTGTGTTGTAAGAGTTATTAATTCACGTGTTCAGTATTAAGCACATTTAGATAACACGCGTAGATTTGCACTAATACTCGTAGGCACTTGCACTGCACTTGAGAAAGTTATTAATTTTGTCTGTCTCTTTAGCGAGTTAGCAGTGAGCGCAGCAGTGTATTGAAAAAAAGGAAACGGTAATATAAGCGATATTATAAGCCCGGTGGAAGTAAGACCTCACTTAATTTAATTCATAATAAAAACTTACTTCACTTAATTTAGTTCATAATAAGTGATTTCATAGTAGATATCTAAGTAGATACAATAATCTGGTTGACTTTATACGAAAAACTGTACAATAGCTGTTTATAAAAGCAAATTGTAGGTACACACACACATATTTATCATATATATACTAAAATTTAGGCACACACTTTGTTTTTATTTTTTTATTTTATTTTTTACTTCAAAATATATATATTGCATGGATATTTATTCATGTAGGTATATACTTATATGGAAAAATCTTAGCAGTATGTAGATAATGTTCTGGAATTCCGACACACCTTTCAAGTTATATTTAGCTTTTTATTTTTAAATGGCTGTCCTATTCAATCATAATTATTGTAAGCGTATCATTACGATACTTAAAGATATGAGGCTGGAAACACATGTCTTAACCAGAGTTTACCAACCATCGATAATTTTAGTGAATCTATCACAGCTACCTTTGAACATGAAAATTTTGGCTATTTCCAGAGTGGCGTTGCATCGCCATGCACATGTGATGATTGCCAACGTGACCCACGACCGATCGAAACTCAACCACTTGGTAATAAATCCAGCCTTGGACCTATGACGCACGCGCCACGAAACAATGGACTATTGCAACCAAATATGGCAGACAATCCAGTAGATAGAACCGTAGATGTTATCGTACACGATGCGCCGAACACACCGAAATTTTTCGAAGCTGTGACGTCACAACCTCATTACACTAAAACGAATCAACCCCCTCCACCGGGCTTCGTCATAGCTCCTTATCAACCACCAAGATTCCACAACGGAGGCAACGTCGAAGATCTTTTAGGAGATGTACAATCTTCACCAAGCATGCAAACAACTTTTATACAACAAAACAGCGTTTTCATGTGCAACACTAGACGAATCACACATAGACAATGCTCCTGTCAAAAGAAAGAGACAACACAAAACGGTCATGAAACCGCTCAACCTCAAAAATCATACGTTACAGAAAAAAATATAGAATTAACATACGATTATCCAAGATCCATTCCCATACCAACCCCAAGTCCTAAGCCGGACTCAGATGCCCAAACAACCACTACAGAAGTAGCCAGCACTGTTGTCTTTGTTGAAAGGCGAATACCGGTAAAACCAAAAAAGTTCGACTTCTTCTTCCGATCTCGATCCGCTCCAGTTGGCGACAACGAAGAACCAATCTACGCAACTGTCAACAAACTCCCAAAACGATTAAGAAGAATGGAACTTGCGAACTTAGAGAAGGAAGTTGCATACAAATCCGGCGAACCTGACTCCTCGACTCGAACCGAACTGACGACCAAAACAGATTCAGAATCTCAGGTGCCTCCTCCGGATGACGACACCAGTCGATCCGAGAGAGAGAAGAGTACGCTACCTCAAAGACCAGAATCTCCAAAGGCTAAGAAACGGAAAAGATTTTCACTTACCTTCAAGAAACGAGAAAGAAAAAGAAGGGAAAAGAAGAAGAAAGACGTTCCTAATGGTACGACAAAAAATGGAGGTCCGGTGCCGATTACAGAGTGTGACAATGAGAGGCTCATTGACTCTGAAGTCCAAGATGCAGGGAAACCCAAACATTGCAGTAGACATAAAGTGAGGAATACAATGTCTTCCACAAGTTCAGGCCCGCGTTATAAGCGGGACAGCTATTATCAGGTGAGGACTTGCACTTTACCTCACTGCTTATTCCTGGTATAATTAGATATATGCCCTTATTTAAGTAGAAGTAGTTTATAAGGTTTAGAATTATCATGGTCGTTAGCATCTGAATTAACTTTAGTAACGGAATATTTCGGAATATTACGGCACTGTTGCGATTGCCATTCATGGCGATCGTCTCGATTATCGTCGTAGTCATTGCGCTTGTTACAGTGCCGAAATATCGAGAACTCGAAAGAAAAGGATGATAAATATCTCGATTCTAGAGTTAATTCAATAGAAGTGGTGTGTTTGTGTGTGACATCTATTAGTCGTAGTGTGTGTTTAGTTGCTAATCACCTTAGATTGCCTGCCTTTACCTATTAACCAAAGTTTTGATATTCATATTTGACGCTACCGGTTGGATTGAAACCCAACACATCAAAAATACACTAGAAAAGAATAAGAAAGTATCTTGTTGCCGATCGCATATACAGGATGTCAGGTACCCGTTTCCGGAAACGTACGCAAATAATAAATAATATCGTTTAAGTAGGTATTTGAATTTTGAACTCGATGTAACTAACCACATTGTGATTTTTTTATTATCTAGAACACAATATGGTAGTAAGAAGCTTTAATAATCCGTTAATATCTCTTAGATGAATTTTTCCACTGTGTTTGTAAATATAAGAAACTTTATTGCTGACTAATATGCGCCTAATAAAAGAAAAAAATATGCGTATGCCTTTTAAACAGTGTTTTAGAAAAAATATTTATTCGTTTCAAAGTTTTGACACAGGTCCAGCGCACTGTTTACATAACCAATTTGTTCCCAATAAATAAATAAAGAGTTTTACTAGGTCAACGACCGTTCGTGAAGCCGTCTATACCTGCCTACCTATTCTGAGTGCGAGCACAGAACATTATCGAATCGTTTGTTAACGAATGTTCGTATAGTATGGAGACGGTTTTTAAGAAAAAACTGAAATCTATGCATTGCCGCACGGCCAGCTTAAATAAATGTGTGCCTTGTTAATTTTGAATGTTTGTAAACATGTTGTACTCATAAATATCTGTAAAATAAAAAATTACAATGTTACTCAAAACTTGCTACCGACTCCATACTATACGAGCATTCGTAAACATTCGTTAATATACGATTCGATAAAGTTCTGTGCTCGCACTGTGTTGATAGCGCCCTTCGTACGTCCGTACCACTGTAACCATGCATTGTGGTTGCGGGTTCGATCCCCGCACGGAACCAGAAAAAAAAAATGTTCCGTGTCTGGGTGTTTATTTATGTATTTATATTCTAGGTTCCCCCCTAGTTCGCTATATGGTATCCCATAACACAAGCTATGCTTACTTTGGGGCCATGTAGTTAGTGTGATTGTCTGGGGATTTTATTTATTTATTTATTATATTGTGTAAGGAATTCTTTAACTTTCGTTTAAGTTTGCTCAGTAAATAATTAATGTTAATTTTTATTTTATTTTTCTCTTCATGTATGATCCCAAACTATCATGTTATCGAATTCGAAAGTGACACACCAGTCACCCAGTACATTTTATTCTTGAATACAACGTACTAACAACACCTTAGTACACAACGTACAACTTTAAAATTTAAAACAAAATTGTAATAAAAGTCTGTAATAAAAGTAAAAGTTTCTTGAGCAGCCTGTTCACTACTTAACATAAAGTTGAATTTACAGAAAAAAATTAAAAGTCATGCAAAAGTTTTGTAAGGGACGCTAGTTAAGCTAGAAGATAATTAAGAAAAGTTGTTGAGTGTCGGCAAAGAGTGTCGGTACATTAATCTCACCTGATGGCAAATACCGATGACGCGTCGACGGTGACACAGGGACCGGAAAACCCCTTTATTTGATTAAGCCTATTGATAGGGTAACCCTATCAAAATCTTACCATATGGAAATGTAACCCTATTGATATGGTAAGCCTATCGACGTGGTAACACTTTGAATAAAGTTAACTACTTTCGGATGCGCTTACCCTGTGATAGGGTTAGCCTATTTCTATCTCTTTTCCGCGCATGCTGTTGAATTCGGAAGTATAATTCGAAGTGCGAGATTGAATAGATGGTGATATTTTTGAAAATTTGATATTCTTAGAGATTAAATTTAACTGCAGGTTTTAAAACCCTATTGAATCGGTAACCTTCAATAGGGTTTTCGATAGGCTTACTGCTTACATAAAGCTAACTCTATTGATATGGTAAGCCTTAAATTAGGGTAAGTCTTCGATACGGTTACCAAATTGATAGGGTTTTTTAAAACAAGTCTATGAAAAACCCAATCAAAAACCTCTTTAAGGGTAAGCGGTTCCGGCCCTGCGGTGACAGACCACAGGCTTATGAAGTAACTAGCTCATAAAACATTGTTGTAACACATCACAGCCGCAGCGGCGATATTTAGCGGCACATTTTATATGAAGTTTACATGAAGGGTTACCGTCAGCACGACCAAGCAAAGGTTGCTTGGATTAGTCCCTTATCTTAGTAGGCGTGTCTTACCGACCTCCCTGGTAAGACATATATCCCTTGTCTAGTACCTAAGCATACTTGCTTACCTTTAGGACTAGCCCAATTTTTTTTTAATAATATAAATATTTATTTTCCATTAAATGACAGTTTTCTCTCTTAATTCCAGGAAATGACAACCTCCCACTCAGAACACGAGCGCACTAACAGCGTGTGCTCGTCATTGAGTTCGTTGACCTCTGCGCAGACACACAAATCCCGCAAGTTACCGTCCACGCCACCAGATGGCGCTATTCCGTGGTGCGGGTGCTGGGGCGCGGGGTGCGTTTGATCGGTATATGAATAATTATGTATTCTGTGAAAATAGGCCTATTTATTTGGTCTTGAAGAAACTTTTTATATTTTTAAAAGTTTTACAGGTTAAATGTAACATTTACATTGATATAGAATTATGTAAAAATTGGTCAAAGGTAAGGAAATTTTGTAATATGGAATCACCAAAGATTTTAAATGTTAATAAACTATTCCAATAGATAGAAGGAATGATACTGTAGAAAGTCTTCGCTATACTTTATAAGATTCGTTTTTATCGGACTTTACCGATTTACCCATAACTATGGCGGCGTCTGACAAGAAAAAATAGTTGAGTTAGACTAAACAATAATAAAATTAAGTTATAAACTTATTCAAGAAGAAATTAAGTTCTTAAGTGTTCGTAAAATTATGAAAGTGAAGGCGGGAAACTGTAATTATAATACATAATCATAGATAATAAAATACAAGTTCTCTTTCACTCTTAAAAACAACCATACTTAGACTGAGTTATTGTTTAAAAAGACGTGTGGCACTCGGAGACTGCCGCGGTAAAGCTATTGCATAGCATTTTTTATCAACTTATGCAATTATAATTATTTATTTCTTAAAAAGTATCACCGCTGTGCCGGTCGGAGTGGGGGTGTTAGGTTTTTTTCGTTACGGAATTTCTGGATTCGGTCCCCACGCTCAAGGCCCGCGATAGAAGCTATGCAATGGCTTAAAATAAAACTTAAAGAAAACGTATGGTACTTAGATACACTAAACAAACATAATAAATATACCTACTAAAATATTGCCTGGTTTTTGCTTTTCTTTCTTCTCAAAAACTTATTTAGTGTTTATTTAGTATTCATAAAAAAGCAATGCCACATTTTGTTCTAACTTGGAACATCCACTATGTAGGGATGGAAGCTCGGACAGTGTCGAATAGGTAGTTCAATGATAAAAATATATCTATGTATGGTTGTATCATAACCAAATATTTTCATAAATACGCTAAAAGAAATGTCATCGTATCCAGTTGATGTTGAATTTCTGAACATCCTGTACATATCTATAAAATAATAAAAATATTATAGAATAAGTTTATTTTTAGTGAAATATAAAGATATTACACTCAAGCTTTTTTTATTGTTTTTCTATTTGTTTTTTTTTTTTTTTTATATTGAAGTATTTTGCACTTTCATAAATAGCCATTAACTTCACAGCGTTAATGGCTATTTATGAAAGTTATTTGTAATTCAAAAGTATGATATATTCTAAATCATGGCTATAGGCAGCCGCTATTGTAAAAAAAATATCGCGTTGTATGCAATTTGGAAGTTCTAAGTAGCTTTGATAATCAAGCTATAATCCTCATCTCTAAACAGTCAAACGACGGAGTCTTACGTCTTTGATGTTTTTTACAAGCAATAACGTGGCGAGAGACGCTTTAGGAATTGATGATCTCAAAAAAGGTTTGATGATATCAAAAAGCAATAACGTAACGAGAACCGCGGTAGGGTTTGATAATATCAAAAAGCAATACCGTGGCGAGAGCTGCGGTAGGGTTTGATGATATCAAAAAGCAATACCGTGACGAGAGCCGCGAAAGAGTTTGATGATATCAAAAAGCAATACCGTAACGAGAGCCGCGATAGGGTTTGATGATCTCAAAAGGCAATACCGTGGCTAGAGCCGCGATAGGATTCGATGATCTCAAAAAGCAATACCGTGACGAGAGCCGCGAAAGAGTTTGATGATCTCAAAAAGCAATACCGTGGCGAGAGCCGCGGTAGGGTTTGATGATCTCAAAAAGCAATACCGTGGTGAGAGCCGCGGTAGGGTTTCATGATATCAAAAAGCAATACCGTGGTGAGAGCCGCGGTAGGGTTTGATGATCTCTACAAGCAATACCGTGGCGAGAGCTGCGGTAGGGTTTGATGATATCAAAAAGCAATACCGTGGCGAGAGCCGCGATAGGGTTTGATGATCTCTACAAGCAATACCGTGGCCAGAGCTGCGGTAGGGTTAAATGCAATACCGTGATGAGAGCCATGAAAGAGTTTGATGATATCAAAAAGCAATACCGTGGCGAGAGCCGCGATAGGGTTTGATGATCTCAAAAAGCAATACCGTGGGCGAGAGCCACGTTAGGATTCGATGATCACAAAAGGCAATACCGTGGCTAGAGCCGCGATAGGATTCGATTATCTGAAAAAGCAATACCGTGACGAGAGCCGCGGTAGGGTTTGATGATCTCTACAAGCAATACCGTGGTGAGAGCCGCGGTAGGGTTTGATGATCTCTACAAGCAATACCGTGGCGAGAGCTGCGGTAGGGTTTGATGATCTCAAAAAGCAATACCGTGGGCGAGAGCCGCGTTAGGATTCGATGATCACAAAAGGCAATACCGTGGCTAGAGCCGCGATAGGATTCGATGATCACAAAAGGCAATACGGTGGCTAGAGCCGCGATAGGATTCGATGATCACAAAAGGCAATACCGTGGCTAGAGCCGCGATAGGATTCGATGATCACAAAAGGCAATACCGTGGCTAGAGCCGCGATAGGATTCGATGATCACAAAAGGCAATACCGTGGCTAGAGCCGCGATAGGATTCGATGATCACAAAAGGCAATACCGTGGCTAGAGCCGCGATAGGATTCGATGATCTCAAAAAGCAATACCGTAACGAGAGCCGCGATAGGGTTTGATGATCTCAAAAAGCAATACCGTGGTGAGAGCCGCGGTAGGGTTTGATGATACCAAAAAGCAATACCGTGACGAGAGCCGTGAAAGAGTTTGATGATCTCAAAAAGCAATACCGTGGCGAGAACTGCGGTAGGGTTTGATGATCTCTACAAGCAATACCGTGGCGAGAGCTGCGGTAGGGTTTGATGATCTCAAAAAGCAATACCGTGGCGAGAGCTGCGGTAGGGTCTGATGATCTCTACAAGCAATACCGTGGCGAGAGCTGCGGTAGGGTTTGATGATCTCTACAAGCAATACCGTGGCGAGAGCTGCGGTAGGGTTTGATGATATCAAAAAGCAATACCGTGGTGAGAGCCGCGATAGGGTTTGATGATCTCAAAAAGCAATACCGTGGTGAGAGCCGCGATAGGGTTTGATGATCTCAAAAAGCAATACCGTGGTGAGAGCTGCGGTAGGGTTTGATGATATCAAAAAGCAATACCGTGGTGAGAGCCGCGATAGGGTTTGATGATCTCAAAAAGCAATACCGTGGCGAAGGCCGCGGTAGGGTTTGATGATCTCAAAAAGCAATACCGTGGTGAGAGCCGCGATAGGGTTTGATGATCTCAAAAAGCAATACCGTGGGCGAGAGCCGCGTTAGGATTCGATGATCACAAAAGGCAATACCGTGGCTAGAGCCGCGATAGGATTCGATGATCTCAAAAAGCAATACCGTGACGAGAGCCGCGATAGGGTTTGATGATCTCAAAAAGCAATACCGTGGTGAGAGCCGCGATAGGGTTTGATGATCTCAAAAAGCAATACCGTGGGCGAGAGCCACGTTAGGATTCGATGATCACAAAAGGCAATACCGTGGCTAGAGCCGCGATAGGATTCGATGATCTCAAAAAGCAATACCGTGGCGAGAGCTGCGGTAGGGTTTGATGATATCAAAAAGCAATACCGTGGTGAGAGCCGCGATAGGGTTTGATGATCTCAAAAAGCAATACCGTGGCGAAGGCCGCGGTAGGGTTTGATGATCTCAAAAAGCAATACCGTGGCGAGAGCTGCGGTAGGGTTTGATGATATCAAAAAGCAATACCGTGGCGAGAGCCGCGATAGGGTTTGATGATCTCTACAAGCAATACCGTGGCCAGAGCTGCGGTAGGGTTAAATGCAATACCGTGATGAGAGCCATGAAAGAGTTTGATGATATCAAAAAGCAATACCGTGGCGAGAGCCGCGATAGGGTTTGATGATCTCAAAAAGCAATACCGTGGGCGAGAGCCACGTTAGGATTCGATGATCACAAAAGGCAATACCGTGGCTAGAGCCGCGATAGGATTCGATGATCTGAAAAAGCAATACCGTGACGAGAGCCGCGGTAGGGTTTGATGATCTCTACAAGCAATACCGTGGTGAGAGCCGCGGTAGGGTTTGATGATCTCTACAAGCAATACCGTGGCGAGAGCTGCGGTAGGGTTTGATGATCTCAAAAAGCAATACCGTGGGCGAAAGCCGCGTTAGGATTCGATGATCACAAAAGGCAATACCGTGGCTAGAGCCGCGATAGGATTCGATGATCACAAAAGGCAATACGGTGGCTAGAGCCGCGATAGGATTCGATGATCACAAAAGGCAATACCGTGGCTAGAGCCGCGATAGGATTCGATGATCACAAAAGGCAATACCGTGGCTAGAGCCGCGATAGGATTCGATGATCACAAAAGGCAATACCGTGGCTAGAGCCGCGATAGGATTCGATGATCACAAAAGGCAATACCGTGGCTAGAGCCGCGATAGGATTCGATGATCTCAAAAAGCAATACCGTAACGAGAGCCGCGATAGGGTTTGATGATCTCAAAAAGCAATACCGTGGTGAGAGCCGCGGTAGGGTTTGATGATACCAAAAAGCAATACCGTGACGAGAGCCGTGAAAGAGTTTGATGATCTCAAAAAGCAATACCGTGGCGAGAACTGCGGTAGGGTTTGATGATCTCTACAAGCAATACCGTGGCGAGAGCTGCGGTAGGGTTTGATGATCTCAAAAAGCAATACCGTGGCGAGAGCTGCGGTAGGGTCTGATGATCTCTACAAGCAATACCGTGGCGAGAGCTGCGGTAGGGTTTGATGATCTCTACAAGCAATACCGTGGCGAGAGCTGCGGTAGGGTTTGATGATATCAAAAAGCAATACCGTGGTGAGAGCCGCGATAGGGTTTGATGATCTCAAAAAGCAATACCGTGGTGAGAGCCGCGATAGGGTTTGATGATCTCAAAAAGCAATACCGTGGTGAGAGCTGCGGTAGGGTTTGATGATATCAAAAAGCAATACCGTGGTGAGAGCCGCGATAGGGTTTGATGATCTCAAAAAGCAATACCGTGGCGAAGGCCGCGGTAGGGTTTGATGATCTCAAAAAGCAATACCGTGGTGAGAGCCGCGATAGGGTTTGATGATCTCAAAAAGCAATACCGTGGGCGAGAGCCGCGTTAGGATTCGATGATCACAAAAGGCAATACCGTGGCTAGAGCCGCGATAGGATTCTAGGGTTTGATGATCTCAAAAAGCAATACCGTGGTGAGAGCCGCGATAGGGTTTGATGATCTCAAAAAGCAATACCGTGGGCGAGAGCCACGTTAGGATTCGATGATCACAAAAGGCAATACCGTGGCTAGAGCCGCGATAGGATTCGATGATCTCAAAAAGCAATACCGTGGCGAGAGCTGCGGTAGGGTTTGATGATCTCAAAAAGCAATACCGTGGGCGAGAGCCGCGTTAGGATTCGATAATCACAAAAGGCAATACCGTGGCTAGAGCCGCGATAGGATTCGATGATCACAAAAGGCAATACCGTGGCTAGAGCCGCGATAGGATTCGATGATCACAAAAGGCAATACCGTGGCTAGAGCCGCGATAGGATTCGATGATCTCAAAAAGCAATACCGTGGTGAGAGCCGCGGTAGGGTTTGATGATACCAAAAAGCAATACCGTGACGAGAGCCGTGAAAGAGTTTGATGATCTCAAAAAGCAATACCGTGGCGAGAACTGCGGTAGGGTTTGATGATCTCTACAAGCAATACCGTGGCGAGAGCTGCGGTAGGGTTTGATGATATCAAAAAGCAATACCGTGGTGAGAGCCGCGATAGGGTTTGATGATCTCAAAAAGCAATACCGTGGTGAGAGCCGCGATAGGGTATTATGATCTAGAAAAAGCAATACCGTGGCGAAGGCCGCGGTAGGGTTTGATGATCTCAAAAAGCAATACCGTGGTGAGAGCCGCGATAGGGTTTGATGATCTCAAAAAGCAATAACGTGGGCGAGAGCCGCGTTAGGATTCGATGATCAAAAAAGGCAATACCGTGGCTAGAGCCGCGATAGGATTCGATGATCTCAAAAAGAAATACCGTGACGAGAGCCGCGATAGGGTTTGATGATCTCAAAAAGCAATACCGTGGTGAGAGCCGCGATAGGGTTTGATGATCTCAAAAAGCAATACCGTGGGCGAGAGCCACGTTAGGATTCGATGATCACAAAAGGCAATACCGTGGCTAGAGCCGCGATAGGATTCGATGATTTCAAAAAGCAATACCGTGGCGAGAGCTGCGGTAGGGTTTGATGATCTCAAAAAGCAATACCGTGGGCGAGAGCCGCGTTAGGATTCGATGATCACAAAAGGCAATACCGTGGCTAGAGCCGCGATAGGATTCGATGATCACAAAAGGCAATACCGTGGCTAGAGCCGCGATAGGATTCGATGATCTCAAAAAGCAATACCGTAACGAGAGCCGCGATAGGGTTTGATGATCTCAAAAAGCAATACCGTGGTGAGAGCCGCGTTAGGATTCGATGATCACAAAAGGCAATACCGTGGCTAGAGCCGCGATAGGATTCGATGATCTCAAAAAGCAATACTGTGACGAGAGCCGCGATAGGGTTTGATGATCTCAAAAAGCAATACCGAGGTGAGAGCCGCGGTAGGGTTTGATGATATCAAAAAGCAATACCGTGGCGAGAGCCGCGGTAGGGTTTGATGATCTCTACAAGCAATACCGTGGCGAGAGCTGCGGTAGGGTTTCATGATCTCTACAAGCAATACCGTGGCGAGAGCTGCGGTAGGGTTTGATGATATCAAAAAGCAATACCGTGGTGAGAGCCGCGATAGGGTTTGATGACCTCAAAAAGCAATACCGTGGTGAGAGCCGCGATAGGGTTTTATGATCTCAAAAAGCAATACCGTAGCGAAGACTGCGGTAGGGTTTGATGATCTCTACAAGCAATACCGTGGCGAGAGCTGCGGTAGGGTTTGATGATATCAAAAAGCAATACCGAGACGAGAGCCGCGATAGGGTTTGATGATCTCAAAAAGCAATACCGTGGCTAGAGCCGCGATAGGATTCGATGATCTCAAAAAGCAATACCGTGACGAGAGCCGCGAAAGAGTTTGATGATCTCAAAAAGCAATACCGTGGCGAGAGCCGCGGTAGGGTTTGATGATATCAAAAAGCAATAACGTAACGAGAACCGCGGTAGGGTTTGATAATATCAAAAAGCAATACCGTGGCGAGAGCTGCGGTAGGGTTTGATGATATCAAAAAGCAATACCATGACGAGAGCCGCGAAAGAGTTTGATGATATCAAAAAGCAATACCGTAACGAGAGCCGCGATAGGGTTTGATGATCTCAAAAGGCAATACCGTGGCTAGAGCCGCGATAGGATTCGATGATCTCAAAAAGCAATACCGTGACGAGAGCCGCGAAAGAGTTTGATGATCTCAAAAAGCAATACCGTGGCGAGAGCCGCGGTAGGGTTTGATGATCTCAAAAAGCAATACCGTGGTGAGAGCCGCGGTAGGGTTTGATGATATCAAAAAGCAATACCGTGGTGAGAGCCGCGGTAGGGTTTGATGATCTCTACAAGCAATACCGTGGCGAGAGCTGCGGTAGGGTTTGATGATATCAAAAAGCAATACCGTGGCGAGAGCCGCGATAGGGTTTGATGATCTCTACAAGCAATACCGTGGCCAGAGCTGCGGTAGGGTTAAATGCAATACCGTGATGAGAGCCATGAAAGAGTTTGATGATATCAAAAAGCAATACCGTGGCGAGAGCCGCGATAGGGTTTGATGATCTCAAAAAGCAATACCGTGGGCGAGAGCCACGTTAGGATTCGATGATCACAAAAGGCAATACCGTGGCTAGAGCCGCGATAGGATTCGATGATCTGAAAAAGCAATACCGTGACGAGAGCCGCGGTAGGGTTTGATGATCTCTACAAGCAATACCGTGGTGAGAGCCGCGGTAGGGTTTGATGATCTCTACAAGCAATACCGTGGCGAGAGCTGCGGTAGGGTTTGATGATCTCAAAAAGCAATACCGTGGGCGAGAGCCGCGTTAGGATTCGATGATCACAAAAGGCAATACCGTGGCTAGAGCCGCGATAGGATTCGATGATCACAAAAGGCAATACCGTGGCTAGAGCCGCGATAGGATTCGATGATCACAAAAGGCAATACCGTGGCTAGAGCCGCGATAGGATTCGATGATCACAAAAGGCAATACCGTGGCTAGAGCCGCGATAGGATTCGATGATCACAAAAGGCAATACCGTGGCTAGAGCCGCGATAGGATTCGATGATCACAAAAGGCAATACCGTGGCTAGAGCCGCGATAGGATTCGATGATCTCAAAAAGCAATACCGTAACGAGAGCCGCGATAGGGTTTGATGATCTCAAAAAGCAATACCGTGGTGAGAGCCGCGGTAGGGTTTGATGATACCAAAAAGCAATACCGTGACGAGAGCCGTGAAAGAGTTTGATGATCTCAAAAAGCAATACCGTGGCGAGAACTGCGGTAGGGTTTGATGATCTCTACAAGCAATACCGTGGCGAGAGCTGCGGTAGGGTTTGATGATCTCAAAAAGCAATACCGTGGCGAGAGCTGCGGTAGGGTTTGATGATCTCTACAAGCAATACCGTGGCGAGAGCTGCGGTAGGGTTTGATGATCTCTACAAGCAATACCGTGGCGAGAGCTGCGGTAGGGTTTGATGATATCAAAAAGCAATACCGTGGTGAGAGCCGCGATAGGGTTTGATGATCTCAAAAAGCAATACAATGGTGAGAGCCGCGATAGGGTTTGATGATCTCAAAAAGCAATACCGTGGTGAGAGCTGCGGTAGGGTTTGATGATATCAAAAAGCAATACCGTGGTGAGAGCCGCGATAGGGTTTGATGATCTCAAAAAGCAATACCGTGGCGAAGGCCGCGGTAGGGTTTGATGATCTCAAAAAGCAATACCGTGGTGAGAGCCGCGATAGGGTTTGATGATCTCAAAAAGCAATACCGTGGGCGAGAGCCGCGTTAGGATTCGATGATCACAAAAGGCAATACCGTGGCTAGAGCCGCGATAGGATTCGATGATCTCAAAAAGCAATACCGTGACGAGAGCCGCGATAGGGTTTGATGATCTCAAAAAGCAATACCGTGGTGAGAGCCGCGATAGGGTTTGATGATCTCAAAAAGCAATACCGTGGGCGAGAGCCACGTTAGGATTCGATGATCACAAAAGGCAATACCGTGGCTAGAGCCGCGATAGGATTCGATGATCTCAAAAAGCAATACCGTGGCGAGAGCTGCGGTAGGGTTTGATGATCTCAAAAAGCAATACCGTGGGCGAGAGCCGCGTTAGGATTCGATAATCACAAAAGGCAATACCGTGGCTAGAGCCGCGATAGGATTCGATGATCACAAAAGGCAATACCGTGGCTAGAGCCGCGATAGGATTCGATGATCTGAAAAAGCAATACCGTGACGAGAGCCGCGGTAGGGTTTGATGATCTCTACAAGCAATACCGTGGTGAGAGCCGCGGTAGGGTTTGATGATCTCTACAAGCAATACCGTGGCGAGAGCTGCGGTAGGGTTTGATGATCTCAAAAAGCAATACCGTGGGCGAAAGCCGCGTTAGGATTCGATGATCACAAAAGGCAATACCGTGGCTAGAGCCGCGATAGGATTCGATGATCACAAAAGGCAATACCGTGGCTAGAGCCGCGATAGGATTCGATGATCACAAAAGGCAATACCGTGGCTAGAGCCGCGATAGGATTCGATGATCTCAAAAAGCAATACCGTGGTGAGAGCCGCGGTAGGGTTTGATGATACCAAAAAGCAATACCGTGACGAGAGCCGTGAAAGAGTTTGATGATCTCAAAAAGCAATACCGTGGCGAGAACTGCGGTAGGGTTTGATGATCTCTACAAGCAATACCGTGGCGAGAGCTGCGGTAGGGTTTGATGATATCAGAAAGCAATACCGTGGTGAGAGCCGCGATAGGGTTTGATGATCTCAAAAAGCAATACCGTGGTGAGAGCCGCGATAGGGTATTATGATCTAGAAAAAGCAATACCGTGGCGAAGGCCGCGGTAGGGTTTGATGATCTCAAAAAGCAATACCGTGGTGAGAGCCGCGATAGGGTTTGATGATCTCAAAAAGCAATAACGTGGGCGAGAGCCGCGTTAGGATTCGATGATCAAAAAAGGCAATACCGTGGCTAGAGCCGCGATAGGATTCGATGATCTCAAAAAGCAATACCGTGACGAGAGCCGCGATAGGGTTTGATGATCTCAAAAAGCAATACCGTGGTGAGAGCCGCGATAGGGTTTGATGATCTCAAAAAGCAATACCGTGGGCGAGAGCCACGTTAGGATTCGATGATCACAAAAGGCAATACCGTGGCTAGAGCCGCGATAGGATTCGATGATTTCAAAAAGCAATACCGTGGCGAGAGCTGCGGTAGGGTTTGATGATCTCAAAAAGCAATACCGTGGGCGAGAGCCGCGTTAGGATTCGATGATCACAAAAGGCAATACCGTGGCTAGAGCCGCGATAGGATTCGATGATCACAAAAGGCAATACCGTGGCTAGAGCCGCGATAGGATTCGATGATCTCAAAAAGCAATACCGTAACGAGAGCCGCGATAGGGTTTGATGATCTCAAATGCAATACCGTGGTGAGAGCCGCGTTAGGATTCGATGATCACAAAAGGCAATACCGTGGCTAGAGCTTTTTTTTTTTTTTTTTTTTTTTTTTTTTTTTTTTTTTTTTTTTTTCCGCCACAGAAAGCTTAAACTACCGACTTGACGCCCCTAAGGGAGCCACAGAAGGAGAGGAGGTGAATGCTTGATGCACGAAGAGGGGACCTTTGGGGGACTACCCCGCCAGCCAATCCCTAACAGTGCGGGACTCACCGAACCCAGCGTTACCCGCTAAACACCCCCTTTGCTGAGATATCCCGAGTTGGGCGTGTCTCCTCATCTGAACGACAGCCAATTGGAGTCAGAGGCTGCGTACCGGGCGTCCCAAGAGACAACCCGTCACGAAAGCTTATCGCAGGACCGAATCTGTAACAATAAAAAAAAATTGGAAACGACGTCGTAAGAGTTATAAACACATGTTGTGTGAATTAATTGTTAAGGACAACCTAGAACCGGTTGGCTTGTTGAAGCTTCCTCACGAGGGAGGCGTGCTTGGATAGGATGGGGAGAGCATCGGCGAGAGAGTCCTGGCCGGCGTTGAGTGCAGCGCCGAGCTCAAGAATCTCGTCGATAGGAGCGACGGTGACCCAGAACGCCAAGCGATCAAAACTGACCTTCGCGTTCTGTACCGCGGGTTGGGCGGGCGGTCGCGACGGAGTCGCGGCCGCGCGCCCAGCCCAAGCGGTAGGAGTGACGTTCGAAACGGGTTTCGATGCGCATTCCACGGCCTGAGGGGCCTTAGCTTGAGGGGAGCCCTTAGGGGGCTGGGGGCGGTGTCTCCAATTAAGGGGATCGGCCGCCGCTTTGGAACGGACCGAGCGCGGTGCCTTAGGGCACCCGCGATAGTTCGCCGTGTGGCCGGACTGGCCGCAGAGGACGCAAGACGGATCTGTCGGGGACTCAAGGGTGCGGGAGCACTCCTTGGTAGCATGATCCTCTAGGCACTTAACGCACCTAGGTTTGGCAAAGCAATTATGTGCCGCATGGCCATAGAGTTGGCAGCGGTGACATTGACCGGGGTGACCTCTGTTGTGAGGTTTTTCTACACGAATTTGCGAGAGGCCGCACACAGTGCGGACCCCATTGCGAAGTAGGGAGTTCCCAGCTGTGTTATTCGTAAGAATAACAAGCGCAAGGGGAAACTGTTTGCCCCGTTTGCTATGCATCTTGTGCACAGACTCAACGGGGAAGCCTTGGGATTTAAGATCCGCGGCGATTTGCTCGTTCGATAGCTCGAACGGCACGCCCCTAAGGATAACGCGGGCTTTACGCTCTTCCGGGAGAGCGTAAGTATGATAGGCGAATTGCCTTTGAGTGAGTAGGGAAGTCAGATTCCTGAAATCGATCAGAGTACATGGCTCGATCTTAATGAAGGCACCGGTGTTGGTTGCCTTCTTGTAATGGATCTTGGGGGCAGTCAGACCCCCCGAACAGAGGGTCGATACCTGTCCCCAAAGATGTTTATCCCGAAGGAAGACAGGGGGAGGGGGCTTAGAGCTCGGGGGAGGACCCGCGGGCTTAGAACGCGGGGCATCCTTGGGGCGCATTGCCGCCTTAGGGGCTTCAGCCGCCTTAGGGGCTTCAGCCGCCTTAGGGGCCGCTACCGCCTCGGAAACCGCCGCTGGAGAGGGCGTGGGAGGAGCGGAAGAAGCGGTATTCTTCTTTTTCCTATTAGAGGACTTTTTACCTCGGACTGGGGTGAATTGAGTATCATCCGTAACAGTGTCATCCGAGTGGGACGCACTGACGGGCGAAGCCTTGCGTTTAGACGCAGCGGATTGGGCGGAGGACTCGGCAGACTCGGAAACGGAGGATTCCGATTCGGAGATGCCGTCCATGTACTCTGAGGGGCCAGGAGACACCGTAGAGCGTTGGGACTGGGCATCGAAACCCGGGGGGACCTGAGGGGTCAGAGCTCGGACAGCCGCAGAGGCCATCGCAGAGGCAGCCGCATTGGCAGCCGCCTCTCGAGCCTGGGCGGCTTCCGAATGAGCGTCTTTCAGCAAGCTTTGAAGCTGCGTTATTTGATCAATGAGGCGTGCTTCATGCACGTGAAAGGAGGCGAAGAGACGGGCCTCAGAGGCCTGAACAGCTTCGGCCACGCGGGCCTCAACTGCTGCATCAAACCTAGCTTGTTTAGAGGGCTCCATGATGGAGTACCCCCTGAAAGAAGTTGATCGTGCCGATGAACGGCGAGCGAACTAACTAGCGAAAACCGATGCCGATGAACGGCGCGATAACTGAAAAGAAGAGGTGCGTGCTCCTAACTCGAGCAGGCACCTAACCGTCCCCCGGGGAAAGGCCCAGTGCAATGGGTTCGGGTCTGCCGGATTTGTTAGCCCTGGAGAGCTAATAGCGTTCCGGGGCCACGCTAACGAGCTTCGTTGTCACCGTAAGGTATCAACTCGTTCAAAACGCGGAACTTGGAAGTTTGTTTAAAGTTCGTCCTTTTCAGCACGAAAATCACTCAAACTTCCAAGTAGTAGGATAGCGAAGTTCGCGAATGCGTCGTTAGCACGCAAGTGGCGCCACTGTCGCAAAACGGCACTAATACGCGGCAATACCGACCGGAGAGCCTCGGAGTCGATAAGCGGTACAACGGAACGATAACGATAAGGGTCCTGCCGAGTCGACAAGTCCCTTATCGATAGAGACGGAGAGCACTGAGAGCACGATAAACACGACCACTGCGCGCGAACGATGAAACGGAACTGCGGTGGCTAGAGCCGCGATAGGATTCGATGATCTCAAAAAGCAATACTGTGACGAGAGCCGCGATAGGGTTTGATGATCTCAAAAAGCAATACCGAGGTGAGAGCCGCGGTAGGGTTTGATGATATCAAAAAGCAATACCGTTGCGAGAGCCGCGGTAGGGTTTGATGATCTCTACAAGCAATACCGTGGCGAGAGCTGCGGTAGGGTTTCATGATCTCTACAAGCAATACCATGGCGAGAGCTGCGGTAGGGTTTGATGATATCAAAAAGCAATACCGTGGTGAGAGCCGCGATAGGGTTTGATGACCTCAAAAAGCAATACCGTGGTGAGAGCCGCGATAGGGTTTTATGATCTCAAAAAGCAATACCGTGGCGAAGACTGCGGTAGGGTTTGATGATCTCTACAAGCAATACCGTGGCGAGAGCTGCGGTAGGGTTTGATGATATCAAAAAGCAATACCGAGACGAGAGCCGCGATAGGGTTTGATGATCTCAAAAAGCAATACCGTGGTGAGAGCCGCGGTAGGGTTTGATGATATCAAAAAGCAATACCGTGACGAGAGCCGCGAAAGAGTTTGATGATATCAAAAAGCAATACCGTAACGAGAGCCGCGATAGGGTTTGATGATCTCAAAAAGCAATACCGTGGTGAGAGCTGCGGTAGGGTTTGATGATATCAAAAAGCAATACCGTGATGAGAGCCATGAAAGAGTTTGATGATATCAAAAAGCAATACCGTGACGAGAGCCGCGACAGAGTTTGATGTTATCAAAAAGCAATACCATAACGAGAGCCGCGATAGGGTTTGATGATCTCAAAAAGCAATACCGTGGTGAGAGCCGCGGTAGGGTTTGATAATCTCAAAAAGCAATACCGTGGGCGAGAGCCACGTACGGATTCGATGATCACAAAAGGCAATACCGTGGCTAGAGCCGCGATAGGATTCGATGATCTGAAAAAGCAATACCGTGACGAGAGCCGCGGTAGGGTTTGATGATCTCTACAAGCAATACCGTGGCGAGAGCTGCGGTAGGGTTTGATGATCTCAAAAAGCAATACCGTGGGCGAGAGCCGCGTTAAGATTCGATGATCACAAAAGGCAATACCGTGGCTAGAGCCGCGATAGGGTTTGATGATCTCAAAAAGCAATACCGTGGGGAGAGCCGCGTTAGGATTCGATGATCACAAAAGGCAATACCGTGGCTAGAGCCGCGATAGGATTCGATGATCTCAAAAAGCAATACCGTAACGAGAGCCGCGATAGGGTTTGATGATCTCAAAAAGCAATACCGTGGTGAGAGCCGCGGTAGGGTTTGATGATATCAAAAAGCAATACCGTGACGAGAGCCGCGAAAGAGTTTGATGATCTCTACAAGCAATACCGTGGCGAGAGCTGCGGTAGGGTTTGATGATATCAAAAAGCAATACCGTGGTGAGAGCCGTGATAGGGTTTGATGATCTCAAAAAGCAATACCGTGGTGAGAGCCGCGATAGGGTTTTATGATATCAAAAAGCAATACCTTGACGAGAGCCGCGATAGGGTTTGATGATCTCAAAAAGCAATACCGTGGGCGAGAGCCGCGTGAGGATTCGATGATCACAAAAGGCAATACCGTGGCTAGAGCCGCGATAGGATTCGATGATCTCAAAAAGCAATACCGTGGGCGAGAGCCGCGTTAGGATTCGATGATCACAAAAGGCAATACCGTGGCTAGAGCCGCGATAGGATTCGATGATCACAAAAGGCAATACCGTGGCTAGAGCCGCGATAGGATTCGATGATCTCAAAAAGCAATACCGTAACGAGAGCCGCGATAGGGTGTGATGATCTTTAAAAGCAATACCGTGGTGAGAGCCGCGGTAGGGTTTGATGATATCAAAAAGCAATACCGTGGGCGAGAGCCGCGTTAGGATTCGATGATCACAAAAGGCAATACCGTGGCTAGAGCCGCGATAGGATTCGATGATCACAAAAGGCAATACCGTGGCTAGAGCCGCGATAGGATTCGATGATCTCAAAAAGCAATACCGTGGGCGAGAGCCGCGTTAGGATTCGATGATCACAAAAGGCAATACCGTGGCTAGAGCCGCGATAGGATTCGATGATCACAAAAGGCAATACCGTGGCTAGAGCCGCGATAGGATTCGATGATCTCAAAAAGCAATACCGTAACGAGAGCCGCGATAGGGTTTGATGATCTTTAAAAGCAATACCGTGGGCGAGAGCCGCGTTAGGATTCGATGATCACAAAAGGCAATACCGTGGCTAGAGCCGCGATAGGATTCGATGATCACAAAAGGCAATACCGTGGCTAGAGCCGCGATAGGATTCGATGATCTCAAAAAGCAATACCGTAACGAGAGCCGCGATAGGGTTTGATGATCTTTAAAAGCAATACCGTGGTGAGAGCCGCGGTAGGGTTTGATGATATCAAAAAGCAATACCGTGGTGAGAGCCACGATAGGGTTTGATGATCTCAAAAAGCAATACCGTGGTGAGAGCCGCGATAGGGTTTTATGAGCTCAAAAAGCAATACCGTGGCGAAGGCCGCGGTAGGGTTTGATGATCTCAAAAAGCAATACCGTGGTGAAAGCCGCGTTAGGATTCGATGATCACAAAAGGCAATACCGTGGCTAGAGCCGCGATAGGATTCGATGATCACAAAAGGCAATACCGTGGCTAGAGCCGCGATAGGGTTTGATGATCTCAAAAAGCAATACCGTGGTGAGAGCCGCGGTAGGGTTTGATGATATCAAAAAGCAATACCGTGGTGAGAGCCGCGATAGGGTTTTATGATCTCAAAAAGCAATACCGTGGCGAAGGCCGCGGTAGGGTTTGATGATCTCAAAAAGCAATACCGTGATGAAAGCCGCGTTAGGATTCGATGATCACAAAAGGCAATACCGTGGCTAGAGCCGCGATAGGATTCGATGATCACAAAAGGCAATACCGTAACGAGAGCCGCGATAGGGTTTGATGATCTCAAAAAGCAATACCGTGGTGAGAGCCGCGGTAGGGTTTGATGATATCAAAAAGCAATACCGTGACGAGAGCCGCGATAGGGTTTGATGATCTCAAAAAGCAATACCGTGGTGAGAGCCGCGGTAGGGTTTGATGATATCAAAAAGCAATACCGTGACGAGAGCCGTGAAAGAGTATGATGATCTCAAAAAGCAATACCGTGGCGAGAGCCGCGGTAGGGTTTGATGATCTCTACAAGCAATACCGTGGCGAGAGCTGCGGTAGGGTTTCATGATCTCTACAAGCAATACCGTGGCGAGAGCTGCGGTAGGGTTTGATGATATCAAAAAGCAATACCGTGGCGAAGGCCGCGGTAGGGTTTGATGATCTCTACAAGCAATACCGTGGCGAGAGCTGCGGTAGGGTTTGATGATATCAAAAAGCAATACCGTGACGAGAGCCGCGATAGGGTTTGATGATCTCAAAAAGCAATACCGTGGCGAGAGCCGCGATAGGGTTTGATGATCTCAAAAAGCAATACCGTGGTGAGAGCCGCGATAGGGTTTGATGACCTCAAAAAGCAATACCGTGACGAGAGCCGCGATAGGGTTTGATGATCTCAAAAAGCAAAACCGTAAC
Organism: Stenoptilia bipunctidactyla; assembly: GCA_944452665.1. Classification (NCBI taxonomy): domain Eukaryota; kingdom Metazoa; phylum Arthropoda; class Insecta; order Lepidoptera; family Pterophoridae; genus Stenoptilia; species Stenoptilia bipunctidactyla. The sequence goes on from OX101743.1 coordinate 11,511,839, forward strand.
GAGAGCCGCGATAGGGTTTGATGATCTCAAAAAGCAATACCGTGGTGAGAGCCGCGGTAGGGTTTGATGATATCAAAAAGCAATACCGTGACGAGAGCCGTGAAAGAGTATGATGATCTCAAAAAGCAATACCGTGGCGAGAGCCGCGGTAGGGTTTGATGATCTCTACAAGCAATACCGTGGCGAGAGCTGCGGTAGGGTTTGATGATCTCTACAAGCAATACCGTGGCGAGAGCTGCGGTAGGGTTTGATGATCTCTACAAGCAATACCGTGGCGAGAGCTGCGGTAGGGTTTGATGATCTCTACAAGCAATACCGTGGGTAGAGCCGCGATAGGATTCGATGATCACAAAAGGCAATACCGTGGCTAGAGCCGCGATAGGATTCGATGATCTCAAAAAGCAATACCGTAACGAGAGCCGCGATAGGGTTTGATGATCTTTAAAAGCAATACCGTGGTGAGAGCCGCGGTAGGGTTTGATGATATCAAAAAGCAATACCGTGACGAGAGCCGTGAAAGAGTTTGATGATCTCAAAAAGCAATACCGTGGGCGAGAGCCGCGTTAGGATTCGATGATCACAAAAGGCAATACCGTGGCTAGAGCCGCGATAGGATTCGATTATCACAAAAAGCAAAACCGTGACGAGAGCCGCGATAGGGTTTGATGATCTCAAAAAGCAATACCGTGGTGAGAGCCGCGATAGGATTCGATGATCACAAAAGGCAATACCGTGGCTAGAGCCGCGATAGGATTCGATGATCACAAAAAGCAATACCGTGACGAGAGCCGCGATAGGGTTTGATGATCTCAAAAAGCAATACCGTGGTGAGAGCCGCGATAGGGTTTGATGATCTCAAAAAGCAATACCGTGGGCGAGAGCCGCGTTAGGATTCGATGATCACAAAAGGCAATACCGTGGCTAGAGCCGCGATAGGATTCGATGATCTCAAAAAGCAATACCGTGACGAGAGCCGCGGTAGGGTTTGATGATCTCTACAAGCAATACCGTGGCGAGAGCTGCGGTAGGGTTTGATGATCTCTACAAGCAATACCCTGGCGAGAGCTGCGGTAGAGTTTGATGATATCAAAAAGCAATACCGTGGTGAGAGCCGCGGTAGGGTTTGATGATCCCTCCCTGGGGCACTCCCATATGAACTGCTGATCCCGATGATCTCTTTCCATTAATATCAACTCTTTGAATTCTATTGCATAAATAGGATTTCATAAAATCAAGTGCCCTATCATTGATTCCATAGTGGTGTAGCTTCATGAGGAGTGTATCGTAGTGAACACAGTCAAAAGCCTTGGACAGATCACAAAAGACACCGAAGGCATCACGTGACTCCTCCCAGGCATCAAATATATGTTTGATAAGCTCAACACTGGCATCAGTTGTTGAGCGACCCCGTGTGAAACCAAATTGATTTGAATTCATTAAATTATTGCTAAAGAAGTGTACCACTAGTTGGTTTAAAATAAGCTTTTCAAAAATTTTACTAAGTGTTGGTAATATAGAGATTGGTCTAAAGTTACTGGGGTCGGTTATACTTCCTGCTTTAAATACGGGAATAATTTTACTAAGTTTCATTACGTCCGGAAACACACCATTATCAACACAATTATTAAATATTCTGGCTAAATAAGGTGCAATACCGTCAATGATAGATTGGATGATTTTAACAAAAATACCATCCAGATCAGCAGTGTTCTTAATTGTTATACTTTTAAAAGCTTTCAATACCTCACTTTCAGTAACATGCCTGAAAGTAAAGTTAGTTTTACACTTATTTACATTATTTTCAAGAAAAGACTGTGCAGCTTTTAAATCGCGGCTCTCACCACGGTATTGCTTTTTGAGATCATCAAACCCTATCGTGGCTCTCACCACGGTATTGCTTTTTGATATCATCAAACCCTACCGCAGCTCTCGCCACGGTATTGCTTGTAGAGATCATCAAACCCTACCGCAGCTCTCGCCACGGTTTTGCTTGTAGAGATCATCAAACCCTACCGCAGCTCTCGCCACGGTATTGCTTGTAGAGATCATCAAACCCTACCGCGGCTCTCGCCACGGTATTGCTTTTTGAGATCATCAAACCCTACCGCAACTCTAGCCACGGTATTGCTTTTTGAGATCATCAAACTCTTTCACGGCTCTCGTCACGGTATTGCTTTTTGATATCATCAAACCCTACCGCGGCTCTCAGCACGGTATTGCTTTTTGAGATCATCGAATCCTATCGCGGCTCTAGCCACGGTATTGCCTTTTGTGATCATCGAATCCTATCGCGGCTCTAGCCACGGTATTGCCTTTTGTGATCATCGAATCCTATCGCGGCTCTAGCCACGGTATTGCCTTTTGTGATCATCGAATCCTAACGCGGCTCTCGTCCACGGTATTGCCTTTTGTGATCTTTCGTTGATAGGGTTTGATGATCTCTACAAGCAAAACCGTGGCGAGAGCCGCGTTAGGATTCGATGATCACAATAGACAATACCGTGGCTAGAGCCGCGATAGGATTCGATGATCTCAAAAAGCAATACCGTGACGAGAGCCGCGGTAGGGTTTGATGATCTCTACAAGCAAAACCGTGGCGAGAGCCGCGTTAGGATTCGATGATCACAAAAGGCAATACCGTGGCTAGAGCCGCGATAGGATTCGATGATCTCAAAAAGCAATACCGTAACGAGAGCTGCGGTAGAGTTTGATGATCTCTACAAGCAATACCGTGGCGAGAGCTGCGGTAGGGTTTGATGATCTCAAAAAGCAATACCGTGGTGAGAGCCGCGTTAGGAATCGATGATCACAAAAGGCAATACCGTGGCTAGAGCCGCGATAGTATTCGATGATCTCAAAAAGCAATACCGTGACGAGAGCCGCAGAAGGGTTTGATGATCTCTACAAGCAATACCGTGGCGAGAGCTGCGGTAGAGTTTGATGATCTCTACAAGCAATACCGTGGCGAGAGCTGCGGTAGGGTTTGATGATCTCAAAAAGCAATACCGTGGGCGAGAGCCGCGTTAGGATTCGATGATCACAAAAGGCAATACCGTGGCTAGAGCCGCGATAGGATTCGATGATCACAAAAGGCAGTACCGTGGCTAGAGCCGCGATAGGATTCGATGATCTCAAAAAGCAATACCGTAACGAGAGCCGCGATAGGGTTTGATGATCTTTAAAAGCAATACCGTGGTGAGAGCCGCGGTAGGGTTTGATGATATCAAAAAGCAATACCGTGACGAGAGCCGTGAAAGAGTTTGATGATCTCAAAAAGCAATACCGTGGCGAGAGCCGCGGTAGGGTTTGATGATCTCTACAAGCAATACCGTGGCGAGAGCTGCGGAAGGGTTTGATGATCTCTACAAGCAATACCGTGGCGAGAGCTGCGGTAGGGTTTGATGATATCAAAAAGCAATACCGTGGTGAGAGCCGCGATAGGGTTTGATGATCTCAAAAAGCAATACCGTGGCGAGAGCCGCGGTAGGGTTTGATGATCTCTACAAGCAATACCGTGGCGAGAGCTGCGGTAGGGTTTGATGATATCAAAAAGCAATACCGTGGCGAGAGCCGCGGTAGGGTTTGATGATCTCTACAAGCAATACCGTGGCGAGAGCTGCGGTAGGGTTTGATGATCTCTACAAGCAATACCGTGGCGAGAGCTGCGGTAGGGTTTGATGATATCAAAAAGCAATACCGTGGTGAGAGCCGCGATAGGGTTTGATGATCTCAAAAAGCAATACCGTGGTGAGAGCCGCGATAGGGTTTTATGATCTCAAAAAGCAATACCGTGGCGAAGGCCGCGGTAGGGTTTGATGATCTCTACAAGCAAAACCGTGGTGAGAGCCGCGATAGGGTTTGATGATCTCAAAAAGCAATACCGTGGTGAGAGCCGCGATAGGGTTTTATGATCTCAAAAAGCAATACCGTGGCGAAGGCCGCGGTAGGGTTTGATGATCTCTACAAGCAAAACCGTGGCGAGAGCTGCGGTAGGGTTTGATGATATCAAAAAGCAATACCGTGACGAGAGCCGCGATAGGGTTTGATGATCTCAAAAAGCAATACCGTGGTGAGAGCCGCGATAGGGTTTGATGATCTCAAAAAGTAATACCGTGGGCGAGAGCCACGTTAGGATTCGATGATCACAAAAGGCAATACCGTGGCTAGAGCCGCGATAGGATTCGATGATCACAAAAGGCAATACCGTGGCTAGAGCCGCGATAGGATTCGATGATCACAAAAAGCAATACCGTAACGAGAGCCGCGATAGGGTTTGATGATCTCAAAAAGCAAAACCGTGGTGAGAGCCGCGGTAGGGTTTGATGATATCAAAAAGCAATACCGTGACGAGAGCCCTGAAAGAGTTTGATGATCTCTACAAGCAATACCGTGGCGAGAGCCGCGGTAGGGTTTGATGATCTCTACAAGCAATACCGTGGCGAGAGCTGCGGTAGGGTTTGATGATCTCTACAAGCAATACCGTGGCGAGAGCTGCGGTAGGGTTTGATGATATCAAAAAGCAATACCGTGGTGAGAGCCGCGGTAGGGTTTGATGATCTCAAAAAGCAATACCGTGGTGAGAGCTGCGGTAGGGTTTGATGATCTCTACAAGCAATACCGTGGCGAGAGCTGCGGTAGGGTTTGATGATATCAAAAAGCAATACCGTGGTGAGAGCCGCGATAGGGTTTGATGATCTCAAAAAGCAATACCGTGGGCGAGAGCCGCGTTAGGATTCGATGATCACAAAAGGCAATACCGTGGCTAGAGCCGCGATAGGATTCGATGATCTCAAAAAGCAATACCGTGGCGAGAGCTGCGGTAGGGTTTGATGATATCAAAAAGCAATACCGTGACGAGAGCCGCGAAAGAGTTTGATGATATCAAAAAGCAATACCGTGGCGAGAGCCGCGGTAGGGTTTGATGATCTCAAAAGGCAATACCGTGGCTAGAGCCGCGATAGGATTCGATGATCACAAAAGGCAATACCGTGGCTAGAGCCGCGATAGGATTCGATGATCTCAAAAAGCAATACCGAAACGAGAGCCGCGATAGGGTTTGATGATATCAAAAAGCAATACCGTGACGAGAGCCGCGAAAGAGTTTGATGATCTCAAAAGGCAATACCGTGGCTAGAGCCGCGATAGGATTCGATGATCTCAAAAAGCAATACCGAAACGAGAGCCGCGATAGGGTTTGATGATATCAAAAAGCAATACCGTGACGAGAGCCGCGAAAGAGTTTGATGATCTCAAAAAGAAATACCGTGGTGAGAGCTGCGGTAGGGTTTGATGATATCAAAAAGCAATACCGTGGCGAGAGCCGCGGTAGGGTTTGATGATCTCAAAAAGCAATACCGTGGTGAGAGCTGCGGTAGGGTTTGATGATATCAAAAAGCAATACCGTGGCGAGAGCCGCGGTAGGGTTTGATGATCTCAAAAAGCAATACCGTGGCGAGAGCTGCGGTAGGGTTTGATGATATCAAAAAGCAATACCATGACGAGAGCCGCGAAAGAGTTTGATGATATCAAAAAGCAATACCGTGGTGAGAGCTGCGGTAGGGTTTGATGATATCAAAAAGCAATACCGTGGCGAGAGCCGCGGTAGGGTTTGATGATCTCAAAAAGCAATACCGTGGTGAGAGCTGCGGTAGGGTTTGATGATATCAAAAAGCAATACCGTGGCGAGAGCCGCGGTAGGGTTTGATGATCTCAAAAAGCAATACCGTGGTGAGAGCTGCGGTAGGGTTTGATGATATCAAAAAGCAATACCGTGGCGAGAGCCGCGGTAGGGTTTGATGATCTCAAAAAGCAATACCGTGGCGGGAGCTGCGGTAGGGTTTGATGATATCAAAAAGCAATACCGTGACGAGAGCCGCGAAAGAGTTTGATGATATCAAAAAGCAATACCGTGGTGAGAGCTGCGGTAGGGTTTGATGATATCAAAAAGCAATACCGTGGCGATTGCCACGGTAGGGTTTGATATCAAAAAGCAATTCCGAGACGAGAGCCGCAGTAGGGTTTGATGATATCAAAAAGCAATACCGTGGCGAGAGCTGCGGTAGAGTTTGATGATCTCTACAAGCAATACCGTGGCGAGAGCTGCGGTAGGGTTTGATGATCTCAAAAAGCAATACCGTGGGCGAGAGCCGCGTTAGGATTCGATGATCACAAAAGGCAATACCGTGGCTAGAGCCGCGATAGGATTCGATGATCACAAAAGGCAGTACCGTGGCTAGAGCCGCGATAGGATTCGATGATCTCAAAAAGCAATACCGTAACGAGAGCCGCGATAGGGTTTGATGATCTTTAAAAGCAATACCGTGGTGAGAGCCGCGGTAGGGTTTGATGATATCAAAAAGCAATACCGTGACGAGAGCCGTGAAAGAGTTTGATGATCTCAAAAAGCAATACCGTGGCGAGAGCCGCGGTAGGGTTTGATGATCTCTACAAGCAATACCGTGGCGAGAGCTGCGGAAGGGTTTGATGATCTCTACAAGCAATACCGTGGCGAGAGCTGCGGTAGGGTTTGATGATATCAAAAAGCAATACCGTGGTGAGAGCCGCGATAGGGTTTGATGATCTCAAAAAGCAATACCGTGGCGAGAGCCGCGGTAGGGTTTGATGATCTCTACAAGCAATACCGTGGCGAGAGCTGCGGTAGGGTTTGATGATATCAAAAAGCAATACCGTGGCGAGAGCCGCGGTAGGGTTTGATGATCTCTACAAGCAATACCGTGGCGAGAGCTGCGGTAGGGTTTGATGATCTCTACAAGCAATACCGTGGCGAGAGCTGCGGTAGGGTTTGATGATATCAAAAAGCAATACCGTGGTGAGAGCCGCGATAGGGTTTGATGATCTCAAAAAGCAATACCGTGGTGAGAGCCGCGATAGGGTTTTATGATCTCAAAAAGCAATACCGTGGCGAAGGCCGCGGTAGGGTTTGATGATCTCTACAAGCAAAACCGTGGTGAGAGCCGCGATAGGGTTTGATGATCTCAAAAAGCAATACCGTGGTGAGAGCCGCGATAGGGTTTTATGATCTCAAAAAGCAATACCGTGGCGAAGGCCGCGGTAGGGTTTGATGATCTCTACAAGCAAAACCGTGGCGAGAGCTGCGGTAGGGTTTGATGATATCAAAAAGCAATACCGTGACGAGAGCCGCGATAGGGTTTGATGATCTCAAAAAGCAATACCGTGGTGAGAGCCGCGATAGGGTTTGATGATCTCAAAAAGTAATACCGTGGGCGAGAGCCACGTTAGGATTCGATGATCACAAAAGGCAATACCGTGGCTAGAGCCGCGATAGGATTCGATGATCACAAAAGGCAATACCGTGGCTAGAGCCGCGATAGGATTCGATGATCACAAAAAGCAATACCGTAACGAGAGCCGCGATAGGGTTTGATGATCTCAAAAAGCAAAACCGTGGTGAGAGCCGCGGTAGGGTTTGATGATATCAAAAAGCAATACCGTGACGAGAGCCCTGAAAGAGTTTGATGATCTCTACAAGCAATACCGTGGCGAGAGCCGCGGTAGGGTTTGATGATCTCTACAAGCAATACCGTGGCGAGAGCTGCGGTAGGGTTTGATGATCTCTACAAGCAATACCGTGGCGAGAGCTGCGGTAGGGTTTGATGATATCAAAAAGCAATACCGTGGTGAGAGCCGCGGTAGGGTTTGATGATCTCAAAAAGCAATACCGTGGTGAGAGCTGCGGTAGGGTTTGATGATCTCTACAAGCAATACCGTGGCGAGAGCTGCGGTAGGGTTTGATGATATCAAAAAGCAATACCGTGGTGAGAGCCGCGATAGGGTTTGATGATCTCAAAAAGCAATACCGTGGGCGAGAGCCGCGTTAGGATTCGATGATCACAAAAGGCAATACCGTGGCTAGAGCCGCGATAGGATTCGATGATCTCAAAAAGCAATACCGTGGCGAGAGCTGCGGTAGGGTTTGATGATATCAAAAAGCAATACCGTGACGAGAGCCGCGAAAGAGTTTGATGATATCAAAAAGCAATACCGTGGCGAGAGCCGCGGTAGGGTTTGATGATCTCAAAAGGCAATACCGTGGCTAGAGCCGCGATAGGATTCGATGATCACAAAAGGCAATACCGTGGCTAGAGCCGCGATAGGATTCGATGATCTCAAAAAGCAATACCGAAACGAGAGCCGCGATAGGGTTTGATGATATCAAAAAGCAATACCGTGACGAGAGCCGCGAAAGAGTTTGATGATCTCAAAAGGCAATACCGTGGCTAGAGCCGCGATAGGATTCGATGATCTCAAAAAGCAATACCGAAACGAGAGCCGCGATAGGGTTTGATGATATCAAAAAGCAATACCGTGACGAGAGCCGCGAAAGAGTTTGATGATCTCAAAAAGAAATACCGTGGTGAGAGCTGCGGTAGGGTTTGATGATATCAAAAAGCAATACCGTGGCGAGAGCCGCGGTAGGGTTTGATGATCTCAAAAAGCAATACCGTGGTGAGAGCTGCGGTAGGGTTTGATGATATCAAAAAGCAATACCGTGGCGAGAGCCGCGGTAGGGTTTGATGATCTCAAAAAGCAATACCGTGGCGAGAGCTGCGGTAGGGTTTGATGATATCAAAAAGCAATACCATGACGAGAGCCGCGAAAGAGTTTGATGATATCAAAAAGCAATACCGTGGTGAGAGCTGCGGTAGGGTTTGATGATATCAAAAAGCAATACCGTGGCGAGAGCCGCGGTAGGGTTTGATGATCTCAAAAAGCAATACCGTGGTGAGAGCTGCGGTAGGGTTTGATGATATCAAAAAGCAATACCGTGGCGAGAGCCGCGGTAGGGTTTGATGATCTCAAAAAGCAATACCGTGGTGAGAGCTGCGGTAGGGTTTGATGATATCAAAAAGCAATACCGTGGCGAGAGCCGCGGTAGGGTTTGATGATCTCAAAAAGCAATACCGTGGCGGGAGCTGCGGTAGGGTTTGATGATATCAAAAAGCAATACCGTGACGAGAGCCGCGAAAGAGTTTGATGATATCAAAAAGCAATACCGTGGTGAGAGCTGCGGTAGGGTTTGATGATATCAAAAAGCAATACCGTGGCGATTGCCACGGTAGGGTTTGATATCAAAAAGCAATTCCGAGACGAGAGCCGCAGTAGGGTTTGATGATATCAAAAAGCAATACCGTGGCGAGAGCCGCGGTAGGGTTTGATGATCTCAAAAAGCAATACCGTGGTGAGAGCTGCGGTAGGGTTTGATGATATCAAAAAGCAATACCGTGGCGAGAGCCGCGGTAGGGTTTGATGATCTCAAAAAGCAATACCGTGGCGAGAGCTGCGGTAGGGTTTGATGATATCAAAAAGCAATACCGTGACGAGAGCTGCGGTAGGGTTTGATGATATCAAAAAGCAATACCGTGGCGAGAGTCGCGGTAGGGTTTGATGATCTAAAAAGCAATACCGTGGCGATTGCCACGGTAGGGTTTGATATCAAAAAGCAATTCCGAGACGAGAGCCGCAGTAGGGTTTGATGATCTCAAAAAGCAATACCGTGACGATAGCTGCGATAGGGGTTGATAATCTTTACAAGCTATACCGCGACGAGAGCCGCGATAGGTTTTTGATGATCTCTACAAGCAATACCGTGTCGAGAGCCGCGATAGGCTTGATGATCTCAAAAAGCAATACCGTGGCGAGAGCCGCGGTAGGGTTTGATGATCTCAACAAGCAATACCGTGGCGAGAGCCTAGGTAGGGTTTGATGATATAAAAAAGCAATACCGTCGCGAGAGCCGCGATAGGATTCGATGATCACAAAAGGCAATACCGTGGCTAGAGCCGCGATAGGATTCGATGATCTCAAAAAGCAATACCGTAACGAGAGCCTCGATAGGGTTTGATGATCTTTAAAAGCAATACCGTGGTGAGAGCCGCGGTAGGGTTTGATGATATCAAAAAGCAATACCGTGACGAGAGCCGTGAAAGACTTTGATGATCTCAAAAAGCAATACCGTGGCTAGAGCCGCGATAGGATTCGATGATCTCAAAAAGCAATACCGTAACGAGAGCCGCGATAGGGTTTGATGATATCAAAAAGCAATACCGTGACGAGAGCCATGAAAGAGTTTGATGATATCAAAAAGCAATACCGTGGTGAGAGCCGCGATAGGGTTTGATGATCTCAAAAAGCAATACCGTGGTGAGAGCCGCGATAGGGTTTGATGATCTCTACAAGCAATACCGTGGCGATTGCCACGGTAGGGTTTGATGATATCAAAAAGCAATACCGTGACGAGAGCCGCGAAAGAGTTTGATGATCTCAACAAGAAATACCGTGGCGAGAGATGCGGTAGGGTTTGATGATATCAAAAAGCAATACCGTGACGAGAGCCGCGAAAGAGTTTGATGATATCAAAAAGCAATACCGTAACGAGAGCCGCGATAGGGTTTGATGATCTCAAAAAGCAATACCGTGGTGAGAGCTGCGGTAGGTTTTGATGATCTCAAAAGGCAATACCGTGGCTAGAGCCGCGATAGGATTCGATGATCACAAAAGGCAATACCGTGGCTAGAGCCGCGATAGGATTCGATGATCACAAAAGGCAATACCGTGGCTAGAGCCGCGATAGGATTCGATGATCTCAAAAAGCAATACCGTAACGAGAGCCGCGATAGGGTTTGATGATCTCAAAAAGCAATACCGTGGCGAGAGCCGCGGTAGGGTTTGATGATATCAAAAAGCAATACCGTGGCGAGAGCTGCGGTAGGGTTTGATGATCTCTACAAGCAATACCGTGGCGAGAGCTGCGGTAGGGTTTGATGATATCAAAAAGCAATACCGTGGCGAGAGCCGCGGTAGGGTTTGATGATATCAAAAAGCAATACCGTGGCGAGAGCTGCGGTAGGGTTTGATGATATCAAAAAGCAATACCGTGGGCGAGAGCCGCGTTAGGATTCGATGATCACAAAAGGCAATACCGTGGCTAGAGCCGCGATAGGATTCGATGATCTCAAAAAGCAATACCGTAACGAGAGCCTCGATAGGGTTTGATGATCTTTAAAAGCAATACCGTGGTGAGAGCCGCGGTAGGGTTTGATGATATCAAAAAACAATACCGTGACGAGAGCCGTGAAAGAGTTTGATGATCTCAAAAAGCAATACCGTGGCGAGAGCCGCGGTAGGGTTTGATGATCTCTACAAGCAATACCGTGGCGAGAGCTGCGGTAGGGTTTGATGATATTAAAAAGCAATACCGTGGCGAGAGCTGCGGAAGGGTTTGATGATCTCTACAAGCAATACCGTGGCGAGAGCTGCGGTAGGGTTTGATGATATTAAAAAGCAATACCGTAATGAGAGCCGCGATAGGGTTTGATGATCTCTACAAGCAATACCGTGGCGAGAGCTGCGGTAGGGTTTGATGATCTCTACAAGCAATACCGTGGCGAAAGCTGCGGTAGGGTTTGATGATATCAAAAAGCAATACCGTGACGAGAGCCGTGAAAGAGTTTGATGATCTCAAAAAGCAATACCGTGGCGAGAGCCGCGGTAGGGTTTGATGATCTCAAAAGGCAATACCGTGGCTAGAGCCGCGATAGGATTCGATGATCACAAAAGGCAATACCGTGGCTAGAGCCGCGATAGGATTCGATGATCTCAAAAAGCAATACCGTAACGAGAGCCGCGATAGGGTTTGATGATATCAAAAAGCAATACCGTGACGAGAGCCGCGAAAGAGTTTGATGATCTCAAAAAGAAATACCGTGGTGAGAGCTGCGGTAGGGTTTGATGATATCAAAAAGCAATACCGTGACGAGAGCCGCGAAAGAGTTTGATGATCTCAAAAAGAAATACCGTGGTGAGAGCTGCGGTAGGGTTTGATGATATCAAAAAGCAATACCGTGACGAGAGCTGCGGTAGGGTTTGATGATATCAAAAAGCAATACCGTGGCGAGAGTCGCGGTAGGGTTTGATGATCTAAAAAAGCAATACCGTGGCTAGAGCCGCGGTAGGGTTTGATGATCTCTACAAGCAATACCGTGGCGAGAGCCGCGGTAGGGTTTGATGATATCAAAAAGCAATACCGTGGCGAGAGCCGCGGTAGGGTTTGATGATATCAAAAAGCAATACCGTGGCGAGAGCTGCGGTAGGGTTTGATGATCTCAAAAAGCAATACCGTGGCGAGAGCTGCGGTAGGGTTTGATGATATCAAAAAGCAATACCGTGGCGAGAGTCGCGGTAGGGTTTGATGATCTAAAAAAGCAATACCGTGGCGAGAGCCGCGGTAGGGTTTGATGATCTCTACAAGCAATACCGTGGCGAGAGCTGCGGTAGGGTTTGATGATATCAAAAAGCAATACCGTGACGAGAGCCATGAAAGAGTTTGATGATATCAAAAAGCAATACCGTGGCGAGAGTCGCGGTAGGGTTTGATGATCTAAAAAGCAATACCGTGGCGATTGCCACGGTAGGGTTTGATATCAAAAAGCAATTCTGAGACGAGAGCCGCAGTAGGGTTTGATGATCTCAAAAAGCAATACCGTGACGATAGCTGCGATAGGGGTTGATAATCTTTACAAGCTATACCGCGACGAGAGCCGCGATAGGTTTTTGATGATCTCTACAAGCAATACCGTGTCGAGAGCCGCGATAGGCTTGATGATCTCAAAAAGCAATACCGTGGCGAGAGCCGCGGTAGGGTTTGATGATCTCAACAAGCAATACCGTGGCGAGAGCCTAGGTAGGGTTTGATGATATAAAAAAGCAATACCGAGGCTATAGCCACGCTCGCCCATTCCGTTGCGTCTAAACGCAAGGCTTCGCCCGTCAGTGCGTCCCACTCGGATGACACTGTGACGGATGATACTCCATTCACCCCAGTCCGGTACTAAAGCTCCGGCTCTCCCGAGCTCCAAGCCCCAGCCCCCTGTCTTCCTTCGGGATAAACATCTTTAGGGACAGAGCCGACCCTCCGCGGTCAGTCTGCCCCCAAGATCAATTATAAGAAGGCAACCAATACCGGTGCCTTCATCAAGATTGAGCCATGTACTCTGAAAGATTTTAGAAATCTGACGACTCTTCTCACTCTAAGGTACTTACCATACTTACGCCCTCCCGGAGGAGCGTAAAGCCCGCGTTATCCTTAAAGGCGTGCCGTTCGAGCTATCGAACGAGCTAATCGCCGCCGATCTCAAATCCTTAGGTTTCCCCGTTGAGTCTGTGCACAAGATGCACAACAAACGAGGCAAACAGTTTCTCCTTTTAGCAACTATTGAGTTTAAAGTATTCTAATCAATATATATAAAACTGTTCCGTTACTGACTGAGTTACTGAGTGACTGTCAGACAACGTACAGCCGTAGAGAGTAGAGAGCTGAAATTTGGAACATACATTTTTTAGGGGATGTAGAGGTGCACTAAGGAAGGAATTCCCGAAATTCCCACGGGAACGGGAATTATTGGACTTTTTAGTTTGTATGAAAAATCTTATTCCTTCAGTGCACAGATATGATACTTGGCATAAAAGTTCTTCAAAAAGAGATTGGTTGTGTTATGAAAGGAATTCCCGAAATTCCCACGGAAACGGGAAATATATGATGTTTTAGTTTGTATGATAAAATCTTATTCTTTAAGTGCACAGATGTGATACTTGGTATAAAGGTTCCTCAATAAGTGTCTGTTTGTATAATGGAAGGAATTCCCGGAATTCCCACGGGAACGGAAAATAGAACTTTTGCGTTTATGCGTGTACGAAGTCGCGGGCAAACGCTCGTTTTATATAAGAGAGATCTAAAATAAGACAGTATTAGTCTTAATAAGACTACCGTCATATTAAGACTACTGTCTTCCTTTAAAATCACTTATCATATTTAATCTACAAGGATAAAGTAATAAAACAGCACGACTACATAGATGGTTATTTATTATAAAATATGACACATTCTTTTGAACTGTGTTTCCAATAATTGCAACGCACATAGCAAAATTGTCTACCAACTGTATCGCCATAAAATGCTAAGCCGATTTCGATACATCTTTTACATTTTATCACAACATCAATGACTATATTAATTTATTACTAACTAGCTTCAGAATAACATATTTGTTATAAAGTTGTGATGGTTTTGGTACACACAAGCGAGTAATTGTTTAGACTGATAAATTAAAATATGTCTAAGAGCAAAAGTTCTTATTGTTCTAATTGCATCTCTGTCCCTTTCTATCAATGATATTTCGAATATAGATAGTGTAACTCAACTTATATAGTATTTTATAAAATACCATAAATATTGTCAGTTTTATAGAAAATTTATGATATTTTGTATGTACTATTTACAAGCATCAAAGTTTCATAATTAATACGACGCGGCCATCTATTAAAACGTTATAATTTTATATAATTGGACTAAATATTTGCTTATTTTATATAAGCAAATATTTAAATGAAGGCAAAGATATAAATACATTAAACATTTAGAAATATCCGCCTACTTCCATTAATTTAAACATTTGATATTCCTTCATACATGTTAAATGTTTAAATTACACCGAAAAAAAAAACAAATTTACGCTTTTCAATAATCAACAATTGGCTATGTATATTAATGATTACTGAAATGAACTCCGTTAATTTTTTAAAACCTTTGTCAAATAATTTATACCATAGGTAACTTACAACTCAGTGTCTTAAATAAGTATTTTAATTTTCTTTATTTAATATCAATTTACCGCCAGTGTACCAAAACATCACGCTAAAATATTGCTTATAAAAAAAGTTACATACTTATTCCGAGGTTTTATTTTACCTAACATCAAAAATATACAATCACAATCCGGGAATGAATACATTCCCCTTTTTGCCAATTCCATCACTCCACATTACAGCGACACAGTCGGTCAAGCGTACATTGATAACTACTACAAATATTTCGAGAACCTACTTACTTGAAAAATTTAGAATTGCAATAATAACACGCTTTTCTTAAAAAACAAAGAACAAAAATGATTATTTTTGTCTTAGGATTCATCCAACCAACTAAAATGGCACAATAAAGAGAAAAATGTCACAAAAAAGGAAAAACAAGAAACGAAAACACATTAACGTAAAATTAAAACTCTTTTATATAAAAAAATAATGTTAATAAATAAATTATACAAAAAATAATGACGAATTTACACTATTTACATTTGGATCTTTCCATTGCATTTGCATTTTTTAAGAAATGAAATTGAATTAAAATCTTGAAGATATTCTCGTAACTTGAGATCGAATTAAAGCATAAATCTTAGAAAAATAAATTACGAGAGGCTCAATGTCTTTTTTTTTCTTAGATCAATAAAAAAATATTCAAAAAAAAACCTTTTTGATTCACTCCCGATGGACGTTATACGTTTGTCTCTCTCACGAAGTCGCATTCGAGTGAAAGAGACAAACAATACATTATCATTACCGATAAAAACTTAGTATAGTAAACCTTAATGGCTAAGCTTATTATATAGACACATAATATATTATATTCTTATAAATTTATAACATTGATTTGTTTTGATAACTGCTCATGAGACCGAAATCTCTGCATTTTGGGATTTATGTCTTATAATGTATATAAAAAACCTGCTTCTATATGCAAATTGAAAAAAAAACAGCGAATTATTTCATTTTTAATTACATTTAAAATCAAACTGTTTTATTTAGATTGTTTTAAAGGAAAGTCACACTTATTACTAAAGGAATGAGAGTTAACATTTGCTTCACATAAACATTACGAATCGCTACATAAAGTCAGTCTATATAATTATAAACACCTAATAATTTTATGTCAATAGGCCATTTTCCATGCATATTGCATTCTTGCAAGTGTATCCTAAAAGAGGGGGCATTTAAGAGAAAAAAAAACACATTTATAGTCTTTCCTTTTCAGTTTCACAACTACTACGTAAAAACGTTAGAAGACTTCGTTGACATACTAAATAAATATGAGACACCACGTCATATAAACATGAATAATTCTTTCGTGATAATTAAATTGTAGCGTACAACTTTTCAGATATTACAATGAATGATGAATGTAAAAGCAACAAAGCATCTTCCAATACCAAAACTGATTTTATTTTGATTTCAACTTCAAAATTGATTTTCAAATTTATATAAAATGACAATGAAAGAGATAAGCCATTCGATTCCTTATAAAGTAACATTAATGTTTGAATGAAAAAGAAACCGAATGAATTTAATATATTCGAAGGATTGGATTTATTTTTCCGTGAATACACACTTATCCTAGAAACATAAATACTAGCGATGTACGTATCTAGCTCTAAAGAAAGGGCAAGATATTAAAATATAAAAGTTAATTTAATACAATTCTATATTAATCAAAGTAAAGATTTAAATTCGAAGATAAAAATGAATTTTAATCAAAACAAGTATTGCATTGGAAGCTTTTTCACGATATATCCATAAATACGTTATCATACATTAAAATAATGATTACTATAAATCATTTTCATTAATTAATAGGTTAGTTAATTAATTACTTAATGAACGGAATGTGCTTCTTTACTTTTGGTGTCGTACCATAATTAATAATGATTATATAAATATATAACGTCTTGATACATCAATACCTTATACTACTTAAAAAGGAATATTTTTTGTGCACAAATTTTGACCTTACATCTATTAAGAGAGGGATATAATTTGAGTAACACCTAAGTTTTTTTTGTCTAAAATACTGATTTTTAAATTTTATTTTATCGTATCGATTATTAAAAAAAAAAACACTTAAGCCGTTACACACATTGTTCATTCGTACAAAATTCCGAAACTAATTCTTTTATCATACGTTAGACGAGGGAGTATTTCAAATATATTAATGCAAGCAGGTTATATTTTGCTAAATATACACCAAAAAAAAAACGATAACTTTCATAGTCACTGGGTTTCAAATGAAACTCACCGTTTGCCATTGAAAAATGACCCTTATCAGAAGGCAATTCGATTCACAATGAGTTTCGTAGTCTATCGCACATAACTAAGCTTGAAGCATGTCACCGTGTGGGTAACTTTATAAACTGCGACTCGCTGCGTGCGTTTGACAGTTGACAGTTGCGGAGGCCGCCATTTTGTTTTGACGTCACTGCCCACGATGACATCAAACGTCATCCATCACAAATGCAACCTGCATTGTGGTTTCCTGCAAATACAAGGAAGAAATTATACAAACTGATAGATCAACTATTTAGCGGCAAAGTAAGCTTTTATAAGCTATGGAGCCCACACAGCGGAACCAGGGCCTATACGACAGGGCCTTTTATATTTAAAGTATGCAGTTTCTCTCCCTAGAATTTTATGTAATCTGATGGCAAGTGAAGGCTATGTCGTAGATAGAAGGCACGGGTTCCGAATTGATAGGCGTATATCCAGACGTATGTACCGATATCTCTCATTAACTACTTATTTTCACGGTATAGCAAAGTAATGTTTGTAAAGTAGAAATAAAACGCTTTTCAACCGACTTCCAAAAAAGGAGGAGGTTCTCAATTCGTCTGTATGTTTTTTTTGTGTCTTTGTTACACGATATTTCTGACAATTATGAATTGATTTTGAAAATTGTTGCTTCATATGGAAACAATAAAGGATACTTCATAGTTGGTCCCTTTTAAATTTCATCGAAATCGGTTGAGTACTTCATTGTAAATTTCAAAGTTTTAAAAAAATATGTATGATTTCGGAGAATGTTTATGTTGATGACACTCTCAACTCAGCCAAAGTTTTGACGTGAAGTCGGTTTTTTAATACTCTGCATTCGTTGATTATTGAATATGTATTTGTATTATTTAGAAACCTTCGAACACCAAAGGTATAATTTAATTAATTTTCTATAATTTAATTAATGCCTTTTATTTAATGTTCCTGTTTAGGTAGTTACAAATCCGTAGGCAGATATAAAGTAGTTCAAGGGCATAGTTTTCAAATCTTTAAAGCAAAGAGTCCCGCTGGATATACACCTATTTAGATTTGAACTGAAACTTCATGAATCACATGATGGTATTTGAGTGACGACCACGAGATAAAGGACGATGCCTTATTTTGGTACCCACATCCAATAGCCATGTAGGATACGTCTAGGGATAGGTCTTAGTAACCTGAATCAGTTACTTTTGCACCAACTTCCGCTCCTTAGTCTTTTCAGAGTCAAAATAGCAGGTCACCTATAGCATAGATAGTAAGCGACAACCCGCTCCGATTATCTGTTGCACACCTGAATGAAGGTTTTTTTTTAATAGTGCCTTCGGAGATTTATTAATTATATTAGGTTGGTTATTAGCTCGGACTCAGAACCAAGAAACAAGACAGGCGTCATACCAATTTTTGTTCAAGATGATGCACACTTTTTAACGATATATCACACATATCTATTGAAGCGAGTACCAGATCTCATACAAAGTTATGCATCGTCCTTTGTAGAGACTATTAAACAAATATTGTGTAATAATTGATGATAAAAGTCCTTACTTGTAAATTGTTTTTAAAAAAATATTGCTGTTGAGTTTCTTGCCACTTCTTTGACCCGATTAAACATCATTATAAATATAATTCATCACCGATCATTTTTTATTTATTCTTTACTGTAACCATGGAGTCGATTTTTTTTCTTTTAATAAATACAGGTACAGAGAAAAACGGCAAAAACGTCAAAAGAAAATCTCTTCAAGTCAACCTTAGTGTATAATTATAAACACATACCTTGCATCCTCACACCATCACAAACGCCTCTTGCCCTCGAAACAGGAACGGATGCTGATCGATCATGGTCTGGACCACATCTTCTAAGTAAGGTCTGGTCATCTCAAAGCGGGCCATGTCAGAAAATTGTACCGGCAGTAAGGTCGGCCACCAACAGATAGCTAGGTTTTTGCTGTCCATTGAGTTTAGCTTCGAATTGTCTGCCACCCTGTATATGAAATAAATTATAAAACAAAAAGTTATAAGTTTGTAAAATTTGAATTTAAATATTGTGTATTTGTATCATTGGTAAAAGTACAAGAATTTGTTTTTTATTTACTTATATGCCATGTCATAGAGTGTACATTTATGGTCGATATACTTTAATAAATAAATATTGATTCGTTGTTTCTATAATCAAAAGGTTGTTGAATAAAAATACAATTTAACGACTGAATTTAACAGATTATAACTTTGAATGTCTACCAATCTGTGAAGTGTACTGTACACCAATAGAAAGCTCGTATTCTTGCCTACTCGTTTTTATACAATACAAGCTAGAATAGACCTTCCGTTAATAGAAATAAATCAAAAAAGGACATGAAGCCATAGAACTCGATATCGCTTCTTTAGGACGCCGAGGCTACTTTCCCGAAAATTGGGATGTCAAAGGTTAAGGCACCGTATTAAATCCATTGTAAATAAAATACAACAATATAAATAGTACGATATTTTCAAAAGAAGACAATCGATTCGAACAAAAACCGACCATATTTTTTTCGGCCTACAACTTCGAAACATTTTGTAAATAAAACAAAAAAATTTAAATAACTAAAATTAAAGTTATTATAACATATCTCAATATATGGACGATGAAAGTCCTTAGTGGTAAACCATTTTTGAAAAGATAGATAAGATACTGTTGAATTTCCTTATCCTTCTCAATAATGGGCCAATTCACGTATTTTTTTTACGAAACTTGAAAATATCGCAATGTTATTTTGTATTAACGAAATTTGGTATTCAGCTAAAAAAGTAAGTTCTCTTGTCAATATTCATCACTATTTCAAGTATATTCAAAAGTACCTAAGAAATGTTTTTTTTTCTTGACTAACACCTTGACCTCAATCTCACCTGATGGTAAGTAAAGATGAGGTCAAAGATGACATCACACAGGTAGGAAGGACCTGGTCCTTCATTAAGTATTGCTGGAAAAAATCACCGCCGAGGGTGGTCGCTAGCCAGTCGGACCCTGAAGGGGTCGTACCGCGAAGCGGGGGTCACTCGCATTAGTCGCCTTCTACAACACGCTTATCCAAGTGCGGTAGGGCTATTCTAAGCCTACCCTACACGGGAAATCTATACTAATATACAGGGTTGATTTGTAGTCACCAGGCAAATTTAAATGTTAGTTTCTTTGATACGATATAAACGTACCTGCATATTTATTTAAGCGTCGTCGCTCAGTACAAAAAAGTAGAAATATGGAACCACAAACTTTAAAAAGAATAATCGTTGTTGATGAACGTACCTACTACGAAGCGGCATTTCATTGATAATACTACGACGTAGTACTACAAGTTGTTTTTGTGGCGTGTAGTTGACTTTATATTAATGGTAATTTAGAGTGACCATGGTTTGCTTAATATGTTAGCGGATATATATATTTCTTTGTAAAAAAAATAAACCCTTTTTTTGCAAAAATGGTCTCTATAAATGATACTTATTGTGTAAAAAAAATTTGGCCGGTGACCACAAATGAACCCTGCATAAAGCTGAAGAGTTTGTTTGTTTGAACGCGCTAATCTCAGAAAACACAAGTGGGATTTGAAAAATTCTTTTTGCATTTGATAGCCCAACTCTTGAGGAAGGTTATAGGCTATATTTTATCCCGAAATTCCCACGGGATCAAAAGTTACGCGGGTAAAACCGCGCTCGGTGGCTAGTAAATAATATTTCAACTTGACTTGGTTACCTGGCGAAGTGCTCGAGCATATAATCAAGGGTAGACCGAGCAAGGGGTGTTAAGGCCGTGTTGAGCAGAGATCTTAATGCCAGTAGACGCCAACTGCGGTCCTTTAGCTCCACTCCGCCGGCTATGCAACCGCGCATCGCTGGAAAGTTAAATATATTACTTTAATAAGGTAAATCCATTCAGTAATTGAATAAAGTGATTAAATTATCATAAGTATAGTAACACTATAAGTTGTACTACTTATAAGTACAACTAGTTAAAGCCGAAGTATGTGATGACTGACTTCTGGCGGGTTTCAATATTATGAAAACTGTTCGTTTTGCCTACGAACAATAGAAATCACTACCAAAATGCCTTTCTATATTCAAAATCTTGACATCTAAACCACTGCTTACGAACTGTTTGACTGTAATGGGTTGCTAGGTTACATTTGACCATTTACAAAATAAGTCATTATATCTAGCCAACGACGACGTAACAAGTTATTAATTTAAACCAATGAGGTAAAGGTAGCATGGCAGTCTGCTGCGGCCAATAAGAGTTATTTTTTCATTACGTATGACCAATTAAAGAATAGGTCATTTTATCCATCCAACGACGTAACAATTTATTCATTTAACGAAATATCCTATCAAATATCTGTCAACATATCAATAATCCAGTTTTCTCTTTCTAACTTATCTATAACTGTTTTTGAAAAAAGGGACGAATATTATTGAATGACATAATTTTTCTTTTAAATATTTACTTTGACGTCATAAAAATGTGATTCAACCAATGGCAAAATTTGTCGAAGGTTTGGCGTTTCGTTTTACGTAAGCAGTTAAATGCAATTATTAATAAAAAGCTCTAAAAACATACTATAATATATTTATCGAATACTAAAACATAGCAAACATATATTGAATAAGTTTATATATTTCTTTAGTTCAAATATCATACAAATAATTTGCACATGCGTGATATTCTATAAATCACATATCACCTATTTTCTTGGAAGAACGTCACGCAAGGAGGGCCCATGCCAAATTTGAGAACTTACAGCCCGTAGCTAGTAGATATTGTGAAACGCTACTTTTTTCCTACCAATTTTGTACCTGTACCGGTTACGCATAGTAGTCAGTTGAATATTGAAACCCGCCATTAATCAAGTGTTTTGTGAAATTCCTAAGATGAATACAACTTTTTGAATTTTGTTTTTTTTTTTTATTTTAACATTCCTGCCAATTTGCGTATAATTTGTTCTCATTTTATGTATTTTTATTAATTAGTTGACTCCACCCTGAAAAGCAGGACAATTCTAGTTCAGGAATCAATGTGTTTCCTTGAATTTGTGTTTAAGTCAATTACTAGTAATTTAAGCTATTCGGAATCAATAAACATTTTTTTTTTATAACTTTATTGTTTATTAGAAATTTTATCTCAAGTTGTAGCTGCTGCACTGAGCATATTTTATCGAGAGTTTGTAAATCGAAATATAATAGTTATAAGTCCATAACAATTCTTTTATAACAAAATTACGCACTGAAACTATGCTTTATAATCAACGAATGCAGAGCATTAAAAAAACCGACTTCACGTCAAAAACTTTGGCTGAAGTATAAGGTCGTTAAAGTGAATATTCTCCGTAGTCATACCCTTTTTTTCAAAAATTTTAAAAATTTGATGTTGTACTCAATCTATTTCAATGAACCTCTGAAGTGTATTTAAGAATATTTAAAATCAATTCATAACTGACCAAAAAATTGTGTATAAACATACGGTTGAAAACTTGAAATCCCAATATAGTGCACATGGCTATCCGAAAGATTTCTGTATTTTATGATGCTTAAATATAATTTTGTAGATACGAGGGCCAAACTGAAAGTTTTTAGAACTGGCAACTTAAAAGCATTATATTAAAAAAATAAGTTTAAATTTTGAAAATAGAACTCTTTACCAATTATATTGAGTATTCATTTCATTCATTTGTCATTTGTTTTACGATTTGGCGGCAAATTGAAAATTGTCTGTGCACGTCAGAATGAATTTAAGCCGAGAAAATTTTCGTGCAATGATTTTTTATGACTTTCGATGTCATATAAGTCAACAAGAAAGTTATGATAGACTTCGATTGGCTTTTCACGATGAAGCCCCATCTCGTGCCACAGTTTACAACTGGTTTAATGAATTCAAACGTGGTCGAACTAATCTCACCGATGATTTGCGTGAGGGACGGCCTTCTACAGCGACGACTGAAGATAATATCAGTGTTGTGCGGCGTATGATAGAGACTGACAAAAGAGTGACCTATCAGCAGATTCGGACAAGTCTAGGCATAGGTATGAGTCAAGTGCACAAAATCCTCCATGAACATTTAGCGGTCAGGAAGCTTTGTGCCCGCTGGATACCGCATAATTTGACCGAGGCTCAAAAACTCCGCCGTGTTGATTGGTGCCGAGAAATGATCCAAAAATTTAACGGAGGTGACTCAAATGCTGTGTTCGACATACTAACGGGTGACGAAAGCTGGATTTACTGTTATGATCCGGAAACCAAAAGACAGTCTGCTCAGTGGGTGTTTCCTTCCGAAGAGTTGCCAACTAAAGTGAAGAGAGGTCGAAGTGTTGGAAAAAAGATGGTGGCCTCGTTCTTCGGAAAGACAGGTCATTACGCGACAGTTGTCTTAGAGGATCAGAAAACGGTTAATGCAGAGTGGTACACTAACAACTGTTTGCCACTTGTCTTGGAAAAAGTTCGAGAGAAACGACCTCGCAGCAGGATCCTCCTTCATCACGACAATGCCTCGTCGCACACCGCCAGGCAAACGATCGACTATTTGGCGACCTCAGACGTGGAATTACTGGGTCACCCGCCGTATAGCCCCGACCTCGCACCCTGCGATTTTTATTTATTCCCGAAAATAAAAGAAAAACTTCGAGGAAAACATTTTATGGACGCCGAAGAAGCAGTGGCTGCGTTTCAAAACGCCGTCGAAGAGACCCCTAAGGCCGAGTGGGCAAGGTGCTTTTCTCAATGGTTCCATCGAATGCAGCGATGTATTGATGTGAATGGACGCTATTTTGAAAAGTTATAATAAAACTAATAACTTGCTAGAATGCTTAGTTTTTGATTTTCTAAGAACTTTCAGTTTGACCCTCGTAAATTAAAAATAACCACTAACCAGCAATATCTTCTAACTGCGCCATGCTGTCTTCGTCTAACAAAGGCGGCAGTTTCTTTGAGAAGAAATCTTTGAGCGCTGTGGCCACCGCGTTCACGGGAATATCTAGCACGTTAAGGTCTATGTTCGGATCTGGAATTTGAAAAAGGAACATTCATAATTAGAAAATGAGAAAATCATTCAGTATTTCATGAATCCTTCACAATGATGCAATAAGTAAGTAATATTTATTCAGTTTACGTAAAATTGCCACAAATAAATTATCTTCATTTGAATTTACTATTGAAGAGAACAAGGAATGCATTTAACAAGAAATACTATGAAGTAAATTTTTATTTTATACCGGAAATAGACAAATGCTGTTACGTACTTTCGTTGCGCCTTTACACATATAATTTTCTAAAACATTATCTTGTAACCACGTTGTTTAGAAAAAGTATGTGAACGAAAAAAGAAACAGAGGTGGACAGCAAATCAAATAATAATTATCAACTAATACAATCTTGAATAATGCAGTTTTTTAGTAGTGAAAGAAGTCGATTTTGAGTTTATTCAATACAAAGAAACAAACAAAATAAGAAATCTTTTCCCTGAATAATATTAATTCTCAGTATTAATTACCTTCATAAAACTTGTTAAACAGCATATCAACGTGCGCTCGGTTGCCGGGCACTCTGTAAAGTCCCTCAGAGGACAGACCCTCCCTTTCGATGAAATCGACGCACTTTTCTACGAACAATGGCACTCCATTTGGGCCCTGGAATTTGAATTTTAGTGTTAGTATGAAGATATAACACATAAGTAATAATACGTATTATAGTTAACCGTGTATAAATCACTCCAGGGTTGACTTTGGTCACAACAAGACGACCACTTTGGCGATGGGGTAAACCTATGAAATCACTTAACTTTGGGCTTCCATTTCAACTGACGGTATTGTTGATTATTATATAATAGTAGTTTATCACACGAGTGTATAATACCTAGTTATGTGCAGTTTCATACACTACTTTATCTAATCTCATACACTGAAGATATTTATTCCCGCCATTATCGCGCATGCGTCAAAACGCGCCGCGCGGCCACAGATTGTAACGTAGCGCGGCGCTCGCAGGACACAGATAAAAAAATGAAATCTATGGTCTGTTATCTGTATCGAAATGAAAAAAAAAATTATTATAACATTGTATTGTTCGAGGTAGTGTGTTATAATTTAATTTTTTAATTTCATTTCGTTATACTATTTTAAAAAGTATGTCAATATAAATTCGTTCTGAGTTTTATATTATGAATATTATGATATGAGAGTAGATAAAAATAAATATTGATTATTTACTGAGTAAACATAACCGAAAGATAAAGAATTCATTCCGCAACGCATGGTGGTCTGCGTGTGGCGGGAACACTGCTGTGTGCGTGTTGACTGAGGCGGCGCATAGGGAAAAGTGTAGTAAGGTCTTTATTTATGTATAGGGAATTCGGGTGAAAAATTAAGTTCCTACTTTTAATACATAATTATGATCAGAATCGAGTACAAAGTGCTCTCCTTCAATATATAATTGTCACCAGTCACCCTGTATAATAAAATTAAATGTTATTAACATGTTATTTCTGAAGTATATACCTGTGGCCCCCAGTTTTGTAACGAGTTGGAATTCTGCGACTGCGATGCATTTTTCTTAGAGTCTTTGCTCTTTGCGAATTCCTGTACGAATAAGAAATATATTATTAGAAAAAGTAATATATACACGTCTTTCACTTGATTTAACACAATAAAATGGGTTTAGCTTAAATATAATGATGCCTATACCCACCCTGGCAATTATTCAAAGCAGTAAACTGTCAATGTGTCAAAATAAAAAAATATATACCAGTTAAAATCTTTGTAGTGTAAGGTACAGAATGAGAATGATACTTTTGCATGCATTTAGTATCCAATTATAAAGAAATGTAATACTTGATTTTTATTAATAAGTGAGTTTGAAATACAGTAACTTTGCTGAAAATAACTAATTGCCAAACATTCCTAGTGCTTTAAAACGGTTACATTTGAAGTAAAATTTATTTCTTGCTATTTTTCCGTGCGAGCGTTGCATCGAAGCGCTTGTGCTGTTGGTTGCGTCGCTCAATTATCAAATCGAAAATTAGAGTGCAAACAAAATTAAACCTTAAGCACTAAACAATAATATACTTTTTCGCGTGTGACAATTATTAGAAGTGACACGTTACTATGTTGCGATCTCCAGATAAACTTTCGAGTTCAGATCCTGATCCAAGCAGGGTCTCTGCACCATCCAACGTCACCAGCCGTAGAAAAAAACCCGGGAATGAGGACTTCATGGAACTTTTGAAAACATTTAAGGAAGAAATGATGAGTTCACTTAATGATTGGAAAAGTAACATACAGAAGGATATAAATCTTATAAAGAATAGTTTGGAAACCGTTTTAACCAGAGATATTGCGCAAATGAAAACTACCGTTCAGGAAGTGAAATCTGAAATAGGGA
Source organism: Stenoptilia bipunctidactyla (assembly GCA_944452665.1). Lineage (NCBI taxonomy): Eukaryota > Metazoa > Arthropoda > Insecta > Lepidoptera > Pterophoridae > Stenoptilia > Stenoptilia bipunctidactyla. Next base: position 11,538,192 of record OX101743.1, read on the forward strand.
GCATTCGACAAGATTTCCAGGACGCCAGGTCACAAATCAACTCACTGAACTACCAACAAATCGAAACAACTAAAAAGTTAACCGCCCTTGAAACCTCAATTCAACTCAACAGTGATTTTTATGATGACTTATTAAAAAAAGTGGAGAATCTCAGCAAACAAAATAAAGACTACAAGGAGCTGACTTCCAAGTTCGAAATATTACAAAAAAATCACAGTGCTCTTTTTCTGGAAGTGAATGCTAACAATCAGCGGGATCGTATGCTAAACCTGGAGGTGGTAGGAATACCAGAGCTGAAGAACGAAAACCTACAGGATATTGCTCTAAACATTGCGAAGTTCGCGGATGTCAGCATCTCTTCCGCGGACCTCATCGATGTGCACCGGGTAACCCCAAGGAATAAATTACTAGGCCGCCCCAGAAATATTATTATAAAGTTAAAATCCCGCTTAATTAAGGACAACATAATATCGGGAGCTCGAAAAAATCGATTGACTACCAAAGATCTAGATATACCAGGTACCGTGAAATCATTTTTTGTTAACGAACAACTTACACGGTATAACAAGGTCCTATTGAAGAAATGTAAAGAGATGGCGGTTTTAAAGCAGCACCAATTCGTGTGGACAAAAAATGGTCGAATATTGACTCGAAAAAACGACACTGCCCCTATAATCCATATTACAGAAGAAAGCGACTTATCAAAATTAATTTAAAAATGTTTAAAAAGTGTTATAATTATTTTCCTATTTTAATTTGCCTACATTTGTTACTAAGATCAGTTTATATGTTCCTCACTTTTAATATTGCCGCATTTATATATTTTAGTTCCATGGTTATGTTTTATATTCCACAAAGTAGTGCAGAAGTGAAATATAATAGCTACATTGAAGAAAATAATGTTAAAATACATAAAGGCCTATATATAAATATATTAATAGTTTTAATAACCTTATATATTAAGTATATGTACGTTCATACATATTGCGTTCTTATCGTATTTATTGTATTTATTATACTATTGAGGTTTCATACTATAAAGATTTTATATAATAAGTATAACTGTGCTTGCTCTTATCATTTTGGAATCTTACTCGCAAAGAGGAATTTATTATTACCCTCACATTGTGTCGATTGTGCAAATAACTCGTGTTGCCTACTGACTAAAATTGACTTGAATACATTTAAGTTATATCTTACTTCACACTGTAGTTATAGTTATAAAGGTTATAGAATGATGTCTGAGTTTCGAAATTTCTTACTGATATTAAATGGATTCGGCCCAAATATTCACAAATTGATTATATTTACTAATTTTATACTTATAAATAGGTTCTATTTAGATTTACAGTTGTTTTACAATTTAAAAATTTTACTGAGTTATTTAATGAAATTAGAGATATTATTAAGTACCTTTTGTTTTACGCGTTTAGGTGTTATTTATTATAATGATGGCTAACGGTGTGAATATTTATTATCAAAACGCACGCGGTTTGAGGACTAAATGCTTAGAACTCCGGCAGAATATTTTGTGTCACGATTACGACATAATATCAGTAACCGAAACATGGTTGCAGGATGGAATTTTCGACGCAGAACTATGTGATGATAGGTATGATGTGTTTCGATCAGATAGGAATTTAGAGGCTACGGATAAGAAAACCGGAGGTGGGGTTGCGTTGTTTACGCATCGGCGGCTCGGTGCCGCGCGGCTCTCGTTTGGTGCGAGCGCGCCGCCGCCGCCGCCCAACGCCGAGCTGCTGTGGGTGTTGGTGCCAGCGCGCGCTGCGACCGCCGCAGCCGACCGCGCCGCCCGCGCCGCCCGCGACCTGCTGCTCTGTGTCGTGTACGTACCACCCGACCAGCATCACATGCCGGCGGACATTTATGCTTTTATAGAATTATTTAAACATGTCGTAGATTTATACCCAAATTCAAATTTTTTATTAACTGGAGACTTTAATTTATCTTTTATTTCATGGGAAAATGGAATCCCTATATTTTTAAGAAAGGGATCTATTGAAGTTCAAAATGCGGGTATTAAATTAATCGAGGATCTTCAATTTCTTGGGCTTAGTCAATCTAATTTCATAAAAAATCATGCTGGCAATACTCTTGACTTAGCTTTCTGTAATTTGCCTCTAACTGTAACAAGGTGCATAACTACTCTTTTAAACGAGGATCGAGCGCATCCCTCTCTTCTAATTAGTATTTCTGATTTATGTATTACTTCTTTTACTGAATTAAATGCACCTCGGCATAACTTCCATAAAGCAGATTATGATAGCATTAATTCCTACATAAGTAATAAAGACTGGCAAAGTATTTTATTTGGCTGTACTGTCGATGAAGCATTGGATAGACTATATAATGTATTGGACTATTGCATTGATGAATATGTTCCTTTGCACAGACAATCTTCAAAACGTCGTTATCCAAAATGGTACAGTCCAGCTTTAATTAAAATTATTAAAGAAAAAAGTAAAGTGCACTCTCGATGGAAACGCTACGGTAATAGGTTAGATTACGACGAATTTTCTCTTCTGCGTGCACGTGAGCGCCGAGTTCAAAAACTTTGCTTTAAACAATTTACAGAGACGTGTGAGGAAGGCATTAAAAAGAATCCAAAAGTTTTCTGGACATATGTGAAAGCTGTTCGGGGAGGATCAAGTTACCCTAAGACTTTTAGTTTAGGTGACGAAAAGCTTAAGGATGGTAAAGAAATTTGCGATGGTTTCAATAAATTTTTTAAGAGTGCTTTTGGTACTCCTAGTTCAACATCAAGTGCAAGTACAAGTAATACTAGTTTATGTCCTGAAACTTTATCTAAAATAAGAACTAACCCCGGTGCTGTACGGAAACTGCTTAATAAACTGAATGTAAACAAAGGACCTGGTTGTGATGCCATTCCTCCTCTTTTCTGGTCCTTATGCGCTGAGTCGTTGTCGTTGCCCATCGCTGTTATATTTAATCGCTCTCTCACTGAAGGAATATTTCCTCATAGATGGAAATCGGCACACATCATACCTATACACAAGTCAGGTTCTAAATCTGTCATAGAAAACTATAGAGGTATCTCAATGTTAAACACTGTTGCAAAAGTTTTTGAATGCATAGTATATGATGCTATTTATCCTGTCATTTCAAGGCAAATCCCATTACAGCAACATGGTTTTTTAAAACATCGGTCGACTACAACTAATTTAACGTGTTTCTCCAGTTTTGTACTTGATAATATGGACAGTGGTGGACAAGTAGACGTCGTCTACACTGATTACGAGAAGGCGTTTGATCGTGTAGATCACGTGATTCTTTTAGACAAATTACAGCGACTTGGAATTCATGGTGATCTTCTGCGCTGGATTCAGTCTTACCTTTCAAATCGCTCTCAGGCCGTGGTGATAGGTGGTTACAAGTCGGACTTCATTAATATACCTACTGGTGTCCCACAGGGGTCCCATCTCGGTCCTTTACTCTATAATGCTTATCTATACGACATAAGCACTTGTATAAAAAATTCAAAATTTATTATGTACGCTGATGACAAAAAAGTATATGTTAAAATAAAATCCCTTTCGGACTGCTTAAAATTGCAAGAAGATCTTAATCATCTATTTCAATATTACATAAATAATAACATTACTATTAACGTAAAAAAATGTGCCTGTATAACTTTCACTCGCAAAACAAAACCAATAGAGTTTAACTACAATTTTAACGGAGAATTAATAAAAAAAACGAATGCTATTCGTGATTTAGGAGTTTACTTTGATAATAAAATGTTACTTTCTGAACACGTCAACTATGTCACCAGCAAAGCTTATAAAAATCTTGGTTTTGTTTTGCGGCAGTGTAAGGTCTTTACAAATCCAGAAACTTTAAAGTTACTCTATTTTGCCTATGTCAGAAGTATTTTAGAATACGCTGCTCCGATTTGGTCTCCACAATATATCACATATAACCATCGCCTGGAGCGCATCCAAAAAATATTCGTCAAGCATTTAAATTTCCTTAGTCGTAAAAACCCTGGATCATATGAGGAGGGTTGCAGAGAACACGGTCTCTTATGTTTAGATCAAAGGCGCAAAGTGCTGGATATGTGCTTCCTATATGACATCGTCAACAGCCGAGTGGACTGTCCTGAGTTGGTGACCATGGTGACGTACCGAACACCACCATATAGAACTCGACACACTCCTTTGTTGCACGAGCAAACACATCGCACGAACTACGCTAAGAACACAGTTATTTCACGTTTAACACATACCTATAACACAATGTTTGACCAATTAGATATCTTTGCGAGTAGCAAAATTAAATTTAAAAATAATATAATTTCTTACCTAGCATAGTTATACCAACGCTAAGTATGTAAACTGAAATCTCTGTACATTACTGTTACCTATATATATATATATATATATATATATATATATATATGTATGTATATATTTTTTTCACAATGCATATGTGTATATGTATGTGTATTATGTTTGTGTAAGTATGTATAGGCATATTATATATGTGTATATATTTGTGTGTATGTATATTGTTATAATAATATGTTAGGTACTAATGTGTTGTAAAAAGTTTATATTTGTGTGGCCATATTTAAAATGTATATTACTAGAGTGGTTCAAACAACAATACATGCCTCGATGTACTTATAATATGTTTTTGTGGGAAATCTGTTATTAGCCTTAAGCTTTAGAGATAAGTACTTTTGTAATTAAACTATGTAACGCTGTTGATTTCCAAATAAATAAATAAATAAATAAATTTTTAAAGCCGACCCTACGCGACCAAAGGTTTGCAAAAACTAACCTTATGCCGCCTATCGTGTTTGCTGAACGGATGCCTCCGCCGCGAGTCGGGCGCGCTCGACGACGAATTGTCCTGCGCCGAAGAAGGGTACTCGCCCGCCAACATCTATCAATATAAAATATACGGTCAAATACAACACAATTAAACTCTATTTTAATTAAAAAACTGTAGACAAACATTTGAAGGACAGAATGAGTGAGACAGAGTGAGTAGTATTTAGTAAATTAACGTAGTGAACTTGGGTCAGGTTATATTATGTATAGTATTATATTAATATGTAACTATTTAATGCTTGTGTCTTTTCTTCAAAGCTTTAAGTTTCTTGTACAGTTCTAAATGATGATCTATTTGAGATTTATCTATTTAAAAAAAATGTGAACGTATGGTTTATTTAACGTTTACATTTTTATACATGGTGTTCAAAAAAGCATTTTAATTTATATTTTTAGAATTCTTTTAAAGGATTTTTTTTTTGCAAATAAGACTGTTTTTGTATTCGACCCCATCTGGGATTTTATTTTTATTTTTTTCTCCAAAGTAATTTCTTGAACACTCAGTATAGATAGATACTTTCAAACCGAGTATCATTTGTATTATAATACCTTGTATCTTTAAACTAAAAATATATTAAAACTGACCTTATGCACAGCTTCGTTTGGCGGCGGCGGCAGCGGCCTGGGCCTTCGCGTTTCGCCGTCCGAACTGCCTTCACTTGATTCGCTCGCTGCTACAAAATATACAACACATTATTGATATATATTGTGAAGTAAACTTCGGATACACATTGCTGCACTATTTAGAACCAAATAAATATATAAAAAGTATAAGAGTTCTCAATAGTTCGGATTAATATCTCGTATAGTTTTTACCCTCGATATAATTGAATTTGATTTTATAGATTTCATTCACATTGGAATTTAGTTAATTGAAATGAAGTAATTATATGACTGACGTGTTTGTGAAGTAAGAGTCTCTTATATTTAAATAAAAAATATAGGAGAAAATAAAATGGTATTGACCATCAAAGTCTCGAAGTCGTCGTGGCGCCGTGGTTACTGTGTGTATCATACGATATCACAGGTAAAGCAACGTTCGGCGCGGTCGGTACTTGGATGGGTGACTGCCAACCATTCATTTCTCACGACGACTTCCGTGCTTCGGAGGGCACGTTAAGCAGTCGGTCCCGGGTGCTGTATACTTGTATACAGTAGTCGTTAGGGTTTGTCAGAAGCCATCTAGGCGCCCTAAAAATTCTGGCATCCGCCACCCAGCACTGGGCCAGCTTGGTGGATTATGGCCTATACCTCCTCTTCACCCAGGAGAGAGACTCATGCCCTGCAGTGGGCTCATTACAAAGAGTTGTGATGATGATGATGATGACCATAAAAGTATTATTTGTTTTCATTTACCTTTGTCTTCCTGAGTTCTCGCTCTATACCCCGTGGGTAATTCCGGTGGGCCAACAAACATGCCAAGCTTTGGCACGCGAGGACTTTGAACGGCTACCAGGTTGCCCAACGACCTGGAAATATAAATTTAGGTTAAAGAAAACAGTATAGATATTGGGATGTATATTTATGCTGTTTTCTTATAGATATGGATATTGTTTTTCTTTAAGAAAAACATAGAATGTGCCAGCTGCTTCTCTTCCCGGTCATACTGTAAAAGTCAGTTCAGGGACAGAAGTTTTATAAGTTTTTATGTGGGCGATAGGCTGACCCCTGTCACTGCAATAGTCCCAATCCACCATTACGATGCTTCCAAATTTGTCAAACGTGACATTAAGTGGTTATATGAAATCTATTTTAAGGGCCCCATTCGCGAAATCTAGGCGTTTTCAAACTCATTACAACCGGCCAATATTGTTTGTCTGGATCGGATTAAAATATATGTTGAAGTTTGTTTAATATATTTTATAAATCTGTGGATCAAAACACGATACTGAAAACTTTACTCGATCATAAAAAATTACGAAAAAGATGAAAATTTTAAGTGATTTTCCGATATTCTAAGAGAATATCAAACTTATACTTACAAAAACTTGTGGATAAATTCTTTCTTAAACCGTTCTATTTTTTCTAATATAATATAATATAATAAAGACGACGCGACGGTGCGATACAATTCAGTACCACGCGAGGCGTCATGGAGGTAGGACCTGTGTCGCTTTTGCTCCCAATTTTCCCGCGTAATTGATCGTCTTTTTGACCGTAGCGTACACATAACAGTACGACAATTTATTATTTAATTTTTGTCAAGTCACATTTTATATTTTGTTTGATAAATTAAAGGAGTATTAATATAAATTTTCCTGTGTGTTGAAATTATGATTCCAGATAGTTATAATTTCACAGTGTTAAAAGTTAGTTTAAATTGGTCACCTTTTATGTATTTTGTGGTTAAACTTTCATATGCTATGTTTTTCAAAAATATAGTGTTTTGGACCTTTATACATCAAGTTTAGTAACATTAAATTATATCTGATCGGTTCTTTCACGAATAATCTAGTTCAAAGTTCAAACAGACAAACCCTTCGTCTTTATAGATTAGACGGCTAATACATTATGACGATACATAGACATTTAAGAATATAATCATACATTACTATTTTTTAGATATAATTAACTACTACAAGTTTACTACTTCGTGTAAACAGGTGCACATTCCGAAGGGGTGGATTGAATTTCATTTCATAAAAAAATTACTTGTTTGTAACATTCACACTACATTATTTAGCTCAAATTAATTTTTGCTGTTGTGACTAAATAAAGGATCCATACTAATATAATAAATGCGAAAGTCTATCTTTCTGTTCCTTTATTTCAGCCAAACCATCCGACCGATTTGTAGAAAATTAGTAATGAAAATAGCTCCCAAACCCTACTTTTTTTCAAACACCAGCCCTATTGGATTGGAATGAGAGATAAAAGCTTATGTAAAATATCTCAACTACCTACTTATCTGATTTTAATGAATTTTGGAACAAATAATTTATGAAAGTTATAAATTAACGTCACGATATACTTTCAAGTCAAAATAGCACGATTTTCACAACAGAATTCAGTAAGGATATAAATTTAAATAGATTTCATCTATAAAATGGCAATTACAATATTTATAAAAAATAAAATAGTTAGTATAGGTATCGCAATACTAAATCCAGATAAATAAAAAATATAGATTCTATTATATCATCCTTGACATAAGTTTTAGTCATCGTAGAAACGAATTTCGTATAACAAGCCACACCATAGGTATAGTACTACTATATTACTGCTATTAATTATACTGTGACATTTCTGTGCGCTGACGTGTTCATTTACGCGACTGCCCGCCACGCAGTTCCATATAGCGTTAATGCCTACTGCGGTCGAAAGTACTCGCCTTAAGTTTAGATTTTTTGATAGTTCTCTATTAAGAATTGCCGCAAATTGGCCATGGTCATGATAATTGTCTAAAACATACCGTTTCTTGTAATGTCTAGGCGCATGATGCGCGTTGTGTCGTCTCCGCGCGTGCGCGCGCGCAACGCCACCTGAAGCTTCACTAGAACCAGAGCTGTCTGTTTCGGAGAACGCTGAAAAACGACAAAAATATTAAAAAACACTTAATAAGATTTCGACCAAATTGGCATACGAATTGGCGACATACTTAAAAAGGACCTAGTTAAAAGTATCCGTAACCGGCGATCATGTATGAAAAGATTAATGAACGTGGAGGAAGCGAAAGAGGTATGTCTGGATCGTAGCAATTGGCGTCCCCTAGTCTCTGCCTACTCCAAAGTGAGAGAGGCGTAAAGTTCTGTATATACATAATAAAGTTTTCCGAAGCAATTAATTTAAACTGGAGACGTTTCCAACCTGATTTTATAATTTAATAAGTTTTAAGAAGCCTGCTTTTCGATCATTCATACAGTTATGTTGTATATATTTTGGTTTGTCTGCTCTGGCAAATAATTAAATGCAGTAAAATGACAGATCGAAATGTCAAATAGGAAAATAATGATACCAGTTACAAACTTCGTAGTGTAAGCACTGAATGAGAATGATTGAAAACGAACGAGTATTTGTTATTGTGCATAAAATTTTAAAGAAATTTTATAAATCATTGAATTTGAGATGTGTACTATATTTAAAGTAACTTTAATGACAATAATTGATTACCAAACATACCTTGGGCTTACGGTTACAGTAGAAGTAAAATCGACTTAATAACTTCTTTATTTTTAAACTCGTTTTGTCGTTAAAAATGAAATTTAAAAGATAGTTGCCCTTCGTTGAGAGCACCATAAAAAACAACTTGTGAGCCAAAATATTCTTTTTCCATAAATTACGATACCTACTATTATTTAAAAAATAATAACATTACTTAAACCACATCACATTTTTTTTCCTCCCGAAAGTGGGCACAGTCTAAAAGAAAATGGAACTGTCTTTTTACTGCATTGAATTATTTGCCAGGCTATAGAAAACGATTGTTTTCTTTTTTGTAAACTTTTTTACTTTTGAGTATGTTATTGTGTACAATAAAGGGTAAATCAATACCAAACATATTTCGGCGTATTTTGATACAAATAAAATCCGAAAAAAAAACTTTGGTTGGTTAAAATTCAGGTTTAAAAAAGATCTAATTGCCAACTATTGAAATAAATACTTAAAGTACAACTTACATGGTTGATGTAATGGCGCCTTTTCGTGCCTTCGGTGTCGTCTGAGCCTCATCATAGAGGGCGCTTCCATGTATTCATTCGTTTCTTTTATCTATACAGACAATAATAAGAACAATAAATATTTCTAACAAGAAGTGGATTCGAACCCAGATCCTGTAATATACAGGGTGACTGGTGGGTCACTTTCGAAATTTGAGGACGTGATATTTTGAGATCATACATGAGGAGAAAAATAAAAATAAATATTAATTATTTAATGAGTGAACTGGACCAAAAGTTAAGGAATTCATTACGCAACGCATCAACACAGAATAGCTAGGCAGGATAGACAGAGAATAGGTAGTCTTCACAAACGGTCGTCGACCTAGCAAAACTCTTTATTTATTTATAGGGAATTCTGGTGAAAAATCAAGTACCTATTTTTATTACATAATTATGATCAGAATCGAGTACAGGGTGCTCTCCTTCAATACCTTAAATTTGTCACCAATCACCCTGTAGAAGGCAATGTTTCCTACTGCTACACCAGCCGGTCGTCAATCATTTATTATCTCGTTATTTTTCTCAAGGATTTTTTATTTGTGTTTACGTTGCCTAGTTACTATGTTTTTGTTGTTAACATGATTCAGTTTGTCTTTATAGTATTTTTCCTCGATGATTAAATTATATAATTATAATAGGGCCGCCAGACTGTTGAAAACACGTTGAAAACCAATGCTTCCAACCAAGGTTAAGGAAGGTTAAGTTGTTGTCAACCAATTCCGAGTCATCCACACTGTTACAAACGGTGGTTTCCAACAAGGAGACAAACAAGAACACACGCCAAGGTCACGCCAGGCCACGCCCCTTAATCGTCAGTGTGCTATCTCTCGCGTCGGCAACATCTTCGCGATGGCAGTTTTGTATGCAATTGAGGATACAAAGAAGGAAAGGTTGAAACGCAGGATAAAAAGCTACAAAACTCGAGTCATTTCTAGTTATAGTTACATAGTAAAATATACAATAACAAGCGTACACACTGTCCTAAAAACAGACATACATCTACATAGATAACGCAATTGCATATCCTTTGCGTGTCCGAACCCCAACCAAGCGTCAAGGTTGGTCGCCTCTAGATTTAATATGTATTGTAATATGCGTGTATGTATGTATGTTAGAAAATCGAGTCCACAATATCAATATCGTTCTTAATAATCGATTTCATCGGCGGTATCGGTGTCTCTGAATCTTTTTGTATTTTCCAGTAATAAATATCAGCTGTGACGTCACAATAGGTCTTAAAAAGTCGGCACGCTTGGTTCGAATACAAATCGTGGCACTTGCGTTGTCTATGTAGATGCATGTCTGTGATTCTAAACACCGCCGTTTCCAACCCGCCAAGGTCATGTAATTTGGTTGTCAACAGCCGTCTTTACTGTTGGAAACACGTTGTAAACTAGCAAGGTCACCTTGGTTTGATGTTTTGTTTCCAACAGTGTATTTGGCCTTTAAATGTGTTACTTATTCTTCTGTAATTAATACACAGCCTCAACAATTTTGACCACGTTAGGTTACATTATGAACTTGTGTATTGGGAAATAATAATAATAATAATAATAATAAATTCTTTATTGTAAACCAACATTATAAAAAAGAAAGTAAAAAAGGTACATTAGAAATAGGTAACGGACTTTACTTAAGTATTGTCTCAAGTAATTAAGCGTAACTTAATAACTATGTCAGCACGAAATATGTAAAAGAACAAGGCATACTAATATGGCATTTGAAATTTTGTTCATGTTACTACTAGGATGTTTATATTAATTATTTGAACATACCTGTGCGTATTGGGCGTCTAATTCAGTCTCGGAACTAACTCCCGAAGGGTGGTGATGCCCGCTCTGTGGGTTGTTAGGGTGCGACCACCCTGACCGCTGCGACTGTGGGGGAAATAACAATTTGAATCTAGAAATCGTATAATTTTTACAAATATTTATATTTATTACTAAGAGCTGTAAAGTTTTTTATTTAATTCAAATATAAATATAAATGTTAGTGATAAACCTGGTGATCTGTGAAAACAAAGTAACATTCATAAAAGAATCCTTAATTAATTTCTGGGTAATTATAACTTTTTTTAATGTGGCCTAAAATATTTCAGAAAAGTTGAATTTAAATAAAGGTTTAAAATATGATAACATACAGACCATATTAATCACATTATATCGCGTATTCTCTCTCAGCATTTTGGTATCTTTACTGACCTCGTGGTTATGAACGACGGAAATTAAATTATTTTTAAACTTAATGCTTGATTCATGAATTTGTTAAGCTTCGTCGGGTCGGCTCAGAATGAGCGTGGGCGACTAATCCGAGCGACACCCGCTTGGGGGTAAGCCTTTCGGGATTCACTTGACTATTGACCACCCTTTATATTAATTCTGCCGCCAAAATGACCCTTCAGGCGGTGATATGTTCAAATATCATATATGAAGAGTCAGTTTTTTTCTAAAACTCGCACTATCAGGTGAGATTGAGTTGAAAGTTTACGTATAAACTTGTACGTTCACGAAAAAAATAAACTCAACTTGCAGCCAACTCAATGTTATGGCAGTAAGGCTGCAAGTTGCATGGCAGCGACAGCGGCGCGGGCAGCAACGGGCCGTTCTCGACTTCAGCGGGCGCTCGAGCGATTTGTCGCGGTTTCATACAAACTCAATACTTACGAGGGCGGTCCCAAAATTACCCGACCTGACTTACGTACTGGCAGTTTTATTCGATTAAATACTCTTTTTAAAAAGTCTGATCAATGCGGATTTTAAATTTGGAATTCGAACACGCTAGGTCATTTGTCATTTGTTTTGTAGTCCTTGAAAGTGAACGCTGTCAGAGAATTTTCTAATATGGAAAAAATTGGTCTACGATACGTCATTCAATACTTTCATTTGAAAGGCCTCAGCCCAACTAACATAAAAGAAGAGCTAGATTCTACATTGGGGGAGTCTTCTCCTTCGTTTACAACGGTAAAATATTGGGTGGCCGAGTTCAAACGTGGCCGTACGAACTGCCAAGATGAACCTCGCAGTGGGCGACCAAATGAGGTGACTTCGCCAGAAATGGCAAAAAAAATCCACAAAATTGTATTGGATGATCGTCGACTAAAGGTGCGCGAGCTAGCAGATATGGTAGGCATTTCAAAAAGTGCAGTACATCGTATCTTAACTGAAAACTTGGACATGAGGAAGCTGTGCGCAAGGTGGGTGCCGCGATTACTCACACTAGAGCAAAAACAGCGTCGTGAGCATGTTTCAGTCGAGTGTTTGGCAAAATTTCGAAGCAATAGAGCAGAGTTTTTGCGTCGATTTATTACCATGGATGAAACGTGGGTTCATTATTTCACACCGGAGACGAAAGAACAGTCAAAGCAATGGACCGCAAGGGGAGAATCGGCCCCAAAGAAGGCAAAAACGGTTCCATCGGCAGGAAAAGTCATGGCATCGGTTTTCTGGGACGCTCGTGGGATAATCTTCATAGATTATCTACCAAGAGGAAAAACCATCAACGGCGAGTATTACGCAAACTTGTTGCAGCGTCTAAGTGAAGAAATAAAGATAAAACGGCCTCATCTATCAAAGAAAAAAGTTTTGTTTCATCAGGACAACGCGCCAGTCCACACCTCCGGCATTGCGATGGCTAAAGTCGAAGAATTAAAGTTTGAATTGCTACCTCATGCACCTTATTCACCAGATTTGGCCCCATCTGATTATTTTCTGTTCCCAAACTTAAAAAAATGGCTCGGTGGGAAAAGATTTGCAAGCAATGAAGATGTTGAGTCTACGGTTAATGCCTATTTTGAAGAGCTCGACGGTTCCTACTACAGACGCGGCATTGAAGCTATAGAGCACCGCTGGGAAAAGTGTAAAGAACTACAAGGAAGCTATGTAGAGAAATAAATATAATTCATCCCATATTTTTTGTTTTTTCTTGGTTAGGTCGGCTACTTTTGGGACTACCCTCGTAAATCACTGAAACAATGTGATAAATAAAAAATTACCCGACCAGGACTCGAACCTGGGACCTCTCGTATACCATTAGATGGAGCTACGTTAGCAATATAACGTAAAAACAAAAAATATGGTAAGTAATTTCAAGGCGTATCGCCAGGCCCCGGTAGCTCAGTGGAAGAGCACTCGTCCGGCAAACGAGAGGTCCCAGGTTCGAGTCCTGGTCGGGTAATTTTTATGTATCAAATTTTTTCAGTTATTTAAGAATAATTGAGCATTATAAATGCAAAAACTTAAAAACATTATCAAACTCAATACTTTCTATCGTGTCGCGGAAATCTCGGCCCGCGCCGCTGACGCTGCCGTCCAGTCTGCAGCCTAAACGTTAGCATAAATAAGTTTAAGTAATAAATTATTATCTTACCTTCCGCTCTCTTTCCCTGTGCGGCGGTCCAATTGTTATATGTTGTAAAGCGTCACTAACCATCGTATAATTGTTTAGGTCCAGTTTCCCGGGTTGCTAAAAAAGAAACGAATGGTAATTTTGTTTAGAGGTTATTGTTGGAACTGATGGGCTTTGCGTAGAGATTAGGTACTAATTATTCATGGGACGAGCAAAACTAAATCTGGATTAAAACGGTAGAAAGGGTCTGAAATGGCTTTTGTCAAACCCTAACGTATGCAGTAACGGATGCAGTACGCAACTGTATAGATAGACCGATTGTTTATCGTTCCTTGCGAATAAAGAAAGTCAATATTACGACCACTTTGGCGATGGGTTAAACGTATCTGCCTCAGACGCCAGTGGTTGCGGGTTCGAATCCCGCACGGAACAAGAAAAAAAAGTGTTCCGGGTCATGACGTTTATCTATACAAGGTGTTCCTGTTGATTTCTCATTACTCTAGGGTATTAATGGGACCATGTAATAGAATATAATAACATGTGAATAATTTTTCAATTCAATTTTTTTTGTTTTTATTTTTCATGCAAAATAATTCAGTTAATTCAAAACATCTTATGTAAAACACCTTTATGCAAAGGATGACAACGTGGCATTTTGTATCCCCTTTTTTATCTCTATGGACAGGTAAGTTCGCAACGCTTTTCGTTGTACATTGTATGCGACGTTCCTCAACATTTAAAATGTTTTTGTTCTTTATTGTATGGCTTCAGTGACACGCGTCTATTGAATTAATGTTAAAGAGATTTTACAAGGGTGATAATTTATGAACTCATTATATTAAGATTGATGATAGCTTGGAAAGTATGCACTTTTGAACCACATATTCTTTGGGAAAAAGTATTGTTTTTTAGTAAGGAACAAAACCTTAAAGTTATGGGAAATCAACAGGAACGCCTGTGTAGTTATTAACATTCGAATAAAGTTTAGAAAAGGTATTGGTATCTCTAACATATGCTCGTAACAGTGATGAAATATGAAGAAGACAAAATAAATAAAAAATATGGTACACACCTTGTATATGTATTTTATATTCTAGGTCCCCCCCCCCCAGTTCGCTACATGGTTCTCATAACACAAGCTATGATTACTTTGAGGCCATGTAGTTGGTGTGATTGTTTGGGGATTTTATTTTTTATATACAGGGTTGTTTTTTGGTCACCAGCCAAATTTAAATGTTAATTTCTTTGATACGATATAAACGTACCGTAATATTTATTTTAGCGTTGCTCAGTACAAAAAAGTAGAAATATGGAACCACAAACGTTTTCAAAAAAAGTCGCTGTTGATGAACATAGCTACTACGATGCGGCATTTCATTGTTAAAACTACGACGTAGTACCACAGAATAAGTAATAGTACCGTTGGTACAGAAGAATTACTCCGCAAGAAGATCTAAATAAATTCGAGTCTTGCTACGACGCGATACGGTGGAATTCAGCTCGCACAGCATTACGTACCTGCAAATTTATATACCTAGAAGTTTTGTCTCTTTCTATCGCATGCCTCTTATCTTTTCTTAGGCTGTTAGGGTTGCTGCCTAGTGTAGTGTGTATACGCTGCCTAACTTGTAACTTAGCATTTAATGAATAATAAGCCAATAAGACAGTCAATAAACGTCACTTGAACAATACAGTTGTTTCCTTCCGCAACCCCTGGTCGTCCATCCTTGCATGGCGACCCTGCCAGTGCTGCTTTTGGCAGTACTGCAGCACGGGAACAGATAATAAATAATTTATAATATTATTAAAAAATATATGTACAACAGTGAAACGGAAATGTACCGAATAATGCCAGTGAAAGTGCAATTTTTATTTAAAATGATGGTTTGCGAAGTAGTCTCGACGGCATGGCATGGACCAAATATGCAGTGGTCTCGGAAGCGCTGATACCCTGATGTAAGGGGTCCCAATTTTTCCCCTGAGCGCTTGAAGTTTGCGCAGAAGGAGGTTCCCGATTTAAAGAATGCTCAGTGATTCTGCATGATCCTGATGAAGTGGCACTTCTGATGAGATGACCAGGCTAAGTTGTGAGTGAAATAAAAATGTGACTGAAAATAAGTGCGAGTGTGACGACAACGTTTTAAGTGTATTGAACGTTAAAGTAATTTTAATCTGCATAAATACCTTATTATTGTTATAATAATCATGTATTAATTTTTTGTATTTTTTTAGAATAATATAGAAATCTTTATAACAAGTGTTGATTTATATCACTGAATATTTTCTAGTTATATTGAATTACTCACCATATTTAATCATTATTTTATATTTTTTTTATATCTCTTATAAATTTTGAGAACTAAATTAAGACAACCTAATTAAATTTCATGTAACGTTTAATAAAATATTGCCTGTAAAGTTGTAACTACCGATGTAAAGTAAAAGAGTAGTTTTATTTTCGAAGTTCAGTCGAGTAGTTTTGCATGATGTCCGTTTGCACAAACTGAAAACCTTAAAGTTTGTCAATAATATTAAATTATATCATTAAATTTTCAGTCACTCAGTCAGATTTATTGAAATAAAACATAAGTTTTCTTAAAAAAAAAAAAAAAAAGGTTTCTTATTTGTGCCGCAAAGTAATTGTTTAATTACAGATGAAAAAAATTGTTTTATATGTTTCTAAGTAAGTAGTCATGGAATGGTTATGAAAGCTGATATTGTTGCAATTTTAAGGGCTGGAAATTATGATGTCGTAGTTACAAAGTGTTTTAGAATGTGTATTTCTTGCCAACGACAGTAGAAAAATAAGTTTGTGAATACTTAGGTTACTAAGTTACTTTATATGTGACTGGCCTGCGCAACCAGGAACAATAAATACACTTATTTACCTATGGACTTCATTGGATTGTTGATAATTTGAGATAGAAATGTTTTAGAATGTGTGTCATTTTAATGACAGTCACTAAGGTACACAAGTAGGTACGCAGGGTTTCTGGATCCTTCGTTGTAAGATAACGCATTGGTGACTAAAGAGTCTTAAAGCCAGACCCTAGTACAGAAGCATATCCTTCATTTTGATCATGGCCGAAACGAGATTTCTCCGTGAAAAACGTTGGAGACATAAAAGTCTTAAAAATTACTTCTATTTATATTTAAAAAGTGCACAGTAAATAAATGAAATAAAATAATTAAAACATAATAGTGTAGAGTCGCGACTCACTAAATGACGGCGTACCTACAACTTCTATAAAAAGGGGACCGGCGCGGCGGCCGGTCCAAAAAGCAAATGCGAACACAAGTTGCGTTGAAAAAAAAAAAAAGTGTATCATTATTTTTACGCATGTGAATGTGACTCAGAATTGAAATGAAAATAATATTGAAATTATGTACGAGTAAAGTTATCGAGAATATTTATGCATGGTTATGAGGAAGATATAAATACTTTGTAATGCCTAGTGGTTAAAATGTTTTTTTTTTTTGCGGAATGATATCGTAAAGTTGTATTTTTTGGATCGAGTTATGTTTTACTTAGTTACAAAGCTATATTAAAATCTGCTGACCTGAGTGAAAGAAATAAGTAAGTACTTAATCAAAAATTTCGATATTTGAATACGATTAAAACTTCTTCATTGATTTCGTATAATAAGGATTGAATTTTGTAGTGTGTATACGCTGCCTAACTTGTAACTTAGCATTTAATGAATAATAAGCCAATAAGGCAGTCAATAAACGTCACTTGAACAATACAGTTGTTTCCTTCCGCAACCCCTGGTCGTCCATCCTTGCATGGAAGTTACAAGTTAGGCAGCGTATACACACTACACTAGTGAAGAATAATTAATCTGCTTATTTGTAACTAGCTTTATCCCGCAACTTCGTATGCGCTTAACTACCTTTCTCGTGAAAATTTCAGAAACTATACAACCAGACACCCACTGCAAAGAACCTTTATACCAAGTATCACACCCATGCACTCAAGGGATAAGTTTTTTTCACACAAACTAAAAATCATATATTTCCCATGCCCGTGGGAATTTTGGGAATTTTTTTCGTAACACAACCAGTCACTCTTTGAAGAACCTTCATGCCAAGTATCACATCCGTACACTCAAGGAATAAGATTTTTCATACAAACTAAAAAGTCCCACCCCTTCCCGTGGGAATTTCGGGAATTCCTTCCATAATACAAACAGACACTTATTGAGGAACCTTTATATCAAGTATCACATCCGCGCACTCAAGGGATGGGATTTTTTCATACAAACTAAAACATCATATATTTCCCGTCCCCGTGGGAATTTCGGGAATTCTTTTCATAACACAATCATACACACATTGAAAAACCTTTACACCAAATTTCACATCGGTGCACTCAAGGAATAAGATTTTTCATACAAACTAAAAAGTCCTATATGTCTCGTTCCCGTGGGAACTTTGGGAATTTTTTTCGTAACACAACCAGTCACTCTTTGAAGGACCTTCATGCCAAGTATCACATCCGTACACTCAAGGAATAAGATTATTCATACAAACTAAAAAGTCCAACCCCTTCCCGTGGGAATTTCGGGAATTCCTTCCATAATACAAACAATCACTTATTGAGGAACCTTTATATCAAGTATCACATCTGTGCACTCAAAGGATGGGATTTTTTCATACAAACTAAAACATCAAATATTTCCCGTTCCCGTGGGAATTTCGGGAATTCCTTTCATAACACAATCAGACACACATTGAAAAACCTTTACACCAAGTTTCACATCGGTGCACTCAAGGAATAAGATTTTTCATACAAACTAAAAAGTCCTATATGTCTCGTTCCCGTGGGAATTTCGGGAATTCTTTTCATAACACAATCAGACACACATTGAAAAACCTTTACACCAAGTTTCACATCGGTGCACTCAAGGAATAAGATTTTTCATACAAACTAAAAAGTCCTATATGTCTCGTTCCCGTGGGAATTTTGGGAATTTTTTTCGTAACACAACCAGTCACTCTTTGAAGAACCTTCATGCCAAGTATCACATCCGTACACTCAAGGAATAAGATTATTCATACAAACTAAAAAGTCCAACCCCTTCCCGTGGGAATTTCGGGAATTCCTTCCATAATACAAACAAACACTTATTGAGGAACCTTTATATCAAGTATCACATCTGTGCACTCAAAGGATGGGATTTTTTCATACAAACTAAAACATCAAATATTTCCCGTTCCCGTGGGAATTTCGGGAATTCCTTTCATAACACAACCAGACACATATTGAAAAACCTTTACACCAAGTTTCACATCGGTGCACTCAATGAATAAGATTTTTCATACAAACTAAAAAGTCCTGTATTTCCCGTTCCCGTGGGAATTTCGGGAATTCCTTCCTTAGTGCACCCCTACATACCCTAAAGAATGTATGTTCTAAATTTCAGCTCTCTACGCCCAGTAGTTACGGCTGTGCGTTGTCTGTCACTCAGTCACTCAGTACCTCAGTCACTCAGTCAGTAACGGAACAGTTTTATATATATTGATGATTAAGTATCTACCGATGTGGGTATTACTGTTATTCTACCTTTGTAAAAAATATTGTTTCAACTTACCTAAAGTACAAAATGAAAAAAAAGTCACGACGAATAATTAGTAATACTACCTATGTTTTGTTTACTAAATTGAACATAATCAAATCTAAACATAATCTAATTGAATATTTGTTTCTTTTTATGTCCATTTTTAACTACTATTTGCGATCTCGA
This sequence comes from Stenoptilia bipunctidactyla, assembly GCA_944452665.1. NCBI lineage: Eukaryota > Metazoa > Arthropoda > Insecta > Lepidoptera > Pterophoridae > Stenoptilia > Stenoptilia bipunctidactyla. Next base: position 11,557,818 of record OX101743.1, read on the forward strand.
TCATAGAATTACTGTGAGTGCTATTAGGTAGGTAGGTATCTACAACGTCCCGGCGGAGCGCTTCGCTGTAGGTAAATAACGGATGTACCGCGCGGAGTGAGCCAGGCCTGGTAGTACTACGAGATGTTTTGTAGTAGCGCGTAGTCGACTTTATTTTAATGATAATTTAGAGTGACCATGCTTTGCTTAACATTTTAGCGGTTATAGTAATTTCCTTGTAAAAAAAAATTTAATACTTTTTTTTGCAAAAATCGTTTCTATAAATGATATTTATTGTGTAAAAAAAATTTGGCCGGTGACCACAAATCAACCCTGTATAATATACCTAATAATAGTATATTTCACTACGAGTGCGGAAAGCCTGTAATTGCAAAGAGTTCCGAGTTCCGACAAATGTCTACATGGGTTGACAGTCGCAACAAGTTGCAATGACGGTTCCGCACGTGTACTGAACCACTATTTTTAATACAGTTGCGAAAAAATGAATAAATTTAATAAAATATACAAAATGGCGCCAGCCGTAAAAGAATATAAACAGATATTTTTTATTTTCATCACCCATTCTGGGTAGGCATAGGGAACTATGCCTATACAGCCAGGTCTTTAGTGGATTTTATGTATTAACATGAAATCAAAATGAAATTTAATGCGATAAAATGAAATAACCTAACTCATTGAATGAAATCATTAAATCTGATATTGAAACAAACTGGTAGCTTCTTTTCAGAAATATTTGCATGAATCATAAAAATTTCTATGAATTTTATTTAGTAAAAACTTCGTGGTTGGTTTTTTTCTTTTCTATAGATATTATTTTGACAGTTGGGAAAGAGAACGCACGAGTTCGGAACAGGAAAAGAAAAAGCACGAATGTGTAATAACCCACATCCCGATCGCTATGCTTCCCTGCAATACGACACTTTTTGAGCAACTGTATTAAAAATTAATTGTTCAGTCACCCATATTTATAATAAAATCGGCAAAACTTTGATTAGTCTAATATATTGAATGACATACACAGGATAACTCGTTTTAAAATCAGAACATACCTTTAAAGTCTGCGAATGTCTGGTCCTAGGCGGGGGCGGATGCGGTCTAGCTCTGCCCGTTGTGAAAGCTCTATGGCCGTAGCCCGCCGGTTGCCATAGCGACCCGCCATCTATAATGTTAATTTATTTATTTAATCATTGAAACACAAAAACAAATGCAACGAATTCAAAAATAAAATAGTTCAATAATTTAAATGTTCTGGATTCGAGTCCCGGCGGCGGCGGACAGTTGTGTGATGAACACTTATTAGCCGTCGAGGCACGGACGTTTATATGTTCATTTAAGTTTATTTTCTAATAAAAAATATTTATATATTCATTATGTATGTTCATATATTTCTTATGTCTGATATCCATTATCGAGTATCAGCAAAACAAGTTCTTAAAAAACTTTATTTGCGCTAGATAATGTGTGAATGTCAGAAATATCACAATATCGAAGGAAAAGACTTCAAATCTAGTATTTGTTGGCGACTGGTGTCTTTTTAATTCTCATTTAAGACATAATAATAAATAATAAATAACATATTCTTAAAATTAGATAAAGCAAAAGTCAAACTGGACCCACTGTACTAAAAGACCATGCTGTTCTATCATACCAGTGGAAAAGATAATTTATAATAGTGACAAAATGCTTTAAACAAAATCATTACTAAAATAAAACACTTTTCACCGGATTTATCGCGTATATTTTACATTTTCACTCGACGTTTCTTTGCAGGCCTTGTGATCAGTCCGTCGTGATAAACTCGTGTAAAAAGTATTTTATTTTAGATTATAAATCGTGAAAACGTAAGACAAAACTATTACTATTCTCAAAAGACTATCTTAAATAAAAAACAAAAATAAATCGCGGATGTAAACACTAAAAATGAATGAAACATAATGTTTTACATATCATACTTTTTACAGTAGCGTAATTAATAAAAATTGCACCGCGCTGCTATGCTTTAAGCGTAGAACTTATAGAAAAGAAAAAACTTACTTTGGCCACAAGCTAGCAAAAGGTAAAAGTTAATTGTATTGGCTTCAGATAATTGACATCATTCATGTACTGTAACCAAAAAACTATACATAAATATAGGTTTTTGGTATAGACAAAAAAATAGACATGAATTAATATTACAAATAACTATTCTTTATAACGTTTTTAAACTAAATTGAAATTAACATTTGAATTAACTTAAAAGCATATTTATATTTTATTTTTAGCATATGTTTTTTATTTATTAAGCTTTCTCACTATAATCAAGTGATCATTGCATTTGTAACAGAACCGAAATAATAGCTTAACATCAACTATATAACATGGTATACATCCCGTTACTAAAGGAAATTAACTATAAAGAAAATCAAATCAAAACAGCATTTACATAACTCTATCTAAGTACAAAATTTAAAAAAAATACTGTAGGAACAGTGAATAAGCATAATGAAAGGTCTGATTAAAATATAAATTCAAGCATGCAAAATTTGTGGTCAATATAAAACATATCAAAATATTTCCTGAAAAAATATATAAAGACATGTTCTGTTTACAGTTGGTGCAGCTACAATGCAACTATAACTTATAAAAAATATACATATTCAAAAATGTGCTACTTACAGAAGCTTCAATCAAAACATTTTATGTTTTATTTACATAATATAATATGAAGTTTTGTGCATACAAAATCCTGAAATCTAGATAAATGATTGATTTACGCTTAGCTCCGGTTAGATACAGCTCTACCTAAAAACAATATCTCTAAAAACGCGGGAACTCAATATTGTAGTGCCGTGGCTAAGGAATAATATCCTAAATATTGTGATTATTCGATGTCGTGATAGTAGATTTCGCGATAGTCGATGTAACATACCGTCGATTAGAACACCGTCGGTTAAAAGAACATTCGCTGTAACGGCATTCGATGTGGCGTACCATCGGTGTGACGACCGATCGATAAACCGTTTTCACTGTGATGACATTCGATGTACTAACTTTCAATGTCGCGTAGGGAACCCCATTCTTTGGTGCGAGAATAACGCGAGTATCCCAACCTGCCAATTACTACGTCGATTGCGACAAGTCGAATTCGATGTGGTATTGATTGGTATAATATTAATTCGCGAATAGGTGAAGTATTATTTGACGTATTGATAATTGAAGTGTTTGTAATAGGCGTAGTACTAATGACGCTTTTCGATATTATTTCTGCCACCAGCGGGGCTAGCATGCTACCGTCGACAACGATAAATCGGGCCTTTTATCGATATTGTCTTAGAATATGGTATTTAGTGTATGTAATTTATTAAGATTAAGACATGTTTGGTTCTGTGGTCTTAATCATGGTATCAAAACGAGTAATTCTATCTATTACGGTGCGCATATTAGCTTACATAATAGGATAAAATAACTAAATAATATTTATCTTGTCGATTCGACTATTTATCGATGGTTGCATGCTAACCCTGCAGGCAGCGTTCCGTAGGCGTCAGGACCAAACAGCTATCAGTTAACACAGAGTCTAGGCATTGAATATAAATTATTGAAATATAATTGTGTTTGGAACTTTTGAAAGTGTTATTGATTATATTATGGATTACGGCCATCGTTAGATTAAATCTATCTCTGCAAAAGGCTACAAGCCACTGTTTCAATCGGATTTTATCTCTCATAGGGAACTTATGCCCTTCTGTGCTTCCTAAAGTGATGCCTTTAAGAATAAATAAACAAAAATATAGAGAAATAATAAGTCCAGCCACAGAATATATTTTTTTGGCCACGTGATCAAGCTTCTATTTTCATAACTTAGCCACGAGACAATAACTGTTGCGAAAAATGTGTCTTGAAGCAATTTATACTATAATTATAACATAATAATTTATACTTAGTTATATATTCATTAACATTGCGATGAAAAATATTTTGCGACAAGAAGGGCTCCCGTTCCGGTAGACGTAGTCGGCACGGTTAGGTGCGACGACGAGCGCAGCGAGGAGGAGCTGTTAGGTTGCATATAGTTATACACGTGCGCGAGCCGAGCGAGCGAAGCGAGCGGTGCCGCGGTAGCGGCCGGCGAAGCGCCATAAACCCAAGAGCATTTTTAAATAACCCCGACGCCCCGAACCTGCGACGTTGTTTGTGGCACGGATTGTGGCTGACATAGTAATTTAGAAGGCAACTTAGATTTTTAGAGAGGAATAATGCTATTTAAAAGAAGTCTGTTTAATTAGCACCCAAAAATATATAGAAAATTACAATTCGCATATGTATTTTGACAGTTCATTGGACCTCACGCTAAGTGCTGCCAACTCAGGAAGACCATTTAAGAAAACTCTCATTATTGACATCGTATTAATCAGCGTAGTACTAATTGATGTAGTATCAATTGGCGTAGTATCAATTCCCACATATCCCGAGTAGACCAATCATTTATCTATGTATGAATAAAACCGGCATGCAATCAATCACCTGACTCATGGGTGCTGAGCGAATCCTCCGAACAGTTGAGATCGGCTGCATTGTAAATTCATACATTTATTCATTTGTACAGTTTTATATTACATACAATATATTATTTGATTTTCTTAAATAATACAGGAGCTATAATACAATTAATAAAGTACAAATCGCAAGCGATTTAAGACTTTTTTAAATTTAGATCTTAAGTAAAAATACTGTTCGTGTAAAATTAGAAAATTAGAGAGAGAAACAATAATATGCTTTTAAACAATAGAGCTTCATATAATAGAGATTCTCTAAGTTTATAAAGTCCTGTATTAAAAGACGTATTCTTTAAATGGACGTTAAGTTAATCGCTATTGTAATTAAATTGACAGACTTGTAGATTTTATATTACTTTGATTCTAGTACTTTCTAAGCTTTTATTTCTAGTACTTACGTGATAAGTCTGCGTGCATTCTATGGTCAGGCGGTGCCGGTTCGGGCGGGGTACTCGGAGGCGGGTATACACTGAACCCTAGTAACAAATACATAAGGTTTGATTTCATTTTAGCCTTAAGTATTGAGTTTTGTTTGAATCAATTAACTCTATGATTTAAGTATTTGCCTTTTCAATTATTCATGGCTACATTGTTTGAAACTGTATCGAAAGTCTGACAAAACAAAACATAACTGTACTAGAAAAGGTATTTCGATATTTACTGAATTTTAATAAATGTAATAGATATATGGATGGATATGTACCATATTTTTTATTTATTTTGTCTTCTTGATATTTCATCACTGTTACGAGCATATATTAGAGATACCAATACCTTTCCTAAAGTTAAATCGAATTTTTTTTTGTGCCTTACTAAAAAAATAATACTTTTTGCCAAAGAATATGCGGTTCAAAAGTGCATAATTTCCAAGATATTATCAATCTTAAATAAAGAGTTCATAAATTATCACCCTTAAAAAATCTCTATAACATTAATTCAATAGACGCGTGTCACTCAAGCCATACAATAAACAACAAAAACATTTTAAACGTTGGGGAACGTTGCGTACAATGTACAACGCAAACTGTACATGTAAAAAAGGGATAGAAAATGCCACGTTGTCGTACTTTGCATGGTGTTTTACATAAGATGTTATGACTCAATTGAATTATTTTATATGAAAAATTGAAACAAAAAAAAATAAATTTAAAAAGTATTCACATGTTATTTGATTCTATTATATGGTCCCATTAATACCCTAGAGATATGGGAAATCAACAGGAACACCTCGTATAAAATTTTAAGACCTATTCCCTACATACCTTTCAAAAATCCTCTATTCTTTGAATTGTTCAAAGTGTCACTGTATTCCGAATCGATGTCCGCCCTCGAATCCGGCCCGATTAGCAGGTCTAACGAATTAGTGAGCTTGTGGTCCACTCTGTAAAATAAAAATATTGGTAATACATTACGATGTTTGAAAGTATTTTAAGTTTACTTGACGATGAGGGCTTATGATTCCCTATTCGGCTGAGACTAACTTATCATTAGGCTCGTTAATATATGTAGTGTAGTGGGTAGTTCCATATACATACATATTTATATTACCAGAATAAAAAAGAATAAATTCAGTTTAACCTCGTAACATGAGATCTAACAACAACGTCTTCTAAAAAATTATAAAACGCCCTTAGAAAACAAAGTATAAATAATATCTGCCCAGTCTTATCGCTGATTCAACCATAGAAGTTAGCCGCGTAGGATAGCTTAAGTCTACCGTTCCTGGATAATTGTGTCGAACTTATCCAAGTGACCCTTGCTTCATAGTACATTCCCTTCAGAATTCACCTGACTAGCTACCACAATATCGGCGTTTACTATATGTTCCCGTTTAAATCTAATGCCTAGAACAGCGGCCTCGCTTGTGTGCCTCACGTGCGGCATCTGTGAGGCACTTGCACGAGACACGCACGTGGTCTCCGCCGCCCGCTCACACTCTTCCTTGCACAATGCCGCTTCTGACAACCCTGACCACTACTGTATACAACTACATAGCACCCGGGATACACTGTCTAAAGTATGTTGCGAAGAACGATTCCATTGGAAAAATCATTTACAGCTGCACAGATTGATCGAATGATACATACAGGAGTCACTAAGAAAATACGACATCTTAAAACCTAAACGAAGAAAAAATATAATCTGCAAAACCTTAACAGCTTTACTATTAGTGGGTTTTTATATTGAAAGAAGATTTTCAATCAAAGCTTTTTTTAATAGAAACTTTATTTTTCCGTGGCAATGCTCGTACATTTTAGCGTTATTCGAGCGATCCCCGCTTGGTGACTACCAAATTTCCCGTATCTAATGATCAACCTTGATATGGTACGACAATGTTTTATAAAGAGCCAATTTCTTCCAAAGCCCGTGGCGCTTTCATTTTCCCCACCTTTACTTACCGTCACATTAGTTTAGGGATCAAATGCTAATTTAGTCACTGTTAACCGAAGTACGAAAGTCTCCATGAGAAATGAACGGTCTCACAGCTGTACAGATTCATCGAACGTTGCTACATCAAATAATATATACGGGAGTCATTAAGAAAAGACGACATCGTACAACCTAAACGAAGTATAAATAGAATCTTTACAGCTTTAAAGCTATATCAACAGTAAAAGTAACCTAATATAGCCGCGTAAGCTCATCTTTAAATAGTCCATGGACGCTTATCCATTTGAATAGTGCGACTAATTCAAACGATCTGTATTTGGTAGTCGGACCCTTTCAAAGTTCACCTGACCAGCTACCACAGCATCAGCAGTGATGATATGTCTCTCAGGATCTAAAGGCCCTGGTGTTTTGCCTACCCCATAAGGGAAACAGGCGTACAGTTGCAGCGCTACAAGCGTAGTGGTCCACCAAGGTAGCCTAGAGTGTGCTGGCGGCGGCTGGCGTGTTGTACTCGCTGCTGGTGGGAGGAGAGTGATGGTGACGATGACGACGACGGTGATGATGGTCCTCTTCTTCGAAGGCTGCGAAGGTTGTTCAGCTCGGGGTCACCACTTTGGGAACAAGGTGTTTCCCAATCCCCAGAAAAGGAATGGCAGGCCGCGGCCCACGGCCCGACGGTTGATGTCGGGATGTTGTATATATAGCTAGTCGCGATATAAACTTTGATAGCGCGATGTAGGAATTCTGTCGTGTCGTCATCGTGCTATGGAGCGTCGCTAGATGTCGCTACATATGTAATATGTGAAATAATTAGTAGAACAGCGGACTCACTTGGAGTCCCCGGCAGAGTGCCCGCCGGCGCGCGCCCTGCCGGCTGCCACGTCGGGTAGATTATGAGGTTGTTCCACGAGGAATGCGCGCTCGATCTCTGCCTTGCGCTCCCACACCTCCTTGAAGAATGGAGTGTAGAACGCCGCTGGAAAACAGATATTGGTTAAGTATATAGTAAAGATTGTAAAGCTTAAACTATTCGTTTATATTTCAGTTCATAAAAGAGTGAATTATTTAAATCGACTTTCTTAAAGAACGCCCACCGAAATTGGGTTTTCTAAAGTAGGAATAATGAATTGAAAATGATATGTATGTTTATTGTTAATGCACCTAAATAATTAAATAAGAATAAGTAAAAAGGCACTTTTGGTTTAAATAATACAGGAAAAAGCATAACGCTTAAATAACACGTTTCATTTTAGTATGGACGTCTGGCCAGCACCTGTGCCAAATAAAATAGTTGTGGAAGACCATTATGAAAACACTTAAAATAACTGTTAATTAAATTGTTAGTTATTTTTGTGTACATTGAAAAAAAACAACATGAATCGACAATGAACACAGGCGACTGACGACGCCATATTTGTCATATTTTCACTGAAATTCCTATATTTTTGATTTCTGCCTAAAAGTAAAAGAAGATTTCAATAAAAAAAAAAACAAAATGAATTCATAAAATAATAGTATATTATATAGTAAACGTCGTATGTAACAAGTGAGCTAAGTTGCTAATCACAGTCGAGGCTGTGATTTGAGCCCGAGCCGCAGGCGAGGGCTTAATAATGAGCCGAGTAAAGTAAATTGATATTTTTGTGTTTTTGATACAGATAAATGGTTGTAATTTACTGTCAAAATTAATTAAATTAAATAATTAAATGTTTATTTGTTATATTTTATTTCCCAAAGTTAATTTTATTCATAAAATATTGACCACTTTCTTGACATAAAAACTCTTTGCTAAGATTTTTAAAAGTATCGTTCATTTTTAGACGGAGTATCTTAAAACTTTATTTAAAAAAAACACGTGCGTTTTACATTACATTATCGCACAAGTACGTAATGAGATACATTACGATATTGAAATTGGTGTAATTACAACCACTTTACGAGCAAATATGTTATAATAGTATAGTCTCGGCTCATTATTAAGCCCTCGCCTGCGGCTCGGTCTCAAATCACAGCCTCGACTGTAATTAGCAACTTCGCTCACTTGTTACATACGACGTTTTTCAACACACTTGTGAGTAAAAGACAGACATACGTGGTCATAAAATAACAAACACACTTGATAACAAAGCTGTGAATTGTGATTGAAAAATGGCGCCGAACCTCGCGCATGCGCGTAGGTTTTTTTTTCCGTCAAATGTGTCAATGTCTGCATAGCATATACAGCCTATTTTAAGTGAAAATGTTTAATTTGGAGTGGTAAATGCAAATATTTTATAACAAATTATTGTAAATTGTGAATAATTTGTTTGATATACAAATTTGTTTTACTAATATAAGGCGCAAACATTTAAAAATGTATATGGATTTGAAGTGGTATAAAATCTCTTTGGTGTTTCTGAAAATATTTAATGTATAACCCGGACCAATAAAATATGCTCTGTTTACTCGCATGTAATTTGCACAAAGGTACAATTCAACTTTGTAGGATTCATTATATTATGCACTAGGGTATAATATATTATGCACGCGTGACTTATAGCCCAGTTTATAGTTCTAAATTCAATAGAATAACGCTCACTTTACGAGCAAGTGTGTTGAAAAGTATATTTTTGATGGTAAGTAGTTTGAAATCATAATATAGTGTTCAGTGTGTTTTAATTCAGTGTCATTTAAAGTATTCGTTTATTACTACTCCGCCGGCGGCTGTAGGGTGACTGGACATAATTTGTTGTGTTTTGCGGATCGGAGAGTAATCACTCTGCTAAGAATCATAAAACTCGTATGCTTCGAAGTAGTAATATATTTTTATGTTTTAGTTATTTCTCATACATTCTAAGAACAAAAGACAAATCTTAAAATCCTACCGTCTTATTAATAAATTCGAATTAAAGTTACGCCTAGTTTTAAATTTGACAGAATGAAATTTTGTATTAATAAACACGTATTAAGAAGGTATTAAGCTGTATCGACCTTAAACTCTGGCCATCTCTTAATCCGCGGCCGTGTATGGTTTAGCGAATGTCTTAAGCTTTGTGTTAGCGTATACAGGCACTGATATTGAATTTTTTTGTGATTTCAATTTTTGAACTGTAACTTTTGCCTTTTAAAGATGACATAACTTATGTGACATAAGGTTCGACAATTATACGCGGAAGGAAATAAGTCTGTGAGAAAAAATAACCTTATCGAAATGGATCATTTTGCTGATGATTTGAGGGTGATGGAGGAAATTGATGAAGTTTCTGACCAGCTCACATTGTTTAGGCATGTGAAATATTACAAAACGCGTAAAAACCCTCTGGAGGAACTTCACTTTAAATCTAAATATAGATTTAGTCGATCCACTGCGATTTTTTTATTATAGATTTAGTAAAGAACGGGCTAGCTGGTGATGCAAGAGGTGGGTCCATACCACCTCATCTGAAAGTTTTGACGGCGATCAGGGCATGGGCACGTGGAGAGGTATGTTCATAATTTCATTTTAGATAAATAAGTACCAGTAATATATAAGTATTGGGTTGGTTAGTTATTTTATGTACTGTCAACAGATCCAAGATGATGCTGGAGATCTAAGTGGGATAAGTCAGCCAACAGTTTCTCTTGTGTGTAAACAAGTTGCACTAGCATTATTGGAGCACAGGAGTCAATGGATAAAAATTTCACAAACTGATGAAGAGCAAAATAGCTGGGTTTTTTTCTATTTGTGGATTTAGACAAGTGATAGGAGCTATAGATTGCACACATATTAGAATTCCAAAAGTTGGTGGAGATATTGGGCAATACTATATAAACCGCAAAGGATATAGTTCGATAAATTGTGCAGGTAACTTTTGTGGGCACTATTATTTATTTATTGCACAACCAACCAATAACCAAAAAATCTTATTGGACAATTTAAAGTATAAAACTAATAAATGTTATCTATTTTGTTCCAGGTTGTAGCAAATGGTAACCTAGAAATCATGGATATTGTTACTCAATGGCGAGGCAGTACACATGACTCGAGGATTATTAATGAAAGTAGGATTAAACAAAGATTTGAGCAAGGTGAATTTAAGGGCAGACTTTTAGGAGATTCAGGATATGCCTGTACTCCTTATTTATTTACACCACTACTGCATCCTTCTTCAGAAAAAGAAGAAATGTATAATCGGGCCCACATCAAGACTCGTAATACAGTAGAATGATGCTTTGGGGTATGGAAACAAAGGTTTCAATACGAAATTGGACAATACGAAAATGTATATTGTTGCATTGGCAATACTGCACAATATTGCAATGCAAAGGCAAGATTATGATGAAGGCGTGCAACAGCTAGAATCTATTCCAATTTTTAGATTGGTAACTATAAGCTATACTTACATACTCTGAAAATAACCATAAGTGATAATAACTATGTGATATTAATATATAAGTGCAAAAATAAGTAAAAAGTGATTAAACAGTTTTCTTTCTGTCTGCTACTGTTTTACAATTTGTAAAATTAAAGTTTTCTTCTATATAAACTAAGTAAATAGCTGAAATATTGTATATATTTAAAAAATTGTCAATTGGTTGAACATATTGTAAAATCACAACTATTTTCAAAATAGCGATTTGAAATTGTAACTACATTATAATATAGTATCAATAGTTAAATTACTGTGTAAACCATTGTTGTATTTTCTATTAACAAGACCTAACTTAATATTCATCGGCACAGTCTCAATCTCTATTTGAAGAGTTGGTTGATTGTTCCCCCTCAATGGTATCTATATGTAAAAATTCCTCCATCAACCTCACCAATGATTGCTTGATTGATGCAGAGTAGGTTAGTGCTACAACTAACTCTAACAATAAACTTAACAGCCATCACAACCATCTACTTTTTCCAAAATATTTTAATCTTAATTCATAAATTCTCTTACTAATTCTGTGTTTGGTACATTTGTCAAACTATATCATTTGCGGTTAATATAATTGCCCAATATCTCCACCAACTTTTGGGATTCTAATATACAATCTATAGCTCCTATCACTTGTCTAAATCCACAAACTCTTCATCAGTTAGTGGCATTTTAATCCATTGACTCCTGTGCTCCAATAATGCTACTTGTTTATTTTGAATTAAAGTCACATTCCTGAAGTTCTTCCAGGGGGTTTATAGGCACTTTGTAATATTTCACTTGCCTTTAATGGTGAGATGATTTCTTTCACTTTGCTAGATAAATGATAATGAGAAACCCTAATGGTTGGTGAACACATAAAGCTAAATATGTATTTTGCTAAGAACAAGATGTGTATTAATGTTTTTAATAAATGTATAAAAGTACAACATTTCTATATTTTATTTAAAAAGCTATCATGTACACTGTGGAAATCAATATGTTGGTACAATATTGATTTCCACAGTGACACTAACACTTTCAGAAAATAAGACACATATCACATCAAAGACCACAGTTATAATTTCTTTGCCTTAATGTATTTTAAACTGGAGTCAAACTATCATAAAATAAAATAAAAAACCAATAAAAAAAACAATAAGTTTTATTCATCTTAGGAATTTCACAAAACACTTGATTAATTAAATTAGTAGGGTCTGTAGTGCTACCCGACTTAAATAATGGAATAACCTTACTATGCTTCATTAAATCGGGAAACTCCCCACTAATAATACAGTTGTTAAATATTTCAACAACGCAAGGAGCTATTACATCTATAATAGAATTTAATATCTCAACAGATATGCCCCACAGATCAGTTGTCTTTTTAATATCAATTGTCTTAAATGTTTTAATAATATCCCATACTATAACATACTGGAGTTAAATCAGAATACACATTATCTAGACAAGTTGCAGTGCTCTTTGTTACCCTAGTTGGTTGTAGAAACAGGTTAGTAAGATTGTGACATTTCAATAAGTTTATTAAATTTTTATTCAAGGTTGAGTTTGCAAGTCAACATTAAAGTCCAATATTTTCTTATTTTCTTAGTTATATTACTTAATTTACCCAATAGTTCTTACAAAGCAAGTTCAAAACTATCATAGTTTGATTTTGGGGGTCTACGTATGCAAACAATTATAAAGTTTGTCAATTCTACCCAGGATATTTCAATAGTTTGTTCAATAGATAGGCTCGCTATGTCCTTACGTTCCTTAAATTTTAAAGATTTATTTAATATTATTAAGGAGCCACCATGTATTGCTGTCTTTCTATTGAACGAACTAGCAACTTGGTGTTGAGCAAAATTCAAAGTTAATTGGTGAGTATGTCTATATGCTCAGCATTCAAAAACGGATAGTTTTGATTAAGTCCAACACGCTACTAAGGTACAGTATGATTCTTCGCTCCTTCGGTGAACCCAAATAATGCATGCCCTCGTCCCCTCTTGAAGCCACATAGTCATGACATTTAACAGACATAACTACCTCTTCCTCTTCATCAACAATTAATGTAACTGCATACAACTTAGCGTGAACCTTATGTTCAGGGACATTTTCCCATCACATTTGAGTATGTACATAGCTAACAGCGTCATCACCATATGATGGTCTCGAAAACCTAAAATAAAAATATTCTATTAGTTTAGACACATGCTTATCATAAAATACCTCTAAATAACTTGAGTGTGGTTTTATTGACTATCAAGGGCTAAACTGCATTTAATTTAACGAGTTACTAATAAACTTACATGAAAGTTATAAATGCTGAGTTAATAGGTATGTTATGGATACAAAGTCATGTTCACTATAAAACACATGATGTGGAAGCCAAATGAAAGAACAAGTGGACTGATGTCCTTTAGGTGTATACAATATTGAGATCATACTGAAGTAGATACTAACAGATGCTTCCCCAGTATCCATATTAATTTCGACCACAACACTATCGGAATCATAGATGTTGTGGTCTCTCATCAAATTAAGCAAATCTCGAGTTTGCAAGTCTGCATCACTCGGAGTATTTGCTTGTGGTCAACCGCCCGTTTTGCCAATTTATTTTAGGAAGCCACTGCACGACTTTTGAGCCTGCACCTTCATGGCCTTTCACTGGACTTTCAGTTGGTTGAGGTCGCGTGGTCGGCTATTCAACTGATTAAATCTAAAAGAATCATACATAACACATATTAATTTTATCATATGTAAGATATACGGGAAAAAAGCATCTATGATCAAAACATTGGTAATCTTACTTGCGATGTACTTCCTCCCATGCTTTTAGTTTCAATTTATTGGTATTAGTATTGAGGCTTTTATTTTCTATTATGCATGCATGTTCCTTCAGCACACAGCGAAACAATTGCTAAAAAAGGAAGAAAATATAGGAACCGTGCATGAAACTAGCAAAATCCAACACCCAAATTAAAAGAGACTAAAATAATTTACCTTTTCTTCCTCATCCCAGTTAGAGGAACGGTTACGTTTCTCAGTCATTTTAAAGAAAATGCGCCGGTCTTTATAATAAGATGAAATATGATATGAAAACGCGAGTAAGTTTCATTATTATGGCGGGCGCATCAAGAATCACAGACACAATTTACTTTTTTGACAGTTGATTTGACAGTTTTTGGGCATCATAGTTCACCAACTCATTCTTTTTATTCAGAATTGCCATATTATTTGGGTTAAACACGGTCTAGAGAATGTATGGGTAAATCAAGGTTACACCCTGTTTATTAATAAGAAACTTACACCGAGCTTCATACCTCGTTTTTCTCGATTTAACTAATTCTTGACTTGACACGGTTTAAGCTCGATTTAGATGATTTTTATTAATAGCACTGCTAAAGGTTTGGAACACATTCTATTGATAGATTGAGTACGTACATACAGTAAGTACGGCCATTTTGTATAACTGTGGAGATTTATGGCAATAACGTCATTTTGTTATTTCATTTGTGAATAATTTCCACAATCCTAGAATTGGGCACAGGTTGCGGCCAGGATTGCAACGGAACCTTTGTAACGAAAAATTAAGAACAGCTTTGCCACTTTCGTTGGTTTAAATAACTCCCCACCAAGTCATAGATAAATACAAATTAACAAATTATTTTAAAATCAAATTATCTAAGCATAACAACGATAATAGCTACCGTTTTATTTTCCTATTTGATTGCGGAAAACTACGTCTCAAAATAATATAAGACCTTCCCAGTCCCAAATATTACACCACAGTAATGTTTATTTTTGTAGCTTGATACATACATTTCTTAACCCAATTATTAAATAATTATATTAATAAATAAAATCCCTAGACAATCACACCAACTACATGGTCCCAAAGTAAGCATAGCTTGTGTAATGGGATACCATGTAGCGAACTAGGGGGGAACCTAGAATATAAATACATAAATATATCACCCAGACACGGAACGTTTTTTTTTATTGCGTGCGGGAATCGAACCCGCAACCACTGGCGTCTGAGGCAAACAGGTTTACCCCATCGCCAAAGTGCTCGTCAAATATAATAACGTCAAGTGCAATATAAATAAACCAAATATTATTTGTACACGTATTATTTCATTATATTGTAATAACAATTTTCTTTTTTATTCTAACTGTCGATAAGTATGTAATGAAATTGTAAACTCTTTTGGCAAAGGTGTTATTATAGTTTTATTTTTAGGTGTTTTTCACATCCGATTTCCTATTTCTTTCCTTAACTTTCAATAAATAAATCTCTTTGCAAAATACTCACGTTTAGCATTATTATCGTCCACATTACAAGTGGTAAAATGGGCGTGTAGTCTATCCGCGGTGGCGTTGCCCTCAGTAATTAAGGAGCAGCTGATGTCCGAATTGAAGAACGCCGTCGCCGAGCCGCCACCGCCCGTGGCCGCCACCACTTGTATAGGAAGCAGGGGGATGTTCATTGAGAAGGCTCTGGAAGGGTTAAATTATTGCTGAATTATGTTTATTTAAAAAATATATACATATCATAGACAATCACACAAACTACATGGCCCCAAACTATGCCCTGTCAAATAATTCAATGCAGTAAAATGACAGTTCCAGTGAGTCCACTTTAGGGAAGAAAAAAAATAGTGATGTGGTTTAATGGCGGGTTTCAATATTCAACTGACTGCTATGCGTAACCGGTACAGGTACAAAACTGGAAGGAAAAAAGTAGCGTTTCACAATATCTATTAGCTACGAGCTGTAAGTTCTCAAATTTGGCATGGGCCCTCCTTGCGTGACGTTCTTCCAAGAAAATAGGTGATATGTGATTTATAGAATATCACGCATTCGCAAATTATTTGTATGATATTTGAACTAAAGAAATATATAAACTTATTCAATTTATGTTTGCTATGTTTTAGTATTCGATAAATATATTATAGTATGTTTTTAGAGCTTTTTATTAATAATTGCGTTTAACTGCTTACGTAAAACGAAACTCCAATCCTTCGACTAATTTTGCCATTGGTTGAATCACATTTTTATAACGTAAAAATATTTATTATATATATATTTATTAAATATTTAAAAGAAAAATTATGTCATTCAATAATATTCGTCCTTTTTTTCAAAAACAGTTATAGATAAGTTAGAAAGAGAAAAGTGGATTATTGATATGTTGACAGATATTTGATAGGATATTTCGTTAAATGAATAAATTTTTACGTCGTTGGCTAGATAAAATGAACCACAAAGCAGATACATAGTAGAGCTGCTGTAAGCAAAGTTGCACAGCTTCAATTTGGGTTGTCCTGACGTCACAGCCTTTAGTGCAAGCTATTCCTCGCTAGAGGCACTGGCGTCAGTTCGTCGCTGACTTTTGTGGAGTATGTACACGCGTAGATATTTAAAAAAATTAAATCCTCCTTTTGTTTCTCGATGTAAAATTTAGTTTTCTATACTTTTATAAAGGAATTACATTGACAATCAAAATAAAATTAACTTACCACGAAGATCATTTCATTCATAATTATTTTTTACAAATTGTTTGTTTTCCAATTATTTGTGTCCAAAATTTCAGATTGTTATTTGTTGCCTAGGTGATTTTTATGCCGCGAAAAAATGTTGCGCTATCTAGCATCAAGTAGAAATACTTTTATTTCGCGGTTTTTTCTGACAGATTTGGAACGTATGAAATTTCGTTAAAAAACTAGAGCCACCTAGTAAAGTATAGCTGAACTTTTTTGATGATCATGTGAATATTTTAACCTTATGTTTCAACCGGTTTTTACTACTCGCTACTAGGTGACTAATGCCATCGCTTGTTTGGCTATGATTGGCCATAACCCACCGATTACCCCTCCCGCGCCCCGCGCGTAAGCTTCACTTGAGTCCCTAGAAAAAACCGGATAGGGCAGCTCCTCTATATATTTCCTCCGTGAAATGAACTATTCTTTAATTGGTCATATGTAATGAAAACATAACTCTTATTGGCCGCAGCAGACTGCCATGCTACCTTTACCTCATTGGTTTAAATTAATAACTTGTTACGTCGTCGTTGGCTAGATATAATGACTTATTTTGTAAATGGTCAAATGTAACCTAGCAACCCATTACAGTCAAACAGTTCGTAAGCAGTGGTTTAGATGTCAAGATTTTGAATATAGAAAGGCATTTTGGTAGTGATTTCTATTGTTCGTAGGCAAAACGAACAGTTTTCATAATATTGGAACCCGCCATATGTGAATGAATGTAATTACTTTTTAATAATAATATCGAAATGTAAGGAAAATAAATTTTTTTGGCACACAATATATCTCTTTTTATAATATGGATCTGTTAGCAAAGGGCAACTGCTCTTGAAATTTATTTTTTAACAACAAAAAGAGTTAAAAATATAGAAGTTATTTTCATCAAGTTTCTTTGAGGATAAAGTACACACACACACACACCTCAAATTCAATTATTTATAAAATGCTATAAAATTTATTACAAAACGAACGACAAAGAGAAAGACTCGTTCATTTTCAATCATTGTCATTCAGTCAGTCATTACTTTTATTTTTCTATTTGACATTTCGAATTGTTATAGAGGTGGGTCGTTCCGGATCGTAATAGTTTTCGGACTATTTCAGTGAGATGATAACCATGGAGATGTTCTATTTTTCTATACATACTTTATAGTTATATAGATATTAAGTAGGTATAACTAAAACTCTTTTATCTCACTCTCCCAATACAAAAACCATTGAAGAAAAAAAGAGATAGTACTATTTTCATTCTCCTACCGAATGAAAAAATTAAAGGCATGACGTCATACGAATGTCATTAGAGTGCCTTGTCGCCATGTTGTGTTTTAGAATTCAGAGTACTTAAGATGTCAAATTGTGTTTTTGCTGAAAGGTTTTTTCAATTTACTAATAAAGTGGCTTCAAATTTGTGTTTTATATGTTAATATCTGCAAAAAGTGCAAGCAGTTTTCAATATGAAATGTTCAATTTTGTGGTGTGGTGCGAAGAAAGATGATAAATACCCTAATTTAACTTTACACAGGTTAGTAAGATTTTCATTGATTAAAACAAGTGAATTGTTGTTATAAAGTGCTCCACATAACTTTTTTTTGTGATTTGGACATGCAATCTTAATTATATTTCGTCGCTTCATTCTTCAGATATTATATAACAGGTAGTCCTTTTTAGGTACTAGGTAACTTCGCATAATTTAAAGTATCATAAAAAAAACACATCCACCCGGTTCGCGCCAAGCCCTCATTCTTTTTTCGTGCGTGGTAACAAGCATACGTCATTTACTTTAATCATTTACTTAAGTTTTTACAAAATGCCTAAACGTACAGCAGAGGAACAGCTTCAACATTATAATATAAAGATAAAAAAGTTGGAACAAAAAATAAATAAAAAACGGAAACAGCGAATTATTTCCTCCGATGAAGAAGAAATCTTACAAGGTAAGACCTACTTATTCGGTTTAAAATGTTATTTAAAACATCAGAGCAGAAAATGCGTGTAATCTATAATAGATATATCACGTTATCCGCTCAATATCGTAATGATGGAAACTTTAATAAATTTTATCTGATCTTATCGATCACCTTTTGTTTTCAATACGATTACAGAAAATGCGGGTAATCTCAAGGAGATTTATCTCGTTGTCTGTAATATACGTTATGGGCGTTATTTTAATATGAATTAGACATAAACATGTCGCCTCCAAGGTTATTTAAAAAATCAGAGCAGAAAATGCGTGTAATCTATAATAGATATATCACGTTATCCGCTCAATATCGTAATGATGTAAAATTTAATAAATTTTATTTGATCTTATCGATCACCTTTTGTTTTCAATACGATTACAGAAAATGCGGGTAATCTCAAGGAGATTTATCTCGTTGTCTGTAATAACGTTATGGGCGTTTTTTTAATATGAATTAGACATAAACATGTCGCCTCCAAGGTTATTTAAAAAATCAGAGCAGAAAATGCGTGTAATCTATAATAGATATATCACGTTATCCGCTCAATATCGTAATGATGTAAAATTTAATAAATTTTATTTGATCTTATCGATCACCTTTTGTTTTCAATACGATTATAGCTGAAATAAATGCTGAAATCTCAGCAGCCATAACTGATATAGCACGAGCACGTGACAAAAAAAAAATCCAAAACTTTCAGCAACAGCTGGGGTACGGTATTACCATCATAAATCGAGAGATGGACGTCCTCCCTGAGAAGGAAGAAAACAAAATGAAGGCCTTCCGTCACGTAAGTGATGGATGCTGCCTATTATCAGACCTCCACTTTATGTTCACCAAAGATAGGGTAAAACTGATTTTACCTAATTTGGATATAAACTTTAAACATGTTATACAAGACTCCGAAAGAGACGAAACTTTATTCGGAAGTTCGTTTCCGGAAAAAATAAAGGCAAGTAAAGCCATTGAAAAGTAGGGAGCCCTAATTAAAAAAGGCCCAGCCAAAACAGTCTCCTCTCAAATATCAACGGTCAACCGGTCGTCTCAGCAGGGAAACTGGACAGGACCTCCTCGTTACCCGTCGTTCAGGGGGGGGCGGGGAGGTCATAGGAAACCGATAGCAGCTCAAACACAGCGGCGCCCTCAATCGAACTCTGCGTTCAACGCCAAGTTCCAGCCGCAGACTTAGTCCAGGACGCGTGCTCCGACCCAACATTAATCAAGGTACATGCAGGTCGAAGTAATTTATTTTATGATTGTTGGACAAAAGTAACTAAAAACGAAGTTATATTGAAGTGGATAAATTATGGATTTAGAATACCATTTGATACTCAAATTTGTCAGTATTCTATTCCTAAAAATAATTTGTCATCATGTGAAAAAAGAGACATGAAAATAGCTATAAATAAATTATTAGACTTAGGGGCTATAAAGCCTTGTTCTCCTTCAAATGATCAATTTATTTCAAATATATTTTTAGCTCCGAAACCTAACGGAGAAAAAAGGTTTATACTAAATTTAAAATCTTTAAACAAGTTCGTAACAAAAGTACATTTTAAAATGGAATCTTATAAAACAGCCTCGAAATTAATTCCTCGTAATGGATACTTAGCCAACATAGATATGAAAGAATCATATCTACTTATGCCGTTTTTTGTTAGTGACAGAAAGTACCTACGATTCGAATTCCAAGAAAATGATTCGTCTGAGCCGATCACTTACGAGTTCACAGCAATGCCGTATGGATTATCGGTAGCTCCGTGGTGGGTATTTACAAAAAATATGCGTGAAGTAATGAGTCATTTGAGAAAACAAGGTTTTAAGTCTACTACCTATTAAGACGATCTTCTTATTGGAGATACATATGAAGAATGCATGATTAATGTAAGAGAAACTTTGAAGTTATTACATTGTCTAGGTTTTATTGTAAATTTCGATAAAAGTCACATTGTACCAAAAAAGTCAATCAAATTCTTAGGTTTTATGTTCAACACAGAACAGATGTCTATTAAGTTACCTGGCGATAAGCGGCATAACATTGCACAGTTAATAAATAGGTACATTAATCTTAAAACTTGTTCATTACGAAATTTCGCTAAACTTATAGGTGTATTGATCGCAGCCTGTCCAACCACAAAATATAGATTCTTATATACAAAAATATTAGAGAGACAAAAGTTTTTAGCCTTAAATAAGTTCGGAGGAAACTATGAGGTGAAAATGAATCTTAATAAGATATTACTAAAAGATTTATGGTAGTGGAAAAATAATATTAATATTATTTCTTGTCCAATCATTACTCAAAATTATAAGTCAGAAATTTACACCGATGCTTCTAGGACAGGCTGGGGAGCAGTATGCAAAAATAATAAATATAGTGGTTCATGGACGAACAGTGAAAAAGAAAATCACATGAACTTTTTAGAATTACTCGCGGTTTTGTTAGGTCTCAAAAGTATAGCTAGTGAAGGAAAAGATTGCGCAATATTATTACGTATTGACAATACTACCGCCATTAGCTACATTAATAGGATGGGAGGTATTCAGTTCCCACATTTGAATATTTTAAGTAGAGAAATTTGGCAATGGTGTGAAAAACGCAATTTATGGATATTTGCTTCTTATGTTAACACCAAAGAAAATCGAGCAGATTTCGAGTCCAGAAATGGGCCCTCTCGGATAGCGCTTTCCAACTTATTGTAAATAGTTTCGGGCCCATTAAGATCGACTTGTTCTCAAGTCGAGCCAATGCCAAATGTTAATTATTTGTCACCTGGAAGCCTGAACCTGATGCAGTCGCAGTTGATGCATTTACAATAAGCTGGGCTGACTTGGATTTTTATGCATTTCCTCCCTTTTCTCTTGTATTAAAATGTATACGAAAAATCATTGATGATAAAGCCGAAGGGGTACTTGTATTCCCGTTCTGGCCTTCCCAGCCATGGAGTCAGCACCCACTGCATTCCAGCCTTACCCTGGGTGCCGCGAGGCTCTCCGGGCGTCGTTCAGCCGGCGCAGCTGCCCACCAGAGGCTCTCACGTTGATGCTCGCCTCGCTCGCAGACACTACTGTTCGCCAGTACAACATCTCATTGAAGTTATGGTTTCAAGAAGTGTGGTTATGAATTAATAGTTTCGAAAAATCCATTCCATTATTTCTTTGATTCTTAAACGAGCAATTTAATAAGGGATGTTCTTACGGTTCATTAAATACACATCGATCTGCATTATCTCTTTTATTAGGAGAAGAGATAAGTGACAACAGTTGTGTTAAACGCCTCTTAATAGGAGCCTATAAAACTAAACATATTAAGCCTAAATATTCATTTACTTGGGATCCAAATTTAGTACTAAATCAACTGTCTTCTTGGTATCCAAATATTAATTTATCATTAGAAAATATTACAAAAAAACTCGTTACATTATTAGCTTTATGTACCGGTCAAAGAGTACAGACATTGTCTTTACTTAAATTTGAAAATATTGTTTTTCAATCTGATAAAGTAAATATTATTATAACAGAATAATCAAGACTTCCGTTCCAAATCGTGAACAGCCCTTATTATCTCTCCCAAACTTTCAAAGCAATATCAAAATATGCCCAGTATCAACTTTAGAAGAATATATTTTTATTACAAAAAATATCTGAGGTTCAAACTCCGGGAATCTCTTCGTAACATTCAAAGCTCCCCACAGAACTGCATTAAGTCAGACGCTAAGTCGATGGATTAAGCAAACGCTCGCCACGAGCGGCATTGACATGAGCGTTTTAGTGCGCACAGCACACGACACGCGTCGACCTCAGCCGCGCGCGCGGCCGGTATCAGTGTCGATTTCATTCGAAAAACGGCCGGGTGGACACAAAACTCACAGGTGTTCGCAAAGTTTTACCATCGGCCTTTAGATGATCAACAAAATAACTTTGCTTTGTCGATACTTAATCGAGACATGAACAATACTTAACCTAATATTAAAAATAGTTATTGAATATTACGTATTTTGATATTAAGTAAATTACTACATTAAAAATTATGTGTCTATAAATAGACTATCACTAAGTTTCATTAATTTAAGCTGATTATAATTTCTAGCGACTCAAATAAAGTAAGATTATTTGAAGCTCATTATGTAATAATACTAATTATTAAGTACTATAATAATAAAATATGTAATTACATATTTATATCTTTACTTATTTCAATTCCAAGTATATACCTAAACAAAACTTTCTATCTCTGAAAATCTACCTGTTATATAATATCTGAAGAATGAAGCGACGAAATATAATAGATGATTAAACGAACTTCTAAGTGAAGTTCTATCGCTATTATATGAGTCGCTTCATTCGAAGATATGACGTACCCACCCACCCCAGAACCCATTTAAAAGTTTCGTTTAGGGTCTCTAAAGAATGAGGGCTTGGCGCGAACCGGGTGGATGTGTTTTTTTTATGATACTTTAAATTATGCGAAGTTACCTAGTACCTAAAAAGGACTACCTGTTATATAATATCTTCGAATGAAGCGACTCATATAATAGCGATAGAACTTCACTTAGAAGTTCGTTTAATCATCTACTATACACTACATTTTTTTTTATATTAAACACGTTTTACTTTGCCGAAACCTATTGTTGAAACTGTCTTGTTTGTTTACATTAGAATTTAATAGTGATGTATTTTTCTTAAAACTCTATATCGATATTTATAATTTTAGGTTTCCAAGAAATGTTAACTTAAAGAGACGGTGGTTGGAAGCCATTGGAAGCGAGAACTTAAACCCAAAAGTTAAAGTTTGGTATATTTGCTCTTTACATTTTGAGGAAAATAACTTTAATAAGACCCTTGATGTAATTAGATTGCGAGATGACACAGTACCTTCAATTTTCCAAAAGGTAAGAAATCTTATTTTGTATTATTCAATAAAAATAGACTTTGTACCTTTTATTTAGAAATGAATAAATATTTGTGAAAATTACTATATTGTTTTACTTACTGCTACCTGCATAATACGAGTGTAAAATCTTTCTAACTTTCATAATATAAAAGGAAGGTATGGTTAATTATTACATAGTGGCCATGTGGATAGTTATATTTTATAATTACTATTATTTTGATCAGATTTCACTTTTTATAATTGCAATGTCCACTTTCATTTATTTGTTTATTTTCATTTTTATTGTTACTATTTTGTGTTCCTACGTAATTCATGAACCTCTCCCTCTCCCTCCCCAGCAGTGCTAGCACGGATCTTTTGTCGATCGTAAGTTTACGAATGCTCGTATAGTATGGAGTCGGTTGCAAGTTTTTAGTAACAATGTAATTTTTTATTTTACAGTTATTTAAGAGTAGAACCTGTTAACAAACATTCAAAATTAACAAGGAACACATTTATTTAAGCTGACCGTGCGGCAATGGATAGATTTCAATTATTGCTTGCAAAACCGTCTCCATACTATATGAGCATTCGTAAACTTACGATCGACAAAAGATCCGTGCTAGCACTGCAGTATCGAAAGAATCGAAGGAATATTCTTTCAATACTTCTTTCGATTTTCTAAAAAGGCAAACAACACCTGTCATTAATTCGATACTTGCTCTCAATTTCGAATAAAACGCTTCAAATATGCTTCGGAAACACTCTTAGACTAATAATCAAAGTCAAAAAAAAAGAAAAAACTGGTATATATAAGTAGTAAATGGAAAAAAAGGCAGAAAGTTTTACTAAATGGCAGATGACGGCTAAGGGCCGTCTCTTTTAATAGTTGCATGAGACGTCCTAGGACCGTTATAAAAAATGTTATGACCGCACCAGGCAGAAGTTTGTAAAAATAACCGTCGCAATTAATCGGATGTGTGTTCCTTCCCTGTCAAATACTGTCAATAGGAGAACGTAAGTTTTGAACCCCTAAATTTTGGTAAGACAATTTATTTCTGGTGGCGTGATAAAGTTATAAACAAAGCTATTTAGAAAAAGCGTATATTTTTCCAGACAAGTAATAAGTTAATAAATCCCCAGACGAATCATTTCAAGCATTTTCATGGTAAGCATGTGGGATAACAGTTTTAGTAATTTATATTTTTTTTTCCAATACCAGGATAAAGCACAGACCTAAAAAAATTTTTTTTTAAATATCTTTGATCATCAAGTTTTCAGTTATTTACTAATAAATGATGCTACACCCGAAAAGTTTCCTTTCTCTATCAATAGGATAAAGCTTCATTTCGCATTTTTGAATACACATTTTCTCAAGAAAACAAAATAATCGTCCGATGAATCAGACATTTTCGCTGATAAGCGCTTATAAGTTTCCAACTTTCTTTCTGTATACGGCCTTAGAAGTATCGATATCGATACAACTTTAGTATGCTCACTATTGGCGGCCATTTTATACTACGATTTAACTTTAGGTATGCACCCATTTTTTGCTGTTATTTCAGATCCATAGTGTTAGAGATCTATGGACTATTTCCTTCAGAGGAACGATATCGGTTCAATCCGAAATGTCAACCGAAGTCGGTCCTTCGGTCCTCGTTCCTCGATGCGACGCGGTGCGGTCACGTGGTCTACTCAGAACGAACGAACTAAGGACGTCACGAAGACGCTTGAATCATTCCAATTTTGAACCTTATTCCTATGTATTGACGGACGACTACGTGTCAGCGAAGATGAGCTATGTGACTCTTATTACATTTAGTTAAGTTGGAATAATTCGTGTACGAAAGGAACTATATCTACTGTTCGGTTAATAAACTTTATTCTTCCTTGTATTTTAAATAAATTAAATAACTAAATTGATAGTAAAGTAGGGCAGGACATGAGTTGAAAAAGAGTTTATGACATGCCTAATAAATTTAAAGCTACAAAGAAGCATGCATGACAAATGAAAAGTAAAACATAAAAGAACTTCTAAGGCAGTTTAAACTCTAAATGAAAATGTTTTGTCGCTTCTAATGAATACATTTTGGATTAGCCTCTTTGCACTTGCACCTAGTAATGCGACGTTGCAATCAATTTTGTCTCTTACGTCTTTTGTAATAGGTATGCAAATAGTAAAATAATGAATTAATTTTTTCAAATAAATCATTATTATTATTAATTTTGAATGAGTGAGCTTGCAGTTTTAAGACAACTTTTACATTTCATAGTTTTTAATACATTATGCTAGTTATTTCTGTTTATTTGTTTTTTAATTTCTTAGTTCTTTAAGTTTTGTTTTGATTTAGAGTTATTACAAATGCAAATTACTTATTAAGATACTTATCACATTTGTTAGTAAAAATTACTACTAAACCTACACAATCGATAGCTAAATATAAATTGTTTTAGTTTAATTTTTCATTCCTACTCAACTCTATTAGTGTGAATGTTGTTTATATTTTTATTAACCCCCGACGCAAAACGAGAGGGGTGTTATAAGTTTAACGTGTCTGTGTATCTGTCTGTGGTATCGTAGCGCCCAAACGGATGAACCGATTTTCGTTTAGTTTTTTTTTGTATTATAGATAATTTTATTCTGAGTGTTCTTAGCCATGTTTCATGAAAATCTGTTCAGCCGTTTGAAGATCATCAGCTCTTTTCTAGTTGATGAGGGGATCTGACCACCTTCCATATGTCCTTTCGATGCGAAATTTGGTACCGTATTGCTTCAATTATATTGAAAGTATATTGTAAGGTAACCACGACCTGATCACCCGTTTGAAGGTCATCAGCTCTCTAACAGTTGATGAGGGGATCTGACTAAATTCCATATGTTGTATCGATTCGAAATTTGGTGCCGTATTACAACAATGATATTGATAGTATATGGTAAGGTAACCATGACCTGATCAGCCGTTTGAAGGTCATCAGCTCTCTAATAGTTGATGAGGGGATCTGACTAACTTCCATATGTCGTATCGATTCGAAATTTGGTGCCGTATTACAACAATGATATTAAAAGTATATGGTAAGGTAACCATGACCTGATCAGCCAATTGAAGATCATCAGCTCTCTAATAGTTGATGAGGGGATCTGAATAGCTTCCATATGTCGTATTGATTCGAAATTTGGTGCCGTATTACTACAATTACATTGAAAGTATATGGTAAGGGAACCATGACCTGATCAGCCGTTTGAAGATCATCAGCTCTTTAATAGTTGATGAGAGGATCTGACTACCTTCCATATATCCTATCGATTCGAAATTTGGTACCGTATTACTTCAATGAAATTGAAAGTGTATGGTAAGGTTACAATGACCTGATCAGCCGTTTGAAGATCATCAGCTCTCTTATTGTTGATGAGGGGATCTGACTACCATCTTCCTAATATTAAAACCTACTTTAAAAAGTACAAAATAAAAGTAAAATTCAAAATTCAAAACACCCCCCGACACAAAAAAGACCTTAAAAACTAACAAATAATATTTTAAAGCTATTCTAATTATTATCGTCCCATATATACTGTAAGACTTGTACTTTAAAATATTTTTATTTTCCGAGCGTCGTCGCCGCGTCGGGGGACCGCTAAGTGAGAAAAATAGTTGTCAGTTGCAGATTGCATCAAAAGAATTCACTCCGAAAAATTCGTAAAATCGACACAACCGTCAACGTCGTCTGCCCTCACGTGACTGCGCCCGTTCGGGTCGCCGCACTTGGTGACGCCCACCCCCGCGCCGCAAGCCGCACACCGAGCTCGCCGCGCGCGGCATTACGTAGAGCGTACACTATGCATGAAACTTAAGATCGCTCATACCTAAATGTAATAATAAATTAGCTGTTGTTGGCTTAATCAATATATATAAAACTGTTCCGTTACTGACTGAGTGACTGAGGTACTGAGTGACTGAGGTACTGAGTGACTGAGTGACTGAGTGACTGACAGACAACGTACAGCCGTAACTACTGGGCGTAGAGAGCTGAAATTTGGAACATTCATTTTTTAGGGGATGTAGGGGTGCACTAAGGAAGGAATTCCCGAAATTCCCACGGGAACGGGAAATACAGGACTTTTTAGTTTGTATGAAAAATCTTATTCATTGAGTGCACCGATGTGAAACTTGGTGTAAAGGTTTTTTAATATGTGTCTGGTTGTGTTATGAAAGGAATTCCCGAAATTCCCACGGGAACGGGAAATATTTGATGTTTTAGTTTGTATGAAAAAATCCCATCCTTTGAGTTCACGGATGTGATACTTGATATAAAGGTTTCTCAATAAATGTCTGTTTGTATTATGGAAGGAATTCCCGAAATTCCCACGGGAAGGGGTTGGACTTTTTAGTTTGTATGAATAATCTTATTCCTTGAGTGTACGGATGTGATACTTGGCATGAAGGTTCTTCAAAGAATGACTGGTTGTGTTACGAAAAGAATTCCCGAAATTCCCACGGGAACGAGAAATATAGGAATTTTTAGTTTGTATGAAAAATCTTATTCCTTGAGTGCACCGATCTGAAACTTGGTGTAAAGGTTTCTCAATATGTGTCTGGTTGTGTTATGAAAGGAATTCCCGAAATTCCCACGGGAACGGGAAATATTTGATGTTTTAGTTTGTATGAAAAAATCCCATCCTTTGAGTGCACGGATGTGATACTTGATATAAAGATTCCTCAATAAGTGTCTGTTTGTATTATGGAAGGAATTCCCGAAATTCCCACGGGAAGGTGTTGGACTTTTTAGTTTGTATGAATAATCTTATTCCTTGAGTGTACGGATGTGATACTTGGCATGAAGGTTCTTCAAAAAGTGACTGGTTGTGTTACGATAAAATTCCCGAAATTCCCACGGGAACAAGAAATATAGGACTTTTTAGTTTGTATGAAAAATCTTATTCCTTCAGTGCACCGATCTGAAACTTGGTGTAAAGGTTTTTCAATATGTGTCTGGTTGTGTTATAAAAGGAATTCCCGAAACTCCCACGGGAACGGGAAATATATGATGTTTTAGTTTGTATGAAAAAATCCCATCCCTTGAGTGCACGGATGTGATACTTGATATAAAGGTTCCTCAATAAGTGTCTGTTTGTATTATGGAAGGAATTCCCGAAATTCCCACGGGAAGGGGTGGGACTTCTTAGTTTGTATGAAAAATCTTATTCCTTGAGTGCATGGGTGTGATACTTGGTATAAAGGTTCTTCGCAGTGGGTGTCTGGTTGTATAGTTTCTGAAATTTTCACGAGAAAGGTAGTTAAGCGCATACGAAGTTGCGGGATAAAGCTAGTACTTTATATACTTGAGCGGTCCCCGACGCGGCGACGAAGCTCGGAAAATAAAAATATTTTAAAGTACAAGTCTTACAGTCAATTATATATGGGACGATAATAATTAGAATAGCTTTAAAATATTATTTGTTAGTTTTTAAGGTCTTTTTTGTGTCGGGGGGTTTTTAAAATTTTTAATTTTACTTTTAAAACCGATAACATACGTAGTTCCTAAGAACAGATCTTTCCTATACTGACCGATCTTAATGGTCATACATGTAACAATTCAGCTCAGTTTAGTAAATTTAGTAGATTTGGAATTACTTAGATGAATAAAAAAATGTCGCATAAAGTGTTGATGCTTCAAATAGTTAGTACAAACAAATCACCTAGCTTCAATGCGCGCCTCATTTGTCATATATGTACGTACTTCAATCAAATGAATTGCCACGCTTCAACCGATGAACCTCTCCTCAAATGTCATATTCGTGTTAGTCACTTCAAATTAGGAGTGAGCGTTGCAAAGACGAACCGTTTTTAAAGACCGTTTTTAGCAGTGCGACGATGAGACCGTTTTCATTCCTACACTAAAGTAGTCGTCGTTCGTTCCTAAACCATTCGAAGAACGAAATAATATGCCATTTAATAATGCGTTATCTACCTCAAAAAATACAGTCGAAAATACAATAGCTAGTCATAAAACTAATTGCAATGAAGTTTGTTCTCAACTAGTGGCGCGACTCGTCTAATAAAAAATAAGCCTTATCACCTTCACATACGAGCAAAAATCAGTTACAAACTTCAAAGTTGGCTCGAAACAGTCATCGTTCCTAAACTAGTCGTCGTATAGGCCATGCAATAATGTGTTTTAAGTCGAAAATCCAATGGCAATAAAAAAAACTCTCTGCAAAAACGTTCGTCTTCAACTAGTTGTACGGTTCGTGCAATAGAAAATAAGCCTTATCACCATCGCATACGGGCGAAAATCCGTTACCAAATTTCACAGTTGCAACCATTTTCAATATGCAACGAGTTTTGTTTTTAAATTTGTGTCCGTTTCCAAACCATGAAACTAGTCGTCGTATTATGTCATATTAAAATGAACGTTACTGTCTAAACTAGTCTAAAGCATATAGTCGAAAACTCGAAATTGCAAAAACAAAAAACCAGTTACAATGAGAACCGTTTCCGCAACTAAAAAAAAACTTCAAAAAATTGACAACGACCCACTCCTACTTCAAATAGTACAAACATATCGCCGCGCTTCAAAGCACCTCGCCTCATTTGAAGTGGTACATTGTACTGGCTCAGTACGAAAATGAGGCAACACTTATCGTTCATAAACATCGATGTTTTAACATCGATATCGAAACCTCTAACATCGATGTAACATCGTTCTTCATGAACGATGTTTTATGAACGATGTCAGCTACACACACAAACATATATCCCTCTTAGTCGGAAGCGTAGGTTATTCCATTAGTGTCTCGCTCGTTCGTTCGCTCTGCAATATAAACGTGAGCAAAACGAAGCAGTTGCTTTTGCTGCGCTCGCCCACATTGACGGCCATTGTTTACTGTATTTTATTTGACGTTCACTATATCAGAGATCACAATTTAAGAAAAAGAAGTGAACTTAGTGTTAAGTGTGATAGATAACTCAATTGAGTATTGCTAAAGTAAGTGGGTTATTGTAGCCTACAATAACCCAGCAGAGAAACCGCTTTCAAGGCAACAGGTTGTCAAAATTAAAATTGTTAACAAAATTAATACCGACTTGTTTTCTGCTAAGATTAAAAATTATAATTCTTTTAAAATAAATGTTAAAACGAATTAAGTAGTGTCTCATTTCTGCTAAAAAAACATCGATCAAAATATCGATATATCGTTCAAAAACGTCGATATTTCTAACATCGATGTTTCACTTTTCAAAATATCGATGTTTTTTATGAGCGATGTTGCATCCCTAGTCCTGCCCAACACTAGTTTACAGTCAACTAGAGATGCGCGTTCATTCGACGGACCCGTCCAATCGACCGTCGAACAGAGTTCAACGATTCTACCGTCTTTCGTACATCGATGGACTAGTCCATTTCATAGACGGCTAAGTTTAAGAGTAGAATCGACTTTAGGTTGTCAACGTAAGTACCGTCCGTCTAGCGTAGAAAACGAGACGAAGATTCTTTCGTCTCGCATACCTCGTCGACTTACACTTGTTCGTTGTAACTCGGCCAGGTTACAATCGGCCATGGTGAGTAAAAGCCACATAAGGCGATTCCTACCAAACGGTTATGACCTCTAATCGTATAGACATAGGGTTGATTATTTTTCTGTCAAATTTGTGATTTGTGCTTGTTAAGTACGAAACAATTTCAAAATTATTCAAATGCACGGTCATATAGGCGTATGAGACGATGTAAAATAGTATATTTCATTACGAGTGCGGAAAGCCTGTCATTGCAAAGAGTTCCGACAAATGTCTACACGAGCCGAGGCGCAGCCGAAGGCGAGGGTTGACAGTCGGAACGAGTTGCAATGACGGTTCCGCACGTGTACTGAACGACTATTTTTAATACAGTTGCGAAAAAATTAAGCAATTTTATAAAATATACAAAATGGCGCCAGCCGTGAAAGATTATAAACAGAGATTTTTTTTGTTTGTTTACCCATTCTGGGTAGGCAAAGGGAACTATGCCCATACAGCCAAGTCGATTTTTTGTATTGACATGAAATAAATTTAATTAATTTAATGAGATAAAATGAAATGAAACCTAACCTAACTCATTGCATCAAATCATTATATCTGATATTGAAACAAATTAGTAGCTTCTTTTCAGAAATATTTGCATGAATCGTGAAAACTTCTATGATTTTTTTTTAGTAAAAACTTCGTGGTTGATTTTTTCTTTTTAATAGACATTATTTTGACATTTGGGAAAGAGAACGCACGAGTGCGGAAAAGGTAAAGAAAAAGCACGCGTGTGTAATAGCCCACATCCCGAACGCTAAACGTCCCTGCAATACGCCACTTTTTGAGCAACTGTATTAAAAAATATATTTTGAACTCTAATGAATCAACGTAAATGTTCATATTATGATGTGTCGGTTTTTCGCATACGCTACTTTGGAAACTAAATCATATTTTGTGAAGCTTAACTCAAAATGCATTTTTTTAGACAAAAACTATTTCAAGGTCACTCGCGCGCGATTGTAATTACGTATTTAGTTTTTCAAAACTGAATATAAGTATTAGGTATTTTCTGACAGTAATTATTAACTTATGTGTTTTAATTTTCTACTGTTTGATTATAGTACCTATATAATAAGTGTAAATATTGAATAGTGTATATAGAATTATAAAAGTAGAGACTGTGATTTAAACTTATTAAGTTATTATTATTAAGTTTCATGTCGGAAACAAAATTGATCTCCGATAGTTGAATCAACGTTCACATTCAGCTCAACGCTCGTGTAAACTATGGTATGGCCCACGAGAGAAAAAATAAAACGGCATTGAGTCGACTTCTACCAAGTTTTACACAAACTCATACGATACTCATACTTCTACGATACTCATGTTTTAGTCGTTTACGACATATTTGCGATAATTTCCATACCCTTTTTTTGTGTCGTTTTTACAAAAAGGATACATTGGAGAGAGATGTCAATGCCCTTTTATTTTTTCTCTCGTGGGCCATACTTTAGTCTATGAATTCAACTAGACTAGTTGATGGACTAGTCCACGACCATAAATAGACGGTCTAGTCGCGTCTACGGAAAAGACGTCGACGACCCATCTCTGCAGTCAACCAACTTGTTCACAAATGTATAATGCGGTCGTGAGACCTTGGAAAAAAATACCCCTAATACGGTGCGCTAAACTATTATATTCAACGATTATGAAACAGAGTTAGTGTTTACATTGATATAACAACATGCGCGATTTATTAGACAGACAGCGCCATCTATCGGCACAGAACGGTATTAACTTTTCAAATGCAATCTAACAATCAAAACCTGTATCTGAACAGTTTTTACAAAAGCGGCGATGTCTGATATATCAGGAATTTTGTAGGTTTGTTTGTTTTGTTAGAATAATCAGCTTCACAGTATATTAAAATGTTTTATTATTACAACTTTACATAGAAGTTAGTGAACATTAGTTTATTTTTTTTATTAATTTATGTATTTATATTTTAGGTTCCTCCCTAGTTCGCTACATGGTATCCCTATCCACAAGCTATGCGTACTTTGGGGTCATGTCTGGGAATTTTATTTTTATTAATCGTTATTTAGGCACAACATGGTGAATAGTGACTTTGAAAATTTAAATGTATTCATCAACTTTTGATGCTGACTGTACCACCGGCATTGTAGCCGCTGTCTATACTCTGGCAAATAATTCAATGCCGTAAAAGTGTGCCAACTAAGTGAAATAACGTTATTTTTTTAAAAATAATATATTGAAAAAAAAATTGGCTCATTAGATATTTCTTTTTTTATGATTCTGTTAGCAAAGGGCAACTCTTCTATAAATTTCATTATTAACGACTAAAGGAGTATAAAAATAAAGAAGTTATCAAGTCGATTTTACTTCTATGTTTGGTAAATAATTATTTTCATTATTCTTACTTTGAAGATAAAGTACATCCTTCAATTTCATTATAAATTGCTTTAAAATTTTATGCAAACCAAACGACAAAGTCTCGTTCATTTTCAATCGTTCTCATTCAGTACTTACACTACGAAGTTTTTAACCGGTATCATTATTTTTCTTTTTGACATTTCGAACTGTCAGCATTGAATTATTTGCCAGGGTATAAGCATGCAGTGAACTAGGGGATAACCTAGAATAAATCAAATAAACAATCACACAATCACACATACTACATGTTACCCAAAGTAAGCATTGCTTGTGTTATGTAGCAAACTAGGGGCGAACCTAGAATATAAATACATACACCAGTTATATAAACACCAGACACGGAACTTTTTTTTCTTGTTCCGTGCGGGAATCGTACCCGCAACTGGCGCCTCAGGCAGACGGGTTTACCCCATCGCCAAATCTAGGTGAAGATAAACATCCAGACTCCGTTTTTTTTCTTCCCTCATGCAGGAATGGCCACCGTTAGGTTTTCAAAAATAGCCTTGCCGTTCCTGAATAAGCGTTTTATTAAAAGCGACAAATACGAGTGCTCTTTACTTTGTGTTTAGACCCCTTTAGGATCCACCTTCATCGAAAGCTTGCGGCCATATATCAGTATTTTATTGAAGATTCAATTGCTTACAAAACGAGTCTACATTTTATCTTAGACCATGACACCACTTACCATCATCACTTTTAAATAAAGAGTCATTTCCTACCACCAACTGCGGGACTATCAGATAAGAATTTACACATTTCAAGACATAGCACTACAATTACAAGACATTACAGAATTTCTAGAAACACCTAGCATTAGGATAGACCTTGATAAGCAGTTCCACATGACACAATTAATTTCGTTTTCAAAACTGTATTAATACATAAAAGAATGCCTCGATTTTCATTGTATATTAAAGAATACATATATTTTTAAAGAGATTAAAAAAAAACTTACTTCAATGTGGCCAGACTAGCTTTCCTCTTTGCCGAATAAATTAGAATGAATCCATGAATTAGTTCTTCCCTAAACTGCGCGGCTCCGTGGTAACTCGAGATTATAACCTGAGAAAGCATAAAAAGGTACCAATTAATAAAAAAAACTTATTATACGAAAACAAGTGACCCCAAACGAATGAAGTTGACCCATTGTCAATTTGGTTATAAACAAAATAAAGGATGAAAGAATAAAAGTCATTGCAATTTCAACTTTTCAGTATTAATGTACAGGTATTCGTGGGCTCATTTTTGGAGTAGAGGTCTAGTTGAATGTATGTGGAACTTGAAAATTTGTTGTTATTGGCGTACTAAAACGGGCCACTTTTGTACAACGGGAGAACCGAGAAAAGTCCAGACAAGTGACTTTTTATACATTGTTAGACCATTTTTTTTTTTTTTTTTACGAACCCATCTTGTTGAATTAATTTTTGATTAAAAATATTCGAGATAAATAACGAAACGAGGCAGCAAAAAAACCTAAGTACTCACCTCAACTTTCCGCTTAGAATCTCCCAGGAAGGTCTCAATGACAATAGATCTGTCGCCGGTGAGGAAACACGCTCGATGTTGCAACAAGGGACTTAGCACGCGCTCGGGCGAATACGGATCGTCGCAAAACATGCACACCATTATTCTGAAATATAAATAATCTGTTGTTTAGGTGAAAGTTAAAGTAGTTTCTAATGCTTAGGCTACACTACCGTGATATGCCAGTAATTATTGCCATAACTTAAACAACACCTAGGTGTAACCACGATTTACGGCCATAATTTTACAATGCCAATCAATATGGCAAATGGCGGTAGGCAATAGCTCCGGCGGCGGTCTTTTTTCGCACATCAAAGAAGATTACCGCAGTAATTATAGCGTTTGTGGCCACACACACTACCGTTTGTCCAGTGTGCAATATGAGCTCACCGGCGACGCACGTATCGACCGACATGGAGTGGTCAAATGAAAAAGCGCTCGAGTTTTTAGAATTATTCCAATCCGAACCGTCTCTTTGGGATACCCTTTTTTTCTTCTTTTAGCTTTGTTGAAATTTAAAAGATTCATGTAAAAATAAATGGCACTCATAAAACACAACACCGCTGCAGCTTCGACCTCCATCTTGAAAAAGTGATATTTT
Source organism: Stenoptilia bipunctidactyla (assembly GCA_944452665.1). NCBI lineage: Eukaryota > Metazoa > Arthropoda > Insecta > Lepidoptera > Pterophoridae > Stenoptilia > Stenoptilia bipunctidactyla. The sequence continues at coordinate 11,593,566 of OX101743.1, forward strand.
CCGCCAAATTTATTGACATATCACGGTAATTTAATGCCATAATTATTGCCGGTAGACGGTAAGGTAGTGTGGCCGTAGTATAACCACACCAGTTCATGCAGTAATTTAAACGGTAATTTAATGCCATAATTATTGCGGTAACAGACCGGTAGACGGTAAGGTAGTGTGGCCGTACTATTAAAGATACAAATTAAGTTGAGAAACTAAGGACCTAACAAATCACTAGCCAAATCTTCATATTCAGGGTTGTTGATTTTTAGTAACCAGCCAAATTTAAATGTTATTTTCATTGATACGATATAAATTTTATTACAAATAATCGCTGTTTATGAACGACTAGACATTTCATTGAAAATACTACGACGTAGGTACTACCAGACCTGGCTCACTCCGCGCGGTACATTCGTTATTTACCTACAGCGAAGCGCTCCGCCGGCGGATTTCGAATGGGTCGTGTGTCACGCGCGCGCCCGTCGGGACGTAGTAGATACCTACCTACCTAATAGCACTCACAGTAATTCTATGATCGAGGTCGCAAATAGTATTAAAAAATGAACATAAAAAGAAACAAATATTCAATTAGATTATGTTTAGATTTGATTATGTTCAATGTAGCAAACAAAACATAGGTACTTATCATTAATTATTCGTCGTGACTTTTTTTTCATTTTGTACTTTAGGTAAGTTGAAACAATATTTTTTACAAAGGTACTTAATTACAAATAAGGAGATTAATTATTCTTCACTAGGCAGCAACCCTAACAGCGTAAGAAAAGATAAGAGGCATGCGATAGAAAGAGACAAAACTTCTAGGTATATAAATTTGCAGGTACGTAATGCTGTGCGAGCTGAATTCCACCGTATCGCGTCGTAGCAAGACTCGAATTTATTTAGATCTTCTTGCGGAGTAATTCTTCTGTACCAACGGTACTATTACTTATTCTGTGGTACTACAATATGTTTTGTAGTAGCGCGTAGTCGTCTTTATTTAACGGTATTATAATTTAGAGTGACCATGCTTTGCTTAATATGATAGCGAATACATTAATGTATATGTAAAATTTTTTTTTGCAAAAATCGTGTCTGTAAAAATGGTATTTATTGTTTAAAAAAATTTGGCCGGTGACTAAAAATAACACTGTTCCGTTACTGACTGAGTGAATCACACACAACATACAGCCATAACCACTAGGCGTAGAGAGCTAAAATTTGGAACAGGGAGTGCAGGGGAGCAATAAGGAAGGAATTCCTGAAGTGCACACGGGAACGGGAAGTATTGCACTTTTTAGTTTGTATGAAAAATATTATTCCTTGATTGCACGGATGTGGAACTTGGAATAAACGTTCTCCAATGGGAGTTGGAAGGAATTAACGATATTCGAATTAACGATTATTTGGGAACGGGAAATATGTACCTCTTTAGTTTGAATGAAAAATCTTATTCCTTGAGTGCATTGATATGAAACTTGATATAAAGGTTCTATCAATGGGCGTCTGGTTGTATTATGGAAATAATTTCTGTAATTCCCACAGAAAGGTTAATTTCTTTATAATAAATTTCTCATTAATCTTTATGACATGTATTTTCAAACGCGGGTCTGGTCAACGGTAAAAACAATTTGGCTCTTCATTTAGTTAGTGGCTAGTTTAGTTTTTTTATCTCATTTCTTTGTACTAAGAGACGTCTCTTAAGTAGAGAATGTATCCTTTTTTAAAGCTCTTTCTTTTGGCTGGATTAAGCATCACGAACATCAAAAATACCACTAGAGCCAGTAACTTATGCAAATTCATTAAAATCACTTACCGTATATCTGAATCGAAGCAAACAATAAGATCCTTGTAGAGATGCGCGTAGCTGGCCTTGTCTCTGTTCGCCCGAATCATCTCTTGAGTCGCGTCCGCCGTCAAAACGTCTGTACCAAGTTCGCTGATAGACGCTTCGATGTATGAGCAGTGGAGACTGGAAATTAAATGAAATATAAATAATAAGGTGACTAAAACCTATCAATAAGAATAAGATTAGATTATATATACATAGAAATAGATTGAAGATGATTGATTCCGTGCTTCGGAGAGCACGTTAAGCAGCGGTCCCGGGTGCTGTATACTTGTATACAGTAGACGTTAGGGTTTGTCAGAAGCCATTTCGGCACCCTGAACATTCCGACATCCACCACCCAGCACTGGGCCAGCTTGGCGGATTATGGCCTATACCTCCTCGTCACCCAGGGGAGAGACTAATGCAGTGGGCTCATTACAAAGAGTTGTGATGATGAGGTTGAAGATGACAGTACACTGGTTTAGGAAGGGACTGGATCTTTAAAAAAATATTACGTAAATAAATTGCCAAAACACCGGTTGATTTAAATAAATGAAAAATGTGATAAATAAAAAAATAAAAATTACCCGACCAGGATTCGAACCTGGGACCTCTCGTTTGCCGGACGAGTGCTCTTCCAACTGAGCTACCTTAGTTTTTATTTATCACATTATTCATTTATTTAAGAATAATTGAGCATTTTAAATGCAAAAAACTTAAAAAAAAACATTACCGGTTGATTTGTTATGGCAATATATAATGGTATTTAATAGGTATTTTTATATTTTATTCTACAGTTTAGTAACACTAGTAATAGTGAAAATATAGATTTAAAAATATGCTGAATCTGCACATACTTTAATTTGGTCTCGTAATTTCATTGAAATGTTGAAATTACAAAAGACACAGGCCAGATATAGGCTTCGCAGTGTAAATATTAAAAACGCGTTATTATTATTTTACATTGAAATAAAGACCATTATTTAAAAGGTTTATGTGCAAATAAAACTTACTTATCAGCAAGATTCTGTCCTTCTTCCTGTAATCTATTGATTTCTTTTTTGTCCATTCCCTCGTCTTGTATAAACATCACAACCAATGGCAAGCCCTAGAAAGGAAATAAAACACGTTCATTAGTTTTTCATGTAATGAAAACACATAAACCATTAACTATTTGGTTACTTAAACAATACCGGCCTTACTTATAAACGTTACTTAAAATTTAATCAACACTTAATAGCCAATTAAGAAAAAATCTTACTCATAAACGTTGCTTAGCGTTAATCAGTTGTTAAGTAACATCTTAAAGTAGTTGTCAAATTAATCAGGGTCGGACCATTGTTTAAAACGCTAAGTAACAAAATAGCGTCAGTGTAACATCTGTTTTGCAAGTTTTAAAAATGGATATTTATGAAAATGATATTATTTGAAGGTTTCGTAATGAAATTTAAGAACTAAGAAGCATGAGAACACGGACAGTTAGGAGACAAAAAAATTATAAAAAACGTATAAACCCGATTCAAGATTTGACTGATGTGGAATTTAAGCAACGATACAGATTTAGCAAGGACAATATGCTACGAATTATTGATTTAGTGAGGAATGATTTGCAAGTAGACCATCGAGGTGGAAGTATTCCTATCGTATTATAAGTTATGGCTGTAATTAGATACTAGGGCAGGCACGAGGTAAGCAATCATTTATTTTACCTTTCTCATTTAATATGGCCTATTTTTTTTTCATTATTTCGCGGTAATATTAACCTATCCTATTGATGAACTGTCTTCCAGATACAAGAAGATTGTGCCGATAGACATGGCATAAGTAACAGACGTTGTCACGTCTCTGCAAAAAAGTGCCTGTTGCATTAGAGGCAAAAAGTAGTTACCTACTACATAAATATGCCATCAAATTTAACTGCCGGAACAGAGATAATACGAAAATTTCAATCAATTTGTGGGTTCCCATACATAATAGGGGCTATAGATGGAACTCACATTAAAATAAGAAAAGTTAGTGGCAATGCTGGCCAGTATTATATTAATCGGAAAGGATTTTATTCTTTAAATACCCAGGTAACCATACTTATACTGTATTCTAATCCTGTACTTCACACCTTATGGAGTAGGCAGAACACCAGAGATTATAAAATCATCTGATGTCACGTTTGACAAATTTGGAGGCATTATAATGGTGGAGAGAGACTATTGTAGTACAGCTACCTAAGTAGATACAAGTACATAGATATAGCAATGTGGAAGAAGACTTGTCAGATAGTGAACAGGAATTAAATAATTTGTCAAACATAGCAAGAAATGTATTTATAGAAAATTATTTCTTAATCTTAATTATAATACTTTGTATAATCAAATAGAATTTATTTTCTTTTGCCAGCACTAATTTTCTAAAACCATGATTAACATTCTTTTTTTGTGAATTTCTTCTGCTCGTTCAAATTCTCTTTCCTTTGACTTTTTTAAAAGTAAAAATAATTCTCGCTCAAAATCTTCAGAATTGTTCTGGAACAAGGAAAAATCTTATATGTAGATATATGTTACAACAAACAAATATATGTATTAAAAAAGGACTGTTTACCTTAGTTCGACTTTTAGGACTATACTTATTCATTTTTATTATAAAAGCAGACAATATCTTACCTCTTTTATAGTATCCATGTAGAGACCATCACTATGAAATTTACTATTATCAATAATAAATTCATTAGGCAACGCCTGAATGATGGCAAGATCTTCTGCTGAGATGGGCTTGGTGGTGGTGGTCCTCCGCCTGTCATCATTCTAGCATGTCTGTACTCAGACTCCCTGCCTTTCACCTTGCCCTTGGTATTCCTCCACTGAGTCTGTATTTGAATCAGATCCCTACCCAGGGATACAGGCGTGAAGTTATGTATGTTCTTTTTCTTCTCGTGGTATTTTACTTGCCGAAATTACCTTTTCATCTTGGTCCCACTTGGAGGATCGCACTCTCTTTTTTGAAGAACTTTCCATTTTGCGACGAACGTTTAAAATTCGTAAAATTCCGATATTAAAAACAATATCACTATTATAAATAAACAAACCTATACGCAAATCTGACACTTATGCACAGACTAAGAAGGGATAATTATGTCAATATTTTGAAATATTGATAAGCAGATTCTTTTTCTTTGCATTAAGCGTTCATTAGTTAATAACCGGCTAATCAACGTTTATGAGTAAAAAATATTTAAGCATTAATTAAGAATTTAAGTAGTGATTAGTTAGGTAGTCGGTAAGATGTTGATTAGTTGTTTTTTATAAGTAAGGCCGTATATGCATAAAGATTTAATTAAGTGTAAAGAAATAAAGCCATAGACAAAAACTATGTCTAATTCATTTGGACGAATATTTAAACAAAAGTAAACTCAAAGTAAGTCATAGTGCAAAATTATTTAAAAGTAGGTACTATTTTTTTTGCTATCATTAGTTACATAAATATACCTGTATATTTTATAAGTGAAATTTTACCTGTATATTTTTACAAAATTATCAGATTTAATTTTGTAAAAATATACAGGGTGACTGGTGGACTACTTTTGAAATTGAAGGACGTGATAGTTTGAGATCATACATGAAGAGAAAAAATATAATAAAAAATAAATATTAATTATTTACTGAGTTACTCCAACGAAATTTAAAGAATTGATTACGCAACGAATGGTTACGCTAGCGTTGGCAGCGAACCGCATGCCAGGTCACGTGCCGCGATTGACTCAGTTGTATGTTTTTTTATTTTTTTAAATTCTGTATTCGTTGTTTAAGGAGCTTAGAGTCGTAATCGACTATGTCAGCCCCATTATACCCTGTATGTAAAGTGAATAGTAACATAGTAGTATTTATTTATAGGGAATTCTAGTGAAAAGTTAATTACCTACTTTTATTACATAATTATGATTAGAATCGAGTACAGGGTGCTCTCCTTCAGTATCTAAAATTTGTCACCAGTCACCCTGTATGTATATCTATTCATAAAAAATAGGTGAATAAAGTTTACTTATTAATTGAAAGCTTGCAGAATATTGTTATCAATATAATAAAAAACTAATTCACTTACCTGAAATGGAAGTTTATCTTCTTGTTCTAAGCTAGTGAGTAGAGTCTTCTCCGCACAACCTCGTATGTACTCGAAGGAGTCTTGATCTTGGTATACGCAGAAGTAACCTGAAATATTAATATTTATAAGTGAAACATTAATATTTGTAAGTAAATGCCTTTTGATAGTGAATAACATTTACAAACAAAACATAAGGCATTCTAAAATAACGCGACGCGGGCTAGTAAGCGCTTTCGGAATTCTTCTGGTAAATCATCTCTAGGTACATATATCACTTCGTTTTCTTTAACGGGTCTGGCTGGTACAAGGACCCAGGACCACTTCTCACGGAAGCCATCAAGAATGTAAGTGCTAAATTGGACTGTACCATTCCTATTTAAATCGCTCGAATTATTACTACAATAAAATATTCTACCTATTAAAATAATATATAGATCCTTCTTCTTTCTGTGTCGATTCTGGCGTCATATTTTTGAGGACTACTTAGACACTGACAAGGCATTATCAGAGGCTTAAAAATAGGTGATCAAAAATGTAAATTGAAGATGTCAAAACCAGGTATTACCGTTAGCGTTGTTGGTGGGTTGTGTTTCGACACGCAACCGCCAGGTCAATGACCCGACGCATATTCGTTGTTGCGCGTCGCACCCCGCTAGCAAACGCTTGCCGAATTCTTCTGCTAGTCCATCCACCTAGGAAGAGAATTATTATTATCTATTTAATTTTTACCATATAAAAGTGATATTGACTTGTTTAGGATAAAAGTACAGGGGATTAATCATCAAAGGGTAAAAAGATTTATTTAGCTCATAGTACGAGATCCGGCTGCAGGATTAGTGCGTTCATCTGTTTTTTGCAGAAAACCGAATTTTTGTGTATTTTTATAACTAGGAGAATATATATACATAAGGTTGCCTATCAAAATTTGGCCGCCAGTATTTTTAATTAAATTTTTTTTAATTGATTTTTGGGAAAAAATTCCGTTCACTTGTTTTTTAAATAAAATAACGTCTACATCACGGCAATTTATATGAAGATTCAAAAAAATCACGGTTGCCGTTGCGCACTTGGCCGCACCTCTTCGCAGCCATGTGTAAACAGGGTTACGTATCATAATAACTAAAGTTGTATCGACTAATGTCGAAATAACTACGGTTGAAATAAATAATGTTTACAATATCTAAAGATCGTTTCACATAAGTGTATAATAACTAATGGATGAAATTACCAATGGACGATTCACCTACAGTTGATGTACCTACAGTTGATTTATCTAAGGTTGATTGAAGTAATGTACGATTCACTTATTGTTGATTTATGTATGTACACTGTTTCGTTATTAAAAATTTTAGAAAACCGTTGGGATATACTAGGTACTATTTTGAATGTCCGGTCCAATATATCCAATATTAGACTGTCGGGAGACAGTAGTTCTGTACCAGTTGGAAAAACAAGAGGCAGTTGGACGGATTGGCGGCCCTGGGAAGGTGGTTTACTTACATAAATTTGGAAAGAGAAAATACAACAAAGGTAATAATTTATTCTTACTATTATAATTCATTCTACTATCCCCTAGACCTAAAGCTTTCCTTCAGAAAACCGACATGGACCGGTTAGGTTAGCTCCGCTTTGCTTCGCTCCTTGCATTAACCTCCGAGGGTTATTTTTTTATAATCGCACAAAACAGAGTCTGAGACAAAATATGATCCCTTGTAAAACAATTGTAAGGCCCTACCCTCGTCTTATCAAAAAACCACAACCAACGCAGTATCTATTCATAAACTGTAGGCGAATTATCTAGTAGTTCTTACGAACATATTTCAAACAACCATTAGCTCAACAAAATGTTAGATTAATCGTTCATTAGTGCTTTTAATTTTAGTTTAATCGAATTTAGGTGAGTTAAACAGTAGTCGAGTCGTCCAATATGCGATATGAACTTAGGCTAATCAACCGTAGTTATTTCAACATTAGTCGATACAACTTTAGTTATTATGATACGTAACCGTAAACAGGTATGATTTCGATACATTTTTACGTTCATAACGTTTATTAATTAATTATATATCAAATTAAAGCTAATTTTTTGTCTATTTATTATAATATATGGTTGCTTTATTAAAACTACCCGCAAATAAGGGTTGCTGGCTTTTAAAAATTACAAATATTTAAGGAAGCGTGAAAGTGAGTTACCGCGTAACATCAGTTGTCAGACGAGGATAGCGATTGCCAGCTGTGCGACGCTTTTAAGCCATTGCACATGCGTCGAATGTTAGTGTTCTAAACAACCGAGGAGTAATAGAGACGACTTAATAAATACTCCAAAAAATATGTCTTCCTTTTCAAAAAAACAAATTTAAAAATCACAAAAAAATTATAATATTCATTTAATATATTTAATTTTGAATTAATATTGATTAGGCAACCATATATTATAATAAATAGAAAAAAATAGCTTTGATATACAGGGTTGATTTGTAGTCACCAGCCAAATTTAAATGTTAGTTTCTTTGATACGATATAAACGTAGGTACCTGCATATTTATTTTAGCTTCGCTCAGTACAAAAAAGTAGAAATATGGAACCACAAACTTTAAAAAAAACAGTCGCTTTTGATGAATATACCTACTACGAAGCGACATTTCATTGATAATACTATGACGTAGTACTACAAGATGTTTTGTAGTAGCACGTAGTTGCCTTTATTTTAAAGGTAATTTAGAGTGACCATGGTTTGCTTAATATGACAGCGGACATATTGATTTCTTTGTAAAAAAATAAATACTTTTTTTTCAAAAATAGTATCTATAAATGATACTTATTGTGTAAAAAACATTTGGCCGGTACCTACAAATCAACCCTGTATAATTAATGAATAAACGTTATAAACGTATAAATGTATCGAAATCATACCTGTTTACACATGGCTGCGAAGAGGTGCGGCCAAGTGCGCAACGGCAACCGTGATTTTTTTGAATCTTCATATAAATTGCCGTGATGTAGACGTTATTTTATTTAAAAAACAAGTGAACGGAATTTTTTCCCAAAAATCAATTAAAAAAAATTTAATTAAAAATACTGGCGGCCAAATTTTGATAGGCAACCTGATAAATATATATTCTCCTAGTTAAAAAAATACATAAAAAATCGGTTTTATGCAAAAAACAGATGAACGCACTAATCCTGCAGCCGGATCTTAGACTATCACTTCAGGTCAAAAAATATCATAATTTCAGTCTTGGCTTTTAAGCCCAAACTGTAAAAATAATCAAAAGATTAAATACATAAATGTAAATTCGTTTAATGAATATTGCGTAAGTTTTGTTGTGTAATAGGTAAATCCAAATAAATAAAATATTGTATTGATTATGTAGGTATCTACTGCGACCAAAAAAGAGCAAAATAAATAAGTTGCGTTCGAAACCATCATCATCATGTTGATATGAAATTAAAAATAAACAAAAACGTTGTGAACAAGTAGAAATAGTGCAAATATTAAACCATAAGTATATAAATAAGTAGTAAATCCAAATATTTTTAAGTGGATATATATTTTTCTATCATTTTTTAACATAACAGACTGCGTTCTTCCCATAATCAACGACACAAGTCAATGCCAACTGTCAAACTGACAAATCAACTAATTAATAGCAGCGGCCCGCTGAAAGATCGTCATTCCTTTGTTACTGCTTTACATGCTCTTTTGTTACATGGTGGATAATTCCAACTTGTGTTTCTTAACACGAAATCAATAGTGACATTACTTTTTCAGTTTATTATACTATCCAAAAATAATAAAAGAATCAACTTTATATGGTGGGCATAAGAGCCAGGCAATGTGTGGACACTGAGATGAACCCTTTTTCGGCACACAAAAACTCAGGTTCTATCCCGAACAAAAACCTGCATGCATTGTTCTGTATATTTTTAGTTGACTCTTGATTATTTTCCATTGCTGTGAAAATAATATGACCTATCCTACTTAACTAGTTTCTATTATCAACAACTATTTGACAGACTCTATCAAATTAATTAAATTTTTACGTTTTTCTGTACTGTACTTTAATAAGCATCAAAATATCTTAGCAGCGGGTCCGAGGAGGTTAAAATTGTGTAAATAGAAAGCAACTTACCCCAAGCACAATAACAGTGATTTGATTAGAATCCGCAGTTAACGCCCACGGCGCAGCGGGCGGACCCGCCGTGCATTGCGACTCTCCAGTTGATGTTAGTGATCTGAAATATACGGATTTATTTAGTGATTCACTCATTTTAGGCTGATTATGAGACTACAAATAAAAACCTGAATAAGTTGCTTCTCTAGTATCATCATTAAACTTTAAATAAATAAATAAAATCCCCAGACAATCACAACAACTACAAGGCCCCAAACTAAGCAGAGCTTGTGATATGAGATACCATGTAGCGAACTAGGGGGTAACCTAGAATATAAATACATATAAAATAGATAAACGCCCAGACACGGAACATTTTCGGCAGACACCGGAAAACGGCGTCTGAGGCAGACAGGGTTACCCCATGTCCAAAGTGGACTTTAGATCCGAAAGATTGAATATTACAAAATATAGCCTTTCGCAAGTGCAATAAATTTGTTTTCAAACCTTTATAGTTGTTTCCAGAATTAGCGTGTTCAAACAAACTATTCAACATAATTACAATACTATAGATTATAGATATTGTTTATGCCTATTAACTTGTTTTCGATTATAATAATAATATACTTACAGCATAAAAAACTAAACTCACTTCACTAAGACTCATTTCACTAAGACGCTTTGTCACTTTGTCCACAAATACAAACCTTTTTTTTAAATCCTTCTAGTTTACCTCCACACTATCATACCCATGAACCCGTTTAGTATACAAAGCTTTCTTTTTCTTTGCAGTCAATTCTCCATAGAGAACAGTAACGAAATCTAAACATCAGTAGAGCTCACGTCTCAGTAAATGTTTATAGTAAGTTAATATTACTTTACCCAAAAATAACTTGTACAAATCAAATCACGTTTATTACTTCAATGCACGACACAAAAATATTAAAATAATACATACCCAACCCTAGTATTCAAAAGCACGGGTACTGTAGAATCCAAACAATGCACACCGGCCGGGCAATGCTCTCTCATGGGGCAATGGACGAAACCGAGATGTTGAAATAGCATCAGCTTCCTGTCCTGCTCCATACGGTCTAGCATTTTGTACCTGAGTGGAAAAAAATGGGGTTAGGATTTATGTTTTTACAAATCATAATCTAAAATAAAACACCTTAACCGGATTTATCTCGTATGTATGATATTTTACATTTAACTCGACGTTTCGAGGTAGAAAAACTCTCTAAAAACCGCGACAGTAGAGTTAAAATGTAAAATATAAATTATACGCGATAAATCCGATCAAAAAGTAGTTTATTATGGGGTTAGGATTGTAACGATATACAGGGTGTTTGATATGGCCTGTAGAATAGGTTATCTACTATGCCTAGTGGCCATTAAACTTTCAAAACAATAACTTATTTAATCTTTTTTTGTTTATCACATTATCATAAGAATGTAAAAATAAAAAAAAGGATTCAGTTTCGGCAGTTAACTTTGATCTCGTTTAAATGTGTACTCTTTGCGGCTTCTTTTGACATCCAAAACAATATCATTAGTTAACTAGTTTTTGTTTTATTTTCCCACAAAGTTTCGTAATAAGCCTAAAACAAGCCTAAAACAGTACACATTTAAACGAGATCAAAGTTAGCTGCCTAAACTGAATCCTCCTTTTTTATTTTACGTTTTAATGATGATTTCGGGGTGATGAACAAAAAAACTTTTAAAATGATATTAAAATAAAACGACATGGCTTTTGAATTTTTAATGGCCACCAGGGCATAACAGATAACCTATTCTACAGGCCATATCAATTTGGCCGGCGATGGACCAAACACCCTGTATATTAAAAGTAGCTGTTTCACGCGGTTTTACCCGCGCAATTTCAGATCCCTCGGATATCGGAATAAAAAATATCCTATGTATTATTCCAGATGATCGATGTCTGTACCACATTTTATACCGATCCATCATAATACGTTTTAGTGAAAGAGTACTTGAAACATTAACGATTCTACGAGATATTTAAATTGATTAAGGCCTGATTTTCCAATAGTCAGATAAAAGTTATCTGTAAGTAACTGCATTTGTCATAGTAACAATAATATATAACCTTTCGGGTTAAAGTTGTTTTATTCTATGTATGACAATGACATAGAATGACAAATAAACTTGAGACGACCTTGAAGCTGTTGGGTAATACTTTATTATTTGAATAATTTTTGTCTAGTTATTGAAAGATCGGACCTTCATTTTACCACCTTATTTACCAAATCTTTTAAGAGACATGTCGTTTGTTACAGAAGCCACTTAAAAACAATTCTTATTTCGACCCTAATTCGTAATATATTTATTATGCCATACCTTGAGTCGTTCTGCAGTACGTCAGTGATTTCTTTTATATCCTCTTGTGTTATAGTTCCAGTGGGCGATATGCTTTTGAAGTGATAGAATAAGTCCGCATGTTCCAGTAACAACTCCTATAACGAAAAAATGAATATATTATAATTAAATGTATTTAATGAAAGGAGGTTCTCAATTTGTCTGTATGTGTTTTTTTTTTGTCATTTGTACGCGAGTATTCCTTCAATTATAAATACATTTACATGATTATTATATTTCATTAGAGAACCCATATAAATATAAAAAATCACTTAAGGGCTGTTTGAAAAATTACCAATTAAATTCATTTAATTTTGAAACAATATGGATTTTTTACAAACACTATATTTATTGCTTATATTTAATTAAAATGAGCGACGATATGATCTTCGAGGCATCTACAATGGGTAATTTTGAAGTGCTAGCAACAATTCTGTATTTTTGACGGCCTCCGTATTACAATAATCGAGAGTGCAATCAAGAATGGCGCCAACCGTAAAAGAATATAAGCAGAGGTTTTTATTTTCTTCAGCCATTCTGGGTAGGCAAAGGGAGCTATGCCCATACAGCCAAGTCTTAGTAGATTTTTTTTATTGATTGGAAATGAAAATGAAATGTAATGAGATGAACCTAACAATACTCATTGAATCAACCGAACCTAACTCATTGAATCAAATCATTAAACCCGATATTATAATTTTTTTTAAAATAAAATCCCCTGACAATCACACCATCTACATGGCCCCACAGTAAGATAGCTTGAATATGAATACATAAATAGATAAACACCCAGACACAGAACATGTTTTTTTTTATTCCGTACGGGAATCGAACCCGCAACCACTGGCGTCCGAGGTAGATAGGTTTACCCCATCGAGAAGTGGTCATCAAACAAATTAGTATTCTGATATTGAAACAAATTAGTAGCTTCTTTTTAGAAATATTTGCATGAATCATAAAAACTCGATTTTTTTAGTAAAAATTTCGTGGTTGGTTTTTCTTTTTATAGACATTATTTTGACAGTTAGGAAAGAGAACGCACGAGCTCGGAAAAGGTAAGAAAAAGCACGAGTGTGTAATGGCCCACATTCCGAACGCAATATGCGCCTGCAATACGCTACTTATTGAGCAACTGTATTAAAAACGAACTTTCCTAAACTGGATCGAGTTTTGCTGTATACTATGATAACCCCAAGGTCCACTGTGATCTCAAGCCTTACTTTGGGGCCCCATAGTTGATATGTTAGTTTGAGTTGTATACGTACCACTGTTAAATAACTGAAAAAATATGCTAAATAAAAATCACCCGACCAGGACTCGAACCTGGGACCTCTCGTTTGCCGGACGAGTGCTCTTCCACTGAGCTACCGGAGTCTGGCGACAAGCCACGAAATTAGTTAGTATACTTTTTGTTCATAATTTTCTTTAGCCTATTTTTTCAGTTATTTAAGAGTAAATAAGCATTGTTAAATGCAAAAAATTTAACACATTTACCACTGATTTCGAAATTTCAAAACCAACTCACATGAAAATGCTGCTTAGCCTTCATCTGCAACCTGGCCTGATGGTCATCGTAAACGTTTTGCTGCTGGTCATCAGTTAAGGCTTCGTAACACTCTCTTCCCATCAGTAAAACCCTGACTTCGGATAGTTGTTTTCCAGGGGTTATGTATGGGGTCTCTTCGAGTAAACGCCGGAATTGTTGGCACCATCTGCGAGGAGGACAAGTGATTAATGTTTAAATAAGAGTGTAACTATGTTACACACATGTTACTTATTAAAAATAAGAATTTATAAGATTTAAACAGCGATTTCTGTTAGGCTACCTAGGTATGAGAGGAAATAAAAATAGTAGTTAGTCTAATATTGGCTTGCATACATTGGTCAAACCAAAAGAAACGCATCAACCAGCGTTAAGCACATAGGTGATATTAAAAATCGAAGAAGCTTCAAAGTCAGCAGTTTGTGAGCATTCCATGCCCAACCACTATTTAAGGTTTAACTCTGAAAATTTTATCTATAGAGAAACATTGCATTACTAGATTGATCAGAGAAGCCATTGAAATTAAAAACATTCTAATTTCAATAAAAAAGATGGTTGGAAACTATTACCGACATGGGACCCTATCCTGAAAAACATTAAATCTAACATCCAGCAAGCTGCACGACCTAAAACTCAAGATACTGTTGAGTTTGAGCTCGTTTTGTGTCAATCCCGAACGCTACGCTCGAAGACTGAGAAACGATGGAGGTGATGATATATAACTTTTTCCACCTATCAATCTGACACCTGACACCTCAGTCGCTCGAGACCACGGGGCCTGCAGACACCGAAACGTCGAGTTAAGAGAACAATGGCAGCGGGCCAAACATGATTTTAGTTGATGTTATTTTGTGGCGTTTTACAAATTAGACTATTCCGAATTCATTCCTGAATAACTCAGTGCAAAAAATACTCGTAGACGAACGTTAGACGAAAAGATATTGCACTTTGAATATTATGTTTTGTATGTTTTTGGCACTTACTATTCAATTTTTGTACGAATTTTATTTATTTTAAAAACGCTACACACTTTAAAACAATGTGTTGAAAATTCGTAGGAGAATAAGTTATTTGATGAAAATTAATAAGATAAATGACGATTAGATTCTAAACGCTCATTATTTCACGTAACTAAGGATCAGCCTTTGTTCTTTAAAATGTAATTATACGTGATAAATTTGGTTAAAAAGTGTTTTATTTAATAGTATTTAGTCTTGATGATCACCTTTCACCAGGTGTCATGGAAGACAAAGTCCCATCTTTATTTTATATTTAAAAAAAAAATTATAAATTAGGCTCACGACATGTAAAACAATGTACACGCTAGTAAAACAATGTATCTGCAGTTATACAGGGTTATTTAATAAGCGCATCGCCTCTAGCAGGCCACGCCTCTCTAATTCAATCCCAGCAACATTTGTTCTACAACTTTTTTTTCAACACACTTGCTCGTAAAGTGAGCCTTATTCTATTGAATTTAGAACTATAAACGGGGCTATAAGTCACGCGTACATAATATATTATACCCTAGTGCATAATATAATGAATCCTACAAAGTTGAATTGTACCTTAGTGCAAATTACATGCGAGTAAACAGAGCATATTTTATTGATCCGGGTAGCAACAGCAGCGGCCCGCACCGCGCCTCCAAGCAACACTAGCGTGTGTACGTGTAATGGGACAGGGTTACTGACGCGCAGCAGCTAACAGCTGCTTCAAATAAATTTTATGACCACGTATGTCTGTCTTTTACTCACAAGTGTGTTGAAAAACGTCGTATGTAACTCGTGAGCGTTGCTAATTACAGTCTCGGCTCATTATTAAGCCCTCGCCTGCGGCGCGGGCTCAAATCACAGCCTCGACTGTAATTAGCAACTTAGCTCACTTGTTACATAATATACTAAAAATTAATAGATTTTAAAATTATAGTTTTCCCATAGTAAAAATATTTATAGCCTCTGTTTAGAGGCGTAAATCTTTTTACTCTGACCGTAGGTATGCCACGCACCTTTCGTAGTAAAATATCGCTTCATAATAATAATGGGTACTTCTTACAAAATGTAGAGTTACGAGCAAAAAGTTTTTATTTTTTGTGTTATTTATCAAAATTCGTAAAAAGTCGTAGAACAAATGTTGTTGAAATTGATGCGTTAATTAAAATTAACCCTGTATAATAATGCCGAATGATTTATATCAAATTAGCAGAATTATCAAATTTATAAATACTTACTTTTTAAGTTCGATTGATATCTTCTAAGATTATCGCTCTCAAATAAAAAAAAAAAACAACACGGTCTGCAGCTTTATTATATGAAAATAGAATAGTAAATTTAAACCACTTACTCATAATTCCTCTGTTCCTCCTGAGCTTCGTGCAGGTAAGATTTGAAAATGGCCGCCGCCTCGCTGGACTCCAGGATCTCGAAGGGAATCTTCTGCGATTGTCCTAACGTCTGGTAAGGAAATAAATGCTTTGTTTATAAAAACTATTAAACAATTTAAAAAATACCTTCCTTAAGACAATGATACAAAAGAGTGATCTCGTTAAGTTTAATACTTAAATGGTGCAGTAAAAAAACAGAAATACTTTGACAATAATGTATTTTGGTGACAGTTCTTCGTCGTACCATAAGGTGCAGAGAAGTCAAATACAATTTTAGAAACAAATACAACTACAAGAAAGTTTTATTTATTAAAAGGCACGTATTGAAAATCCTATGAAAGATTTCCTAAACGTTAGAGGCTAATAGAAGTGTGTTTTATAATGGATATGTACTATCATGTATTTGTTTTTATTAGTGTGAAAATTAAAAGCAATTAATTTGTTATTGTATAAGACATGTTTGCACTTTTTATTACGTTATTTCTATCTTTCGTAACACAACAGAAATAAATCTAATATATAAAATTCTCGTGTCACAGTTTTCGTTGCCATACTCCTCCAAAACGGCTTGACCGATTTTGATGAAATTTTTTGTGCTTATCCGGTATCTATGGGAATCGGCCAACATCTATTTTTTTTTTATTTATATGGCAAAACAACGTTTGCCGAGTCAGCTAGTAATAAATAAATATTTCTGAAACTCACACAACATTATCTAGCCCAGATTAAGTTTCTTAAAGAACTTGTGTTATGAATACTAGATAACTGATATAGTTAAGAAATATAATAATATAATAATAATATCTTTATTTAAAATAAACAGATTCACATTTGTACACAAGAAATACACACAATTTAGATATAGGATATGAAAATAATAATAACAATTTACAAATAAGTTTTAGTAGGTATACAAATTGTGCACTAAATTGCCAGGGGTTCTCAAACTAGGCTTAAGGTGCCTGTGACTTGAGAAACCAATAGTAGGTAATATTTACATTAGATTATTTTAACAACTATTGTTTACAGGTGAGTATATTAAGAAGTAATGCTTACAGGTGATTTTATCTTAACAACTGTTGAGGATGTATACAAAAATAATTACTAAATAGAAGTTATATCTAGGTATGTATTTATGTAGGTATTTAGAGTAAGGAGGAAATATAATTAATAGTTAGGGAAGTTATTTTGAGTTTATGTTGGTGTTGGTTTTTATAAGAGTTTTAATACTTTCGATTTCATGCTGACCGGAATAAATAAAGGACTCTGTGTGATCGTAGTCAAGATTTCGGAGCAAGGCTGTGATAATCGTTTTAGCTTTTTTCACTGGGGTGTTTATGATGCTGCAAATCTTTAATATTTTGTTATAAATAAAAAACATAGCGAAATTTCGGAATCTTTTACCAAATGTAGAAGTAATCGTAGGGAGAGGAACTTTGAATATACGCTTCTTTTGTAGGTTTTGGTATTGTGGGGATGAAGAAATAATTTTGTGAGCGTCTAAACTTATTTTTAGAATATACAGTTGGCGAACGCTAAGTACCTGAGTTTCGTTGTATATGTCGATAGTGGGGAATCGGAAAGGTTTTTTGGTCATGACTTTGAGTACAGCACGCTGGGCTCTTTCCAGATCCATCATAATAGTTTTACATACATATTGAATAAATATATATTTTTGTTAGAATAAACTTAAATAAACATTAAACATTAACACATTAAACATAAACATTAACAAACATTAACAATATCTGTGTTCATCACAAAAATATCTACCGCCGCCGGGATTCGAACCCAGGACCTCTGGCATAAAAGGCAATGTATGTTACCACTACACCAGCCGGTCGTCTCCTTAATAAATATACTATAACATATCAAGCAATAGTAGTTTATTAAACTGTCACATAATACCTAGTTATGTGCAGTTTCATACACTACTTTATCTAATCTCATACACTGAAGATATTTATTCCCGCCATTATCGCGCATGCGCCAAAACGCGCCGCGCGGCCACAGAATGTAACGTAGCGCGGCGCTCGCAGGACACAGATAAAAAAATTAAATCTATGGTCTGTTATCTGTATCGAAATGAAAAATAATTTTATTATAACATTGTATTGTTCGAGGTAGTGTGTTATAATTTAATTTTTTAATTTCATTTCGTTATACTTACTATTTTAAAAAGTATGTCAATATAAATTCGTTCTGAGTTTTATATTTTGAATATTATGATATGAGAGTAGATAATAGTATATTTATTAATAAACAAATACTTTTTACGTGATTTCCTTCTTTCGTATCTGATACAATTACGTTTAAAAAACGAATCCCCGTGTTTAATACCTGCGTGAGTCGGTCCCCCACCCGCAAGGTGGCGTCGGAGGCGCCGGGCGGGTCGCCGTCACTGTTGCTGTCGCTTGCCGAGTGCTGCGCGCGCGACTCCGTGAAGTACACAGAGAAGTCCCGGTGCGACCGTATCTGACGGCATACCATTAGCCAGTCGCTGCGGAAAAAGAGGTCGTAGTTACAAGAAATTCTTCCATGCTGGACTAGGCTTTTTTTTTATATTGTAAGGATAGGACGTTTGTCTTCCATGCCTACTGATGGAAAGTGCGCATGAAGACTATGGTGTTACACGTCCATCCACGAGAAACCTATTCACTCGACACTTAAAAGTTCCAGGACTGTAGTGGTCAGGAAAAACAGACGCAGGCAGATTGTTCCACACCTTGGCAATGCGTACCAAAAAGGAACTATCGAAGCGTTTTGTTCGACTTCTTGGTAAATCCACTATATAGGGATGGAAGTTCTGTCTGCGTCTGGTAGTCCGGTGGTAAAAAGGGGTGGGTTCAATTTGGTCAAAAAGAGCACTCGCACACTTTTCGCAGGTGCGAAAGAAAAACATAGAATATGCCAGCTGCTTCTCTTCCCGGGTATACTGTAAAAGCCAGTTAAGGGACAGAGGTTTTATTGGCGTTTTTGCGGGCGATAGGGTGACTCCCTGTCACTGCAATAGTCTCTCACCATCATTATAATACCTCCAAATTTGTCGAATGTGACATCAGATGATTTTACAGCCTTTGGTGTTCTGCCTACCCCATAAGGGATGCAGGCGTGAAGTTATGTTTGTCTGTATTAGAAGAAATCATTGGTTTATTTTTAACTCTTAGGAATATTTACATGTGATTTTATAAGGATGATAATAAATAAAGGCTTTTACGAGTTAAGGTTTTACAGTTAAAGCCTTCTATCACAAGATTTCACATTTTACACGCTAGTAATTATAAGTATTCGGAAGATAAAATGTAACATCACAACGTTAAATCAAATAAAGTTACGACAATACCAAAAAAAACTTTTTGTTTCAATATTTGTTTTTCTTCAATTTATTTTTTTATACAATTAGATTTTCATTATTATTTCAATACATTTTTTCCATAATACTTAAAATAATGTACTGTTTTTTAAATAAATGAGTGACTTTGAGTAAAAGACGTTTGAAAACATATTTCAAAAACTCAGAAAAACTGCACTCGTTTTTGAAATCACTTCCTTCACCTTTAAATTTTCTGACTTAAATAAAATACTTTGAAAATTATCAAAAAACGTACTTCTCCTGTAAATCTTCAGTCGGTAGCTGCATTCTGGACAATATTTGCGGTAACTTTGCAAGCTGCTTCCTCAATTTCTTTGCTGCTTTCTCTTCCTTGAGTCTGCGTATGTGACTTCTTAGGACAACCTGCAATGTTTATATAATGTTATTATAAAATTCATTCTGGTTTATGAAGATAATTACAAAAGAAATATATCACTATATCCTTTTCACCGAAACGAGTTGATGGAGAGCTGTCTCTGTCACAAATCTAATACAAAAGACACGGATAGAACACGGTCAGTGGAAGTCAACTTAATGATAGAAAAGTAAAGTTGTGTTCATATGCAATGTTTCCGCCTCATAAATTATTTATTCTATCGCTACCACTATGTATAATTTTGCAGGGAACTTGAATATAAAAAGACAATGTTTTAAAAAAAACTTTTATTATATTTGTGTCTTTATCAATATTTAATACAATAATATACTTTAGGTAAAAAATATTAAGAATTCTTCTTTTGTTCATGTTCCTAACAAACGTTATTGGCTCGTATCTTCTCTATTTCGTATCAAACATCAAAACCTAAGTATAATATCGTTTTGTCTTTCCAAAAATTAAGTCTGTATTGAGTCAGAACAATATAAAAGGAAGTTATTTTTAAATTATGTCTCTTCAAAAATCCATATTAAAGTGCTATTTTTTGGGCCATTTCCAGTGGGTAAAACTAATGTAAACAATAGCTGAACACTTTAGTTATTTCATTAAAGACTTTGTGTATTTAACTATGAGTTGAAATTGTTTTATTTTATTTATCTAACCAACGTATTTATTTTTCTAAGAGAGTTCTTCTAAAAGCTTTTTTTTGTATTTTGTATGCTCGACTTCCAAAAGAATATATCTTACCTCTCATCAAACATGTCAGGCTGTGCGGTGCAGTGGCAGTCGTTCCACCTCAGGACTATCCCCCTAATTAGTCCGTAATTGAAAACCAATCACAGCAAAGTTTATAAATCAATTGGCTAATTATCAATCATGTAAATCAAACATGTTTTATTATTGGACAAAATCATATATTTGACAAATTTTAACTAGCATATCTAAAATCCTATTTCTCTTTCTGACAAATCAATAAGACTGCATTTGACAAGCAAGACGAACAATGTTTACCTACTCATACTTTTTCCAGTACCTACATTTTATAATGACGTCATGAAAGTACCCGATACGCCGCCATTTCATGCAAACATCTTGAAGTTTTGCTGTCATACGAAACAAGTAGGCCCGAAACTTTGATTTTTTGTTATTTTTCAAAATATTTTCTGTCAAATAATAATCTCATTTTTTTTCTATGTAGATTGCTTACGGGCTTGGTGTTCATTCACGAGCAGGAGCTTCACGACTCTATTTCAAGTGCATTAAGCATCATTTTGTTTTGATAGGTGCCTGGACAGTAAGTCAAGGTCGATAAGGTTCATATTGGTTACATTAGTAACGATATATTTTATTTTATTCTTGTATTTGTAAGCCTTACGATATATTTTATAAAGGTAACCAAATCAACTTTTTGTGAAAAAGATGCCAAAGTGCTCAAATTACTCAGGCCATCCACCGTTCTCAAATATACCGAAGCACATAAACGCTAAATAGTTCATTACATGCAAATCGCCGCCAATTATTATAGCAATCAAAACACCGAAAAGTATGGAACAAAATAATAAAAAATGGCGTCATATGGTTCAATGGTAAAGTTCCTTATCAATATAATCGGATTTCGTTTTTTTTCAACCGACTTCCAAAAAAGGAGGAGGTTCTCAATTCGTCTGTTTGTTTTTTTTTGTGTCTTTGTTACACAATATTTCGGACAATTATGAATTGATTTTGAAAATTATTGTTTCATATGATACTAGGATACTTCATAGTTGGTCCCATTTAAATTTCATCGAAATCGGTTGCGTACTTCATTGAAAATTTCAAATTCTTGAAAAAATATGTATGATTTCGGAGAATGTTTACGTTGGTGATATTCTCAACTCAGCCAAAGTTTTGAAATGAAGTCGGTTTTGTTAATGCTCTGCATTCGTTGATTATTTTTAATTATTTTAATTTCTCATAAGATTTCAAATGACTCACGAGAAACTTATGATGATATTAATTGATTTACGTAGGAAATAAATGTAATTTTTAAAGCGAAATAAATTTCCAACAATTATTATTTTTACTAAGTAAAGCTATTTGAAACTAATTTATAATTATTTACGAACATAATAAAAATACAAATGATCGACCTTGTGTAAATTGGTGGTAGATTCAAGATGGTAGAGAACTTATTTCAAGTGCATATAAATATACGTACGAAGTAACGAAAATTATTTGATATCCACAAGGCCTATGGTTTCTAAAAAAGAACCGAAGTGACGAGGTAAGATCTGAGGTCTCAGATATTTAACCTTTTTTTGTATCTTTGCTTGTAGTGTATAGAACGTGTAATAAAAATAGCAGTTACCTTCGGGGAACGATATCTTGGAAAATACTGGTGATAATTGAATAAAATTTAATATCCTTACCCTTTAAGAGTGTAATTAACTACAGAAATCATTTAATTACCCTTATCATTAGTATATTACCCTGATACCGAGAATACATTGAACGCCTCTCGTATGTTGATGTTCCCCTGATTCCCTATTAACTCGTTTCGGTGGATGGAATATAACTAAGAAAACCTTGGAAAATTAATCTAATAAAGCATTAAAAAAGTTTGCAATGTATTAGGAAGACAAAAAATGTTAGCTAAATAAAACTCTCATAAACTAATTAGATTGCTTTCTCAATTAAGAATGAAATGGAATAAACAAAGTAGCCAAGCTTTTTAAAATTAAAAACTAAATAAAAACAAAACTTTGTTCCTAAAATCAAACTGTTTATAATGTTGTGTATATAATTTATTCAAAAGTTCGTATTTTTACTTCAAAGTATCCGCCGTACTAATGCAGTACGTAAAAATATCGCGTAGAGAAGTATATAGCCGCAAAATTGTCTGTATAGAGTTAGTTCACTTACTTGGGTGCCATCATTTCCAAACTGCTGAACAAACTTGATCCATTCGGGGTAGTGGCACAACCTTTTGCTCGCCGATGACCACAATTCTCTGTACAAAAAAAATAATTATTAGTCCCATTTACACATAACAACTCTTAGTAATGAGCCAAGTGCAGGCCATAAGTCTCTCCCCTGGGTGACGAGGAGGTATAGGCCATTATCCACCAAGCTGGCCCAGTGCTGGGTAGTGGATGTCAGGATTTCCAGGACGCCAGAATGGATTCTAACTGCTTAACGTGCATGAAGCACAGAAGTCGCTGTAAAAAATGAATGATCGGCGGTCGGTCACCCATCCAAATACCGTCCGCACCCAACGTTGCTTAACCTGTCATATCGAATGATACACACAGTAACCACGGCGCCACGCCGATTTCGTACCATTTAAAAAAAAGTTCGAATGTTCTAGAAAACGTTCGAGCGACATAGCTCTCGAGTCAGTTTAGGTTTTATTAACATGTTGAGTCGCTTCCATTATACACTCACTTTGGATCCTGCACGTGTATCCTGACAAGCTGTGTGAACGCTTCCGTGACAAAGTCCAACGTTTCTCTTCTTATTCGCAAAGCTTCAGCATAGTTGGCCACCTGTGGACAAACGAAACAATCATATTTCTCTCAAACATAAAGTAAAGTGCAATTTGTTTAAAGGTGTCCCTCTCTCACTCACAGTATTAATATATTGATAAAAAAATGTGACATTATGGATAACAATATTATATAGAAGTAACATAGACATTGCTTAAAATGTTTAAAGTTGTTATTTTAGTAATAAATCCTAGGAGATCAGGATATTGTGTTACATGATGTTAAAAGTATTAGTGGATCTACTAAAAAAGTAAAATCTGACCGGAAGCTATACTATGTATAGAAACTATATGAAGCATTGACAGTACATTTAAGACAACATTGTGTTCCAGCAAAATTTTATAACGACCCAGTTTTTTATTTAACCCTCAGTTAAGATTTGCCTAAAGAGAACAGTCTTACTTAAAGCTTTATACCTCTAACAACCTTCAACGTACCTTGATCTGCTCCATCATCGTCAAACGAGTCTCTTCTTTAACCTGATATACTTAGAGTCTACTCTAAAGAACACTGACCTTGATCCTGGCCTTGGCGGTCCAGGCGGTCCACATTAACGTTGTCATGGCTGGACGTCTCCACTATACGGCTACAGCCTTTGAACTCCTTCCTTTGTTGTTGTAGGGAAGTACTGAGTAACTTGCCATGTAAACTTTGATAGCGCGATGCAATTAATCCATCGTGTCGTCAGACCAATAGATCTTAGTTAGGCACGTAGTAAAGGCGACTTATTTAAGAAACCTAATAAGAATCAATCTGGCAGACAAATATCATCACTCCGGCGATCATATGATATGGTCCTCCTTTAATTTTTTTATGACGAACGAGGTTCTTTTACCATCAGGTGAGAATTTATCGTCATGACCTACTATGTTGCAGACATTAGTTGCTGATCGACAATATTACGCCGTTGATCTCTGTATTAATATACTTACTTTGAGGCTCCACTAAAAAGTATGAGCTGTAAAAGATAAAAGAGTAACTACATATCTCCAACCCACCTTAATCTTTGCCTTGTTGACACTTGACAAACAAGTTTCTTCTTTATCCTAATATACTTAGAGTCCAAATTAAATACTACCAACCTTAATCCTGGCCTTGGCCTTATCCACCATCTGCGCCAGCAAGAAGAATGCCTGGTCCACATTGACGTTGTCATGGCTGGACGTCTCCACTATAGGGATGCAGCCTTTGAACTCCTTCCTTTGCACCAGTCTCTCTGCTTCTCTTACACCTTGCTCTGATGATTCGTCGTTTTTTGTGGTCACGAGGACTACCGGCTTTTTTAGCTTGAGGATGTTTTGGAGTATGGCAGCTAGGGTTTCGTTCTGAAAAGGAGGTTTAAATTGTGTTAGTTTTAGCAGATTATGGTAGTATGTTCATATGTGACTAAGGATTACCTCATATCTATAATAAATATTCTTAATATTGTCTCAAATTTTCGCGATTCAAAATAATCTTAACTAAAACACAATTTAATTCATCACGTAAAATTACATTTCAACTCGATGATTCGATGCCTTTGCAAACCTGGTGGTCACGATAGAAGTGGTCTCGTAATTAATGAATCCGTTTACAAAGTTTTGTATTTAATACTTATTCTTTTATTGAGAATGATTTTAACGACCTAAGTAACACACTCAATTGCAACTCTTCACTACTGAAAGAATTTATGTAAATATAAGCAATTCTAAAACATCATCAAAGTGTTCCTTAAGGAGGGAAGGACACAAAAATTCTCGACCCATCCCTTAAGACGGAAAGTCTCAAACATCCCCAAACCATTACCTCGTGGGAGACGTTCTAAAACATCTGACACAGCTTATTAGTAAAGGTCCTAACAGCCTAAAACAGTCTCCTGAACTGAAACAGGACATTCTCAAACATTTTCTAACATCAAATGAGACGGGTATTAGGAGGGTCATGTGACATTCCTAAACACTTCATACTTATCAAAGAGTCATAGCTGACCTGTCAGATTTATGATAACTCATGGAATGTATTAAAACAACATATCGTGCAAATAATAGCTCATGTTTGGTTAATTACAAATCATTTACTTATATACAATCATTTATCGATGACCGGCTGGTGTAGCGGTAACATACATTGCCTTCTATGCAATGTATGTTTATATGTTTATTTAATAAAAAAATATGTATTTATTCAATATGTATGTTTATATATTTCTTAAGTATATCAGTTATCTAGTATTCATAACACGAGTTCTTTAAGAAACTTAATTTGGGCTAGATAATGTTGAGTGAGTATCAGAAATATAAAAAAAAAAAATTTGAGACTGCAGCAAGGATTTTAATGTTTTACCGTCTGTTACTCAACAGACTACTAGTATCATCCACTTGAAATGAAATTCTCGATATCGTATCTAAGCAATGAAATCAAGTCTGCACCAATAGTTTAGATATACACAGGCAGCATTTCAATGGCAATATCATCTTTATATATTCACATGCCTAACAAAAAGTAGTTTGACAGGTCAGAGACTGTATGGCCCATGAACATTACTCTTTGAACCTCACAAGAATATCGATAACCCTAAACCACCAAATCCCTCACCTGCTTCTCCCAGCTGCGGCCCGGCACCAGGCTGACGTCATAAACGCACAGGAACCCGTCCACCACAAGCTTGCCATCAGGAATGGTCCTCTGTTCGTACTCCTTCTCAATACCCAGCTGGTTCTTGCAAACGTACATAAGCTTCTCTGCAGATTGGATTCTGGTAGCTACGCAACGTTTCACGTAAGTTTCCGTTTTGCCGACTGTGAAATAAGGCAAAGATTTTTGAAAGAGTAACAAAAGATTTTCAACGTGAAATCATTCTTTGTGACTTTTTTTAGAAAAACTCCAAAGTTTTCAAGCGGATCATCAAGAATAATCATAAAAGTGAGATTGGAATAAGCTAGAGAAGTTTGTCAATGTATTAAAAAAAAAAGAAGTTAATTTTTACTTCTTTTTTCAACCGACTTCCAAAAAAGGAGGAGGTTCTCATTTCGTCCGTATGTTTTGTTTTTTTTTTGTGTGTCTTTGTTACACAATATTTCAGACAATTATGAATTGATTTTGAAAATTGTTTCATATGATAGAGGATACTTCATAGTTGGTCCCATTTAAATTTCATCGAAACCGGTTGAGTACATATTTCTCAGATTTCCCTACATTTTAGTAACCCGGCAATGTACTTTTTCTCAAACATGCTTGGAAATTTGAGCATTATTTTGACAACCTTCTTGGAAATAAATCGAATTTGCTGTACTGGTCGAGCAGCGGCCGGCAATAGTTGTATGAAAATACATATCTGTCGTGTTTAGCGGCCAAATAAATTACTATGTAAAATCATATTTTTCGTGTAATTTAAAAATGGTACGGTCTTCTACTCCGCAACATAGCGACCAAAGAGGTAACTCATCAAAGGTTTAATTTAAATTTCAAACTGGCTTGCACATAGAAAAAACAATAGTTACTTTGGAGCGTACAAAACTATTGTTATTAGTTTGTTCGTCAACTTCTGAATTGTACTACTTAGTTAAATTCCGTGCATTATTTGAGAAAAGTACTATACAAGCCTTGGCCGCAACTAGGCATTGATGGACTTAGGCATGTGTGCCTCGGCTTCGCCTCGGCCCACATTCACACGTTCGTCCATCAATGCCTCTCTTGCCGGCCGCTGCAGTAATGTACTATTAAATCCAGGTGACCTAAGCAGCTTAGGTAAAGGGTGTAAAGGGTGGCTAGACTGTTGGAAACAAAACACCAAACCAAGGTGACCTTGCTAGTTTACAACGTGTTTACAACAGTGAAGATGGCTGTTGACAACCAAATTATATGACCTTGGCGGGTTGGAAACGGCGGTGTTTAGAAACACAGACATACATCTACATAGACAACGCAAGTGCCACGATTTGTATTGGAACCAAGCGTGCCGACTTTTTAAGACCTATTGTGACGTCACAGCTGATATTTATTACTGGAAAATACAAATACATTCAGAGACACCGATGCCGCCGATGAAATCGATTATTAAGAACGATATTGATATTGTGGACTCGATTTTCTAACAGACATACATACGCGCGGGTTAAATCTAGAGGCGACCAGCCTTGACGCTTGGTCGAGGTTCGGACACGCAAAGGACATGCATTTGCGTTATCTATGTAGATGTATGTCTGTGTTTAAGACAGTGTGTACGCTTGTTATTGTATATTTTACTATGTAACTATAAATGACTCGAGTTTTGTAGCTTTTTAGCCTGCGTTTCCTTCTTTGTATCCTCAATTGCATACAAAACTGCCATCGCGAAGATGTTTCCGACGCGAGAGAGCAGAGCGCACTGACGATTAAGGGGCGTGGCCTGGCGTGACCTTGGCTTGTGTTCTTGTTTGTCTCCTTGTTGGCAACCACCGTTTGTAACGGTGTGGATGACTCGGAATTGGTTGTCAACAACTTAACCTTCCTTAACCTTGGTTGGAAGCATTGGTTTTCAACGTGTTTTCAACAGTCTGGCGGCCCCTTAAAGGGATATTCTACGAGTGAGGAAAGAATAAGAATACTTTCCTCTTATTGTTTTCTATTTCCGGTTCAGTTTCGACTGCTCGTATGAGGGTTTTTTAAAGATGAAATAAATAATTTTTATTTATTTATTTTCACAAAATTTAATTATGTTCTTCATTAAATTTTATCAAATACGTTGTATAGAAAAAGAAGCTCACCTTTAAACGGCTGAAAGCAGGCATCGTCCACAAACTCCGTCTGCTCCACAACCTCAAAGCGATACTCCTGATCGTCATGCTCCTTGTGAACGTTGCCCCAGTAGAGGAAGTGATCGTTGTTCACCACCCGCCCGCTGAAGTCCGACTGTTGAAGAAGATCTAGATTAGTTTAATCAAACAGAACTTATATGTAAATAACCAAAAAAATGTGATAAATAAAAAAAATATATTTATCACATTTTTTCGGTTATTTAAGAATAACTGAGCATCATAAATGCAAAAACTTAAATACATTATTAAACGTTGCAATGCTTCACTTTTACTGGGATTCACAATTTCTGAAAACAAAATGGTCTCGGGTGGTCTTAGCTGCAAAGCTATATACCATTAGATGGAGCTACGTTAGCAATATAACGTAAAAAATAAAAACGTGGTAAGTAATTTCGAGGCGTACGCCAGGCCCCGGTAGCTCAGTGGAAGAGCACTCGTCCGGCAAACGAGGGGTCCCAGGTTCGAGTCCTGGCCGGGTAATTTTTATTTATCACATTTTTTCGGTTATTCAAGAATAATTGAGCATTATAAATGCAAAACCTCAAAAACATTAACTGTATTTAATAAAACACTTTTTAGCCGGATTTATCGCGTACAATTACATTTTAACTTTAACTCGACGTTTCGGTGTCTTTGCAGACCCCGTGGTCACTAAACAGAACATTTAAAAAGTAACTAGGCCGTATTTGACATTGCATTTTCTTATTTTTAAGTCTCAGTATAAAATTGTACGACGTGAAACGTGACAGCCTCATACAAAACATTTTTTTTTCTCTTTCTGTAACGGCATACACTTAAAATAAGAGAATTCAATGTCGAATTGGGCCCATTATATGCGATAAATCTAGTTTAAATGTTTATTTAATAGTATGAGTCGCGAAAACTTACAATATTATATTTAATTAAACAAAATTTAAGCACTTGTATTAATAAAACGATCTCAACTTTCGGAGCTACCTTAAGTTCCATTAAACATATGAAATCAACACACTTAAGATAGTAGGTACTCAAAGTTGAGAGCATGCTATTAACTGGGAATTAGGTTGGATTTAGAACCGATCTAAAATAGTAAGAGGCTCGCAAAGTAGATCGACTTGTCAGGTCTGTGACGGTCGGAGTACATCAGATTAGGTGAACTTGTGGTTTCAACTTTGTATAAGTTTGTAGGTTTAAATCATGTAACTGTGATAGCATGATCGTTGAACAAAGATTAAAATTAACGATTGATTATATCTGAACTGTTTTTCTAGGTGGGAAAAGTCATGGCTAAAGGAAGTTAAGTTTGAGTAAGTAGTTTCTCAACTTCTGTTATCAGTTTTAGTCTGTTTTGATTTGAATCTCACCTAATCACCATGGTCTGTGCTAGTAATGCAACTTGTAAGGCAAAATTCTGCGCAGGTTCCGTATTTGGACGTGTAGTGCGCAGAATGTCACATTACAAATTCCATTACAGCAATCTGTACACACCATTACACGTCCAAATACGCAACGTGCGCAGAACGTTACATTACTCGTTCCATTACAGCAATCTGTACGCACCATAAGATGCTACTACGCTAATCGTGAGGTCGCGGATTCGATTCCCGCACGGAACAAGAAAAACATATTCTAAATCCCCCTAGTTCGCTAAGTGGTATGGTTAAGCGAGTTCGCAAGCTTTGTTAAGTTTGGGGCTATGTAGTTGTTGTGATTGCCTGGGGATTGTATTAGTGTTTATTTATTAAGTGTCAAGTGACACTCAAACATCCCTGACACATCGGAACACAATAAACATCATCGCCTATGCAACAGAGTCTATACCAAGCTAGCTATTAGCTACCTACAATAAAATCGCTACGTATAACAACATCGTTATAATAGCCAGCCACCAATATAATTTTTTCGCGTTTGTGGCAGACTACCATGGACATCTGTTTCTGATAAGACACCGCACTGGCGTAGGGGATATTTAGTTTATTTTATACACAGATTTACAATCAAGGGAAGTTTCAATAAAATATTGACTCACCTGACTCAACACTGAGATGTGATCAACGTTATAATCATCAGCGTGGGACCTCAGAAACCTGTTACAAAGGCAGGACTTGCCAACGCCCAGCTGTCCTTTTTCCTTCTCCGTACCTGAAATAAGTAAAAAAAAACTTATTTTTTTGCAGAAACAGACCATATTTTTGATGACCTCACTCTTGAGATGGCCTCTACGTAGAAATTAGTCCTGTGTCAATGCGAATGAATTAAAATTTACATGTTTAATATGATTACATAGCTAGTATTACCGAGATTCTTTTGTATAGCCTTTGCGCTCCCTTCTTAAGTACATAAACGCTTGCGCATGCTAAAGTTTTTGAACCCGTTGCTGTTAGCTAGTAACCACTGCATATTTACAACTCATTAGAAATATTAATAACTCGCATAAGTATGTCAATTCATTTTATTATTATTTTCTATATTATTTTCTAATTATTATTTTCTACACCGGATATTATTACGACTTTAGCATCTCTGTGGGGGGCATTTTTTCCAAATACTGTAGTTACATTCGGTAAAGAGCTCTGCGGGGCTAGCAGGCTACCGTCGACAACGATAAATCAGCCTTTTTATCGATATTTTCTTAGAATGACATAATTTGGTTCTGTGGTCTTAATCATGGTATCAATTAATGGTGCGCACAGCTTACATAATAGGACAAAATAACAAAATAATATTTATCTTGTCGATTCGACTATTTATCGATGGTTGCATGCTAGCCCTGCTGGCGTGTTATGTGCATTACATAGAATAGACGTATTACGTGTATGTGTGTTAGGCAGCATTGCAAGAAAGAAATGGTCCGGTCAGCTCACAAAGTGTGACCGCCAACAATTAATACTAAAAAATAGGAATTCTGCATATAGTGGGTGTGTCAGAATAGTTAATTCACTTTATAGACTTCAGCCCGGACCGAGCATAAGCTATACCCGAGGAGAGTGAAAATTTTAAACCTTTTGCCATGTCAATTCTATCCCCTGCGAGTATTAAGCTTATCTCCGGGAAGAAGGCCTCACAATCGAAGACATAGTTTTTAAATACATTGCCTTCTATGCAAGAGCTCCCGGGTTTAAATCCCGGTAGCGGTAGATATTGGTGTGATGAACACAGATAATAGTCGTCAAATCATAGATGTTTGTGTTTATTTAAGTTGATTTTACTTAATATTGTCTTTAGTTTTCACGATTCATAATTTTTATAACTTTGCAGACCCCGTGGTCACGAGCGACTGTGACCACGGGGTCTGCAAAGACACCGAAACGTCGAGTTAAAATGTAAAAATATAAATTTATACGCGATTAATTCGGTTAGAAAGTATGTAGTTTTGTTACCCGTTATCTAGTATTCATAACACAACTTAATTTAGGCTATATATTGTAAGAATGCCAGAAATATTTAATTATCTTTATTTAATAAACAAAACATATGGCGTACTTTGGAGTATAGGTACGCTAAGCCACCGGTCTTTGGTACTTGAATACTGTGGTCTTTCGGGTTCAACAGAAGCCATTTCAGTACATTTCTTCATCCGTTAAAACTATTTGTCGATGTATCGATACATACTTGCAAGAAAGAATATTTGTTTTAATGTAAAAATATAATACAGATCGCCATTTATGTTGGTCTAACAATGAATTCTTGTTGTCTCATTATCTAATATCTAGTCTTCTTCGCGCTTCACTAGTCATGTCAAACTAATTTCGCTCCTTAACTTGTATATTACATCATGTAATAGTGGTATTAATAGCCAGTCGCTATTATCGAAGGCTGATTACTATTGGAATCGACGCTGTCGATAAACAAATAAAGTGCACCCAACATATTATAAACACACATTGGCGGCAGAATTTATATAATTCTGATTGGGTCAAGGCACCAAGCGGGGTTCATTCGAATTGATCAGATTACACAGGGTTGATTCTATTCTTAGACGACCCAATCGATCTAATGCACTAAGTTATAATGTATAGTTTAATTCCAGTTTATTATCGTTTAGTGTAATATCAGTCTGACTGACTTGCTATCAGTAGATTTCCAAATTAAATTTAATCGTTGGTCTTAGGTTTAAACACTACTAGCTGTTCGCGCGGTTTTACCCGCGCTATTTTGAGTCCCGTGGGAATATCGGGATAAAAAGTAGCCTATGTGCTATACCAGACTCTACAATATCACTATGCCAAATTTCATAAAAATCCGTTAAGCCGTTCTGTCGTGATTGAGGAAAAATCATCCATACATCTAAACTTTCACATTTATAATAATCATAAGATAAAGCCAATTAAAATCTAGTTTGATATTTTGAATGAAAGAATCTTGAATTGAAAATTTCCATCAAATAAAACCACTAATGTATTAGTATATGACATGATAGGTACTCAAGAAAGAATTATACGGGTAATCTGTTTTACCCCATCTATCATGATCTTTACTTTGAGTAATCTATACTAATATATAAAGCTGAAGAGTTTGTTTTTTGTTTGTTTGTTTGTTTGAACGCGCTAATCTCAGAAACTACAAGTGGGATTTGAAAAATTTCTTTTTGCATTTGATAGCCCAACTCTTGAGGAAGGTTATAGGCTATATTTTATCCCTAAATTCCCACGGGATCAAAAGTTACGCGGGTAAAACCGCGCGCGGTGGCTAGTATGAATATACAAGTGTTTTGATTTCTACCCGATAAACATTTTCTAACGAACTATCACTTACCCGTTCTAACGAAAATTACTTAAAGTCGCGTTCGGTTTTTCCTGCGTAACTTTTGATGCGTTGGAATCAAAATATTAGTACCCAAGAGCTTCGCTACCGAACGCACAAATATTTTTTATTTTTTCCCTCGTAGTTTCCAAGAAAAAGTATAGATAATACCACAGTACAGATATCTACAGTAATTCAACTCGGCCGCATCTTTGAAATAAATGCATACAGAGCGCCACGGTCTGTTCACTTGTGAATTTGTGAGAGGGCTGCCCGCCTTCAGCATTTAAATTACATTTGCCTACTTTGTGTTTACTTCCATTTAGTTTTGTGAATGCAAATATACCTACTTTTTTATATAAAAAAATAAAATAATTTGTAAATTGAATAGGGAGTGTTCAACAAAAATACGTTTTGTGTCCAAAAACCATGTTTACGTTTGAATAACAAATCGGTCTTATAAATTAGCGACCAAAAAATACATGATCCTCAACTGAGACGCACGAAAAGATGTTATTAAATTTTAAAGTATAAACAATCCGCATATTAACGCAAACCTCAATCAACAATTATTGTTTCGGTATGTAGACACTCGCGACTGGCCGCATGCCGAGATCGAGCCGCGTAGGTATAGCTCGCGTTTCGTCCGTTTTTATGAAGTTGAATTACTGTAGCTATCTGTACTGTGATAATACTAAATAATAAAGCTGAAGCGTTGTCCACGATGTTTACAACCATAATAATGACACACTCAACCGGAATGTACATTTTGACATTAAATAAATTGTCGCTGAAAATAAGTCTGAAAAAACATGAAGATGAATGCCTTCACCAATTAGGAGCATTGGCCTCCCGTGTGAGATCATCGCACAAGCAGAATCCTTGTTTTGAAACGATGTTACACAACACTAGTTCGTTAGCGCGAGAGGATGAGCTCAATTGAGCATGTTTAGCTAGTATTAATTAATAGGACGTTAGGTTAATGCAGCTTTTTATGAAGATCGCTGGCAATTTTATGGTGTGTTTTACATTGAATATCATTATTAGGCACGTGAGCAGGGTGAAAAATTAAAAGGTTCTATTTTGAGCATCATAATTGTGGGTAGAGAGATTTGGAGTTCCAAAATTCATTCATTGTCTATGTTGCCTTTGAGGGAATAAATGGTTTCTTTCCTTCTTTCTTCTTTCAACATTCTTTCAACAGCACACACACACACGCACAACACCGCTCGTATTGATTGATATTGATATTAATAATTTATGTTCTGTTTTTAAATCTTACCTATTGTTACGCATTCAATATTTCTACAACTAATAATTACCTGTATTTCTAATTTTTAATTTAATTTATTCCTTTAGTGTACTTTTGTTATTTACCTACTCTAAAAAGAAAAAATATGTCTAAAAATTGTGAACCTTTTATTGGCAGTAAGTTTTATGTAGCTGATTCTTTCTATTGTAATCTAAAGTGCTGTTGGTTCTGTGAGAATTAAATAAATAAATAAACTCTTTGTAATGGGCCCACCGCAGGTCTATGAATTTCTCCCCTTGTTGACAAGGAGGTCTAGGCTGGCTCAGTGCTTGTTGGTGGATGTCAGAATTTTCAGTGCGCGAGAATGGCTTCTGACAAACACTAACGATTACTGTATACAAGTTCACAGCACCCGGGACCGACTGCTTAAAGTACCCTCCGAAGCACGGAAGTAGCCGTGAGAAATCAATGGTAGGCGGTCACCCATCCTTGTATCGACCCAGGCGACTACCAACTTTTTTTTAAATAGGTAGTTACAAAATTAAGAGAGATTATATAAAAATTACATAATGAAATGCAGGTAAAACTAGCAGCAGTGAGCGGTTTTGCCCTCTGATCCCATTGGAACTTACGGCCATCAATTTTTATTCTAATCCGACTGAAAATTCTAAAGATTAACAGTTCCAAACAAAGAAACCTTTCACCTTTATTTTAAAGTTTATATGGAAATCATATACTTACCTAATCAAAGTTACATAATTTAATTTAAATTTAATTTAATTTCAATTTACCTAACTTGTCTTATACCTACTGATCAAAATTATAATTCATATATTTAATTATATAGATTACTAACTAACACCTATGGATGTAATATCTGAAAAAAATATGTTTGAATTTGAGTTTAAATAAATTGTCGGCTTTTCTCATACTACATGTTTATAGAACTTTTGTAGGCGAAGTTTACGAAACAAGGTAATTTGCCCAAGCTATTTCAGCGTTGGAAACAAACAAACTTCATAAACTTTCATCAACTTTTTTGTAGGTATGGGTCGTTGAATGACACCTGATGATAAGTGATCTTGAAATCCATCACGTCCATCCACGACAAACTTATTCACTCGACGCTTAGTACTAAGACAGAAAAAATAGATGCAGGCCGTTCATTCCAAACTGTGGCGACCCGAAGGAACTGTCAAAGTGCGCAGTTCGACTTTTTGTAGTATTTATTTATTTAATTTATTATTTATTACTTCCATGCTGGACTGGGAGCGAAAAAAAACATAGAATGTACCAGCCGCTGCTCTTCCCGGGCATACTGTAAAAGTCAGTTAAGGAACAGAGGTTTTATTGGAGGTTTTTTTTGTGGGCGATAGGCTGACCCCCCGTCACTGCAATAGTCTCTCTCCATCATTATTATACCTCAAACTTTGTCAAATGTTACATCAGATGTTTTTATAGCCTCAGGTGTTTTGCCTACCCCATAAGGGACACAGGCGAGAAGTTATGTATGTATTTATTATTTATTTACACTTCATTGTATGCCATTAATAATACACAATAACAATTTTGAAATACAATTGCCGGTCTTATCGCTGGGTAGAGATCTCTACCAGACAACCATGTATGTATAAGATTAGTTAGGTTCCTGATGAGAAATATAAATGAAGTGGGACATACTTCATTCAACAGCTGCAAATATTTCAACAATAGCTCATAAATTTTTCTAATTATAGTTCATCAACTAATCGTGATCACAAGATATTTGTTTCCAAGTTGGCAAAGTTTTCGGCAAATACTTGCCAACAAGATACGGAATGCAGCAATTTATTAATCTTGGTCATTAAAATATGGAAAGTTTTGATATTGTTAGTCGCCAATTTCAAATTGCAAGATCTCTCTTTTTACGGAGGGTTATGAATGTTATGATTTTGACCGGTACGTTATAACTGTGTTTATCTGTTTCCTCATCAAGTCAAAGTCAAAGTCAAAAGAATCTTTATTTCGTAAGTATTTAAATACATTTTAAATAAGTTACAATTTACAAATTGAACTGAATCTACCACCGCTTCGGAAAGTCGATCTGTTGAGAAGAAGGGGCAAGAAACTCAACAGCAATCATCTTTTAAAAATACACAATAACAATTTACAATCTTCTTGCATCCGGATATCTTATAATAAAACTTTGTACTTATCCTTAAATCTATCGAAGGGTTAATCTTAAATATTTTGGAATTTTATTATAAAAGCGTACACATTGACCCATGAACGAGTTGGTGATCTTCTGGAGTCTACTATTATATTTATACCTATATCATATCATAACTTCTTAAGTACCTACTTATCATAATAATCAAAGTACTTTTGATTGCGAAAAGTGTTTTACTTTACAATATGAATCGTGAAAACTGAAAAACTAACGTATCAAATATGTTTCTTTTTACCCGCGTCAGTTTCCCACTGTAGCCCTATATTTTATCTGGATATTCCAGAGCCTAAACTTTCATGCCAAATTTCATTAAATTCGGTTCAGCCATTTGAGCGTGAACCTCGTCAAACATACCAACAAACTTTTGCGTTTCGGTTTAATATTATTTTGATCATTTTTCAACCGGATTTGATCCCAATTTATGATAATGTGTGAAGGACGATTCGAGTGGACAGTATTGTGAAAACTTATAATTGGAAACGTAATCATCAGCGGATGCTATGTGACGTCATATTGAATCGAATATAGCGCCTTCTAGAAGCCATACGCTACAATCACTTACTTCCACGGCTACCTCCCTATTAAAACAATTTTTACATCTCATTAATTAGTTGATTGTATTGAAAAAACTTTTTGAGAATGGTAATGGGCAAATAAAAACTCTTGGTAAAATAACAAAAAAGCTTTATGCATCGAAACCTACCCGGGTAAAACAGCGCGAAGCTACTAGATGATAAATACGGGTTGATTTGTGGTCATCGGCCAATTTTTTTTTATACAATAAGTATCATTTATAGAAACAATTTTTGCAAAAAAAGTATTTATTTTATTTACAAGGAAATTAATATATCCGCTAACATGTTAAGCTAAGCATGGTCACTCTAAATTACCATTAAAATAAAGTCGACTACGCGCTAATACAAAACATCTCGTAGTACTACATCGTAGTATTAACAATTAATTGCCGCGTCGTAGTAGCTATGTTCATCAACAGCGACTATTTTCAAAAACGTTTGTGGTTCCATAATTCTACTTTTTTGTACTGAGCGACGCTTGTAAATATGCAGGTACGTTTAAATTGTATCAAAGAAACTAAAATTTAAATTTGGCTGGTGACCAAAAAACAACCCTATATAACTAACTAACCTAGATATAACTGTTTTATAAAAGAATATTGTCTTGTATAATACTTTTTAGACTGTGTTTTTAAGCCGTCATTTAGTTTTGAACTTTTTACTCATAAAATTTCAAATAGTAGGTGCTAAGGGTTTAAAAATAGTCCTCCCCTACGTCTAGCGATTAATCCGATTGATCCTGCAGGGCTATCGACAACCCTTTGCATAAAAAGTACCTACCGCCTACGGCCTTAAATACGAATGAAACAAAAGTGAAGTTTGCTTAAACACGCAAATATTTGAAACTGCTAGTTGAAATCGAAAATATATTTATTTGCATGTTGAGAAATTCCCATGACACTAAAGGGAATAAAGTAGAGTGAAACTATACGATTTACTCGCGTAGTTATATTTTTAACTCGAATTACTTAACATTCGAAATTTAAAAAAAAAAGTATTTTTAAACTAGTTAAGGAAAATGTTGGTTTATTTTCTCAAGAAATGTCAACAGCGAAAACTTAATAAGTAATCTTTTTTTTTTCTTTAGCCGTTCAAACTTAATTGCGTTTTATAGAGCATCAGTTCATTTTGAAAACCCTTTCCTTGATTTCATTGTCACATACCATCAGAGATTGTGGCCAATCTCGGGTATATTCGCAATTAAAAAACACACATGGCTATACAAAATCAATTTAACTTTATCTTAATTAGATTACTTGTTGCTTCGTGGCCCATGGGAATAAGAAATGATGATGAACAAAGTTCAAGGTGATAATAAATAAATAAATTAATAATCAACGAATGCAGAGCATTAAAAAAAACTTCACGTCAAAACTTTGGCTGAGTTGTGTCATCAACATAAACATTCTCCGAAATCATACATATTTTTTCAAAAGTTTGAAATTTTCAATGAAGTACCAATTACCAGAATAACCAATTTCGATGAAATTTAAATGGGACCAACTATGAAGTATCCTCTATCATATGAAATATCAATTTTCATAATCAATTCATAATTGTACGAAATATTGTGGAACAAATACACAAAAAAAACATACAGACGAATTGAGAACCTCCTTCTTTTTTGGAAGTTGGTTGAAAGTTGAGTTAAATGCACGTATCTTTAAAACTACCAGTGGAATTTGAAGACCCGAATTTCGTGGAGGTTAATAGATAGGTAGCAATCTAACAAGATTTTCTTACAGGATCATAAGTTATGTGGGTAAAACCATATTGCAATTAAAAGTGCAGCATGTGTGTCATGCCAGGTTTTGTCATACTAAATTGTAGCTCAATCTACTCTGCCAACTTTGTCCAAATAGCAATGAACAGTAATTCAAGGAGTTTAAGAGTTTATCTACACTCATGATATTTGTTACAGTTAGGCTGTACAGGTGAATTTCAACACACACACATAACTTCACGACTGTATCCCTAATGGGCCAGAACGCAAGAGGTTATAAAACCATCTGATGTCACGTTTGACAAATTTGCAGGCATTATAATGGTGGAGTGAGACCTCTGTCACCTAACTGACTTTTACAGTATGCCCGGGAAGAAAAGCACCTGGCACATTCTATGTTTTTCCTTTGCTCCCGGTCCAGCATGGAAGTTCTCTAAATAGTTTTTTTTTTGCCCTTATAATATGCTTCAGGCTCTAATTTTGCATTAAGGCAAAAGAATAACACTGGCATAACTGATAATCAAAGTTGCAATGTAAGGTCCTTGTAGACAACCCTTAAGTAATAAATAGCTTAGCTTATCTTAATAATACCTAAAAGAGAAATTAGAGCACTTATTTGTTCACAGAAGAATGATTAAAGAAACTGAGCAACTTTATTCATGAATATCTTGTTTGTGTGTTAAATATAGCCAGAAACTGGGCTACCATAAAATATGCAATAAATTCTTCTAACACACACACCACATTATCTATCCCAAATTAAATTTCTTTCAAATATTATGTCATAGATATTAGATAAAGTATAAATAAACTTGAGAAATATAATCACACATATTGAATATGCAAATATTAGAAATAAACTTTACTTTCTGTATTCATCAGACAAATATTTACCCCAACTGTGATTCGAACCCTCCGACCGAACAACTCCGACTTCCATGGCTAAGTTTTTATTTCAATAAAAATCTTTATAATTGTCAATATACAACTTAATCTTCACACCATACAGAGAAAGGCAATAGGGATTTACTTGTAATGTGTGAAAATGTTTATTTTGTAAATAAGCCCAACCAAATAGTAATGTACACAAACTGTTGCACCAATGAGATATCATAAAATTATTATTAGACAGATGTTATACAGGGTGACTGGTGAAATATTTTAGATACTGAAGGAACTCTGTACTCAATTCTGGTCACAATTATGTAAAAAATGTAGGTACTTAATCTTTCACTAGAATTCCCTATACATAAATAAAGTGTTATTACTACTTATTATACTTACACCTAAGTCAATCGCAGCATGTAACGTGGCACATGGATCTCTGCCAATGCTGGTGTAACCATGTGTTGCATAATCAATTATATAATACGTAAGCATATTTATATTTAATTATATTTTTTCTCTTCATATACAATCTCAAACTATCACATCCTCGAATTTCAAAAGTGACCCACCAGTCACCCTGTTTTAAAACTAATATCTTTTCATTGCTAAATATATAATTCTCTTAAAAAGCCACTTTACTTTTTGGTAAACTCATGATGTTTGTTACAATGATTTGATGGATTTCAAGATACTATTCCCTTAATAGTGTAATTTTTACTTATATGTTACACTTGTAATGTATCCTGTATTAAGACTGAAGGCTTTTTATGAAAGGAGTAACAGTTTCATAACTTATAATCAAAGTTGCAATGATGGGAAGAATACTTTTGTGAAAAGAGAACTCAAAGTAACTTATATTTCAGAAAATACTGAGCACCTTTAAGAACATGAATATCTTGTTTGTGTGTTAATATGTTTGGTCACAAACTGGAATAACTATTGTTAGAAATATTGATTGAAAATATACAATCAATATTTCTAACACTCAACTAGTCAAAATTAATTTTATTTACAAACTTGTGTTATGGATAACAGATAAAGGATAAATTAGGAAAAGATTATTTACAGCTACCCTACGGGTGCATGGCTATCAATGCTAAGTATTTGTTTAGTTGAACAGTCCCTAGGTAAAGATTAAGGAAAAATTCAATCTTAATGCCAACCTTGACTAAATAAATAGGCATGGTAATAAGATAGACACATGCAACAGACTATACATTTCCAACAATACTTTGCTCTTAATATCTCTAATAGTTCCATAAATAAAGCTTTAATTAAATTCATATTTCATATTTATTTATTGCTTTCCATAATAATACAGATGGTAAAAAAATACAATTTGTGGAGTTTATGTAACATGTAAAATTATGAACCTAGTTTAGGCATGGCAATGAGAGAGGAGGATTCCTTTGGTATTTATTAAAACTTATTAAATAAACAATCAATGACTATACTTGGGAATATAAATTTATAATTGTATCACACATTTGCATTAAGAGTTATTTACTTATTCTATTTTGCTCAGTAAATTAATGCACATAGTTATAACCTTTATGTAAACTTTACATTATAGCTTGCCAATCTAATCATTTTAAATATGCTGTTGACTCTGTACCAGTTTCAAAATCACGAAAAGTATGTAAATCGTTTTAAAAATTACTGCTCAGATATAGTTTTTTTATTTTTATTTTATTTTATTTGGGATACAAACAACAACAATACAATACAATACAACAGTGACAGATTTATCATATAAAAAGTAATACAAAACAGTGGTAACTGTACAACCAGCACCATTATCCACATATGTTATTTAATAAGTAAACACAAGTGAATGGAAAATAGAACACAAAAATAGAATTGGAAAAAAAAAAACAAAAACAATATTTCCTAAGAAGAACATAAATAAACAAAAGATATGTTAATAAATGAACATTTGACAGGCGTAATTTCATTCATGCAAACTATTTTTCATAAATATTTTCCATTTTTTTTCCTACTAAAAACAGACTCACTAAATTAATATAATATGAGCCTGAATAGACTTCCACTGTGTCAGTCCAAACATATACTTCAATAGATCTAAACAGGAAGTGAAAGCATAGATCAAACTAATAACAAGATAATAGAAATTCATTCAATTTGATACAGTTACTGGTTTAAATTTGTGCTCCTTCCTTTTTGTTATCCAATAGAAACTAAATGTTATTGTTAGGATAAACTTATCTTAATGAAAGAACTTAAGAGATTATGTTTGAAGCAAATGTAAAAGCCTGTTTTATTTTATAAAAAACATTTGTAGAGAATGTTTTTTCAAATTAAATAAAAGAAAAATAAGAACCTCCTTGTCATCCAGGCAGAGACTCATGGTCATGCAGTGGGCTATTCACTAAGAGTTGATGAATTATAATAATATAAAATACAGCTCGCTATTCCTTCGGTTTTGTTTAAAATGTAAAAATCTTTAAAGGTTTATAATAGTATATTTTTTTTTATTGTTACATGTTGGTTCAGAAGGGTTCATCTTTTTATATCTAACTGGGAGCTATTTAGATAATACTTTATCCCCATGGAATATTAAAATAACGAGGGATATATCTTGAAGTATTATATATACAGGGCTTTTAAAGCGAAAAACCACATTAGTCATATAATTTATCACAATCACAATTCCATACGCAATTCATACAATTGTAAATTTTGGCATAAGATCCATCACCTATGTAGATTCTGTTAGATTTATCTTTAGTGTGTTTAAATTTATTGACTTACCAGATAAGCCCACAACTGAGACTGAGATCAACTTCCCACCAGTGTTGTCTGACTTTTTCGCCATTTTATTTGCTATTGTTCAAGGTAATAGAACATATAAACACTAAAATCACTTATTAAAAACATTACTATGGATCAGTACAGTACACATAGTTCAGTTGTTGATGGTATAAAAATAATCTGGAATCACGAAAAATCTAAACGATAAATCTCTAACTCTTTTATATTTGTGATAAATGTGATGGAAATGTAAATATATTTAAAACTTTCGAATAAAAGAAGATCGAAAATATGGTTTCAATAAAATTGTAAAAAGAAAATGGAAATGCAACAAAGCGGTATGTCAACCAGATGTGCCGACAGACAACACCCCAGATAATGAAACATTTAACATTGGCAACAATTTTGATTACGGTGGAAATTGAATAAAAACAGTTCCAAACATACTTGATAAACTGATTTTGATAAAAAGAAACAATATAATATTTCAGAAGGCTCTACTTGACACTTCGGTACGCAATATTGAAATTAATATTGTGAAAGAGAAATGTAATAAATAACAGGGTGAAGCATAACATATGTGTAAAGATACACAATTACGGTATTTTAAGAACACACCATTACATTTTTCACTAAAATTAACCAAAACGAAGAAGAAAACGCAATTATCTTGACACAAATCACTTTGCTTTGTACAAAATTGCGGGGTGAAGGGATTTTTATTTTTTTAAAGGCAGTATTGCCATTATCTAGAAACTAAAAGACAAGATTTTTGTTTTTTGTTGACATCGCTTCGTTTACTTTACTTTAATAGTAAGCAAATTATGTCTTTTATAAAGATACGAGCTTTTTCCCGCAACTTTGTACGCGCTTAACTACCCTTCCTGTGGGAATTTCAGAAACTTCTTCCATAATACAACCGCACACTCATTGAAAAACCTTTATACCAAGTACCACATCCATGCACTCAACAAATAAGATTTTTTCATACAAACTAAAACATCATATATTTCCCGTTCCCATGGGAATTCCGGGAATTCCTTCCATCAAACAACCAGTCACTCTTTAGAGAACCTTTATGCCAAGTATCATATCCATGCAATCAAGGAATAAGATTTTTCATTCTAAAAACTAAAAAGTCCAATAATTCCCGCTCCCATGAGAATTTCTGGAATTCCTTCCTTAGTGCTCCCCCACAACCTCTAAGGATTGTGATGTTCTAAATTTCAGCTCTCTACAGCTAGAAGTTTTGGCTGTACGTTGTCTGTCAGTTACTCAGTCAGTAACGGAAGAGTTTTATATATTAAGATTGGCAGATTCCATATCATAATGGCAAAGCAATGACCATACAGCACATAGATTTTTTTTTATATTGTAAGGATAGGATGTTTGTCTTCCATGCCACCTGATAGAAAGTGCGCATGAAGACTATGGTGTTACACATCCATCCACGAGAAACCTATTCACTCGACACTTAAAAGTTCCAGCACTGTAGTGGTCAGGAAAAACAGACGCAGGCAGATTGTTCCACACCTTGGCAATCCGTACCAAAAAGGAACTATCGAAACGTTTTGTTCGACTTCTTGGTAAATCTACTATATAGGGATGGAAGTTCTGTCTGCGTCTGGTAGTCCGGTGGTAAAAAGGAGAGGGTTCGATTTGGTCAAAAAGAGCCTGGTGTTAGGAGGTCATTAATGTGCAGCAAGAATAAAGTTGCAGAGAGAACAGATCCCTGAGGTACCCCGGCATTAATTGCCATTAGGTCAGAGGAATAGCCGTCTAAGACTACTCGAATCGACCGTTCCCTCAGAAAATCAGATATCCAGTCGCAGAGCCCGGTCGGTATGCCATATGCTGGAAGCTTGCATAAGAGACCATCATGCCAGACCCTGCCAAAGGCCTTGACTTTGACTTGTTTCAAGATGCCTTATCGTTGACTTGTTTCAACAAGCTGAGGTGGGT
Organism: Stenoptilia bipunctidactyla; assembly: GCA_944452665.1. Classification (NCBI taxonomy): domain Eukaryota; kingdom Metazoa; phylum Arthropoda; class Insecta; order Lepidoptera; family Pterophoridae; genus Stenoptilia; species Stenoptilia bipunctidactyla. The sequence continues at coordinate 11,638,048 of OX101743.1, forward strand.
TGAAGCAGGGTACGGGGTCACTGAGTGGGTGCAGGGAAGGTGGGGGACTCTGACCTTCCGCCTTGTTCAGGTATTGACCGGACATGAATGTTTCGGTCACTTCCTGCACAGGAAGTGACCGAAACATTTTGTCACTTGTATTGTGCTCGAGCATTGGGACAAAAGGAGGGGCGATTTTATCAAAGAAAGGATCTAGCATATAGATGGGATGGTTATAGGGGGGATGGAGGATAGAACAGGAACCACGGAAGCGTTTTAAGAAGTTCCAGACAATTGAAGGAGGGGTACGGGAGCCTAGGCTTTCACAGAACTTGCGCCACGCTAATCTCTTCTTTTTTTAAAAAGTCTCCTGGACTGGGCGGAGGTTCTTTTGTAGATTAGGAAGTTCTGGAGAGTCATAGACGCACAATAGGCTCGTTCTGCTGCTTTCCTTTTCCGTATCATGTCGGAGCACTCTGAGTCCCACCATGGGGGAAAGCCTTAGGAAAGACACTTAGGATCAGGTTTTTGGATGGGATATGAGAATTTGCGGCCGAACGGATGTAGGATACTATAGTAGGATAAAGGATACTATAGAGTCATAGCATGATTGGATATTGTCTGGAGTAGGGGTGGGGGTTGTTGAGGAAAGGACATTAGTGGACTCAACAAAACTGGACAAGTCAGCCCTGTCAGTTTTGTAGAGAAGTAAGGAGGGGAGTATTTTGGGGATCGGAGTAGAAATGGGGACATGAGGATTGATAGGATAGGTAGCTGCCGTGGAGGGAGCCCACATGGCTCTAGGATATGGATTGGTTTAAGGAGGGGGAGCAAACAGAAATATCCACTGCACTATCCCATTGATTTGGGCCCACAATACGCGTCGGGCGGCCATCATTCATAACACATAAGTCAAGGTCATCAATGATTTCTGCCAGGCACCTACCCGTACCACCATCCGGGATGGAAAAATGCATACCCCATAAGTTATGGTGGCAATTAAAATCGCCTAGAATGATGATAGGATGAGGGATTGAGATGAGGGAGCGCAACTCCTTAATCAGTGCAACAGTTGGGTTAGAAATGTAAACAGGAACAAGAGTAAATTTTTCAATTGTAACCGCAACAATGTTGATACTGAAAGAGTGGGAAGGGAGTTAGATAAGGGAATAAGGAAACGAGCGTTTTACAGATAAGGCAGCACCACCATCTCCATCCAACCTGTCATCCCTGAGGCAGGCAAATCCCGGCAGTCGAAATCTACTGCCCGGGACAATAGCCAGGGGGTCATACCGGTGCACCAAATGTGTAAGCTCGTGGGTTTTGGGTCACAGACTTCTACGTTCCACTGGAGCCGAGTATACATTTTTAAGGAAGTTATAGAGTGGGGACAGTTGTGACGCGACGTTAGACGGTAGAGGGGAGTCATCGAATCTGGATAGGATACTTATTAACATGGAGATTAAATTTCCTAAGAGATTGTCATTAGGAGAGACTAAGGGATTGTTTATTGTGCAACCGGGAGTGGGAGAAGGTGGGTCGCGATTGCCAAATTGCAATATAATTTTCCGGTGGGCAAATTTGTCAAACCCAGGAGACAAAGGAGATCTAGGTTTGGGTGTAGAAAATACAGTTTTTCTATAAGATGTGGATGTGGAGGATTTCGATGCATCAGCGTAGGACTTGCGGACAGCGGGGATATGGGCTGATGCTTCCTGGTAAGAAATATTGTCCTGGGACATGGATATATTTATGGCCTTATGACGGGAATTCTCAGGGCAGGACTTATCAGTGGCCAGATGATGACCTGAGCACTGAAGGCTTCTTGGGAGGAACTGGGCAGAAATCACCAGGATGTGGTTGGGAGCACCGGTAGCATCTAGGAGTGGATCGGCATTGGGTCTTTAGATGCTTAAACCTACAGCAGTTAAGGGATTGGATCGAAGAAAGGATGTAGGGTTCTACAGGAAGGGAGGAGTTAAATACTAAAATCTTTTCCAGCATAAAGTATGCTGGAAAAGATTTTAGTATGGTCAGAAAAAGTTAATACAACGGAGCCAGTGGGGACCCAAGACGGGCCCTCGGGGTTGTTTATTTTCCTATTATGGCGTCTAGCCTTTAAAATTAGCCCATAGTTATGGGATGAGGAGATACCTTCATCTAGTTCATCCATGGACCATGTAGTTGGGACACCGCGGATTAGACTCATTCTTGTGACATTATAAGTAGGTATGGATGGGGCATAATGAGAGGAAGAAATGTGCTGATTGTTAAGGAAATCATTGGCTGCAGCGACTGTTGTGAATTCCACGGAGTTGCGGTTTCGGCCAATACTCTTTACGCCATCGCTTTTAATGAATTTAATGTTACTTGTTACCAGAAAGCGACCAAAATTTAAAGAGTTTAAAGAAGTGCCTGCAGAAATGGCAGGGTAGATGATGGATTTTTTGGGGACAGAAGCGGATTCGGTAACGGGCAGACCTCGGTTCCTGGGTTGGAAGGGAGAGTTAGATACTGGGGATTCTGCATGGCACTCTGTATGTGTGGTAAAATCTATCCCGATAACAACAGGATCAGGTGGCTTGGGCGGGATCACATTATCAGAATTCATTGTAAGTAATTGCTACGGCTACAGTTATTACTACTAACAATTGCCTACCCTGGACAACACAAAACAAACACCTTAGTACTAAATACTCAATGAATAATGAATAATAATGAAAAATATGCGAAAATAGCCAAAACACGTGTATATAACAACAACAACGCTAACTTGACAGCAAGCTTGACAGTCCATGATATGAACGCAGTCTTTTCTCCAAATTTGTGGAATAAACACTTTTTTTTTCTGGCGACACTGACTTTGACAGCGCCATTTGAAAAACACAAGCGCAAATGTCTCCCCGCGATATTTTCTTGAGAAATGACTTCTACAAATGATGGAAAAGACGTGAAAATTGTTGAAACTAGTGGCGCAAAAGGAAAAATATATTACATTGAACTCTATAAGGTAAGTTTTGTTTTTGTACCCTATATGGATGAAGAAGAAACTGCGACGCCGTTTTGGTAATAAAGTTCGCTTTACGTCCGCCATATTTGTCTACTTGAAACTCTTGTTTTCCTAATTTGGGAACTAATTTGTTGTTTTATAAATGAAAAGTACATTCCAAAAAATATCCTGAATGTTATTTTGAATATTTAAATACTAAGGATACACATGAACCCTTATATTTTTATACTTTTTACTGCTCTTTAGTCTCATTTATTTTCAGGGATTAGAATACATTTCGCGTATGTTTCGTGTTAAAATGTTATACAATTTATAAGGTAACCGGAGAACTGTGTAATTTATCATAGTAGTCATTCTAAATAACGTAAGTTTACTTTATTTTGCACTAAAAAGTGATCAAGTCAGTATCTCATAATAGTCGTAATACTTGACAGCCATACTTAGTGTCGCCGGAGTCACGTACCGTTTGTTTATATTTACGTATTCGTCATAGCTAAAAATCGTTATAAAACATATATGTGTGAACCATACTATAACTTAGTAAACACATACGAAATGTCGCCAATGAATCTTTAGTGCTAATTCTTAGTGTTTGTTTTTTTTAGTTTGGCATAATATTCATAGTAAAATATTCAAATTCTTATTGGATATTTGATGTTATAGCTAGGCTACATAATCGTGGTTTCTTTTATGATAAAAATTAAGAAAAAGAAATGATATGTCCAACTTACTGTGGCATAAAAAGATATGTTTTAAGCTATAAAGATAAACAGCTGTTACTGTTATTGAGAGAAACTGTTTTTGAAGCAATATAGTTACTGGTGTGTAATTAGCTCACAAAGATTCACTCATAAATATAATTAACAAATTATCTTTTTCTAACCAATGGTTGGTTTTGTTTAAATGTTTCTGATTAAAAAGATTGTAATCAGATTTTATTGCATTCATTTAAAAAATTCAAGTTTAACTCAATGTATTTGCGACCTAAGTTGTTTTATTTCAAATCTTCTTCATTCAATTAAATCTTAATGAATGAGTGTTGAATAAGTGTCATTTATTGTTATCTTATTCATTGTAGGTAAAATTATTTTTGTATGACTTCAACTAACCCCTGTAGCTATGAAAGCCAAACTTTCAAACCTCCCTATCTGGATGTTCAAACAGTAGTATCTGTTTGTTTTTATAAATAGGAAAACATTATTAGAATTGATTATACATATACTGTGTCTGTTCTCTCATGAACTTTATGAACATAGGTAGCTTATGGGGTCCTATAGATTTTAGTGCGTGAATATCCTGCATTTTCCTGTGCTTTAGATGTTCTCGCGAGATGATAAACACAATACTTTGCTTTCATTCCTTAGTAGCACCATATCTATCCTCAAAATTTTAGTAATATTACATGATGGTCAAAGGAAATTAAAAATCTTTTGAGTCTAAGTAATAACTTTTTCTAATATATTGAAAATCATCACAAACTCTCCCACATAATACTTTACAATACTAACACTTACAGAGAGCTTGGACTCACACAATAGATCTTTTTGGTTGCAGTGCGATGAGCAGACAAGACTGCTCAAATAGTCCCATACCCCCATAAATATTAGTATCTTTAAAGGTCCTATATGCATATTAGTTTCAGTACTTAACAGTATTTGAAACTATCATTGTTTGGATTTTAATACATACCAGCAGCCATTTTGATACCATTAGTTGTGTAAGGATGCAAGCTTATTCTAGATTTGGGCTATCAAATGCTATAATACCTTTTCACATCCAACAAATAGGTTCTGAGATTAGCATATTTAAACATACAAGTCTTTTAGTTTGGTTCTATTAGTGTAGATTGAAATAGTCTAATCTGCAGTGCTAGCACGGATCTTTTGTCGATCGTAAGTTTACGAATGCTCGTATAGTATGGAGACGGTTTTGCAAGCAATAATTGAAATCTATCCATTGCCGCACGGTCAGCTTAAATAAATGTGTTCCTTGTTAATTTTGAATGTTTGTTAACAGGTTCTACTCTTAAATAACTGTAAAATAAAAAATTACATTGTTACTAAAAACTTGCAACCGACTCCATACTATACGAGCATTCGTAAACTTACGATCGACAAAAGATCCGTGCTAACACTGCTGTTTTTGCAAGTATGCAGTTGATGTAGAATCTAAGTGGATGTTTAAATAATATGTTGAAGTATAAAAGGATTTCTTAAAAATTTTAGAAATTGTATTTCAACTTGATTGATTCATTTGTAATCACTAATTGGTTATTAGTAATTGGCATTAATAATCATTCCATTGAACTTTTTGATGTTAACTGGGAATGTACACTCACCATCAAGTTACGCTCACTAGTTTTGGTGGACCAGCAAATAATAATATTTTTTGCTAAATTAGTATAAGCTACACCTAATTAACTAGTAGTAGGCTATCAACAAGTTGTCGTGGCGCCGTGTTTATCATACTATATCATACTATATGTGTGTATCATACTATATCACAGATTAAGAAACGTTAGGCGCGGTCGGTACTTGAATGGGTGACCGCTGACCATTCATATCTCACGACGACTTCCGTGCTTGGGAAAGCACTTTAAGCAGTTGGTCCCTGGTGCTGTATACTTGTATATAGTAGTCGTCAGGGTTTATCAGAAGCCATTTAAGCACCCTGAAAATTCTGGCATCCACAATCCAGCACTGGGCCAGCTTGGTGGATTATGGCCTATACCTCCTCGTCACCCAGGGGAGAGACTCATGCCCTGCGGTGGGCTCATTACAAAGAGTTGTGATGATGAGGCTATTAACAGCTTCTGAATATAATATGAAATACACCAAATATTGTGAGGTAGTGTGTTCCCCTTGATGTGCGAGTGTCACTCACATGAAATAAGGTTTTCCCTTTAAGTGTCAATAACTGTTCTGTTTTTAAATCTTTTACACAATTTATCTTAGCAGCATACATTTGAAACCAAGATAAGCATATTAAGACTGAACATTGTTTTCATGTGAGTTGCTTAATTTGTGTACTTGTCAGCTTAGTAATGTTATAATTATGTATTTGTATTCTAAGAAATATTACTTTTTAACAATGAGTCCTCAGTGTTATTACCAATGCTTTATTGTTCTATTGCATAAACATCCCTAAAGTGCAGTTATAGTATATGGATTATTGTAGAACCTACTTATATCATTACTCATTTATAAGGATGTTTAGTATTTTTTTTTATCTTTATTAATGGACTTGGTACAAAAGAAGCGACCATGTAGTCCTATAAGTATTCAAAATGATATACTATCCTTAAACTAAACACCTTGAAATTTAACAATCAACTGAATCAAAACAGATATCTTGTACAATAAAGAATACCTAATAATAACTTAAAATCTAGTTTTTACACCAAATTTAACTAATCTATATAATGCCTTCTTAGAATCTGGTTCACTTAAAATGCTATTATAACAGCCAACATTACTTGTGATTATAATGTTTAGTATTTGATAATACAATACAAAACTTTTAACAAGTTTTTAATATACTTGGCAATTCTGTTGGTCTATTACTAACCGACAAACCACTCTGTCCACCTGGGTAGATGGTTGAGAATTTTTTCTTAACCGACAACCTGGTTGGTTAGTTGTTCTCCTCAACTGACTAACTGGTAGGTTGGTTGGTATATATTTTTCTTGGCGGACTACCAGGTTGTTCAGTTAGTGTATATTTTCTTCACCAACTAGCTGGTTGGTTTCCTTTTTTTATTAAACTTACAAATGATTAAAAACTTACAAAACAATCTTTAAATTTTACTTACAAAATTAACAATTATTATTATTTATTATTTCCCGCTTTCATTTTGATAATTTTTTGGGCGCAATGATAAACAGCCGTCGATATAAGAGATAGGCTAATTAAATAACCCAAACAGACGCACCAACTAGAACAGCGGAACTAGGAGGTAATCAAATACACCCAGACTTGAGCCAGTTTACAAAAGGTCTTTTCCTAAACTGTAAACATTTGACCACTGCAACACATAGGCCATCATTTTTGTTACCAGTATCACGTGATGAGAAACAGACATGGAATTATAAGTAGCTTTGAAAATAAATTTGACGAAATTGGTGACGCTCGGTGAAGACCGGACATTAGGTTACCTAAAACAAGCAAAACACAGTTACTACCATTATCAACAAGCAACTTTAATTACAGTTAGTGACATTATACTATACGACGATTAAAAAAGTACGTGCTTACAAAGAAATGTTACAGGGTAGCAGCTATAATTGCTATATTAGAGTTATAAATATATTTTTTTGTTGCGTATATTCTGCTTAGAATTCATCCACCGGTGTCGTAAAAGGCAAATATTCCAAGGGGTTTTCAGGGTTCGACTGGCAAGTGACCACCCTACGTATAAAATCGGCCGCCAAATGTCACAGTTTCGATGGTGATGTGACTCAGCAATTTTTTGTGATGAGCCAGTTCCTTCCCAAACCTGTATGCTGTCATCTTCACCCTTTTCGTCACTTACCATCAGGTGAGATTGAGGTCAAACGCGGGCTTATAAGGGCTGGCTATAGAAGAGGAGGACCTTTATGCTTATTAACAGCTTTTTAAAAAAGGTCATCTCAAATATAAACATCGAAACATCAAAATATTTTTGAGGTACCGCGCATGCCATCGACCGTATTTCTTTATTAAAATAAAGATATTATTAGGCAACGTTATTGACGTTGCTATCTTATTACATTAACGAGGCAAAACACAAAACTCCGAAACATTAGTGGTTATGGATTAATCCCATATAGGTTTTTATAATATTTTCAAGTCAAGCTTTTGACAAGTAAGCAACGAATATTGAATACTTTTCTTAAGATTCGGAGAGCTTATTGAATACTAGCATCTTGTCTCAGGTATACCGTGTACCCCGATAATTTGATACCGTAAAAAATCTTGATAAAAGATAGCCGTCCGCAAGATCTGGACAATCGAATGCAAGACCTCGTTCATCATTTTTTATTGAGGTGAACCTCAAATTAAGACCTCAATGAAATAATTTCTCACTTAAGTTTATTTTCCTGATTATCTGATCGTTCCTGTCTTTAATTTTTTTAACAAATGAATCATTTACAAATTAACCAACCCTTCTAGGGTGGGCATAATAAAAAAACCCCGACTATACTATACCAGGCTATGTTATAGGCTACGCCTTATATGAAAGGGTGAAACGAAGTTAGTGCTATCGATATAGATTTCCCAGTATCCTAATTGAAGTTTAAATATTTAGAGTTTGAGGACTTTCTTTGATATCCGTATTTACTTTCTTTGAATATTTAAGTTGGAAAACCCTGAGTTTGATCGCAATGACAACTGCATTTATATCATGTAGATGTCTTATTTAAAATTTCCGTTCTTTTATCAATATTCTAGCGTGGGACTTGAAGGTTTGCTAAAAATCGGGACCAAATAGGTATGACTTACTTATACGTATTGTTTCAAATCAATGCTAAATAGTACATAAATAACAGTTAAGCCATGATGTAAGCAATTATAAACAGTCGCTTATGACTATGGGGGCTGTAAAAACACGGACAGGAACGTCGAGTTATGAAAAATATTATATGCTATAATATCGTATAATAAAAGTTTACATAAAGAATGCAACTTCAAAATTTATATATAAATTTAATTACTTTTTAAACTTAATAAAACATATGTAAATACAGTCATGTAATCCATGAAAACGCAAAAAGGTAAATTATTATTGTCTTGGATTTATTAGTTCATGAGATACGAAACCGGGACAGACAATCCGACCGGCTGATATAATAAAAGATTCTTGTAATGCCTTTAACTACGAAAACATTTATTTATGATTCTTTGTTTAGTTTGGCATGTGATCGAAATTATTAGAACTTAACACATTACCTATTCTTTTTACGTTTAAAAAAGGAAAACTAATTAAGTTTTTCGGTTTATGTATAATTAAACTCGATTTAATCAGTCTTTTATTCCTTTTGAGCCTAGATTAACAAATCTCGGCTCTGCAGTGCTAGCACGGATCTTTTGTCGATCGTAAGTTTACGAATGCTCGTATAGTATGGAGTCGGTTGCAAGTTTTTAGTAACAATGTAATTTTTTATTTTACAGTTACTTAAGAGTAGAACCTGTTAACAAACATTCAAAATTAACAAGGAACACATTTTCTTAAGCTGACCGTGCGGCAATGGATAGATTTCAATTATTGCTTGCAAAACCGTCTCCATACTATACGAGCATTCGTAAACTTACGATCGACAAAAGATCCGTGCTAGCACTGCTGACTGGAGAAAAATTGAAGGCGGAACTCGTTTTAACGCGTAAACCGAGTTCAACTCGAATTGATCGCGTTTTATTACACGGTTAAATTGGGGCTCAGACGCGTAGTTTCGACTTAACATAGCCCTATCGTCTTTGGATAAGCGTGTCGTGAAAGGCGACTAATCCGAGTGGCTCCCACTTGGTGATAGCTTGTTACTGACCACCCACATAAATCTGAAGGTCAACCGTTGGTCTTCCAGTTCTTCCTGTCTTGATCTCTTTCTATCCATGAAGGTTTAAAGCGGCTAATCGATTCCTGCCACTCTTTAATTATAATGAAAACACTTGAATACATATTTATTTTTGGATATTTCCCTTCCATTTATGGATTAAAGATTTGTAAAGTGATTTTGAAGATTGCTTAGTGCGAGCTTTTCACATATACCATCCCGTTAACGTTAACTTCGTCTTGTAGGTATGGTATTAAAATAGCGCCAACTAGTGTCTGAAATTTGTAAGGACGTGATTGTTTGGTTTTAAGTATTTTGCTCGATTAACGGGATGTTTACTATTCAAATAAAGTAATGCAATTCGCACTAGACCCACTTAGGCGTAAATAAAAACGGTATCCTAACAAGTTAATTTCTCTTCCAGTCCCTAGAATGCCGTCTGACTGAGGAGCAGGAGCTGCAAGCGCGCACCAACTGCCTCAACTCGGCATGGCGGCAGATACACACACTCTGTCTGCACTCAGCACCGAATACACATCCTCATTTGCTGAGCTGGCTGCAGCGACACACAGCCAAGACTGTGCTACAGGTAAGAAATGCCATTTGCAGTATAGCATGGTGCAGACAGGCTAGCATGCGACCATCGACAACGATAAATCGGGCCTCTATATCGATATTTTTTTAGAATATGGCAGCTTTGGTTCTGTGGGCTTTATGCTATCGAACCGATCATGGTGCGCATGATAGCTAATATGATAGGATAAAATATTTCGGTAATATGTATCTTGTCGGTTCGAGTCTTTATCGATGGCCGCATGTTGACCCATTTCACTCCTGAATTTCGCCGTATACTTCAGCTGTACCACAATCATATTCATTACTAGCTGTGACCCGCGACTTCGTCCGCGTGGATACCGTTTATTAGAGTTGGATAAATACTATTATTATATCCTCCTTGAAGTTAATACTTACCTTATTCTAAATTTCGTCAAAATCGACTCAGTAGTTTAGCTGTGAAAGCGTTACTGATAGATAAACAGACAGAATTACTTCAAAAACTGTTACAACAAAGCAGTGTAAAAGTATAGTTAGGTAGGTATATTACATAGACGATGCCCGCGACTTCGTCTGTATTGAATTAGTATTTCGAGTAGGTTATTTTCTTCTCCAAGGTCCTTACTATCTTTAATAAAAAAAATAAAAATGAAGAATCTTCGCCCATATAATATGTATAACTCCTTACCACAAACATAGGTAGGTAACTATCTATTAGGTACATTACAAAGGCACATAGCGTTATAAACAAATAGGGTGCCAAAGTGCCTTAAATTTTAATATTGTCTTAAGTTTTCGCGATAACTATTATGTATGGCTATTAAATTCAAAATTTTTTACTTGAATTTGAACTATGCCCTCGATAATAAGTTAAAATTGGTTGGGGAAATTTGACAGGTAATGTAACGCTTGTTCCTTCTGTACCTACCTATATTAAATCGCGCAAAAGCTTGCGCTCGCCTCCCGCCTTTTTATACACTACCGTCGCGAGCCGCGTCGCTTTCGCGGCAACCGTTACGCAAAAATAATCCCTAAATCATTCAGTATTCACGCGCGATGGGTTATTAGCGTATTTCATGTATAAGTTTGGTGTTTCTATACCGATTTCTATGATTCTTTTTTTATTGAATAGGTAATAATGTTATTTTTTTTTAATTAGGGATGAGTGAGAGTATTATAAACGTAAGAGTAAACAAACATATTCACAAAGCTCCGAACTGCTAAGCTATCGGGATTTACACGTGTTATTGTGAGTCAACCATAAAATATAGATATATACTTTTGTGGGATATTTTTTATATAATTTTACGAAGAATATTTCTGTCATACATGATTTCTATGTAGCTTTAACCATTAAGGCTGCACACGCGACGGAAGCTTAAAAAATGAAGTAACTTCTCCCGTATTTTCAACATTTCCCTTCACTGCTCTGCTCTTATTGATTGTAGCGTGATAATAAGTATACTATAACCTGCCCAGGAGTATGAAGAATAATTTTACCAAGTTTCGTTAAAATCCGTCGAGTAGTTTTTGTTTCTATAAGGAACATACAGACAGACAGACAGACAGACAAAAATTTTACTGATTGCATTTTTGGCATCAGTATCGATCACTAATCACCCCCTGATAGTTATTTTGAAAAAATATTTCATGTACAGAATTGACCTCTCTACAGATTTATTATAAGTATAGAAGATTAATAAATGTGCTAAGTTAAATTAAACCAAACCAGAATGTCTTGGTCTACAAATAAAATCTATAATGTAAGTGATACTTACAGATTTAACATCGTTTAGGCAACTGTCAACCGCACCATGCTACAGCCCAAATATAATTGGTTTACGGCCGGTCCCAAGAAGTTACCAAAAAGTAATAGTAAAGATAGAAATTCTGATACTATCTTGAGCTCAAGCAAGATAGTATCACAGAATAAGTAATAGTTGGTACAGAAGAATTACTCCGCAAGAAGATCTAAATAAATGCTACGACGCGATACGGTGGAATTCAGCTCGCACAGCATTACGTACCTGCAAATTTATATACCTAGAAGTTTTGTCTCTTTCCATCGCATACCTCTTATCTTTTCTTACGCTGTTAGGGTTACTGCCTAGTGAAGAATAATTAATCTCCTTATTTGTAATTAAGTATCTACCGATGTAGGTATTACTGTTATTCTACCTTTGTAAAAAATATTGTTTCAACTTACCTAAAGTACAAAATGAAAAAAAAATTACGACGAATAATTAGTAATACTACCTATGTTTTGTTTGTTAAATTGAACATAATCAAATCTAAACATAATCTAATTGAATATTTGTTTCTTTTTATGTCCATTTTTAAATACTATTTGCGACCTCGATCATAGAATTACTGTGAGTGCTATTAGGTAGGTAGGTATCTACAACGTCCCGACGGGCGCGCGCGTGACACACGACTATAGATGCGAAGCTGGTTGTTAACGATTTTAACCACGTGGTTAAATATGCATTTTTCGTTATTAACGGTTAATTAACCGCATTTTATGATTGTTACGGATAAATACCACCACGAGATGTCGCTAGCAGATTGAAATTTGAATCGCAAGGTGCGCGATGATGCCAGCTTCCACTGGCAAAAAAAAGTCGGTTGAAATTCCCTACCTCAAAAACTATTGAACCGATTTTGATAAAACTTATATTATACTCTAAGATGAACGATACCTAGTACAACAAAAAAAGAATTTATCAAATCGGACGTGTTGTTCCGGAGATATGCGAACACAAACATAAAAACATACATTCACTATTGAAATTTGGCACATTTGTTCAGACTTTAATATAGACTAACATATACGAAAACTGGGTCATTCTGAAAATTTTACATACATACGGTATAGATGCGAAGCTGGTTATTAATGATTTTAACCACGCGGTTAAATATGCATTTTTCGTTATTAACGGTTAATAAACCGCATTATATGCTTATTACGGTTAAATACCACCGCAAGATGTCGCTAACGGATTGAAATGTGAATCGCAAGCTGCGCAATGATGCCAACTTCGACTGGCAAAAAAAAATCCCTATTTTAAAAACTATTGAACCGATTTTGATGAAATTATGATATACCCTAAGTTGAACAATACCTAGTACAACAAAAAAAATTAGGTACTTAAATTGAACGTGTAAGTAGTTCCGGAGATATGCGAATACCTACATATATAAAAACATACATACACTATTGAAATTTGGCACATTTGTTCATTCATATGTTTATATAGACTACGAGGGTAGTCCCAAAAGTAGCCGACCTAACCAAGAAAAAACAAAAAATATGGGATGAATTATATTTATTTCTCTACATAGCTTCCTTGTAGTTCTTTACACTTTTCCCAGCGGTGCTCTATAGCTTCAATGCCGCGTCTGTAGTAGGAACCGTCGAGCTCTTCAAAATAGGCATTAACCGTAGACTCAACATCTTCATTGCTTGCAAATCTTTTCCCACCGAGCCATTTTTTTAAGTTTGGGAACAGAAAATAATCAGATGGGGCCAAATCTGGTGAATAAGGTGCATGAGGTAGCAATTCAAACTTTAATTCTTCGACTTTAGCCATCGCAATGCCGGAGGTGTGGACTGGCGCGTTGTCCTGATGAAACAAAACTTTTTTCTTTGATAGATGAGGCCGTTTTATCTTTATTTCTTCACTTAGACGCTGCAACAAGTTTGCGTAATACTCGCCGTTGATGGTTTTTCCTCTTGGTAGATAATCTATGAAGATTATCCCACGAGCGTCCCAGAAAACCGATGCCATGACTTTTCCTGCCGATGGAACCGTTTTTGCCTTCTTTGGGGCCGATTCTCCCCTTGCGGTCCATTGCTTTGACTGTTCTTTCGTCTCCGGTGTGAAATAATGAACCCACGTTTCATCCATGGTAATAAATCGACGCAAAAACTCTGCTCTATTGCTTCGAAATTTTGCCAAACACTCGACTGAAACATGCTCACGACGCTGTTTTTGCTCTAGTGTGAGTAATCGCGGCACCCACCTTGCGCACAGCTTCCTCATGTCCAAGTTTTCAGTTAAGATACGATGTACTGCACTTTTTGAAATGCCTACCATATCTGCTAGCTCGCGCACCTTTAGTCGACGATCATCCAATACAATTTTGTGGATTTTTTTTGCCATTTCTGGCGAAGTCACCTCATTTGGTCGCCCACTGCGAGGTTCATCTTGGCAGTTCGTACGGCCACGTTTGAACTCGGCCACCCAATATTTTACCGTTGTAAACGAAGGAGAAGACTCCCCCAATGTAGAATCTAGCTCTTCTTTTATGTTAGTTGGGCTGAGGCCTTTCAAATGAAAGTATTGAATGACGTATCGTAGACCAATTTTTTCCATATTAGAAAATTCTCTGACAGCGTTCACTTTCAAGGACTACAAAACAAATGACAAATGACCTAGCGTGTTCGAATTCCAAATTTAAAATCCGCATTGATCAGACTTTTTAAAAAGAGTATTTAATCGAATAAAACTGCCAGTACGTAAGTCAGGTCGGGTAATTTTGGGACCGCCCTCGTAACATATATGAAAACTGGGCAATTCTGGAAATATAACATGCATACGGGTGGAATTAATAACCGCTTTTTTTGAAGTTAGTTAACAAGAAAAGAAAGAAAAACTTTACCCTTTTTCGTTGTCGCTGTCAGCGCGGCATATTTAGTTTATCAACTCGAGCTCCGCAGCAACAATTATAATACGTTTGACTGTAACTGCCACACTAAATATCTGACACATCGGCATATGACATCGGTCGCCATTTACAGCTTTTTTCTATATCTGCGCGGCTTATACCTAAATGGCGAAGATGCCACTCTGTTCAAATGAAGCGACAATGTCAAGTCAATAACTAGACACCTATTAACGTGAATTATTTAGTTTGATATTAAATTACTCATACATAATTAGAATTGGGGTATGTATATATGTCGCTTTAAAAATTATTATATCACCTACAAATCAAATGAATTTTAAAACCTGAATTTTTAAACATTACCCTCTTTCGCAGTCGGATATTTAACCGTTAATAAGGGCATTTTATCGGTAGCTAACCATAATTTTGGTTAAGTAACGGTAGCTAACGGGTTTTTTACAACTATACACACGACCCATTCGAAATACGCCGGCGGAGCGCTTCGCTGTAGGTAAATAACGGATGTACCGCGCGGAGTGAGCCAGGCCTGATAGTATAGGAACTTCTATCTTTATTTTTACTCTTTGGTTAGTTATTGAGACCGGCTTTTAGTATATTTCAATACTAAATCTCAATTAACAATCTTAGATTTAAAACACCACAATGTTATGACCGTTGCCATGACAACCTAAATGCGGTTTATTCTAATGGAAGAATCTTGAAGATTTAATTCACTATAGTAATTCGTCGTACGGCGCGGTCGTTACAAGGATGACCGCGGATCATTAAGTAATGACGCTGACTTCCTGCTTTGGAGGGTACCTTATGATGATTTTACTTATTACAGACATCGCGTCGTTAAGTTTATTGAGAAGCCATTTCGGCGCCCTGAAAATTCTGGTACCTACTCATCAACCAAGGGTCAGATTGGTGGTTTCGGACCAAACCTCCTCTCGTCACCCAGTCGCTCATGACCTGTCTGTAAAAACACCGAAATGTCACAATCAAAGTTAAATGTAATACGCGATAAATCCTATGAAACAGTGTATTTATAATGCAACTGCCCTCCAAAGAAAAGGGGTCATAGACAGCACTGATCGATCATTATAAACCTAGAAATAAAAGCCTTTGAACAGCACAAATAAATAAATAATTTTGCTCATAAAATGGTTTTGACTTGCACATCACACAGTGCTATCAAACCTTATCTATTTATACACACTTTATTGCACAAAAAAAAGTACAATGATAACACAAAGTTAAGAATGGTACAATGGGCGGCCTTATCGCTTCAGAGCGATCTCTACCAGACAACCCTAAGCACTAAGGGTGTGTTATAGGTATAAGACAGTATGCATAGATGTACTGTATTATTTGCAGATTAATACTAATTTATATCGAGACAAGTAATGTCTGTTCATTCATAAAAACGATTGCATTGTTCTGGGATCGCGACCTCTGGCGTCCTAGTCAGATAGTGCAGCATTACCACGGTAGTCAAATAAAGAATACATTACACAAAAGTAATATTATGTAATGTATTCTTAAGCCCAAAATACACTGTTGGAAACAAAACATCAAACCAAGGTGACTTTGCTAGTTTACAACGTGTTTCCAACAGTGAAGACGGCTGTTGACAACCAAATTACATGACCTTGGCGGGTTGGAAACGGCGGTGTTTAGAATCACAGACATACATCTACATAGACAACGCAAGTGCCACGATTTGTATTCGAACCAAGCGTGCCGACTTTTTAAGACCTATTGTGACGTCACAGCTGATATTTATTACTGGAAAATACAAAAAGATTCAGAGACACCGATACCGCCGATGAAATCGATTATTAAGAACGATATTGATATTGTGGACTCGATTTTCTAACAGACATACATACACGCATATTACAATACATATTAAATCTAGAGGCAACCAACCTTGACGCTAGGTTAGGGGTTCGGACACGCAAAGGATATGCATTTGCGTTATCTATGTAGATGTATGTCTGTTTTGAGGACAGTGTGTACGCTTGTTATTGTATATTTTACTATGTAACTATAACTAGAAATGACTGAGTTTTGAAGCTTTTTATCCTGCCTTTCAACCTTTCCTTCTTTGTATCCTCAATTGCATACAAAACTGCCATCGCGAAGATGTTGCCAACGCGAGAGATCAGAGCACACTGACGATTAAGGGGCGTGGCCAGGCGTGACCTTGGCTTGTGTTCTTGTTTGTCTCCTTGTTGGAAACCACCGTTTGTAACAGTGTGGATGACTCGGAATTGGTTGACAACAACTTAACCTTCCTTAACCTTGGTTGGAAGCATTGGTTTTCAACGTGTTTTCAACAGTCTGGCGGCCCTCTTACATAAAAGGAAGTTAACCAAACTGACACACCAACAATATAGCCTCAAAGTAAGTAAGACTACACAGGGAAACAAGCGGCTGGATATACTAGTATACATAATGTGATCATATATTTTTCGTGCCAGAGCGGGACATCTACCGTATATTTTTATTTTTTTTTACAAATTTTGCTTAAGGCCCATTTAGGCGACGCCATTTTCTTGCCTGTGGTATACCATAAAATTGAAGCAATAAATGTCTTGTATCGTCTAAACAACACGTAACATTATTGCACTATAGGAGCAAGTTCCAATTCTTACACGCAATTATTGTATGTACTACCATTTGCAAACATGAGTGCAGTTGAGGAGGGTGTGTTATTAGTTGCTGCTATTCTCAGACAAGAAATATTGAAAAAAGTCTTCCAGTTTAATTATTTGCTGGATAGATTTGGACCTTCTATATAAAAGCAAAACACTACTATATAGTTGTATTCCTGGTTTCTGAATTTTTCCTTAAAAAAAGAATCCATCAAATTTAACCAACTCAATAAACATCAGCACTACCAGATCCGGTACTCATAGAATCCTTTATTTCGTTCCCCTTGTTACTGAGTTCATATTTTTTTTATTTTGTTTGTTATTTCCTTAGCTCCAAACTCTTCAACTCCAAATTCTTCGGCAAATACTGCAAGTGCCGCATTATGGTGCGTACAGATTGCTAGTAATGCAACTTGTAATGTAACATTCTGCTTACGTTGCGTATTTGGACGTGCAGTGCGCAGAATGTTACATTACAAGTTCCATTACAGCAATCTGTACGCACCATGACGCGCATCACGATTTTTATAATTATTGTTTACGATGTCCCACAAACACTCATGGTTGCGATAAATTTCGACAAACTTGATTAAATCAGCAGAACCAAACTTAAATACTTGTTGAGTCATACCTACCTACTACTTTTTTTAAATATGAAAGAAACACTCTAGACAAAATGTGAGTTTTTTCTGAGAACATTCAATATTAAATAAAAATTTTGTCTGCTCAAAATCGTGCATTAGAGAGGATTGAATATCTCAAAATAATCAATAAAAGCACTAAACACAGAATAGTCCAATCAAATCAAACAGACTAGTGGAGTAACTTCTATGCAGTATTTTTGTGAATGATAGTATTTTTATTGTATTTTTATAGTAATTACAGGCCGGATGCATCGTATTTTAAGAGTAAAAAATACATTTTATGTTAGATAACATATCGTCTGGTGTGTTTCCAAAAGCGGGTCAATTTTGCCTTGCTAGGGACACCGAGAAGACCAAAGCGAGAACCCAAAGCGGGACGAAGCTTTGCGCCACGTAGACTGTTTGGAGGCACTAGTCACAGTTTGTGTAGCAGTCTAGAATAACTTCATTCAATGTAATCAGCGTGAAGTATCCGTACCGCACCTTATAGACACACGAGCTTTCTTACAGTATTAATTAAACATTACAGTATTAATTAAACATTACAACATAATCAAACGATTAACAATAACCAATTAAACAATAAACGATTAAATAAGGAAAAAAACAATTTTATATAGTTTTTTGGTTCATTACATGTATTTTGACGGTAAAAGAGATTTTCGTAAAACTTGGTGAGCTACAAACCTTTTGGTATATTGGACTGGCGCTCCAGGGGTTAATTAAATGTCCATCTCGGTAATCCGATCCTGGCTTGCGATCTGCCTTTTATAAGTAGCCTAATAATGTAACTGAACCAACGTTACATCGATTTTGAGATGTGAGGTTTAAGTTAAACGTCGGTGTCATCTAAAATAAATAAAAACAAAAAAGATAACACTTAAATTCCAGTGATTACAGTAACATTATCTCTATCGGCACGGATTAATCCTGAAGTTGACGGAACGTCTTTGACGAGATATTGTCAAGTTAATTATTAGCAACGTAGTCTTATGTTCACTTTCTACCAGTTAGCTTGGAAGTAAAACGTCCCATACTTATTATGTACAAAAAACGCAATTATTGTTACTGTGAAATTACTTAATTTATTATACTAAAGTTATTTACAACGCAAGCTTAAAGTTTCTTTTACTGCAATTTCTTAAAATGCAACCATTTAACTACAGACACAATTTTAAATACCTTCTTAGAAATATAAATGAAGGTGATGACTCATTACGTAAGTTGTCAAATTATTAAAAGCTCTGCATCAAGCTAAGATAACAAACGAGGGTTTCGAAACTTGACCTTGCTGACCAAATGCATTGACTAACCACAGAATGTTTCTGATAAACGAGTTTTGATGGGTACATGAGAGTATGTTTAGTTCAAATACTTTTAATGTCATTTATATTTTTAGTCACATTTTTTAAATTCCTCACATTTAGGGCTATCCAAATTTGCTTGTATTCTCAATGTTCAATCAATAAAAAAAAAATTTAAAAAAAAATGTGTATATTTCTTGATCTGTGTTTTATAGTTTTAACTTTTACGACTAAATTTGAGAAATTTCGTTTTAATCAGCTTTGAAATCAGTTTCTCTACCAGAATAGATTGTATCGTATATATTTTTTGCTTTGTAATCCATATAAAAATGAATTTACTTAGGGATTAAATTATCGGCTATCTTAATCCAAAGGTCAGAGCCAAATCAATTTGGTTGAACCAAAGCTGTCAAGTATTAGCGTGTCTGGCAGAGTAGCACAAAGCACCCTCATGTTTTCAATCAAAGTTTTTTGAGAGGGAATACTCCAACAATGGACTGGTACATCGTTCAAAAGTAGATTTTTTCAATCGTGGTCGACAGAATAGCCCACGACACTCTTCGTAAAAGGCGACTGATCCTAGAGACCCCCGCTTGGTGGTAGGATCCCGTCAGGGTCCGACTGGCTACCGACCACCCTTCTCATAAAATCTGCCGCCAAATATTACCGCTCGGGGTGATGTGTTGCCGCAATATTTTATGAAGAGGCAGCTCTTTCCTAAGCCCGTGTGCTTTCATCTTCGATCTTATCTTCACTTACCATCAGGTGAGATTCAGCTCAAATTCGAGCTTAGTCTATTATAAAAAAAGCTAGACAGGGCTAAATTTTCATTTTCGTTTTGTTGAGTTGAAACTAGCTCCAATCTTACTAAAATTCCAACTCTTAATTCACAGACAGAATGGCAGTCCCCAACCAGTAAACCCATCCATTCCATACTCGAAGATGGCATCGACAGTTTCATCAGGGAATGTGAGACGGCGGTGTCAACGCGCAATGGCCGGTGCTTACCCTGGGAAGCTCAGCTGCTGCAGCGAGGTGCCTGGTTCAAGACCATGCTTGGGAATCCTTGGGGGCATCCCGTGTTACGGATGCTGTTGGATCCGAGGGGTACCAAGCCGAGTGATGATGAAGGTAAGTTCTTGTCGGTAAAAGGGAAAGATCACAATTCGTAATTGAAATAATATATTTTATAGGTACGCACTTAGTATGCACTGATTTATAACCCTAGTTACACAACAGTTTTTATACCCTTATTTTATACCAAACCAGGCTATATTTTTCTGATAAAGTTAATCAGTAATCATCTATTTACATATTTTTCAACACACTTGCTCGTAAAATGAGCCTAATTCTATTGAATTTAGAACTATAAACTGGGCTATAAGTCACGCGTGCATAATATATTATACCCTAGTGCATAATATAATGAATCCTACAAAGTTGAATTGTACCTTTGTGCAAATTAAATGCGAGTAAACAGAGCATATTTTATTGATCCGGGTTATACATTAAATTTTTTCAGAAACAACAAAGAGGTTTTATACCACTTCAAATCCATATACATTTTTAAATGTGTACGCCTTATATTAGTTAAACAAAATTGTATATCAAACAAATTATTCACAATTTACAATAATTTGTTACAAAATATTAAAATATTTGGATTTACCAGTCCAAATTAAATATTTTCATGTAAAATAGGCTGTATATGCTATACAGCCATTGACACATTTGGCGGAAAAAAAAACCTACGCGCATGCGCGAAGTTCGGCGCCATTTTTCAATCACAATTCACAGCTTTGTTATCAAGAGTGTTTGTTATTTTATGACCACGTATGTCTGTCTTTTACTCACAAGTGTGTTGAAAAACGTCGTATATAACATATAAAATATACGAGTCTTAAAGACTTTGTTATCGCAGTATAACGTTTTCTACTTGACAACTTTTGGATGGAGGATTTTAAAACACATTACAATGGTATCAAGTCATCCAAGAATGCTTAGTAATGGATCGCAAAAAATGGGTCTATAAAATGCCACAAAAGATATCTGGACCTTTCATTTTTACCAGAACATGACCAGTTGTAATTCCCTTGCATTTTTCTAAGATTTGCTTTTGAAAAATGTTTAATATGATTATTACTATTTTGAAAACGGCGTTAATTAAGTAATTTTTTTAGATTATTTGCAGTATCAATGCCATACATTCGGTTTTCAAAGTATTTAGTAAAATTGTTTTCGAAATGGAATAAAATAAGAAAATTTTACTCAGCATACTAGGGTTCTAGTAACTTTGAAAATTATTAGTGGATGGTCTCAAAGTCTTATAAAAGTAAACTTATTAAGAATAAAACGTGCGTCAGGAAATATTTATTGCAGCTGTAAGCAAAAAAGGAAGTGGGAATTTCTGAAAAAATCACAAAGTAGCAGTATCCCGAAAACCAGACATCTTTTACTAAACCCCTTTATGTTATCTGATAGGCCTAAGGTCCATCTACCTCCAGTGTCAAGGAAACGTGTCGTTTTTTGACATCCTCACATATTTTGTTCTTGGTGTGTCTTCTTATGAGACTAATAATAACATTTTATTTTGTGTCAATTGCTTGGTATCTAAAATACAAAATTTTCCACCAACAGTACTAGAATGGCTGAAAGAGGAGCGCGGCGTGTTATTCGTGACGCGCCTCCGTCAGCTAGCAGCCTCGAAATGTGACGATCTGGCTCTCAGCCTGGCCGCTTCGGTCATGGATCGAGTCCGGGCATGTACCAAATTGATACCGGATAATGAGCAGACTAACGGTAAGTGAGAAAAAAAAATACATTAGAACAGAAAATAAATACAGATTTTTAAAAACAACTATTTATATGAAAAAATATATTATTGCTAAATAGAAAATCTAAATCATTTAAATTATAATTATAATTTTATTATATTATAATTTTAACAAAGTTTCTTTTGTACGAAATTGATATTTATTATATTGGGTTATTATGGTAATAAATATTGTAGAGTTTTAAACTTAAGATCAAAGATTGAGATTTTGTATTGAAAATCTCATCTCATCTTAATCTCACCTGATGGTAAATGTTGCTGAGATCAAAATGAAAGAAAGCAGGCTTTCCAGGATTTTGTAAGTTTATACTTGAAATCACCTAGAACCATGACAATATCCAAACATCATCATCTAAACATTTGTCATGCAGCATTGAAATTAAAACTCCTCGCATATCAGCCGGTTCCTCACTGACTGAGCCACTGATGCCACCTTGTTTATAAATATGCAACGTACTACACATGCGTAGATGACTTATTCGTGCTAGCAATATAACTTCTTTTATTTTACATGATTATTTAAGTATAATCTTTAAAATCAATAATTTAATATTATAAATTGCCAATTCCAGCCCAAGAAGAACCGAGCGAAGAGCCAACATTTCGAGACATTCTGACCAAAGATGCAGGTTTCACTGTGGATGTATGGGAACTGCTCACTGATATGGAGTTTGTTTTGTTACACAAGAGTGATAAACGATCGCAGTGCATAGATTTGGTAAGTTCACATTGTACATTGAGCTATTTTAATGTTATAAAAGTATTAATTTTTATACAAGGTGCTCCTGTTGATTTCCCATAACTCTATGGTATTAATGGGACCGTGTAATAGAATCAAATAACATAAGAATCATTTTTCAATTTTATTTTTTTTGTTGTTTTTATTTTTCATAAAAAATAATTCAATTAAGTCAAAACATCGTATGTATAAACGGTAACATTGACTTTTACAAACAAATGTTTACTGCAGCGCCCCCTGGTGAGTTGTTACCGCTACACCTATCTAAGAACATCCGCCAATCAAATCCAAAGCGATTACTGAAAACCGCATTAAAATTGGACCAGTGGTTCTGGAGATAAAATATGGTAACATTGGTTTGCACAAACACCCTCTCACCCCAAACGCATATACCGTCTCCGTTTCGTCGTGGGTAAAAACACCTTTTTGCAAAGTCTGACAACTTGACAGGTACAGTTCGCAACGCTTTGCGTTGTACATTGTATGCAACGTTCCAACGTTTAAATATTTAGTTGTTTATAGTATGGCTTCAGTGACATGCGTCTAATGAATGAATGTTAGAGATTTTAGGAGGGTGATAATTTATGAACTCACTATATTAAGATTGATGATATCTTGGAAATAGGGAATGCAAAACTTCCCGAAGGCTGCCCAGCAGTGCGATCACAGAACTTTATCGAATCGTTTGTTAACGAATGTTCGTATAGTATGGAGACGGTTTTAAAGAAAAAATTGAAATCTATCCATTGCCGCACGGCCAGCTTAAATAAATGTGTGCCTTGTTAATTTTGAATGTTTGTAAACATGTTGTACTCATAAATATCTGTAAAATATTTATGAGTACAACATAATAATATAAATATTACAAAATGTTACTCAAAACTTGCAACCGACTCCATACTATACGAGCATTCGTAAACATTCGTTAATATACGATTCGATAAAGTTCTGTGATGACACTGCAGGGAAGCTCCGTAAAATCTTCTCGTCCCAAATACCGCTTTTCGAGAAAAATAATTCTTAAAATTTTCAAAGCAGCTTTTCACCAGATTGTGCATAAATAACGACTAATATTGACTTACTTCTGTGTAAAGTTGTAATAATAAAATATTTTAATGTACTATGAAGCGGATTATTCTAACAAAACTTTGGATACCTACAAAGTTCTTGATATATCAGACATCGCCGCTTTTGTTAAACACAGTTTTTGTTTGTTAGCTTGCATTTGTAAAGTTAATACTGGTCTGTACCGATAGATGGCGTTGTCTGTCTAATAAATCGCGCATGTTGTTTTATCAATGTAAACTTAAGTCTGTTTCATAACACCATTTCGTTAATATGGATTGGAGTGGACTGTATTAATTCGGGAATTTTTTCTGAGGTCTCACGACCGCATATACATTTGTGAACAAGCTAGTGAAGTGAGTGATGCGACTCGAGTCAGTTTTTGGCTGGCACTCGATTCACCTATTCGCTTAGATCTATCTACTATAATAATATTATAAAGAGGAAAAGTTTGATTGGTTGTTACAAATTGTATTTTTAAATAGGCTCCTAAACTACTAGAGCGATTTGAAAAATTCTTTCACCATTAGAAAGTTACATTATTCAGAGTAAATAGGCTACATTTTATCGAGAAATTCTCACGGGAACGGGAGTTACGCGAGTGAAACTGCGCGAAAAGGGAAACTGTTACACAACGCAATGATATTCTTTAATTAGGTACCTATGTCTTCATTAACTCTTCCTAACTTACTTTTTCTTTTGACGACTTTTTGTAAACTTCATTGTTGGGGAAAATAAAAATATAGTCACTAATCATTGACTTAAAGTTTTTCTCCTGACGAAAAGTCGCTTCCATTTCATACTTATTAGAAATGGAAGCCTATGGTAATGGTAAACCTATCTGCCTCAGACGCCAGTGGTTGTGGGTTCGATTCTCGCACGGAACAAGAAAAAAAATAATTCCGTGTCTGGGTGTCTATCTACATATGTATTTTATATTCTAGGTTCCCCCCTGATCGCTACATGGTATCTCATAACACAAGCTTTGCTTTCTTTGAGGCCATGTATTTTGTGATTTTCTTGGGGATTTTATTTATTTATAATTTACGCTATTTGTAAGGCACTCCCGTCTCTTAAAACTTCGAGTACGTTTTTTTCGGCTGCCACTCACACAAGTGGACTCGAGTCGCGTCAGTAGAACAAGCTAACGATACTCCGCTACGCAAATAATTCAATGCAGTAAATTGACAGTTCGAAATGTCGACGAATAGAAAAATAATAATACCATTTAAAAACTTCGTAGTGTAAGTAAGTACTGAATGAGAATGATTAAAAATGAACGAATCTTTCTCTTTGTCATTCGTTTTGCATTAAATTTTATAGCATTTTACAAATAATTGCATTTGAGGTGTGTATGTGTACTTTTCGTCAAAGAAACTTTAATGAAAATAATTAATTACCAAACATACCTAGTGCTTTAAAACGGTAACAGTGGAAGTGAAATCGGCTTGATAACTTCTATATTATTAAACGCCTTTTGTTCTTAAAAATTAAATTTCAAGAATAGTTGTAAAAAAAGAAATATCTTGTGAGCCAAAAATTTTTTTACATACATTGCGATATTATTATTAAAAAATAATTACATTCATTCATTTTAACCACATATGTAACAATTTTTTGTCTTCCCTAAAGCGGGCACACTGGAACTGTCATTTTACTGCATTGATTTATTTGCCAGGGTAGAGGTACTTCAACATACACTTATATTTAGCAGTTTCACATGGTTTATGCCCATGAGGTTTCTGATTACTTGGGTTAGCCAGTGTTACTATTACCTTTTTAATTGTCAAGAAAACAAAAAACTGTCCAGTCGTTTTCAGGTTATTCTATAAAAAACATACAAAAAAGATTAACTCAATCTACTGTTGAAGATGCCAGATCCCGGAAAATAAATAAACCGTGTGTAGCCGAGGCTTATTGCTACTAGTATAGTAGAGATATAGCGTTGTAGCAAAAGTCTAGGCTGACTTGTCCATTTTGTTTTTATAATTTCGTGATTGAGCTGTGGAGTTTTCTTTGTTTAATAAAAATCATTTAATTCAGACCATGGCCCATAACTTGTTAGTAACAATTTAAGTTAACCTATTATTAGTACATACACAAAAAGAAAACACAATAATAAAAATTAATTAAAATTAAAACCCGGTGTGTAGTTGCACGATGACCCAACAATGGCGAGTCCCCAGGTACCGCGGAGACGATTCATCATAGAGGCGCACTGTTTTCTTATGATTGCGTAAAAGTCATCCGTATGCGCCTCCGCAAACATTCCTGATGCACTGCACCTCCGCGATAGCCCCAACAGAGCCCTGATCGCATTATACTGGACACGAATTTATGTGAATTAATTTCTTATCACCAGGCAAAGCAGACACCTCTTCGGGACGGATACCAACTGGTGGAGAGATTGCAAAGTCGCCTCGAAACGTCGCCCAAAGAGAAGAAGCTGTGGAAAACTGCTAAGGAAGCTGCAACTCTAATAGCTCAGGTTTGTTACTAATATTTAAAATAGTTTTTTTGTAAGGATTGGTTTGTTAACATTTCGATCGGATATTATGGGAAAGTCTTATGGTGGGTTTCAATATCATGAAAACTGTTCGTTTTGCCTACGAACAGTAGAATTCACTACCAAAATGCCTTTCTATATTCAAAATGACTTCTAAACCATTGCTTACGAACTGTTTGACTGTAATGGGTTGCTAGGCAACGTCGTTACATTTGACCATTTACAAAATAAGTAATTTTATCTAGCCAACAACGACTTAACAATTTATTAATTTGATATTTGGTCTATCAAATATCTGGCAATATATCAATAATCCAGTTTTCTCTTTCTAACTTATGTATAACGGTTTTTGAAAAAAAAAGGATGAGTATCATTGAATGACACAATTTATCTTTTAAATATTTACTTTGACATCATTAAAAAATGTGATTTAACCAATAGCAAGATAAGTCAAAGGATTGGCGTTCCGTTTTACGTAAGCATTTAAACGCAATTATTAACGAAAAGCTCTAAAAACATACTATAATATATTTATCGAATACCAAAACATAGCAAGAAAAAATGGAATAAGTTTATACCTTTACTTAGTTCAAATATCATACAAATAATTTGCGAATGCGTGATATTCTTAAAATCACATATCGCCTATTTTCTTGGAAGAACGTCATGTAAAGAGGGCTGGCCCTCATGCCAAATTTGAGAACTTACAGCTCGTAGCCAGTAGATATTGTGATACGCTTTTTTTTTCTACCATTTTGTACTTGTGATCCGTTACTAATACCAGTCAGTAGAATATCGAAACCCGATATTAAACTATTAGAAATAAAAAGATCTGTGCTAAGGAACCATGTATATGTGTATTTTAGTAAGAGGATGCAGTTTACTATCAGGTTAAAAAAAATAAAGTTTAAAACTAAAACCCATCTACTCCTAACAGTAGGAAACAAGAAAATAATCTCCGCTGTAATATTTATGTATTTACGTCATATTGATAGATATATGTTTAAAGGATAACCAAGGTCGTATGCCACAAAATAACAAAACAAATAAAATAAGTGGCATACGATCACGGCTACTCTTTCAACATATCTCTATCAATATGCAGTAAATATAAATATTTCAGCGGAGACTATTTTTTGGTTTCGTACTTTTTAGAACGTGGTTTTAGTGTTTAAACTTTATTTTTTAGTGATCAGCTACGATCCTACCGGATTTTGAGCGCATAATTGTATAATTATTATTTTAAGTGTACAGTCGCCTGTGACCACGAGTTCTACTATAGTTCGGCCGTTCAGAGAATGCGTTCCTGACACATCGCGATTGAACTGACGACGTAACTTTGTAATGGCGTTGCAGTTACGATAAAAAATATTTTTGCTGGTTATTTACCGTTTTAAAAATTGATGAGCATTAAAACAACATTATTATATCAATAATCAATGAATTTTATAATTTTGTGCCAAACTGAGTGTCAAATAACTTGGTAAACAATATTTTTCAAAATCTATACTGCGCTATTACAAGGTTATGTCAAAGCTTTATATTTGTAGTGCTGTGCTAATAATAACAGTATCGTAAACTGTTCTTAAACAGGTATACTTTGTGAAATAATACGTTTCGTTTTTCTTTTTAAGAATTTGAAAATAATGGACTATAAGATAACTTTTATTAAATTAAAAAATAAAACTAAAACCAAACCGAATGCGCGAAAAAAAGTTGGTTACAAGCAAAAGGCATACATGCAGATGCTAAAAGCAGAGCTAATTAAATTAGTTAAAGAAAATAAAGCGGCAAATGTGCGATACGAAATCGATGAACTGGCTCTGGAGTACGGTCATCGCGTTCTAGGAATTCCATCGTATCATTGCCAATATAACGCGATTGAGCTAATCTGGGTTCAAATAAAAGGTTACGCCGCCCGCCACAATACTTCCCCGCCATTCAGCACGAAAAAGATGATGACCTTATTAAAAGAAGCCTGCGCGGAAGTCACTAGAGATGACTGGGCAAGGGTTGTTGAAAGACTAAAAACCTGATTATGGAACATTTTGACCGAGATATTAGGATTGAAACTGTTATTGATAGTAAAATAATTATACATGTAGGCGAAGATGATGATGAAGAAACTACCTCCTCAAGCGAATCGGAGTCTGATTAATATTCTGTACGCACATTCAATTCAATATACTTTATTGCATAGAAATACAGATAACTGTAACTTTGTAACAAAAAATAAATAAAACAATTTTATTATATTAATATTACCTTTTCTTGGTTTCCACTTAAATTACTAAAATACAAATCTTAAATGATTCCGCCAATTTAAAACGAAAATAATCTTAAAAATAACGCTGCGTTTCATTTTGGAGGAACGGTAACGAACTCCGTGTTATGTTGTGCCCATCACTAGTCGTGACTAACTGATAGGTGTCAGGAACGCATTCTCTGAACGGCCGACCTTTAAGACACCTAAACCTAGAGTTTAAATGTAAAACATTAATACGCGATAAATCCGGTATTTTAATAAAAGTGTTGAATTTTAAACTTCGGAAAAGTTTTATACCTACCAAATAGCTTCAAATTAAATTGAGCTTTTCTTAATATTTTAGTAATGATAAGCTTACAATAATATAATCTTTGTCCACCAGGTGATAATAGCCCGCTGCATGGTAACAGACAGTTGTATAGGCGTGGCTAGAACCGCTCTATACTGCTGCGCGCGATCGCTAGCGCGGCTTTTGCCTGCTAGCCGTTTGCCAGCAGCCGCCGCCGCGCTAGCCGCACCCGCGCAAACGGCTAGGCATGTGCACACGTTTGCTAGTGCGGCTAGAGCGCAGGTGAGATTTATAAATATTATTATATGACAATATGATAAAGTTTAGGTAATTGAAAGCTCTAAAGATGAAAAAGGCTATATTAAGGAATTTATGCGGTCAAACTATGAAAAATTGCTGGTAATGCCATTATATTTGTGATTTTTTTTTAATGAACAAAAACAAACTACAAAAACATTTTTACTTTTAGACATATTATGTGAAAAGCCTGAATCTTTTTTTTTTCAATTTATAATTCATACATACTTTAAGAACTTAAAAAAAACTGCTTTGAAAAACACTACAAAGCCTATTTGACAATTTTGACAGCAGAGTGAAAAGAAAAGTGTTCCTAAGGTCTGTGAGACGTCACTTTTTCTTCCTTATTTATCACACATAACTCACATTTTCCTATTTAAATTTCAGTTACATGCTGACAACTCGAGATCTGCCTTCGTATGCGAACTCTACGTACGCGCCATCACAGCTGGCATGAATGAATTAGAAAGACTTAAATTGAAGACTGAAAAGGTAACAGTTTTTTTATCGACGAATTTAAGATAAGTTTAAGAATGTAACTTTGAATCTTTTAAATTATATCATACTTATAAATTATCATATATCACACACAGCCCAGGGTTGCCTGTAAGAGATCATCTTTCGATGACAAGGCCACCTATTGTGCTCTGTATCTTAAAAATTGTTCTGTATAAATATTCCTTATCTTTGTGTACAATGAAGAATAAATAAATAAATATGTCTTCTGAAGATACAGAAAAACTGTTAACAGTCTTAAAATAAGATTGACTTTAAATAGATGCAGATTAGAATCTAGTTCATAATTAATAATATTGTTTTAAAAAAGTAGAGAAATTAAAATGATTAAATAATGCTCGCCTAAATTCTTGTTATGGAGATCACCCAGCTGAACTTACAGTAATCCTCTAATAAGTATACACTTATTTTTAAAATCTTTTCTAAAATTAAATGCGAATGTCATTGAACGCCGACCATATTACGACATGGGTTTTATCTGGGGTCTTACATTATTTGGCTTTGTGATATTCACGGTAATACAAATGGTACGAGTCCTGTTTACTGAATTTCTAGCTACTTCTTGTCGACATATCGTCTTTCTAAGGATTATTTTCAATATTTTGATAATACTACTCAATGGACGTGCGGAATTACGATTATTACTTAGAAACCATTGCATAACATACATTTTATTATTATCTTAAATATCAAAAGAATACCTTAATCAATAAATTTATTAATCTTATTGCAAAGCATTCTACGTGTTGCGGCACAATGATTTAGTACACTATACATTCTTAAATGATTTAATCTAAACCTGAATATGTGATATACGAAGTTACTCGAACAACTCAAACTTTCAATGTCTTTACCGACATCACAGTTTATTACAACTCTTCTATTTATAATGACTACTAAATACTACTTATTAACTTTCAGAATCTATTTATTGCCCTATTTTTATTTATACCTATTTTGTTACTTACCTTACATTAAAATAAACCTATTTAACGACTGACTTCAGTTTACAACTTTGAATTTCAACCAATCTGTGAAGAGTGCCGAATAGAATGCCTAATTTTTCTTATTCAATACAAGCTAAAATAGTCTTTCCGTAAATAGAAATAAAGCATGCATGGAGTCATAGGACTCGATATCGCGTTTTCGGGACGCAGAGGATACTTTCCCGCTGACCCGATATCGCGACATTGAGACGTCCAAGGTTAACATTACGACCACTTTGGCGATGGAGTAAACCTATCTGCCTCAGACACTAGTGGTTGCGGGTTCGATTCCCGTACGGAACAAGAAAAAAAAATGTTCTGTGTCTGGGTGTTTATCTATTTATGTATTTATATTCTAGGTTCCCCCCTAGTTCGCTACATGGTATCCCATAATACAAGCTATGCTTACTTTGGGCCCGTGTAGTTGGCGTGATTGTCTGGGGTTTTTTTTTTTTATTACGATTTAATTTCTTCCACAGGAATCGGAGGCCCGCTCTCACGAGCAGACCCTAGCCGCCTGGTTCTGTCAACTGGGCAACCTGCTGTGCTCGAGCGACAGAATAAAGTGCGAATGTTTGCTGACCGCTTTCAGTATGCATCCCGCGCCCGATATGTATGAACGCATCAAAGCCTTGCCCAAAGTGCACAAGTATAAGGTGAGATTTTTTTCTATAGGAAGTAAAAATTTCGGATACTTAGTATAAGTTTAAGTCTGGCCCAATAATATTTGAATGGCTATTTCTATACATAATGTTTTCTGGATTGTATTTTAAATGTGTTTTTTTATGACTGAGCAATACATTTCTTGAAAAAGACTTAACATTTCTCCTCACAACATAAACCAACTTGAGTGCTGATATAAATCTTGATTTACTTGTATTTATCGAAGCATATCGCTTCTAAGCCCTCTATTTAATATTAATTCACAAACTTCGAACATAAAATCACTATTGATGTTGCCATGGCAACCGTATTCAAGTTTCTATTTTGTATGAAGAAATCTAAGATTGAATATACATTGACAAACTGAGATATCGACGCGCTGTACGATCAGCCAAAGTCAAATTTCAATGTTTATTAAATTTTGAAGTGATGAAATAGTATATTTCATTACGAGTGCGGAAAGCCTGTCATTGCAAAGAGTTCCGACAAATGTCTACACGAGCCGAGGCGCAGCCGAAGGCGAGGGTTGACAGTCGGAACAAGTTGCAATGACGGTTCCGCACGTGTACTGAACGACTATTTTTAATACAGTTGCGAAAAAATGAAGCAATTTAATAAAATAATAAAAACACAACAAACTCAACAATAAACAAAATGGCGCCAACCGTAAAAGAATATAAGCAAAGATTTTTTTTGTTTTCTTCACACATCCTGTCTGGGTAGGCAAGGGAACTATGCCCATACAGCCAAGTCTTTAGTAGATTTTTTTTATTAATATGTAATGAAAGTTAAATGTAATGAGATGAAACCTAACCTAACACATTGAATCAAATCATTAAATCTGATATTGAAACAAATTAGTAGCTTCTTTTCAGAAATATTTGCATGAATCTTTAAAACTTCTATGATTTTTTTTTAGTAAAAACTTCGTGGTTGGTTTTTTTTTTTAATAGACATTATTTTGACACTTGGGAAAGAAAAAGCACGAGTGCGTAAAAGCCAACTTTCCGAACGCTATACGTCCCTGCAATACGCCACTTTTTGAGCAACTGTATTAAAATAGTATATTTCATTACGAGTGCGAAAAGCCTGTCATTGCAAGTTGCAATGACGGTTCCGCACGTGTACTGAACAACTATTTTTAATACAGTTGCGAAAAAATGAAGAAATTTTATAAAATATACAAAATGGCGCCAGCCGTGAAAGATTATAAACAGAGATTTTTTTTTTGTAACTATGCCCATACAGCCAAGTCTTTGGTAGATTTTTTGTATTGACATGAAATGAAAATGAATTTAATGAGATAAAATGAAATGAAACCTAACCTAACTCATTGCATCAAATCATTATATCTGATATTGAAACAAATTAGTAGCTTCTTTTCAGAAATTATTGCATGAATCGTAAAAACTTCTATGAATTTTTTTTAGTAAAAACTTCGTGGTTGATTTTTTCTTTTTAATAGACATTATATTTACATTTGGGAAAGTGCGGAAAAGGTAAAGAAAAAGCACAATTGTGTAATAGCCCACATCCCGAACGCTAAACGTCCCTGCAATACGCCACTTTTTGAGCAACTGTATTAAAAAAAACGTTTCACTTTTACAGGAGCAAGCTCAAGACCACCAAGAGACCACATCCGAGTTCGGAAGCTGGGCCAGCGACAGTCGCTCTCAGACCAACCTGGTGAAAACGTCAGAAACGTTGAACATGAAGCAGACGGCGGCGCGCAACAATGTGTTGTCTGTGGCTATGCTCACTGAGGGCGAGGCGCTGGGGCTGGGCCCCGAGCTGTGCCAGGACCTCGCCGTGCTGTTGTCCGGGCCCAGGCTGAAGACGCTCTCCTGGGATATGGATAGGTAAATAACAATATCACTTGTGAACTTTACAGACACCGAAACTTCAAATTGCAATACAGTGGAATCCATTTAAAATGACATCGAAGGGAAATAAAGAAACAAGTCATACTAATGGCGGGTTTCAATATTCAACTGACTGCTATGCGTAACGTAAAATTGATGATACTATGACTATTTTATTCCATTCTTGTTTAAATACTCTGGTCCCAGTTTGTCATGATCGTGTTGTACATCCATAGCTCAATGCACCTACTATGTAAGCAATTTGGTTTTGGCTTGACATTGGCTCTCACAATTAGCTGTCTTGTGTTTGTTTTTTTTTTTTCATGTCATGATCAATTTGTACTGTATGTACCTATTTTGTTTTAATTCATATAATCCTGACTGAAAGAGTGCCAAGAGTTTTTTTCCGCCGGCTTTTTTTGTCTCTTGGTCTACTGTAATATCTTATTCAATAACTATCAACACCTTGTTAAAGCCGAAGTACAAAATTGTGACGTCATTAAGCGGCCATTCGATGGTCTTATCATCATCATCATCTCATGATGAATAAAATTTTTCAAAATTTTTCATTTCATTTCATTTGTACGGACACTGAAACTTCAAATTGCAATACAGAGGAATCCGTTTATAATGACATGGAAGGGAAATAAAGAAACAAGTCATACGAAACGGACGTCATACAAAGCATAGGTACTGCAAGAATAAATAAACTGTTTAAGTTAGTATGTGATTTATTTTAATAGAAAGGAATAAAATAGAGATAAATCAAAGTAGATATCAATAAGTAAACTCTAAATCTACGCTCTCTAATCTAGACTCAAATCAAAAAATCTTTTCACGCGTCGAAAGTCTTTGGGTATAACGTGACTCTCCCAAACACTGCCAAAGGTGTTGGAAATCATACGGTTGGTCACTATAAGCGGACAAAATTTGTTAAAAAAGGATCACTATAAGCAATATGTCACTATAGGCTAAGTCATTATATCCGACTTAGTTATATAATTTATATGAAAACCAGACTTCACTGTGTAAACACGTCATAATAAGCGGTTGGTCAGTATAAGCGGGGTCATAATAAATGGATTCAACTGTATAATCAAACTTAAACAAAAAAACTTTGTTATATGTTATGAAAGTAATGCATGACTTCCATGCTGGACTGGGAGTGAAAGAAAAACATAGAATGTGCCAGCTGCTTCTCTTCCCGGGCATACTGTAAAAGTCGGTTAAGGGACAGAGGTTTTATTGGCATTTTTGTGGGCGATAGGCTGACCCCCTGTCACTGCAATAGCCTCTCGCAATCATTATAATACCTCATTAGTCAAACGTGACATCAGTTGGTCTTATAACCTCTGATGTTCTGCCTACCCCATAAGGGATACAGGCGTGAAGTTATGTATGTATGTAAGTAATGCATGATGTAGCATATTAAGCCCAAATTAGGTATTTGATTTATGAATTTATAAGAAACTAGCTGACCCGGCAAACATTGCTTTGCCATATAAATAAAAAAAAAACAAAAGATGTTGGCCGATTCTCATAGATACCGGATAAGCACAAAAAATCTCATCAAAATCGGTCAAGCCGTTTCGGAGGAGTATGGCAACGAAAGCTGTGACACGAGAATTTTATATATTAGATTGACTCTACTTTAGACGAATATTTTTATTTTATAATATTTTTAACACAAATGTTCATCGCAACTTCTTCAACTTTTGAGAAATGTAATTGGGGTAGCATATAAATATTATTGCTTCTATTTTATTCCTGACGAAACCCGCGTTTGATCTCAATCTCACCTGATAATAAGTGAAGATGAGCCCGACAATGACATCGGTTTTAAGACACGGGTTTAGGAGGGCCTGGGTCTTATTAAAATATTGCCAGAAAACATCACTGCAGGAGCGGTGGTATTTGTGGGCAGATTTTATGGTCGCTAGCCAGTTGGATCCTCCACCAAACGGTACGCTACGGGGCTTTTTATTCTGGGGCGGTTGGGCTATTCTAAGCCCTATGCAGCATAAAAGAAATATTTTTAACGAACAAATTATATTACTTTTCACTCTTTCCAGAGAGGACCTCCTTAAAAACTGCCAGGCTTACATGGAGCGGACTAGCGGGGGCACTCGCGCTGTGACCACCGAACTGAAGTTCCTTAACTTGGACCCCAACAAATATCAACATCTGCCGGAGGAGGAGGAAAATGTTGATGATGTTTACTATGGCATTGAGAAAGGTAATATTGTTAATTTAGTGTTGAATATTTAAAATAACCGGAATAATGATCTAGAATTTTGTTCAAATCTATTATAATTATTGCATGAAAGAGTAGCAAGCAATATCCATATTTCTACATATGTGTAAGGTAGGATAGAATACATTATTTATTTAGTAACACAATTTAAATGAGTTTTCAATCATTAGAATAAAGTTATCGTATGAATAAAGTATTACTGTTGACTAAGTTCAAGCTCGTCTCAAATTAATTGTCTTTCTATGTCACTATCATACAGTTATGAAAATTCGTGAAACAACTTTATTCCGCTGAGTAATAAATTATTTGTCAAATAACGTTTTATCTGACGATTGAAGAAACAGGCCTCAGAGAAACACGAACAAAAAACATGAAATATTTAAATCATATTAAAATTAAAAGTATTTTTACAAAATAAAACCAACCAGAAAAAAATGATAATTCATGAATACCACAAAGTTTCATATAATAAAATTTTGTACATAAATTTTACTTTCTTGTCCTAAATAGGGTATGAACATCTAGTGGAATTCCAAGACCCAGAACCTGAAGAGATATGGCAAGACGCAATCTTCTCTGAAACACAATCCTCTGAAGAATCGGACTCCAGTCATAATACAATCTCTAGCAAATCAAAAAGAAAATCTAAGAAGAAAACCAAAAAGAACAGCCATATATCTTCTGAATCTGAAACAGACCCATTAAGCCTTGCAGACATCAAGGAAGCCAAAAAGACAGAAACACAAAAAGAAAAGAAAAAGGAACGACCACACAGCAAAGAAAGAAAAAGTGACAAAAAGAAGGCACAACCTAAAGTGAAAAACCAATTCGACAAAACGAAAGAACGGGCACATAGTAAAGAGAAAAAAGAACCTAAACAACGCAAAAATAATATGGATAGATCACAAAGTAAAGAGAAGAAAAAAGATAGCTCACAGAGTAAAGAAAGGAAAAAAGAGAAAAGAAAAGAAAGTAAGAGTCGTAAGAAACAAGGTACCTCTATCAGTGACAATAGCGAACTCTCCAAATTGATTGGTGCAAAGGTCTCTAATGAGAAACCTGACTCAACTATTCCGATTAATGTGACAAGTAAAAATCCACCGCTAAGTCGGCAGGCGTCTTCTGATCTACAACATTTTATAAATATGAATATAAAGCGACCATTCATTCAACCAGGTCCTTCGTTAATCCCTCCGCCATTTAACCTAGGGTTTAATCAAGTCAATTCAGGGTTTAATGAAGCGTTTCTTACTCATTTACAAAAAACAGTTTCTCCAGACATCTTTACTAAAACCGCAAATGAAACCAAAACCTCAGATCCAACGAAAACCTCAAATCCAATCAAAACTTCAAATCCAACCAAGAACTCAAATCAAACCAAAACCTCAAGTAAAAGTAATAGTCCAGTACCGCAACGGAGGGTAAGGACGATGCAAACCAAAGTGAAAAATATTGTTAGCCAATTACAGCAGAATATTCGGCCATCATCACCATTAGTCAAAAGTCAAACTAAAACAAATGCAGCGCTGTCTTTACCAAGTCCTAAAACAGAGCCGCATATAGCTACAGAAACAACTGCGAAACATAATGATATAATCTCTGATGAAGTCAAACAGAGTATCACAAAGTTAATAAAATTCAGAAAACAAAAATCAGATAATACTGTAACACCTTCAAACTCATCAGCAAATACAAGTGAAGGCCCTTCGCCCTTGAGTTCACCGAAGTCTTTTGCTAAACTATCTGACAAAACTAGTAAAGAAGAAAGAATACAGTCCTTGAGAGATCAAATGAACTTTTTACTTAATTTTAACGCTAAAAGGCCCAGCCAAGATTCATTTAAAACTACAAACACTCCAAAATCTACATCTGAAAGTCATCCTATCAGTTCTAATACGTCCAGCTCCCCTGAAGTAACTATCCAATCAACGACAAAGACGAATTCCATACTTAATAAACAATTAACAAAGAATGAAATTAAAGATTATGCTCAACCATCCAAAGCATTGTCTAATCCAGAACAATTTCATGACTTCATTAAGAATGTACATCATAGTTATCATCAAGCTAAAATTGTTGATCCAATACAAATAGTCCAACCCAGGACAACCTCCAATATTTCTCCGGCCTCTCACTTATCGAAACAAGCTTCTCAAATGAAGAAAGTAGATGTTGCGCCTAATACTTTCTCGCGACTAAGCTATTTGCACAAAACCAAACAAGACCAATCCAAAATGAATGCTTTCGAAGCAGTTCCGAGTACCTCTACTGCTGTAACTCATCAAAGCACTGCTCAGATAGATAAGCTTATATCTGAACAAAAACATTTGAAGGCATGTCATAACTTTAAGGCCGGTACTTTAAGCCATGCTAATAATCCTGAAAGAATCAAAAAGAGCATCAGTAAAATACGAACATACAGAAAGACTACTGATAAAATTGACAAACAAGGTTCATTGAATATAGCCCAAGATAATAAGCCATGTTTCAGTAAGGCAGAAAGAGTTCCAACAACTCCCAAACCTGCAGAAGAAGAAAATATACCAAAAGTATCACCGTCTAGTAATAATTTAACAATGCAAGACCAAGCTGAGTTACTATTGTTACTTCATCAACAAAGTATACTCAATACAGTGCCCAATCCACGATCAGAGACAAGCCGTTTAACGAATCTTAAGCCTCAGCATTCTAATACACCTGTGGTCCGACCTAATGTTCAGAGTACTTCGGCAGCTAAACCTACTAATATAACAGAGAGTATACCTTTACATAAAGATATAAAAATAACCGTTGTTCCTAATCAGACTACCATTCAAAAATGTCAGAATAAAAAGCCTAATAATTTAAATGGCAATAAAAACAAAAATTCCGGACAAAAGTTAGCAACGCCTATACCCGTTATGAGATATGCTAAAAATGAAAATTTGATAATTAAATCAATGCTTAATAGTCCCAGTGTGTTACATCGTAAACCGCAGGCCGAAACTAAAAAGGAAGAACCCAGTAAACAAATAACGCCAAGTAAAGAACAACCTGAAGTGAAAAAACCTTATAGCTTGAAATCAAAAGAAAAAACGGACTGGGAAAGTGTAATGAATCTCTTATTAGCACAAAAAACGCCCTGCAGAGGAGCTAACGCACTTGATATAACTTTAAACAAAGTTAGTTTCACACAAAAAGAAGAAATAAAACTAGCTAGAACTGAATCGTCTGCTCCGAAAGTGGTTGCAGTAACTACTTCTGCACAGCAACCAGTTAATAAGAGTGTTTGTGTTACAACTGTTGCGAAACAAAAAGAAGTGCTACCAACTGTCCAGCAAAAAGAAGTGCTACCAACTGCCCAGCAAAAAGAAGTGCTGCTAACTGCCCAGCCTATTATTAAGAAGATTGCACAAAAGCAAGTTAAAGTCGAACCAAAGCCTATATTAAACAGAGTACCAAGCTTTACAAAACAACTATCCAAAGATGAAGATCCATTTGTGTCTGGTATTCCTAACTCCGATTATGATTTATTGGAAGAGCTTATGGATGATGAGCTTCGGAAGGAAATAGGTGAATTATCTTCAGATGATGATACATTTAATCCTCGAAGTAGTCTGAATAAAAACCAAATCAAGAGTAGAGAACAAAAATTTGTGTCTAAACAATGCAAGACAACCTCAATCGAAAGGAAATCCATTGTGACGCCGAATCATAATATTGTTGATAACACACATATTATAAAAACAGTACATGTTCAAACCACAAGTATGACGACGACGACCTTTACAAAAACGAAAGAAGCCGCTCTCAGTAGCTCTAATGTAAATGTTGCTTATAGTAGGCTTCAACAAAATCTCATAAGCCCTGTGATAGCAAACATCCCTGGCCCTGTTAATGCTGCTAACTATATTGTGACTCAACAACAACCACAAGTACAAAATATGTTTCTTATTGGTTCAGATGTAGTGTATGATCCATTTACGCCTGTACAACTTCAAAATACCAGTATAGCTTCCAATACGATACTTGCTGTAAACAGTACACCCATTGGATTGTACCAAACTACACAGATTGTTGCTCCTATAGTCAATCCAGTATTGGTTCAGCATCGTTTAACCGTGCAACACGAAGATTTACAGATGCATTCAAATATGAGAACCATACAAAATACAGTAAATATAAAACACCAAAATACCCTGTCTATTGATTCAGAAACTACACAGACACAAAGTCAGGTTGCAAACTCGCTTTCACCTACAAATATTAAATATTCAGTAAGTACAGCGGAAGTTTTCCAAAATAATTATAGTGCAGAATCTAAACCTTCTAATTCCGCGCATACTAAAGAACCAGTGCATCATGTTCAAAGTCAAAGCTTAACTAAAATACAAAAAGAGGTTAAGGAGAAAGGTAAAGAGTTATTGGTAAAACAAAACCATGAATCAATGAAAGATTCTCTTGAAGGAATTGGTGAAAAGAGTAGTATGTTGCAAAAGTCTCAAAGCCAGTCTGTGCAACGAAATGTGGCCAATCTTAATCAGGAGACAAATGGATCTAAGCAAATTACCTTACGAAGACAATTACATTCAAAAACACAAAATACAGAACAACCACAAAAACATCATAATCAGAGTTCGCAGCAATTTGTGCCCCAAAAAATACATAGATTTGACTTAAATACAGCACAAATTTTGAAAGTACCAACTGTGGATAAACAACAAAAATCTAATCGTAATCATACTACGCAAGTGTGTGACCAGAAAATTTCACAAAATAAGACTCGGCCAAAACGTCAAAGTTCGGAGATGGTGCAAAAATCACAAGGTCCCACTGATCAGCAGACTGAGGCAAATCTAGGTCAGGCCCAACGTGTGATTGTTCAATCTCCTGAACAAAAGCAAACACTGTGTAAAAAGCAAAATATTGAGAAACCACAGACTCCTCATCCTGTGTCCCAAAAACTGGCAAATTCAGATCAACCTAAACAGGAATTAAACCAAACTGTCGTAAGTGAACAGTCAAAATCACACAATTTTTCGAAGCATAACAAATCAAAGGGAATAAAAATTCAAGGTTGTAAAGTTACCAAGAAAAAGCCTAAAAATAAAAATAAAAAGCGTATTAAATCTCCACAGGATGATACTATTGTATATCAACTGTCATCACAGAGAAAAAATATAGAATCAGAATTTAGAAGACGCACTCGAAGTCATTCGGTACCTACTAAAGAAAAACAAAGCCCACCAGAAAACATGACACAAGATCAATGTAATCTTGATGGAATTCAAAATTTGCTTAATATAAAACAAAATGAAGACTGTGTCATTCCTTGCTCGGAACAGGACAAAGAAATTAATGACGACAGTATTAAATTGACGAACAATATAATCGACAAAGACCAAACGAAAATTAAGCAAAACATAATCAAGGATGCACTTGACTTTACTGAAGTCAACACGAAAGTGTTTATTCCAAAAGAAACTAGACTCAAAAATCTTGACAGTATACTACAGAAACAATCGGAACGAAAAGTTCTAGCTGAAGTCAACGAAAAATTAACTAGTACAGTAAAAAAAATAGAAACAAAATTGTGTGACACTAAAAATGAAAAAAGAATAAAAGAAAAAAGATTTGCTATTATTAACAGGCAAATAGCACACCAATCTTATTACCCATCAATACCATTAACATATAGCCCTTTGACGATTGTAAATGATCCCGTGAAAGCATCATCTATACCTATTATAACGGCTTCATTAGACGGGTGTCTGAAACAGGGCCTATCGATTGAAACCAAGGCTGAGATACATAGCGAAAATAGAGAATGTGCCCTTACGCCCGATAGTCAAGATGATGTTGAAAACAAATCAGAGGAAATGGCTGTAAAGGACAATGATGATGATAAACCGCAATGCAGAAGAATATTGTTAAGATCTTCTAATAAACATATCGATTTTGAAAAAGTTGTTACCCAAGTTAAACCTAAAAAATGTAAAAAAGTCAAGTCAGACGTCAAACTTGATTCAAAAGCTCCTTCAACAACTAACAAACGATCAAACTCATCAAAACAAACTTCAATGAGTAAGACAAAAATAATTGCAGCTCAGGGCAAACCTGATGTTGATTGTGTGACTCCAAAAATTGTTAATATTGATTTAGAGGAAACGCACACTGTCCTCGCATCGCTGTTAAAAAAACCAGTCACTAATTCACAGCAACAAGAAGTAATGACTAATATTAAAGAGAGTTCGCAAGATAGTGGCAAAGCTATAGCGACATCAAAGCCTTGCTTAATTCCTACAGATGAACCTAGTAGAAATTTGAGTAGAATTGACAATGTTACCTTGAAACCAACATCATCATTTGTACAAAAACTTGAAGGGAATTATAGTCTAAAATCTGATTTAAAAAATAAAGTTAATCATGATGAGGCTTCTAAATCAGA
Source organism: Stenoptilia bipunctidactyla (assembly GCA_944452665.1). Classification (NCBI taxonomy): domain Eukaryota; kingdom Metazoa; phylum Arthropoda; class Insecta; order Lepidoptera; family Pterophoridae; genus Stenoptilia; species Stenoptilia bipunctidactyla. Next base: position 11,680,104 of record OX101743.1, read on the forward strand.
AACCATCACATCAACATATTTTTGCTTAAATAAATCTCAAATAAGTTCACTCGAAAAAAGTGTGTCCAGCTCTGAAACCGTTAATAATGAAATCAGTAGTGAAAATTGTGATAAAAATAAACCGCTTTCGGAAAAAATATCCACCAAAAAAATTGAAGACCCAGTTGGTAAAAACAAAGAAGTTATACATAAAGAAAGTAATGCTTTAGTACCTGCTCAGGAAATAAAGACTGGAGGCGCAAAAGAGAATCTTACAAATTCGATTTTGGTTAAGGAAACTCAGTCATCAGATCCTAATGTGAGGTGTGCTCGAATCCAATTGCCTAATAAAAAGGCCTTTAAAGTGACAATAACTGGTGGAAAGTCCATCAGTTACAATACTATTTTAGAAAATCCACAAATACGTAAATATTTGTTAAGTTCAATCGATGAGGACATAAAGCTATATACAGTTAATATACCAGCTAAAAATAAAGCTGCAAACACTGGGACAGTTTCCACTACAAACTTATCCGGGACAAATAACAACACAGTGGACACAATAGATTTACTAAGCGATGATGAGGAGAATACTTCAATAAATATGTGCGCATTTAAAACTGAATATGGCAATTATAGTGTCAAAAATGTTGACAATGAAACTTATAAGAAACACCAAGCTAAGTTTTTGCAAAAATGTTCCATAACTCTTCACCGTCATGTAACAGAAAAAGTTATGGAAGAGCCTATAATTATTAATTCTCCCCCGGCGACGGTGATTTCCGACCCCGAAGAGGTTTTTTTAAGTTCAGATACAGACTCAGCCTCAGTAATAGACTTAACAAATGCAAAGAAAACGCCATCTTCTGTTATGAATAAAGAGGTGATTGAAATAGATGATTCGTCGTCTGATGATGATCTCAGACAATACATATTGCCGATAGAGATAAATAATTCAATATCAGTTTTAAAAACTTTGAACATTAAACTACCCCAAGGCTTAGAAGCCAAAAATCTGAAGCCTGAAAATACTGTCGCGGATTCTAACATTGGTAATATGCTTGAACTAAAAAATAATTTGCTTCAAGATTTGGATCTAAATCTAAACGTGTTAGATGGAGTTTTAGAAAACACTGCGGCCATAAATATCTTAAAGAATGACGATACATTCAGCGAATCTAATAAAACTACCGTAACAAAACAGAATTGTCCTGAAATGATTATACGACAGTGCTCTGTAAAATTAGTTCGCTGTGATCCAATTAATAACGGTCCTACTCCTGTAGAATCATCAGAACTTGATACTGATAAAGAAGGTGCTTCGAGTGTTGTATCATCACGTCGTGGATCATTTTCTATATTAAACGAGTTGCCACTAAGCTTTAGTGCCAATATTATTGATGGTTTAAATAATTGTTTTCAACAGAATATTTGCTATGATACTGGAAGATCGTCACCGGTGATGGAAGTTTACGATTTGCTCACCTCTTTCGTAACTTCGAAGCAAGATCTGCATGAAAAAAAAATACCGCTTGTGTGTGTGTCTGAATACTTTACTACAAAGACTCACTATCATTTATTAAATAAATCGACAAATATTTGCGATGTTACGAATCATAGTATTTTAAGATATGCTACGGTACCCTCGCTGGTTACTTTAATGACGCTTTTTATAAATAAAACTGAGAGCACGACTTATGATTTTTGCCGTTCTCCAAACCTTAAAAGAAAATTAATAGCTCAGCCAGGGCATGTATTCACTATGAAAAGATCTCGAAAAGGTTTTACACCAGGTTTCAGTAGAACAGTAGTGTCCAAAGAACTCAATTGTAATAATTGTGGCAAACACTCCATGGATAATCATGGATTACTGAATGATTCAAATATAAATCAAAGTGATTCAAATATTATTATGTGTAAAGACTCGGAAATCAAATTCCCATCACTCGACAATGAACATATCCATAGGGAAAACAAATTTGAGAGAAACATTAAATTATTTGATGCCGTTAAAGATGCCGTAAATAATATGGACACGACACTAACTGAAAACTCATTTAATACCAATAAAAATAAAGCACCGGATGATCATTTTAAATTGACAAACCCTGACGAAGACAAGAATCATAAAATATTATTAAACAATGAACAAGAAAATAAGCATTTAGATAAAACTTCGCGCGAAGTTACTACAAAAAATAGGGTGGTGCCCACTAATAGCCCTTTAACACCAAAATATGAAGAAAGCTACAAGAAGGAAGTTAATATTTCTAAACTTCATTTCCAAAACGAGATCTATGTTGAAAAGGATTTGACGGCAAAAAAAGAAAAGGAATGTATTTCTAAATCATTTAAAACTGGTGAAATCCAAAATAAATCTGATTGTTCGACTGTAAAGAATTCTCATGTTTGTGAAGGAAGTCCATCGGCTACTGAAGACAATAGCAGCGTATTGTCAACAACAAATAAACAAAGTGACTATGAGATACAAGAAGAAACTAATATTGAGCAAAAGTCTACAAGGAATATTTTTATTAACAATAACATTGCACTTGAAGTTACTTTTGTGGATGAAAACTCAGATGTCGAAAATAATGAAGCGCTCGAAACAGTAAATGATGTAAATTATCAACAAGTCAAGACATTAAAAGAATTAGCGCAGTATGTGTTAGATCATTCTACCAATGAAATTGTACCCGAATGCACAGACGATAACGTTAGTAAGACCGATGTCAAAGAAATAATGAACTTCTTACCTGATAGTAAGGAAAGTACTGAATCAGCACAACACGAGTTGAATCATAACAGTATTAACAATAAACTTAATATTGCTATTGATGACGCTAAATCAAGTGTAGGTAATAGTGAAGTTGTTAATATTGTTGAACCTTACAATGCAGTTACTCAAGAAATTACTTCCAATGAAGGCACAGTATCTAAAATGTTAGATCAATATCTAGGTAATCATGGTAAGAAAAAGTTGGAAAATGAAGTTACCTTTGGAGATGTCTTTTCTGATGCAGATTGTGTACAGGTAAATGAAGCAAAGAAATTAAAAGACCTAGCTCGAGATGTGTTGAATCATAATAGTAATAACATCGAACTTGAAATTACTATTGAAAATGTCAGTTCAGATAAAGAAAATTGTGATATAGATCATGTATTTAAAACTGTAAATGAGACTGATTCTGATAAAATAAAACCATTAATAGAAGCACAACAAGAGCGAAATGTCATGAATCACAATATCGATTTTGAAGTCACCATTGATGATGAAGATTCAGATAACCATCAAATTGTAGATCCTGATTCCGAAAATGTAGAGAAAGAAAAAGTTAACGCCAATCAACTCAAATCTTTAAAAGAATTATCCCAAAGGGCTTTGGATAAAAAGAACCTCAATACATATCAACCTTTGGCTAGTTCCAAGAATGACAAATGTAATGACGATTTGAAAGACTCTAATTATGCTCAGATTTTAAAATGTCTAAATTCAATAACATCTTCCAAATTGGCAACCTCCGAAGGTAAGCCACAGCAAAAGATGGCCATTGTTTATAAGGGTTCAGACTTATTTTTAAACGGAGTTCTCCACGAGGACCCGGAAATAGGCACATGCTATTTGTTTCCGTATGTCGAAAATGAAAATAACACGATTGACGCTGAAGTTTTGAAGGCTACTAAAGAAGGATTATTTGAAGTGGTACAGCAGATTGATGTGGATGATGATATTCTTGAAAATGAGAACAGCGCCAAAGAAATTACCGATACAGTTTTATCTGTTTTAACTCCAAAAATGACCTATTCAAATAAATCCTTTGTTACGTCAAGTTCTCAATTTGATCAAAGGGGCAGAAGGGGGAAGAAACGGAAACTGCAAATGGGTGATACAAAAATAAGCAGAACAAAATATAGGAAGGGAAAAAATATTGAATATCCTAAATTTACAGCTGCAACTATTCTAGAATCTACATATCAAAAAGAATTTAAGCACCTTCTCAATTATATTAGTAACGTGAAATTTTCCTATAATTCAACTTTTCATCAAGGCTATGTTGATTGCAACTTACACTATGACTGGCCAATCAAAGGCGTATGCGAAGCGCAGGATAATATTCAATTGGATAGTAATACCTGTATTTTTGAGGATAATAATTTTGATGAAGTAGTACATCCATTACAGAATTCTTTGGCAGATGAAATTAGTATAGAATATGACGAAGAAGAAAACCAGAGCTGCAAAGACGCCAAAGTTTATTTCAATATGGGTTTTGGTGAGGGGTCCGGCAGAGTCTTACACAATTCGGAAAACGTAGGAAGTTTACAAAAATTTTCGGCTGCGACTCTGTCGGACGTAAAACACTCTCAGCCGTTTTTACTGTTCGAGGACTACGAGGATGTAGATTGTCTTACAAGAATCAGCTCAAAACAAGATCAATTAGAAAAATTAAAACAACACATGAATTACGTCCAGATAAGAGAAAAAGTCCGCATATTTTTTAGAAACATCACATCAGAGCTAAATCGAGAACAAAAAGATAAGATAGTTGAAAAGAAAAACAAGTTTAATAATGAAAAAAACAACAAATCCAACCTCATTTGGGAATTGTGTAAACCGGATTACATTAAACCATTCCCGGTGAAAACTTTAGTCAATGTTGTACAAGTTGGTCAATTACCAGTGAGTACGGCTGCGCAAAATCCTGTGACTTGTGACCCTCGTGTTACACAGGTATCCGATGCTAGCCCATCTCAATGCTCAGTAGAAAACAGCCCCAGAGACGACTCGCAGTCAGGCACGAAAACTGAGTATACAGAACTAACGACTGCAGATCTATCAATGCCGCTTATGCAAAATTATAGCCATCATAATGAAGAATCACATTTAGATGATCCTAGCTTGCTGCCACCTGAAAACATTCCAATAAAGGCTGAGATTAAAGAGGAGACTAGTGAAACGAGTGCAAACTCTGCTGATACGTCAGAATTACTGGACCTGAGGAAACCAATGCCAAAAGGAGAGCCTGAAAATAACATCTCCCAAGATTTATGTGCCAATCAAATGAACAATGACAATCAAGTGAGCAATGCCAATCAAATGAACAATGCAAATCAAATAAACAATACTGACTATCCTTTTGATGCAAATAATACCACAGAAAGGGAAAGTGATGTCCAAATGCTATTTAAAAGTGAGGAAAAAGAATCTACCGACATTTCAGCTGACAATAAAAATATGAATGGTTCATCAGACAAGACTGATCAACTGGCACACGCTATGAATGCGGCAGGAATAACAACACAGGAATCCATGTCTAACAATAGAGCACAAGCATTGGTAAATATACTATCACAAAAAATTGGTCAAGCAACTACCAATAATTATACAAAAACAACTTCTATAAACGCCACGACCCTCCAGCAAGCACTGGCACAATTTTTACCACCAGCTATGAACCAAGGGTCTGAAAATAGTCAATCAAATCAAAATGCTTCGGTAGGACCTCAAGTATTGCATATTGTGCAAAGTAAAAATGGATCAGGGAATCAGATCACCCTCCTAGATAACTCACAACAGTCTGTTATTAATAATCCCAATTCCACTTCAGTATTGCATATTGTGCAAAATAAATCGAGCCCACAAGTTTCCAACTCAGGTGGAACCAATGTTCAACAAACCAATTCTTACAGCGGTCTGTCATTGGTTGAAGCAGGCCTGCAGCAAGCCGGTAACCAACTGTTACACATAGTCAACACTGGTAACCAAAAGAATGGCAACACGGGTCAACTCTTAAAAAGGGTTAATCTTTTAACTAATCTGACTAATGTTCAAGGGACTAACGAACAGAAGATGGTACAATTTGTCTGCAAGTCCGCTGATGGCAAATCAATACAGCTAAATGGTCCCCACCAGCGAAGTATGGTTCTACGCTTACAACCCATTGAAACACCTACAGTACAAAATTCACCTGCAAAACCACCTGAGACTCAAGATCATAGTCCCTCTGTCAATGCAGCGAATTCCACATCTGTCAATGACCCCAATAATCAACAGGAAATTAAATCTCGTTCTGTATATGAAGAAAATTATGCCAAGTTTATTCAAAGCTCTTCAAGCAAACCTTCTACTGGTTCGGAAAAGTCTACAAGTTTACCAAAATTCAATCAGGCTTTCGGCAAACCAGTCTTTCAAGATGGGAATCAAAAATCTAATGACATAAATACAAATTCCAATAGTTTGCCGTCTGTATCCAACAGCAATACTGAAACAAATGAGGCTCCCACTTCAGAGGGTTCAATGAATATGGATCAAATTAACCAAATGAACAACCCCCCATCTCTATTACAGCAAAAAACTACAGTTCCAACTTCGCAGGCACAACAAAACTTAATGCAACAAATAAAACAAACACTTGGTCCTATGAATATTCAAACAATGCATGGTGGCGTTATATACACCCGCCAAATACCTGTTAATATTGGCGGAGGTCAAACTATCAACCTTATTACCGTCCCAAGCACAGAACTCATGGATGATAGTCAAAAAAATCCATCTGACTCTGTGAAGTTTATTAGTCATAACGATATGGAACCTTCCATCATTAAAATCGTCCCTCAAACGAATGCTGAAGGACAATCAGATGATATAAACAACCAAGCTCGTTCCGGCGAAAATCAAAATCTGCAGCCACAACCTGTTCTGACGCAAATGCGAATTAAACTGCCTATGCTCAGTAAAGCTCCTCAAATGGTTGCGGGAACAAGAGTAGTAAGACCATCTTTCTTCCAAATACAAAGGAACGTTATTAGTGGTGCAAACCAGCCTGTTTATCAGCAGCTAGTTTTAACGACGGCACCCCCACTGGGCCAACAAACCATCAGACTTCCTACACAGACCCAAACGCAAACAAGACCTGTGAAGTTACCATCTGAAAGTCAATCTTCTTCGGAATCTCAGATGAGTTCTTCAACATTAGAACAGCTACGTGAATTTGATATGGTTTTAGAACAAGTAAAAGAAAGGAGTACTGTGCAACCAAACGGAAATTCAACTAACTCATTCAGCGGTAAAATACATTCTTCATCAACTGACACTACGGATGGCTCTGGCTCTGTTAGTTCCAATACTACAGATGGCCAGTCAGTGCTTTATTCCATCGGTGTAAATCAAACAGCAAATATTGCTTACGTAACTAGAAAAGCGCCTGTCTCAACTCCAACCACGTCATCATTTGTTCGCTCTCCCGATTCTTCCGGAATTGCAGACTCGCCTACTTCTTCAACGATAGCTCAAATATCTCATGGAAATTCTGGCCACAATGAGACATCTAACGAGGCTTCACATCATAAATCATCAAAAACAAGCTCTAAATCGAAATCCAGGCCAAAAGCATCTTCGAATCCGCCAACTGCGATGAAAATAAACAATATACCTCCAAAGCCTTCCACTCAAAAGCCGCTTGAAGATGAACAAACAACGCAAAGAATCTTGTATATTTTAGCAGAGTACAAAGAACAGGTTGAAAACTCGCCTGATAAAGATAAGCCGGCTCCTAGACGAAGGACAAATCCACCTATTAACGCACCAGGATCGTCGAAACGCAAAAAGAGCTCGAGCGGGTCGCGACGGCCGGGTGGGCGTGATATGAGCCCCATACATGGAGACGAGACGTGTCGCACCATGGGTTCCGAAGACAGCAGCTGTGGAACTTCACAGGGCGATTGTACGGAGAACTGCCTTGACAGTCACTCTCCACAAGACAGTCCGAGAAAAGTTGCTAGAAGACTAACATTTGAACAAGACAACGCTACGCCCTCGACAACACCACCGCAGCCGCGACCACAGCAACCGCCGCGAAACGTGATAGTTGCTGATGGACAAACTATAACAGTAGCTCGAGGAACAGCTGGAAAGCCTGCAACTGCTGTCCTTATGCCAGCAAATTACATTTTACCAGTTTCGATGGTTAAAGGCGGCCAGCAAATTGCCATCGTTACTAACCGCGGCCCGAAACTTTTAACTGTAGGAGGGGGAGAAGCGGGTACCACAAACGCGTTACTGCTGCAAAGATTAATTGGACCAGCTGGGCTAAAACCAATGTTGGCTAGACCGGGCGTTCGTCACGTGAGGTTGCCAACTGCCGCCCTGCACAACCTCCAAGCTTTTAATCTAGCGGCTTCAGCAACGACCGTCAATCATCCGGACAGCACGGCGTCTTCAGCTACGGGTTCTCAAGATGTTTTAGGAAATCGCGTCCAAAACCCGCCTTGGACCGAAACCCAGGATGCAAAGTTAGAACGCGGCTCGAGTCCTGACGCGTCAGAGCCGTGGAACCTCCCATCATCAGCTGACAACGAATACAATTACGAAGATGTTCGCGCAGAGCAATTGGATAGAACAGTTTTGGTAAGATTTTCCGATAGATCTATAATTTAATGATGTAAATAAATCATTTTTGAGCCGAGTATGATACACATTTTGAAACTACAGGACGCGATCCCAGATCGGTACAGTCCCGATATGGAGGCGCAACGGATATTTGATAAGATGTTCGACACCGATACCAAAAAGTCGTATATCGTGGATTCCCACGACGATTCTCCTCGATGCGGTTACGATATAGACGCGTCAGATGACGATAAGGCTTATCAGGTGATCGTAGATCTGACGCTGATATTATAGCCTCTTAGTAGACGTGCACGCAACGATTATTTTCTGAATACATAGTTCTATTTTGCTGTTTTCACTTATGCAAAGCTGGTTCTTTTATAATGAGTAGCTTTGGCTCACTGACTTATTTTATGCTTAAGCCGGACAAATACAAAAATTAACTTATCTTCTTTTTAGTTCATGTAAAAGGCACAGTAAGATTAATATCAATTTAGTTTTACTTATCCTGCGTATACTGAACCAGCAATAGGGCTAAGAAACAGCAGAAAAGAACTGTATTTATAGTTTTTCATGTCGTCTCCCCGTTTCGTTTTTTAAAATGTTTCTTATTTTGAATTTAACATGTTTCATCGTTTTCGGTTACGTTAAAACGATTGCTTTCTGTCGGTCCATCAAAATCATTATTAGATTTGCATAAACTATTATTTGCATGTTCATAACTAATAAAAAACTGATTATATCTCCCATAGGAATAGCCCCCTGCATTATGATAGCATGTTAAACTCGATGTCAAACTATTCTTCATTAGTTGTTGTACCGATTATTTATGATTTCTGAATTAATAAAAATGTCGTCGTTCTGTGATAAAATATGTGTTCTGTTTCTCAATTATTACTTTAATTTCGAAATTTGCTTTAGCTTTTCTTAGTAGCCGTGTCTTTATAACTGTAAGCTTCAAATAGTTTTTCCTTATATTAATAACGAATAAATAAACATAGTGAAGTTAAATGTCTAACAAAGTTGTTTTGTTAAATTATCAATTCTAATAAATACACTATGTTATTATTAAATAACTTATTCATACACGAAATCAATTGAACTTAATGTAAAATCATAAAACTGAACTGATCTAAAGTACTAATTGTATAAAATGAAAGGCATACCAAACAAGCCCTTTCTAAAAGTATTTACAGTGCCGTTTATATCTATGTATATTAATACGGATCTGTGATATTAGGTGGTGCATAAAAAGGATGGGACGCAGCAACATCGCAGATTGACACACGTTTCTGCGGCCGCGCTAAGACATAAATACGCTATTCTGGAACACGAATTAAGACTACAGGTAAGACTTTTTTGTATGGACCACAAAAAATATTGTGGAAGATATTACTTTATATGAAGATAGCTGCGCGCATCAAGATTAGTCATTATTATACGACTATAACATTTGATAGACAAATTGTTAACTTAAAAACCCTCGCAACTCACTTCAGATGCGCACTCGTGTAATGTCACATCTATAATGAACACTGATTCTAGATTCTATCAAGTTTGAGATGTTCCTATGTTTATTTAATGGTCCTGAGTTCGAATCCCAGTTGGGATAGACTACAATCTCACCTGTAAGCAGAGGTCGAATACAACAGTACACTGGCTTAGGAAGGACCTTGGCCCTTCATAAAATTTTACCGAAACAATCGCCCCCGTCCCGGAAAAGTAATATTTGACCTCTATAAATAAAATCTGAGGCCTTTCCCCACACGCTTATTCAGGGGCGTCAGGACATAAGCCGACCCGATAAATGAAAAAAAAAAAACTTTATTTATGCATTCATGCGTACATACATGCAAAACTTAACGCATGTATCCCTTATGGCGTAGGCAAAACCATTTGATGTCACGTTTTACAAATTTGGATATTATATGACGGAAACTATTGCTAATAAAAAGGAAAAAGCTTCAGCCTATCGCCCAAAAAAATCTGCAGTCAAACCTCTGTTCCTTAACTGACTTTTACAGTATGCCCTGGAAAACAAGCAGCTGGCATATTCTGTTTTTCCTTTGCTCCCAGGTATGGAAGCAATTTATTATATTTAGCAATTATTTATACATACATACATACTTCACGCCTGTATCCCTTATGCAGGACACGAGACGTTATAAAATCATCTGATGTCACGTTTTACAAATTTGGAGGTATTATAATACGGGGCTTCAGCCTATTATCGCCCACAAAAACGCCAATAATAACCTTTGTCCGTTAACTGACTTACAGTATGCCCGGGAAGAGAAGCAGCTGGTACATTCTATATTTTTGTCATGCTTCCAGTCCAGCATGGAAACAATTTTGTGTTTCCTCAGTAATAAAAAATCTCAAATATTTCACCAGAAATCCCTATCGGAAGAGTGCGAAGACCTCGGAGTGGACTCTCCATCAGCATCAGAACTGTTTCCCGAGGCAGAGCTTCTGTTCGCTGCTTCGCCTGCTCAAGACCATGGGAATGAGAGTGTGCAACGAGTGCTTAGCCGTAAGTGGTAGCTCTGTTACTACCCTTATGTTATACGGGTGTGTGTGTTAGGTATGGTTGGATTTATCTTGCTAATTGACTGGTAAATAATTGCTTTGAAATCTTTATCTATAGTGCGAGCCTTCCACGGTTGAAGGGTTAAGTATATTATAAGTCTTTATTAAACTGTTTCAACTATGGACATGATAACCAGGACAGAGGTTGAAAATAAAATGAAACAAGAAAACATGGTTTTTTTTTATGCAATAATCTCTGTTGTCTTTTGTCAAGTTGTTATAGACTAATATGGTTATTTCATTCAAATTTCTACTAAAAAGCTTATTTATTTTAAAAGCAAAGTATTTCCAATACACTTTTACATTAATTTTTTTATATTTTATTCGAAAAACATATGTAATAGATTTTTAATTCATACTTACTAATTTTAGCACCAGCTCAAACAATCACCATACCACAACCGGACATAGACGACCAAATTGCCACAGATGAGTTACTCCAACAAAACCATTTGGAGGACCAAACGGAGCTGGAGGATGTGAACCTTGGCATAGACGTTGCTGAGGAGTTGAACACTCCGTTGGATCATGAGGAGTTTGCTCGATCCCACCCGAATACAACATTCCATAGTGAACCTACTGATGATGAAGTGGTTAGTATGGTTGGGACTTGTTTAAGGTAGCCCAGTATTCTAGTGTGATAATCGTTATTTGAAGTCTATAGTTGAATTCTTTCCAAGTGGTTTTTGTGACAGTTCAAAATTGTCAATCTTTGTGACGTTGCCGTAATGAAATTGTTCGATCTTCCATTCGATGGCTTTGAAGTATAGAATCAGTTGGTGAAAAAAATGTATACAAACTTTCGATTACAAGATGGCCGCTCATATTCATCGATTCAATGTCGATTCAGTAGTGTCAATCACTATAAACTGAACATTCCGTTTCTTTGAATCTGTCTATTTAAGATGAATATTTTTATGATATTTACTTAATTTATTTACAGTTAATAATAACAATTACACTTTATTAACAGTTCAATTTATAATTTTAAAATAAACAATTTTATTGAAATAGTTTTTATTTTCTTAACGCGCCAATTTATATTTTATTATTTGTAAATTCTTTGCGCGTAATGGAAAATGAGAACTGTCACGAAAATCATTCGAAAACAATTCAACTATAGGTGCAATTATATTTTGGAGATGAATGTGATTAAGCCTCAAGTTTTTGTGTTAGATAGTAATTCATAAACTACCAAACATTGAGTTTAAGACCCATGTTAGGAAAGTTTACTTAACCTCCAGAATGCCTTGTACCGTATCCGTCCTGCGGAGTTTCGCCTGTGTTGAATGCCTAGGCCCGGATCCGTCCGAAGAAATAAAACTTTGTTATTTCTTCAATTTTGAATCATTCACCGACGAGATAGAGTACAAAATTGCTTTGCAATACAATCTAAATTAGTCAATCTACCTATAACTTCAATCGTTCTTTCTCGGTATTCGTTAAATAAATTATAAAGCTCATTCAAAGTTACGCGTCGAGGTGAACTCCATGTAAAATGGCGTAGTTATAGATCTGATAACCGATTTTCAAATTGAAAAATAATTACTTTTCTTTTTATAAATTGTAAATATTTTTATACAATTATATTGTTTTGTTATTCAAAAGTGTTAAATAAATAGTGAAATGGAAACATAAAGAAAAATAAACATACAAAAAAGCATATTTCTCAGTAGAGTGACTTTTTATGGGAAATTTTATTTTTGAAGGGATAATAAAAATAAACGAAGCATGGTTTGTAAAAAAAATATATTACAAATTAATCTCAACCTATCTGACTATCTAAAACAATCGTTGTAACTATTACACCTCTATGAATTATATGCACTTTTTATCAAAGTTCTGAGCCCTTCCGAACGCGGTTCGTAGCGCCATAACTTCGCGGCAGACGACGGATACAAGGTAGGCGGGTATCTCCGGCAAAGGAGAGGTTAAGAGCCCTCTGCTCGCTAAGCTAAACTCGTAGTTGGATTCGGCTAAACCATCTTGCTATTTCACTCAGCTTCATACGAAAATTGACATGTTTGTTGAGACGCACGATATATTCTTACAGAAATTGAAACATAAAAAGCTTTTGGGGCTTGTGTTCGTATGACAAAGATAGCTTAGTATTATCCAAAAAATACTTATTTGAAGTTAAGTGATAAATGAACTAGGTCCGTGGAAGATTTAAATTCAATTTGTTCTTGTATAAATACGAATTATTTATGCCATATATTGCGCTAAAATTGAGGTTCAAATAAGGATTTTTTATTGATTATAATCTTATAATGTTTGCTTTAAGTCTTATGCTGACCAGCAACAAACTTAAATACCGACAAGACCAATCGATATCATAACATTTTTTTGAGTTTAACAGCAAATTATGACGCTGTGACGCTTCTACGTTTGTATGGAGATATGTACGAAACGAGAACTCTTAAGCTTTAATTACTCGAGATTATAACTTATCTAGCCGCTTAGAATCAGTTTAGAATAAGTCTACCTTCATTGGATAACGGTGTCGTAAAATGCGACTAGTCCAAGAAACCCTTGCTTAGGTAATACCATTTCAGGGTTCGCCTGCGTGGCGACTATCCTAATGTGCCACTAAATGCTACCGCTGCGGCAATGATGCGTTTCGGCATTGTTTTACTGTTATCCTCATCTTTACTTATCATCAGGTGAAATACTGGTCAACTGTGGGCTGTGTCCAGTTTAGAAAAAAGTCCAGCTTCAGTGAAGTTTCGTATATGAATGTGATTTTATCTCAAGTTTTTATGCTCAATGATAATAAATGAAAGACCGAACTTCGATTTTAAATGTTCATTAGGAAGAATCGTGAGAACATTTAGTCAGGAACATATTGTATTAAGGCGACATATTGAAAAAATGCATTGACTTTCATCGCACACTCTGAGAATATGACAAGACGAGCGGATCTGAAATTTTGATATGTGTATTCATATCTATATCTATACTTTAGTTGCTTAAAAACATGATTTAATGATTTTATCTCGATATTTTTTCCGAAAACATGTCTTAAAAAATTACTTTTTCTTAAATTACCACGTAGTTATGAAATCCATATGCCTAGAAATAACTTAAATACAATCTTCACATTATCCCAAACTTTCGTGGCTCAAAATTTACATACCGACATTTACCATTATTTTTATTGACTTTTGAAACGATTTTAATTTCTGAGCGGTGTCGCTGACCTTATGTCGGCGTGTAAAAGTGCTAACATTAAAAAAAAATAACATTTTGGTGTGCCGCCTTAATTGAAATGTCTTTAGAAAAATGTTATGTTTCTTTAGTGGAACTTCAGGCCTTATAGTTGCATGTTGAACATTAACATCTTATAAGACCCCTTACACCTGATGGTATGTGAAAACTTTTAACCAAGGGAGCATCTGAATTCTATGTCCCATTAGGCTTGTTTCGAGGAAAGATTCTGTGTCATATTTGGGTATGAACACTAACATAGGCCGTAGTTCTATGTGGTTACTTCGAGGTCACATGGATTGGTTGTTTAATTTATTTTGAATTCAAATCAAATAACTAAAAAACTATCTGTCAGGGTTAAAGCTCGTAATGTAATTAATTTATTTAATAAACGACTATGTTTTTTCAGGTTCCACCCTTCACAATAACGGAACTCAAAGCTAGGCATATCACGCAAACAATATTCCATGCGAACCGGGCGCCTGCGACCGTGCTCATGACGGCACCCCAAACCACCGTCATCTCGCAAGCCACCGCCGAAAACATCGCCTTACAGAACACCGTCAAATACGCAGATATAGACAACATGATCAATTCTATACCCGGACCACATACAAACACTATTAACCTATCCTCAGTTCTCGTTAAAGATGACGGCCTAACTAGATTTGACAGTATACTTACGGACTCCAGAGAACTACACCTCACTAATACAGCATCGGCGATAGTGCACGCGACTGGAAACGCCACTCAAGTTATAAGAAGAGTGTGTTATGATGAGAAACGTGATAGAGAGCATTTTTTAATGGATGAGCCAGGCGCTTTGATGGGTGAAGACGCCAAGATGGTGGCTGAAGATACCTCAAGAGATGCTCTACAAGCTATGGCGGACGTTGATGATGACCGCTCCTCTCCAGAAAGACATACCGAATTGTTCTGGGAGTCGAACTCGGCTTCAGAACGATCAGAAAGCAGACGCCCTTTAGATTTTAGCAGTGACAGTGACAAATGTTGTAAAAGCCCTTCTCTGGACGAAACCAACTCAACAGACTCAAGTGGCGTTGGTACTCATATGAGACTAGACTCGGTTATAAAAGAAGCGAGAGGAGTAGAAAGAAGCTGCAGCGCTGAAGGCTCCTCAGCTGATGATACCCACCCACCCTTAAGGACGTACCCTGCAGCTAAAAGAATGTATCACACAGAAAGTGACGTAGAAAGAAGCCTATCAGGTAAAACTAGGGAAGGTGAACGGTCTCCTGATAGTTTAGAAGTTAGACGCAGAGCCTCAGGGAGAGGTGTTGTTAAAAGAGGCTGCTTATGTTGCAATGGTTCACCAACCCCAAGGCCGAAGAAATCAAGACCAAGGAAACCAAACACGGAATTCAACTAAATTGTGGCTCAAACCCACTCCAGACTGACTAAACGATCTCTTTACAAGGATAAACGAGGTTTTCTATAATATTATGTATAAAATAACATAACTTGTTGAAATTGTTTTGTATTGTAAATAATTTTATATATAACTATTTAAGTTCAAGGACTTTTGGATAAGTAATTTTGTTTTGTTTAGTTATCTTAGTCTAAGCGGTTCCTTTTTTGGTGTTGAATTTATTTTTAATTTTATCCCATGAAAATCTTTTCACCGATAAGTTTACACTTATCTTTTGCATTATTTTGTGTGTCCAAGTAAAATAATTTGTTATTTTTCTCATTTGTGTAATATAAAAAGCCCTTATACATACTGTATTATTATAAGTAATTGTATAGAATTATATAACTATAGGTTACCTTTATTTTAGGCTAAGTGTTTTCTTTAGTAAATAAAGGCCATACTCAAATGTGAATTTAATCGTCTTTATAGAGTCATAGAGGTATTTTCTTTTTTATATATTATAAACCATGAATATTAGTGCTGGATAAGAGTAAAATAGTTACTGTCAGTTCCATTCGAAAGGCATGGTTTTTATGAAGTTATTCTATATTATAATGCCTAGTTTTAGTTACTCGTCAACTTCCATTGATAACTGCACAAATTTGATTGAAATTTTTCGTCGAGGTAGGCCGTTGGTTGCGATTTATTTTTGAGATTTGTTTAGTCTAAAATCAGTGCCAACCATTTTTGGCGAGGTTCATACTCTACAACATTTTCCAAAGGGCGATGAGTTCGCCATGTTATTTTTTATTAGTGACATATTTTTTAATTAAGATAGTGTGAATTTTAGTATCCATAAATGAATGGTGTATATAATTGTCCTCAATATTTTGATGGACATCTAGTCACTAAAATAAACAATATTATTTAGTAATTATCCTATCGCGCTGCTTAAGAGTGTTTTGAAATCAACACATGAAATTTAATGGCTTTGAGCCGTACAGTATTTTCAGCTTTTGTATATAAACAGCTTTACAGTAAAAATAGTGAATGGATACATTGAATTTAACGCGTACGGTTAATAACTAGAATCGAGAAGGTACTTAGTCGCAAGGTATTGTTTGAATTTGTAAATAGGTAAAAGTGTTAAACTTAGCGAATATAGGATGATGACCGCCGATGCGGTCGCAAATATAGAAGACATTTGTAATTGATAAAGAATCAACCTGCACGATATGGGTCGATAAATGCCCGATATAAACATAGTTCAGAATGTTTCAAGTAGTTTTTAAGATAAAATTTGTTAGTAAAAATTGAGAATCGAAAATAAGATACGTGCCGGCAGTCATGCGGTATGTGTTCGGGATATTCCGGTAATCAAACGACTCACGGCACTAAGTCATAATGGGTGTATTTTGAAAAATGTCGGACTGTTCAATTTTTTTAAATGGAAGGAATTTTCTGCCATTTCTATAAAATGTAAGGTTCCATTTTTTATAATTATTAATCCAAGCATGTTGTTATTGTTCTATATATTGTAGGTATATTAATAAAGATTACCTGCGATATTACGCCAGACAGTATTGTACCGCGTTTACTTTTTGTTATCATTTAACTTAGAATTAAAATTTAGTAGCTGTAATATGGGAATGAATAATAAATAAATTAGGAAGTTACATATTTTAATTCACCCAAAATGTGTTTTTGTGATTATGTAAACATTATTTTTAAAAGTGCTACGGAAGAAAAATGATCATTAAAAGTATATTAAATATTTTGATGTTTTCTTTGTCAGTGTCTATACTACTGCGTTATCGGGTAATTAGAAGGGTTGCTAGAGGAGAATCTAAAACCCCATGGATCTCAACTCCCAAGAGTGGTTTAAAGTAGGTTTCAATAAACGCGATCTTAAGTTGCCGTAAGAAATTCGTCAAAAGCAGATTATTTCTAATGGTGCGTACAGATTGCTAGTAATGCAACTAGTAATGTAACATTCTGCGCACCACACGTCCAAATACGCAACGTGTGCATAATGTTACAAGTTCCATTACAGCAATCTGTACCAATGATGTACACATTATAATGTTATAACAGGGTCACTTTTGAAATTCAAGGACGAGATAATTTGAGATGAGAAAAAATAGAATAAAAAATAAATATTAATTATTTACTGAGGAATCTCAACCGAAAGTGAAAAAGAAGTGATTACGCAACGCATGGTTACGCTAGCGTTGGCAGCGATGCGCAAGCCAGGTCACGTGCCGCGATTGACTCATTTGTATGTAAATAGTAACATGGTAGTATTTATTTATAGGGAATTGTAGAGAAAAATGAAATATTTACTTTTTTACATAATTATGATTAGAATCGAGTACAGAGTGCTCTCCTTCAGTATCTAAAATGTGTCACCAGTCACCCTGTATAACCATTTTCGTTCATCGTTCTTCAGTGCTTTTTGCAATCAATCAAATCAGTAATGCGGTATTCTCTTTGTTCCACTTCATTTTAATAACGACAGAAATGAACGTGTTCGCACCGTCAAACTTACACTGCCACAGACTGCCACCACCATGCCACACGCGCGTTTTAGTAAACGTAGCTAAGTTTTAGTACAGGGTGACTGGTGGGTCACTATTGAAATTCGAGGACGTGATAGTTTGAGATCATACATGAAGAGGAAAAAAATATTAATTATTTACAGAATAAACTTAATCGAAAGTTACATAATTGATAACGCAACGCATGGTTATACTAGCGTTTGCAGCGATCCGCTTGCCAGGTCACGTGCCGCGATAGACTCAGGCGTAAGTAAATTAAATAGTAGGTATCAGATTTTTATTTATTTATAGGGAATTCTGTACTCTGGCAAATAATTCAATGCAGTAAAATGACAGTTGCAGTTTGCAACTGTCATAGGGAAGAAAAAAATATAGTGATGCGGTTTAAGTGAATGAATTAATGTTTTTTAATACAATATCTTAAAGATAGGAAAAAAATATTTAAGTAAGTACGCTTTACGTCACTTACTTTTTGTTGTCTTTAAAAAAATGCAAAATCTAATTTTACCTCTACTGTGACCGTTTTAAAGCACTAGGTATGTTTGGTGAATATTTTTTCTCGTTGGAAGTTACTGTAAAGATTGCGTTATACTTACTCATGAACGGGTGCTGCTAGCGGTGCCAGGTCGTTTTGCTGAAGACTTTATGACTATGTTACTTTTTTAATTTGACTCTGACTTCCCCATCTCCATGTCCACGTCCGTGTCTGTGTCCCGTCTCTGTCCACGACTATCCTCATCTCCATCCACATTATTTGTATTCTCTCTCACCTCTATCGCTACATCTATCTTTACCTCTATGTCTACGTTTCTGTCTAGCCTACTTGATTGCCTATAATATAAATATAATAGTAGTCTCCAGAAGATCACCAACTTGTTCATGGGTCAAGTGTAGGTCCTGTAAACTTCTATAATAAAATTCCAAAATATTTAAGATTAACCCTTCGATAGACCTAAGGATAAGTGTTTTAGTATAAGATATCCGGATGCAAGAAGATGGAATTCCCTAGTTGTAAATTGTTACCTATATTTTAAAAATATATTGTGTATTTTTAAAAGACGATTGCTGTTGGGTTTCTTGCCACTTCTTCTCAACAGATCGACTTTCCGAAGTAGTGGTAGATTCAGCTCAATTTGTAAATTGTTTGACTTATTTGAAATGTATTTAAATATTTACGAAATAAAGATTCTTTTGACTTTGACTTTGACCTGAAAAACCATTAACATATCGTTTTTTCCATTTTATTTGTTTGCAACTAAGAAACTATAGAGAAAGGATAAAAAGAGCCACTAACCAAGACGGGTTTAGGGCAACCGCCGGCATTCAAAATAATTACGGGCACTTTGAACAAATACTATTAAACTTTAGAAGAAAAAGAAGGAAAAATTTGTCACACTCACGCCTAACTATCCTTAAAATACCGCTCACACTCGCACACTAATGGAATTTTACGTGATTTGTACAACCTAACAGTACCTTGTGTATTTTTTTGTAATGTTGACCGAATTAGCCTGAATTTCTATACTAATGTGATGTTTATTTTCTTTCAAACTAATAAAATTAACTAAAAAAATAGTGATTTTTTTCCAAGTTTTTCGGTTATACTAAAGAATTTCATGGACTATTTTGCATTACGTCTTAACAAAAATTACTTCAAATGCTAGCAAGTATCATAATCTTTCAAATAACACCACTTTTATGTAACGGGGCGAAATGGAAATGTGAACAAAAAAAATTTAAGTGAACTCGTAGAAGTACGAGATACAAAATTTTAAAATGGCTGTCATTCAGAGGGGTGAGCGGTATGACGCCCGATTGTATAGTATTTTGTCGATAAAATTTAAAGTAAGTGGTATACGTAGGTGAAGTATCGGAAATCCAAAGCATAACACACTGTATAATCTGTAGTGTACGCATCTTAATAGGGCCTTAGAGACGATATTAGAATTATGTAAATGCATCAAAATAAAACCCGGGCATAGAATCGAGTCCAGGAAAAAAACCCAGGTAGGTACCTACTTAATAATATGTAGATATTGATTGTATGTTGTAGTTGCTGTTTCACTCGCGCAATGTTTATCTCGCGGGAAGGTATCGAGACAAGAAGAATCCAATGTGTTAGTCTAGAAAATAATATATGTAGGTACCTACCAAATTTTATCCAGATCCATCTACTCATTTTTGCGAGAAATAATAGTAACATCCATAAAAACTTTAGCAACGTGACAGTTGTACTTACATCTCAATAATTTGGATTACTTATTTTGAAATTTTACTTTCTTCGTACAAGACTCCAGTGCGTTTGCTCCACAAAATCACGGTAAGTAATGTCTTGGTGTTGTTATTTTTGTAAGGATTCTTAAAGTTTGCACTAGGCGGTTTCGTAAACGTGAGACTTTTTGGAAATCTTTAAAAACTGAAGGCCTTTTTTTTTAATGCGTTAGCCTCAGAAGCTATCAGTCGCATTGGAAAAAAAATTTGTGTACCTACCTATTAGGTAGCCTTTTTTACTGGAGTAAATCGTGCAATCAAGTCCCTGACCACCCAAGGGGAAACGGCGGGGTATGTGGGTATGTGGTGAACGGCGGATGATCCGGCAGAAGGCTGGACCTAACCACTAAAAACCTTATCCGCCATAGAGGCACCACACCACCGCCGCCTGCGACATTACGTCCTCGCAAAAGGAGGTCATCATGGCTGCCCAAGCCTCTCGACTCCCTAACATGGCTTTAACGACGCTAGGAAGCGAGAGGTCCTCTCCGACGACAGACGTCAACTCATGCCGACCCCTCGCCGGACACACCGCTAAGGTGTGCTCCGCCGTGTCGTCAGCCGCTCCGCAATGGTAACACTCTATCGTCACCTCTCTCCGGCCTCTCCGGGTGACCCTGTGCAGGTAGCAACCGAAACATCCATGTCCGGTCAAGACCTGCACAAGGCGGAAGGTCAGAGTCCTTCGTTGCACCCAATCAACGACGACCTATTATAATAAATAATAAATTCATTTATTTCAGGCAATATTTACAATGAGATCTTAACAATTGAATACAGAGGCCCATAGAATAAATACCTTACAGCAATAGATACTTAGCGGGTGTTGGTGTGCGTGTTGACTGAGGCAGCGTGTCGGGAAAAGTGTAGTAAGGTATCTTTATTTATTCATAGGGATTTCTGGTGAAAAAATAAATACCTACTTTTATTACATAATTATGATCAGAATCGAGTTCAGAGAGCTCTCCTCCAGTATCTAAATATCTTTGCCACCAGTCACCCTGTATAAGCTAGGAACTGCTAAGACATTCAGTTTTTTAAATAAAGGTCTACCTACATGAAACACAGTTTTCTACGTCAAATATGGCACGAACACATGCCTTTTGAGCATGGCATATTGATATGTAGGTTGTACATGGCTTGCGCATATTGATAAATTTAAATTTATTTATGCACTCTGGCGACTGGCAAAATTGTTAAATAAAGAACCGCTCTGAAAGCCTATCACGGGTATGTCGCCTCAATATTGAGATTTAGAATCCTCCTTTGGGGTAACTCAACAAAAATTTATTTATTTATTCGACAAGATATGCCAACAGAGAACATATTATACATATTAAAAGAAATAAAGTTCAAACACTTTCACAATTCTGATATGTACTCCTTTAACAGGCATATACAACATTCGAAATTTAGTGGTGTTCAATAATAAAATTTGAATTGAAAGTATTACATATTATTACACTATTATTATAACATTAAGATTATTCAGTAAAAAAAGATAATAATTAAAATAATTAAAATAAAAGTGGTTAAGAACAACATTCAGTTACAATTTAGCACAATCAGACACACCAGATCAATAACATTAAGTAAAAGAGACATAATATGGCATGTTAATTATTAAATGATACGGTATATATGTGACAAAACATCAGTGATTATTTTTGAATAAGAGATTTTAATAATTTAGTCTTGAAAACACTAATGGGATCGCTAAAAATATCGAGATCACTTATAGAAACATCAAAAGTATTGTACGATCGACACATTCTAGATATAGGCGAATGAAAGCCGAGGTTTGTCTTGGCGGTCTGCACCCCAAGAAGTTTGGGGATACGTTGACGTGGATAATTATAGGGTACATTCAAGGTGACTTTTTCTAAAATTGAGGAACAGTCTAACGACCCGTGGAGTATTTTGTGGAGAAAAGTAAGATCTCTCATTTTTCTTCTATCCCTTAGGTAATGCATCTTAAAAAAGTTAAGGCGGTGTTCATAAGGACTTCTGTGCGATATTCCTGGGCATGAAAAAGCTAACGTTCTAGTGAATGAGCGTTGAATACGTTCAATACGCTGAGAATGAACCGAGTACAAGGGGTTCCAGGCTACGCTCCCATATTCGAGACAGCTACGTATCATTGCGTTGTATAGAATAATTTTAGTGTGGGCAGAACGAAAACTTTTTGTGTTCCGTCTAACAAATCCTAGAAGCTGAGCAGCCTTTGTAACAATGTTATTTATATGTGACTTAAAGGTTAATTCTCTGTCAATTATTACACCTAAGTCTCGTACTTCACTAACTTCCTGTAGTCGTGTACCATTCAGCGTGTAAGTTGCGTTAAAGGGTTTTTTTTCCTAGTGTATTTAATGTAATAACATTTTTGCACGTTTAAATGCATTCTATTTTCATCGCACCAAGTTTTTATGTTATTTATATCGCTCTGCAAAAGATCTGAATCACTGGAAGTATGAATAGTTTTGAAAATTTTGAGATCGTCAGCAAATAATTTGTAATCACAATGTTTAATATGAGATGAGATATCGTTAATGAAAACCGAAAAAAGTATCGGTCCTAAATTTGATCCCTGTGGGACCCCTGATTCGGAAAAATATGAGCTAGAATCAAACCCATTTACAGAAACTACTTGATTTCTTTGCTTAAGATAAGACCCAAACCATTTTAAAAGTGAACCGTGTACTCCGATGGCATACAGCTTCTTCAGCAACAGTGGATGACTAACTTTGTCAAACGCGCTGCTGAAGTCGGTGTATACCGCATCGATCTGACATCCCTTGTCTATTTTGTGAGATAAATCTGACACATAAGAGACAAGATTTGTTTCGGTTGAGCGACCTTTTCTAAATTCATGTTGGTGTTCTGACAAGAGGTTCTGGGAGTGATTAGAAATGATGGGACAAATAAGACCTTTAAATAGTTTGGAAAAACATGATAGAATAGAAATAGGCCTGTAGTTTTTTACATCATTAATATTTCCTTTTTTATGTAGGGGTATAACTTTCGCCTTTTTCCACTCATCTGGAAATACTCCGGTTGCGAGGGAATGGTTGAAAATTATTGTTAATGGCGTTGCTAAAGCGGAACCACACCTTTTCACTAATAGTGGTGGGATGCCGTCAGGGCCAGGTCCCTTAAATATGTCTAGCTTTTTTATTTTTTTTAAAACTTCGTTCTCAGTGAATTTCAAGATCCCTAGGCAATTATGTAGTTGACTATAAAGATTCAAGGTTGCGATACTATCCAAACATGAAGAGTGAACATCTGATGCATGTGAAAAGTTTTCTGCAAAGAGGTCAACTATTTCTTGTCCTGTTTTAACGACTCTTTCGTTTAAGTGCATTTCAGCGGGAAGGGATGAGCGGTCCTTCCGTTTGTCTCGTATATACTTCCAAAAAAATTTCGGGTTTTTGTTATACTTAGCTCGGTTCTCCTTATATGTTCCGCATTGAGCGTTTCGAATAACTTATGGCCGCGGTCCCTCAAAATTTTATACTCTATAAGATCGCGTGGGTTGTTAAATTTTTTGTACTTTTTCCTCACTTTCTGTTTTTCTGCAAGTAATTTAACTAAAGACATATCAAACCACGGAGGATAACGCTTTTTAATAAATGGATGTTTTGGGACAAATTTACGAATAAGCATATTTAGCTCGTAGTAGAATTTTGAGGTCATCCCATTTACTGACGCACATTCTTTAAATAAGTTGTTCCAATCCGTCTTTAAAAGCCCTACTGAGATACTCTGAAAGTCAGCTTTGTGATAGTTAAACTCAACAGAAGTCTGGGGGCGAAGATACTTAGGTTGACTAAAGGATAACGTACATAAAAAGGGAGGATGTTTCGGGTCAAGTTTACTTAAACGGTCAAGGGGCTCAGATAGTCTAATACTGTTTATTGTACTTATAGCAAGGTCTAATGTTTTGTCATCTATATTACAAATATTATTAAATTGATACATGTTCGATAATGCTAAAAAATCTACTAAGGAGTTACCAAGAGTGTTACAGTAATTAGAGGGTATAGTGCCATTATCACTTTTCGTCCATTTAACAAAAGGTAAATTAAAATCTCCTACAATTGATGGAGTGTGTCCGGTTTCAGTCTGAAAGGGAGGAGTTGATCGAAACTCTCACTTTGAATAAACATGATGTGGGAATGTTCCATAATATATTATGTGATCCTAACTCTGAAGCAGCGCTAGCTATGTTTAAAATTTTTAATGTAAGATTTAGTTAAGAAAACATTGTAATAGGTTACGATGGGACTGACATGTATGCCAATACAAAAGTCCCTTTAAATAAATAAAGATTAAAAAAAAAAAGTAAGGACCTCGTCTACTTGAGTTGCAATGTTATAGGCATTATCCAAGAATACATTCAATGTGTTCACTGTGTTCATAGGAGGAGGTATGTAAACTGTACAAATAGCGATTTTTTTTATAGTATTTTCAGAGTGTAATTCAGCGACAACCCAAATATCCTCGCAGTTTGAATCCCAAGCTTGCATTCTTGTTGATTTAAGTTTGCGCGCAACAGCGATTAACACCCCTCCTCCGTCTTTTTTTACGTTAGGAGCCGACCTAGAACACAAACGATCCCTTCGGTAAACTGCATATCGAGAGTCTATTAATTCCCCACTATTCACACTAGAATTCAGCCAAGTCTCAGAAAAAGCTAAGATGTCATAAGAATTTTGCAGTATTTTACCAAAAATAGCGTTCGTCTTTGTTCTCATACCGCGCACATTTTGGTAGTAAAGAGTAGCCATTTGTAAAAGTAAACATCGGGCAAAATCGCTCGGGAAAAAATAACAAACAGATTATGCTAATTTTTGATTGAAAAGAATGGACTGTCCCTGTTACGTATCAGTGTGGCCTGACTTCTTTCGTCCTTTCTGGCGTATATGCGGCTATCTCGAACCCATACGAACTTGTTGTTCAAGTCGCAAAAGGTACATTCCATAAATTCTTTCGTCTTGATTGGCTTTCGGCAACCTCCACAAGTCGACGACATTTTATTCACGTTTAATTGCAGAGATATTTCTTGTTGAACAAAAGAAAAACAGTTTTCCAGTTTCCTTTTCTAGTTGATAGCAATTCTTTACTTTTCTTATTCAAGTAGGATTCTTTTTGGATGATCAGCGTATATGTTATACCAATAATGGTTTTTGTCTTGATAATAATAATTTATCTATGTGGTTTTGATAATTTATATTACTAACAAAGAAAAAACTTGCTAATAACAAGGAAAAACAAGTATATTTATTGAAAAACTGTAGCTTTGCTGATTAATAAAGATACAAATGTTTGGCAAAAAAAAAAATCATTCATGGGGATCGAACTCGAGATACGCTGATCCACTGATCTTGAATACTGCGATACCGGACGCCGTAACAGTTGTTCCACAGCGAAATAGCAGATCAGTTGATACACCCAGATGTACGTTATGTTGTCTCTTTTGTACTCGTGTGGGTTGTATACTTGTTGTATATGTATAGCTACACATAGCGCGCGCTGCGCCGCCGCTCCGATTTGGCAGCAATAAACGAGCTCTCAGCAAGACTACCGTGTTTACTTTCCGCATACGTATCATTGGCGAACGAGTGGTTATACTTACCCGCGCGTATTGCTTTCGAAAATACAGTAAAAATGAATACATATTTAGGATTTTTACCAGTATTTGATCACAAAGTCAGTGAATGGGTGATTTTTAAAGGGAAAATTACTCAGTTTTTTAAAATAAACGGACTAGATGATGAAAAGAAATGTGGCATCCTGCTGACTCATCTAACGGAAGAAACCTACCGTCTTGTGCTGAATTTAGCGTATCCCAGAGATTTGGAAGAGTTAAAATATCAGGAGCTCGTTGGATTACTCGATGGCCACTTCAAGTTGAAAAAATGTTCTTTCGTAGACAAGGCGAAGTTTTTCAACGCTACGAGGCAGTCAGGCGAAACCGTCGGAGAATGGGCAGCGCGGCTGAGAGGTTTAGCAACATATTGCGACTTCGGTACTGCCCTGGAAACGAACCTGAGGGATCGTTTCGTTCTCGGGATGTGTGCTGGCCCGGAAAGAGACAAACTTTTCGAGCAAAGTCCGTCTTCGCTAACGTTGTCGCGAGCAATAGAAATGGCGGAGCAAGCTGCCTATGCTAAAGAGGCAAAGGTCATACTCGGCTCCAGTGGTTCTAGCGACCGTATATTGATCAAGGAAGAACCGATATATCGCGCAGGATTCCAGCGACAAGGCGGTCGCGGTCGTAGCAGCGGCGGCGGCAGCGGGGCGGGCGCGGCCAGTAGTGGCCAGGGCGGGCCAGGGCGCCGGCCTAGCGCCCCCTGCGAGGTTTGCGGAATGAAGAACCATAACAGTGACCAGTGTCGTTATAAAAACTACAAGTGTCAAAAGTGTGGTGTTAAAGGGCATTTAAAAAAAGTGTGCAGTGCTAAGACTAATGAATCAACAGTTTATAACTTAAAAACGAATAACGGTTGTAGTGATGATTGTCAGGAAGACGGTCCATGTGAGGAATGTCAGAACTTTAATTTAAGGTACGTCACTCAAAAGCCAATCGAGATTTATTTGAAATTAGGTACTAAAAATATAACGATGGAACTCGATACAGGTTCAGAAAGCAATGTAATTTCCGATAAATTATATAACGATAAATTTCTAAATTATCAGTTGTATCACAGCAAAGTTAGGATGTGTCTGTATAACGGGCATAAAATATGTCCGTTAGGGTTTTTTGTTATAAAAGCTACCTACAACAAAATTGTAAAAAAAATTCAAATTTATGTAGTTAAAAACGGTGGCCCTCCCTTACTAGGAAGAAGTTTTATGTCAGCTTTTAATTTGATAATTACAACCGATTTAAATTCATTAAAATCTATTGAAAAAACTAATAATTCGGAAATTTCAAATCTGATTGAAGTTTTTTCAGATTTGTGGCAAGACGAATTAGGGTCATTCAACAAATTTAAAGTAACCTTACGTCTTAAAGAAAATTCTGTACCTAAGTTTTTTAAACCACGAACTGTACCCTTTGCACTAAAAGACAAGGTCGAAGCAGAATTGCAACGTTTAGTAGACGCAGGTATTTTAGTTTCTGTGGACCATTCAAAATATGCGACACCAATCGTACCTATTTTAAAAGAAAATGGTAAAGTTAGAATTGCGGGCGATTTTTCAGTAACACTCAATAAAGACCTGTGGGCCTATTACGGTTCTTTCATGACATGACATAATAAACAAGATTTCTATGATACAATGATCAACAATTGTGACATAAAGAATAAACGAAGTCCCTTTACATTTGCATGCAAGAGGCGTTGCATTACCTTTTAAAATTCAATCATCAATCAAGTTTCAATCATCGTCTATGACTTCAAAACGTCAATTGAAAAAGGTGAGATCGCACCCACCTCTATGATATGTTGGTTTCTTGATTTCATTTGTGTTCTTCCATTTCGTTTGCTTTCATAAATAAATACTTAATTATTATATATGGGGGTTATTGTATTCAATTTACATGGTATACCAAATAATGATCGTATGATAAGTTTTAAGGCCGCTCCACATTCTCGCGAGAATCTCGCGAGTCGTTAATATAATTATCTTCATACATAGAATGTAAAGCCTTGAGATCAATATGTTTTTTTCACAATTTATCTTTATTTGTTAGTAAATAAAACATATTAAATATTAATTTTTATCTTCCTGGACCATTTTCAATACTAACAATATAAAGAAATTAACAAAAACTCTTAAAATCTATTACGAGTTACTTCAAAACTCTCTCTCTCTAAAGGGAGTTATGCAGATGAAACAGCGGACACAATGACTGAATGCCTGTCAATGCATTCAGTCATTCAACTAACCATTCGAATGCTTTCTTTCAAGGTCAGTCGACCATATTGAGGTTAACCATCGTTAGTAATTACGAATATTAGAAGTATCATTCGACTCAGGAGGTTTGTATATTACTATCGTTCAAGTCGAATATTCAAGTCAGTATTAGTAGTTTATTCGACTGATATGATAATTTGCAGACGCGCATCGCTGAGATATACTCTGCGATGTAACCGTTTAAATCGGCGGCTCGCTTGTTACTGAGAAACATGCGATCGTGACTCCTACACAAAACTCCAAACTCCCCACAAACCCCAAAACCCACAAAAAGTAGAGAAAAATGAGAGAAATTGAGTAGAATACGAGTATGGCTTTCTCAGGAGATTCTCGCGAGAATGTTGAGCGGCCTTAACGTCAAAACTATTTCATATCATCGCATGGTTTTGAGATCCATAATAGGCCTGCTGATTATCGAAAAGTACCCCTTACCGCGGATAGAAGAGGTTTTTGCTAAAATAGGCGGCGGTGAATTATATAGTAAAATCGATCTGAAAAACGCATATAATCAATTCGTTTTAGATGATGAATCCCAAAGCCTTACGACCATAAACACTCACAAGGGTTTATTTAAATATACTCGGCTCGTTTATGGTCTAGCGAACGCTCCGGCGATATTTCAAAAATCTATTGAGACTCTTCTCGCGGGTATAGAAGGCGTTAGCGTGTGGCTTGACGATATTTGTATTACTGGTCCTGACAAAAGTACACACATGAATAGGTTATCAGCCGTTCTACGTAGATTAAATGAGGCCGGGCTGCGCCTTCAAAAAGAGAAGTGTGATTTTTTTAAGAATAGTGTAACTTACCTAGGCTATGTAATAAGTAAAGCCGGCCTAGCAACTAATCCGGATAAAGTAAAAGCAATTCTAGATTCACCGGAGCCCACTAACGTGACTGAGGTAAAAAGGTTTTTGGGAGTCGTCAACTATTATCGCAACTTTATACCAAACGCGTCATCAATCTTATGCCCTTTGCACGAGTTACTACGCAAGGACGCTAGCTGGGAGTGGGGCGACAGACAGCGCGGCGCCATGGCGCGCGTGCGGCGCGAGCTGGCGTCGGAGCGCGTGCTGGCGCACTTCGACCCCGCCCAGCAGCTGGTGCTGGCGGTGGACGCCGGGCCGGCCGGGCTGGGCGCCGTGCTGGCGCAGCGGGCGGCTGACGGCCGCGAGAGACCGGTCGCGTTCGCTTCTCGATCTTTAACCGCTAGCGAGCGTAACTACAGCCAAATACAAAAGGAGGCGACCGCTATTGTTTTTGGGGTGAAACGGTTCCACCAGTACCTCTATGGTCATAGTGAACCATTTATACTTAGAACAGATCACAGACCCTTAATATCTTTTTTTAATAATAAGACAGGTATTCCTGTAACGACCGCGCTGAGATTACAAAGGTACGCTATTATATTATCTGCCTATAATTACGTAGTGCAATATGTATCGGGCGATAATAATTTAATAGCAGATTATTTTTCTCGTGCACCGTTATCATGTACTAACGAAGCAGCTGATTATGACGTCGACACGCATTACGCACTAAAATTTTTGAGTGAAACTTCACCCGCCACTAACACCCACGACATAATCCAAGCGACGGAAGCTGACAAAACTATACAAACGGTAGTTAGGTACATGATTAAAGGATGGCCACGTAAAATTAATTGCAAACTAATTCCATATTTACAATGCAAGTCAGACTTGCAATTTGAAAATGGTTGTCTATTCCGAGGTCATAGGGTTGTAATTCCAACGTCACTCAGAAACAAAATGCTAAGTGAACTACACGAAACGCATTTAGGTATTATTAAAACCAAAAGCAACGCTAGGGGCAGGATGTGGTGGCCGGGAATCGACAGCGACATAGAACGTTGGATAGGTGATTGCGTAACATGCGCCGGCGTGCGAGCCGCGCCGCCGCGCGAGCCGCCCGCGCCGTGGCCCGCCCCCGCGGCGCCGTGGCAACGTGTACACATCGACTACTTGACTGTTAGTAAAAGGGTATATCTAGTGGTTATAGATTCATACAGCAAATGGTTAGAGTGTTTGTATATGAATAATGGTCTCTCATCAAGGTCTCTTATAACAAAACTGAAAGGAGTTTTTTCAACTTTTGGCATTCCCGATACATTAGTTTCCGATAATGATGTGGCAACACTTGTTTCGACAACATCGTTTTTGTTTACACTCCGATAGTTTATTGTTATAATCACGTAAAAACTCCTTTCACACATTAAACATCATTCAGAATTAAAGCAGAGAGTGAGTGGATTACAGTGCTATAATTGGATTGATCCTTTTGTGAGTAATAACACTTTATTTACTAATAATCTCTCAACTCACGCGCACTCACACATAGATAAACGCCGCCCGCTTCGCTGTCATATGCATGCGACAGTGTTCATAATCAGTCAGCGGTTGCAGCGCTTGAGTGCTTTTGTGCTGAATTGACAGAACTGCATTTTTTTTCTTAAATCTTACGCCTGTAATTATTAAATTTAGATAATATGGCCTCCTTCAACCATGGTAAATGTGCAACTTGCCAACACATTATAAAAGACAGAGAATTTTTGGTATGCACAATTTGCGATTTAAAATTTGATATTGGTTGTTTGAATATAAGCACTAAAAGATTTCATAGCTTTTATGCATTGAATGAGGAACGCAAACGGGAATGGAAGTGCTCAGGCTGTCGCTCTATGAAGACTGATCATCCCATGAAATCACCTGATATGTTAAGCAGGGATAATGATAACGTAACATTTCGTTCAAAACCGAAGCAACGGAGTTCACCTCAAAAGGATACAGAGCAGCTTACTCCTAGCGATACCATTCTAACGGAGGGAAATCTTCGGGAAATTTTAAAACAAGAATTGGCTGACATCCGCCAATCTAATGCTGAGCTCCGTGAATCGATGTCATTTTTCAATAATATGTTCGAGGACTTTAAGTTACAACTTAATGAAAAAAATGCTGTTATTAAAGATTTACAGGACGATAACCTTAATTTAAAATCCACTGTCAATGAACTATCTAACCGGCTTAATCTAGTAGAACAAAACATGAGGGATAGTAACATTGAAATAAATGGAATACCAGAAAATAAATCGGAAAATTTAATTAAAACTATCGAGCAATTGTCAAAGACTGTTGGTGACCCCATTACTAATAACGACGTATTGTTGGCCACGCGAGTTGCTAAGTTAAGAAAAGACGTTGATAGACCTCGCACAGTCATTGTTAAGCTACGCTCCCCACGTCTACGTGATGCAGTACTCGCAGCAGTAACGACTTTTAACAAGAAGAATAAGGAAGACAGGCTGAGTACTAAACACCTAGGCTACGGCGGCCCTCAAAATCCTGTTTTCATCTCTGAACACCTTTCGCCAATAAATAAAGCCCTCCACGCTGCTGCGCGTAATAAGTCTAAGGAATTTGGTTATAAATACACGTGGGTTCGCAATGGTAGAATATTTGTGCGCAAGGATGACTATGCTGAAGCAGTATTCATTCGTAGTACAGAAAGCTTATCTTTAATTAAGTAATTTTAATTTTAATATTTTACATTTTTATTATTCAGTGTTCTTAATGTTTAGTTATAGAATTCGATATCTACTATCAAAATGTTCGTGGAATTCGAACAAAAACAAACGATGTTTTTAACAACATCTTATTAAGTAACTACAAAATTATAGCTTTTACTGAAACTTGGCTTATTTCTAGTATTGCAAACAGTGAATTTATTGACTCGCGTTATGTTGTATATCGACGAGATCGAATATGTTCGGTAGGGTCCAAATCTGATGGTGGTGGAGTAATGATTGCAGTTTGTCGCGATATTCCATCTAGACGTATTGTAAACTGGGAAAGTGATTGTGAAGATCTTTGGATAAATATCTCAGTTATGATAAATAAAACTCCTGTAGATATCTCCATTTGTGTAGTATACCTTGCACCACCTTTGAATTCAAATTATTTAGAAAAGTTTTTGAATAATATCGATTTGGCTCTAAATGAGAACGAAAACATAATAATATTAGGAGATTTTAATATGAGCTTCATAAACTGGCTGCCAAAAGTGGATAGTTCTGTTATGATACCTACGAATTGTCATTGTAATCTGGGCTATTTGTTAACAGACTTTTTAGCTGTAAATAATATTTATCAAATGAATGGAATTAGCAATGCGAGTGGAAAAATTCTGGACTTGGCTATTAGTAGTTTTTCAAACGCAATTGTATCTAAACCTGTCGATCTTTTAAGTAAATTGGATCCATATCACCCACAATTATTGTTCACTATTCCAGGAAATTATAATTTCTCTGTCAAAAATCTCCCATCAGCTAGTCGAAGCGGTTACAATTTTTTTAAAGCTGATTATAAAGGCATAATATCTTCTTTACAAAAAGTCGACTGGCAAGATGTCTTTAAAGATAATCGTGGTGTCAATGATATGGTTGCGGTATTTTATGAAACTCTGGAAAGCATTATTAATAACTTTGTGCCACTGCGTAAATATAAGAAATCCAAGTATCCATCGTGGTTTAGTCACACACTCATTAAATTAATTAGAGAAAAGGATAAAATTCGTAAGCAATTCATAAAATTTCAGAATCCACGTGACCGTCTTGAATATGAAATATTGCGTGAACGATGCCATAAGTTAGCTAAGATTCTAGAAAGTAAATATCATGAAACATTAGAATCCGCTATATGTACTAATCCTAAAACATTTTGGCGTGTTGTAAAAGAAAAGCGTAGGGGTTATGCTAACTTTCCCGCAGAAATGACTCTAGGTGATATATCTTCTTCGACAAGTGATGGAATAGCTAATCTCTTTGCGAAACATTTTTCTTCAGTTTATTCAAATAAAAAATTAAACTCAGATATAATTTATGAAGAAAGTTACAAACAGTTAAATAACCTACAATTTACCGAACGCGATATTTTGAAAAAAATAGGGCAGATAAACGTACAGAAAAGTGCCGGTCCTGATAATATTCCTCCTTTATTTGTCAGACGCTGTAGCCATTTTTTAACTCTTCCTCTAATGATTATTTATAATACTTCTCTTAAAAATGGGAGTTTTCCTGAAGAATGGAAGAGGACAAGAATCATTCCCATACATAAGAAAAATAGCCAGTCGAATGTAGAAAACTATCGTCCTGTATCCATTTTGTCTTGTTTTGCAAAACTTTTCGAATCGCTAATATATCCTTACATTTACAACATAGCCAAGGATAACATAACTGATTTCCAACATGGATTTACACCTGGCCGCTCAACTGAAAGTAACCTAGTCTCTTTTGTTTCACACGTATCACGCGAACTGGATAGTGGCTTACAGGTCGATACTGTCTATACTGACTTTTCAAGCGCATTCGACAAAGTTCATCATTCACGATTAATACAAAAATTAAAAAGTTTTGGTATTGAGGGATCCCTATTATTATGGTTTCAGTCTTACCTCTCAAAAAGACCACAGTTTGTAGCAATAAACGGACACGAGTCAAATGTATTTATCGCTGATTCTGGCGTACCTCAAGGATCGCATCTAGGGCCTATCTTATTTAACATCTTTATTAATGACATACATTCAACAATAAAATCCAGCAACTTTTTATTGTTTGCTGATGATTTGAAATTATACAAAACCATTAATAATATATCTGATACGGAACTTTTACAAAAGGATTTAAACAATTTAACTCAATGGTGCACTAGCAATGGTATGATCCTTAATGCAGAAAAATGCCATTGCATCACATTTTCTAAGAAACGTAAAAATGTAATCAAAGTCTCATATGAATGTAATAATAGATTAATTAAAAGAGTAAATCAGATTAAAGATCTTGGAGTAACATTGGAAAGTGGACTTAGTTTTAACACTCATATTAACAATATTTCAAATAAAGCGGCACAAACATTGGGTTTTCTTAAACGTAACTCAAAATTATTGCGATTCACTAAAACAAAAGTAATTCTATACAATAGTCTCGTAAGAAGTCAACTCGAGTATGCCAGTGTTGTTTGGAACCCCGTATATTGTGCCGCCTCGCAAAGATTAGAAAGGATTCAGCGTATTTTTACCAAAAATTTAGCCTATTTGTCATCCGAAATCTCACATCGACACCCATATTCTGAGCGGCTAAAACACTTCCAAATGATTACTCTTCGTGATCGCCGTGTATTGTTTGACATTATGTTTTTACATGGTCTACTAAATAACACCATTAAATGTTCTAACATTCTGGATAACCTATGTATAAATGTACCATATAAGCTCCCACGTCATGCAATTACTCAATCATTCCATATACCTCGATGCCGGACAAACCAAATGCTTCATAGTCCTCTACCTAGAATCTGCTCAACCTATAACAATTTTAACGCCAAACATGCAACTGACCTTTTTCACTATTCTCGCAAAGAAATAAGAACCAAAATTCTAAACTTCCTCTCACTTTCTCAGTAAGTTAAGTTAAATTATGATCTCATACTTGTTGTATAAATTTGTAAATGTCTAAATCTGTGTTATAAACTTTATATTTTAATCTACATAGTTACTATTTTTGTATTAGATTAGTGCTTTAATAGGTGTAAACAAAATTTGTCGTTGATATTTTATTTTAAATGCTGTGTATATCTGTTATTGGTAAACGTACAAGAACTAGTATTTTTAAATTTGTATCCCATGTAAGAAATTGTATGTTTATTGTTGATATACCTTAATAAATAAATAAATAAATAAATGATGTGAAAATTAATTCCATAGAGTTTAAGTCATTCTGTTCTTGTAACGGAATAAAATATATCACTACACCTATATATCACCCACCCAGTAATGGTCAAGCAGAAAACTCAGTTCGTACATGTAAAAAAATGTTAAAATGTATAATTAAAGAAAATATACCCTTGTACGAAGCGAATGAAAAACTTTTAGGTTATTTATTTAATTATAGGAATACCGTGCACTGTACCACCGGAGAAACACCCGCTAAGTTAATGTTCGGGCGCAACTTAAGATCGCGCTTAGATTTGATATTGCCATCAGCTAGTGATATAAAGGTTAATCAACCGCCGCCGGCCACATGCAAACGACAATTGAATCTTAACGATATTGTTTGGGTACGATGGTATAGCGCACGGCAGGAATCCTGGCAACTGGGTATAATTAAACAAAAGGTAGGCAACAGAATGTATAAGGTGGCGATTACCGATTCAAACATAGAATGTATAAGGCATATTGATCAAATATTTAAATATAGGGGTTGCAATGAACAATTAATACGAGATAATTGTAATAATTCAAATCAACCACCCTTGTCTGCATGTACGGCCGTGAGTGAGAGAGACGTAGTAAATTAGGACTCTCGGGGAGTTAGTGAACAAAGTACTCTAGACTCATCGATGGTAATCGAAACTGCTGCACCAGTCACCTCTAACCTCGAAAATGCTACTGAATCTACCGTTGAGGGAGAGGAATGGGCTGATTGTGGTAGCGAGGAGTGTGTGAGTGAGACGGGTAATGCATTGCCTGTCGTTGTCGAGTCGGTGTGCGAGCAGGTGCGAGATATTGCCCCGAGTCCAAGAGCTAGTCCGAGGGAGCTACCGCCTACCTTACCAATACGCATACGCCCGAAGCGTGCAATAGAAAAAGTTGATTATAAGAAATATTTTTAGAATAATAATTATAGTTTATGTAAATTAGTTAAGTAGTGTTTAAGTGTTTTATTTATGTTTTCCATCTTTTAAACTAATAATGTTTGTCTGCAGATTCCAAAGCTAATTGTGGAGGAGTGTTGTATATGTATAGCTACACATAGCGCGCGCTGCGCCGCCGCTCCGATTTGGCAGCAATAAACGAGCTCTCAGCAAGACTACCGTGTTTACTTTCCGCATACGTATCAATACTGCAGTTTTTCTGCTACCGCCACTTCACTCACATTCACTATTTTATACAGAATTAGTTAAATTATTATCACTGAGCACTTTTTCAAGACTGATACAATGAGTTTATTGAAACGTATGGACTGAGAGTTTATTTTAATAACGGTTATTTATTATTTCATCGTTTTGAATTACGGTTTGAACCCACTTTATTTTGCTAGTCGTTTTGCCACTTTAGATCACTACACAAGTCCACAAACAGTTACACAGCTAATTTGAAGATTTTTAAGGGTGATTGCAAAATAAAAATAGTTGTTTTTGCACTTTATCTGTTATTTTACGAGTTCAGAATTAAGAGAGATGTTTACTGTAGCGAGGTGGCGCCATCAAAATAATCAAAATAAATAATATTATATTATGTAACAAGTGAGCTAAGTTGCTAATTACAGTCGAGGCTGTGATTTGAGCCCGAGCCGCAGGCGAGGTCTTAATAATGAGCCGAGACTGTAATTAGCACCGCTCACGAGTTACATACGACGTTTTTCAACACACTTGTGAGTAAAAGACAGACATACGTGGTCATAAAATTTATTTGAAGCAGCTGTTGAAGGTACAGTTAACAAACTTATATTGTACATTATTATTTGAAGTGCCAGCTCGTGCTGAGTGTATGTTGGCGACATAGACAAATCGCTGGAATGATTTGGCATTAAATAATTAATGCTAGATGTCGACGGTTGTGGTTCAAGGCCAGGACAAAACTTCTTCGCGCCGCTCAAGTATTTAATGTATATCCCGGATCAATAAAATATGCTCTGTTTACTCGCATGTAATTTGCACTAAGGTACAATTCAACTTTGTAGGATTCATTATATTATGCACTAGGGTATAATATATTATGCACGCGTGACTTACCTATAGCCCAGTTTATAGTTCTAAATTCAATAAAATAAGGCTCACTTTACGAGCAAGTGTGTTGAAAAGCTTTTTATAACACAAAAACAATGCATAAGAGTCATTGCAGAAGTTTCATCGTGGACCACTTGCAAGCCCTTATTTATAAATATGAGGATATTAACGGTTCTAAGCCTTTATTTTATTTGAAATCTGTCTATTTGTACCTAATCTTAATCCACAGTCTTAAACAACAAAAAAATACCTATTAAAGTATACAAGATTCCCCGATAAACTATGTCTACCAAACATAAAAACTGATATATGTAGTAGAAACAACCCCACAATGCCCATTAAATTAAATAATAAATTACCCGAAAAAATAAAATGTCTACCTGTGAATAAATTTAAATCTGTTTTACGCAACGAATTTCTGAGGTTGAAGATATAATGTATTTTATAACTAAAATTTTTCATTGTTATTTCTTTACATTCATTTTAATATTTTTTTAATAATGTGTAAATAATCAGGCATAGGAATTTAATTGTAAAAACAAAAACTGACATTAGAATTGTATTGTAAATTAAATGAAAATTGAATATAAGTATAGTTATGTATTATGTTTAGATATATTATCTAATTTGATTAAGTTATAATATGCATGCTCTAACAACCCAATGTACCATAATTATTGCAGTAAATGAATTTGAATTTGAAAAGCTTAAAGTCGCTCAGCGGGCAATGTAAATGGATATGCTCGGAGTTTCCCTGCGGGATCGAATCAGGAATGTGGAGATTCGCAGGTGACCCAAAGTCACCGACATAGCTAGAAGGATTGCAAAGCTGAAGTGGCAATGGGCAGGGCACATAGGTCGCAGAACAGATGGCCGTTGGGGCAGAAAAGGCGACGTACTGGGAGACGCAGCATAGGCAGCCCCACCGCAAAATGGACCGACGATTCGGTTAAAGTCACCGGTAAACGCAGGATGAGGGCGGCGCGGGACCGTGCGATGTGGAAAACCATGGGGTAGGCCTATGTCCAGCAGTGGACGTCTCCTGGCTGAATGATCATGATGATGATTTACTCATATTATGAAAGTTGTTAAACGAGAACAGGATTTACATAAATTATAGATCTACTTATACCGTTGAACTTGACCAGGTTGGACTCACCCCAATCAGACACATTCCGCAAGGTCGAATCAACGCGTTCAATCATAGACTCTCCCAAAATCTGGATTTCATGGGCACTCGTTCGCGCATTTGATATGTATCTCTCAATAAAGTGCTGTCATCAGCGTATCCAATAATACCTGGCGTCAGGAGGTCATTAATGTGCAGCAAGAATAAAGTTGCAGAGAAAACAGATCCATGAGGTACGCCGGCATTAATTGCCATTGGGTCTGCATCTCCGTTACGAAGAGTAGGTGGGGTCTCTCCGTCCTGAGGTGGTGGTGGACATCATTGAGATTGAAGTGCACTGCTTGGATGTTACAGAAGTGCACTTTGAACGAGAGGAAGTGCAACCGCTGCGTAACCTTACTCTTCTTTGGACCTTTCATTGATTTAGGAGTGAAGTGAATAGGGAGGAGAACAGAAGTTGAGTGAAACGCTGCAAATGGAACCAAGCAACTCGATAGGAGTAATGCACCTATGGAGAACTCGTTTGGAGACTGCGTGGACGTCCGAACGCCCCCGAGTTCGCTATCGTGTCCTCTCAAACCGGTCGCCAGCCGGCACGATGGAGCCTCCCGGGATTTTCCGCGAGGTGGCGGGGCAGACTTTCGCATGTGGCTGGCATGCTTTGGCCCCCTTCTACCTGCGGTCGGCCAGCGGTGCACAGCGCTTCGGATCCCGCTACCCTCAAAAACGACAAAAAACCCGGTGAGTCATTATCCTGCGAGTTGAAAACAGTTCTCCGATGCAGCACGATTACTCAGACCTATCCTCCTCAATGGCTACACTAGACATCATGCCGGAACGTTACTTGGCGGCATGGTTTTGTCGAGTGGGTGGTGACAAGCTTGTCCGAAGCCTACCACCAGATTTTACTGCTCGTTTAGCACCACCCAGTCCCCAAATACTATAGGAAAAAAACAAAAGTCAATATCAGATAAGTAGGGACTAGGGAGTCTACCCAGTCATAAAACATAGCAAGGGGTCTACGACGAAATAAGTTTGGGAACCTCTGCTCTAGAGGAATAAAAATGTATGAAATTTCATCATAACACAGTTTTATTGCCCTAGTGCATAAAAAAACTCGCTTTGTACTGTGTTTTTAGTGTGATTGTGATGAAATAATTTAATTGTGATGTAATTTATGTATCTATGGGTTCCCTCAGAATATCAGCGCTAAAGTCCATTGCTAAATGGACTTCAGCTTTATGCTGAGAGGGATGCCCTTTTTCTACACCACAACCAGGACAATATGTTTGTTTTTTAGATTTAAGTGTTAATAATGTTGATGTGGAAAATAAATGTTATTCTATTCTATAAATTAAAGAATAGTTGGAAGAAAAAACATTTTTCCTTCAGTCAATTTGACAAGTCTATTTTATGTTTATTTGTTGATAACAGTTTGAATTGCTTTGGTAATGAATTAAAAAAATATATATGTACATCTTGCGTAGCATTGATTGTGATTTGTGTTACAGTTGTAGGCGAGGTAAATCACTATGAATTAGCCTGCCTCCATATCATCGAGACATCTCTTGCATGAACAAAATAATTACTGTTACATTTAACAAACATGGCCGCTTCCAAAATGTACATACAAGGCAAGGGTAATATCTTCAATAATTTGAACAAAGGTTTGCAAATTACCCGGTTCTTTTCTATCATTGCTCGGATACATTTTATTTTTTGCGCAACGAAACTCTTATTGAAGTCAGTTGAACTTCCTTATCTATACATATAATAAAATGGTAGGAAAGTCAAAACTGTACATTGAATATTTTCTTAAAAGAATACTTGGGGTATGATCTACAATCGAAACAGAAACAAAAAATATAGTTTTTAGAATTTTTGTCTGTTTGTCTTTCCGGGATAAACTCAAAAAGTACTGCATGGATTTACTTCAAATTTGGCATGAAGATAGTTAAGAAGTCGGGTCAACATATAGGCTACATATTATCACGCTAGCAGTGTTATAATCGTAGGTGCGTTTGGTGCTGCATAGCGTTCACGCAGACGACGTCGCGGGCAGCAGCTAGTTAATAATATAGTATATTAATAAACCTTACCTACCTTAAAGTTGAGGCCACATAGCCGTGGTATGCAGTTAGCACAGTTGATCGGGAGCTTGTCTTCCGAAGTCGACTCAAAACGTATACATAGCTGTTCAACTTTTTACATACTAGGTATATCACATGATGTTTCCAATTCAATTGTTTATAAACATATAATCCAAGGAATCTCGTATTATCCACTTCACACAACTCATTATTTTCATATTTGATGTTAAGTTTTGTTAATGTCTTGTTTGTATTAAATTAAACATAATTCGTTTTATCCAAGTTAACATTTAAATTGTTGTCTGATAATAAATAATAATATTTAGACCTCCAGAATCACACCAACTACATGGCCCCAAACTAAGCAGAGCTTGTGATATGGGATATCATATAGCGAACAAGGGGGAACCTAGAATAAAAATACATATGAAGCTTAGCGTTAGAGTTGTTTTAAAAGGCAGAAGAGTAGAGTATATGACAATATAAAAAAATATTTAAAAAAGTAGGTAGTTTTTTGTTGATTGCCGAAGGAACAAAGTTCTTTTTTTTTCAAAAACTTAGCGCATCTGGCCGCTTTATTCTGAAATTGTGTGAAAACCACACCGTTGACCCATGTTTTTTTTTCTGATTCCATTACAAAATTTGAGATGTTTAATAAATTGGTGTAAGATTTATTGCTCTTGGTCTAGTAGTTTAAGAGCTATTGTTGATCAAAAATACCCCTTCGCTCGCGGTAGCAAAACCTAAAGTTGTAAAATGACAATTTTTTTTTATACAGAATTTTAGCGCATTTGAGCGCTTTATTCTAAAATTGGCCAAACACCACGCTGTTAACCCATGTTTTTTTCTTATTCTATTACAATGTTTGAGACGCTTAAAAAATTGGTAAAAGAATCACTACTCTCTTATGGCCTAGGCAGAATACCAGAGGTTATAAAACCGTCTGTCTCGTTTGACAAATACAATGTACCTAACTAATATTTTTTTTTAAAACCTTACACTATCTTATACACACCTACTTTGAATAGTTACTTACCGATCTACTAGAAACTCATACTCATTTATTAAAGCCATAACTAATAATTAGTAAGTGCTGAAACCAAAAATACAGACCACGGGTACAGGCTGGCACAAGATAGAGCCACTTGGCAATTTAATGTTTGGAGGAAGCTTATAGGTACCGCAAAAGGCGGTCCTTTCTACTGACAATACTTACATAACAAACTTAATAAGATATTTGTAAAAAAATATACTTACACTAACTATACTAAAAACTAATAATAAAAATAAATTGTCACGGACTTTTAAGACAAACTGGCTGGTACCTACTTAGTGAGGCCCGAGAACAACCTCTTAGATATATCTAGAGCATACCAGATCAAAAACCTTTTTCAGTATTTTCCCCGACCACACAAACGGACAGACCTTTCTAAAAAAGTAGAGGCAGCAACGTCGTGGTGTGGTAATTTTTCAAAAGTTAAGTTGCAAACGCAAATATACTGTTCATTTCAGCCATTAGTTCGTTCAAACTTATAGTCTTCAGCTTTATTAAATACTTTAAATAGATAATGTGTTCTTCGTAATTTACCAAAGCATTTTGCTGTTGAAGAGTCTAACCAACTAATAGCGATAAGGCTGCTCACATTGTCAAAAAAAAATATTTTCTTTTGTTTTTTATGTATTTTTTTTATTGGCAATAAAGTGTGAATAAATAAATAGGTAACGTAAAGATTCAAAATGTAGAAAGCTTCAAGTAACATCATAAAAGCAACTAGGCACTAGATGTTTTTTTGTTGCATTCGACTACCATTGGACCTACGCCGAAATTAAAGTGGAGCCATAGAATAGGCCATGTTCTACATAAAAGGTAGAACATAAATGGTTACGCTACTTTTTATTTATAACTTTAGCGCCTATATTGACAGGGAAAGTTATTTTTAAGATGCTAGAAATGTTATAAAGCTAAGCAGAGATTTTAATTCGGAAACCAGAGAACAAAACTAGTACCTATATTTAATAAGAACATCCAAATGATATACGGACAACACATGCAAAATAACAAATAACATTTAAATTATTCTTTAACAATTATTTTTCAACTCACAAATCATATATAGGTAGTTACTAACAAATAAGTTAAATAAGTAGGGTGCGTTGTTGAACAGTGAACCAACCTTTTTTCTAGGTAATATAAATTACTTTAAAATAAAGCGAAGCATGTCGTTTTGGCACCATTGTTTAGGTTATTCCATGTAAGTATATGCTTATTCGTATATTGCAGAAAGCAAAAATAAAAATATAACATGCATAATGAAGTTTTAAAAAAAATTAAATTGGCTCAATGTGTACTATGGGTAGTTTACACTGAATCACCCATGTTATATATAACAGTGAACCATGATATTACATAAAAAAAAACAGCGCAATTTTTGATTAATCAACATTGAGTTTCATGAAATATCTCATCATCTCTACAAGCAACTCACTATTCAAACTAGCCCTAAACTGCCTCGAGGTGCACCATGCCATGTATCTTTACATTTTTGAAATATTATTACAAGGGGCAAAAGCGTGTCCTGTTGCACTGGCCATGCAGCATGTTGTGAAAAGGGTTCCCTTTTCTCCACTGGTCACTATGCCTACCTTAGCTCCTGTAGGAGCTACCACTTTTTGAGGTTTCTGGATAGTAGTACCAGTTTCATCAAGACTAGACGCCTTTATCTAAGAAGAATATACGTGTTCCATCAGCAAATCTTGGCCCCCGTTTCAGTAACTCTTCCAAGTTTTTAAAAAATACGCCTTCTGTCTCACGATTCAAAGAAGCAGCTCGTGCAAGACTTACTGCTTCTGGTTTCTTGACAGAAATGTCGGGGAGTCTTTTTTTAAATGAACCAAACCACTCCAAACCAGCCTATCCATCTCTTTCCCAATACTTTGGAATTTTGATACTATTAACTTTAGCCATTTCGCCACCTTATGTATTTTTTAGGATGCCAAGGCCAGCATATAAGGAATAAGGTTTGATGGTCAAAGTAAATATAAGTACTAGGTATTTACTTTGAACATAAAACTATCAAGAAAATGTGAGCCAGAATCATATACTGTGAACCAGTTCGCTGTGTACCATGCGGACCTGGTTCACTGTTCAATATGCACACTAGATAACAAATAACATTAAAAAAAATAGGTTATACACTGAGTGGATACAACGCAATACTCTCATAACATGACTAAAACTACAGCAACTGCAATACCATACATCTTATTTATTTATTTATAATTAATAACAAAAAATACAAAAATCATGACAATTACATGAAAATACAATTATTTTTTAGCGGGAAACAAGTGGCTCTCCCACATCACGGTTTGCCGCAGTTGCCGGCATATTACGGGAGAGGAGAAGGGTGTGCACTAAGCAAGTTTTGACTTGGTTGCCCTAACTGGCAATGTCACAGATTTTTCAATATGGCGATGGTTCAATGTATCTTGTTGGTTCACAGTTCAACAACCTACCCTACCTAATCGTATTAATATTTCTTATCTTATCTTATAATATTACTAGCTGTTGCGCGCGGTTTTACTCGCGCAATTTCGATTCCCGCGGGATTTTCGGGATAAAAAGTAGCCTATACGGATTCGAAAGAATCC
The DNA here is from genome assembly GCA_944452665.1 of Stenoptilia bipunctidactyla. Taxonomy (NCBI): domain Eukaryota; kingdom Metazoa; phylum Arthropoda; class Insecta; order Lepidoptera; family Pterophoridae; genus Stenoptilia; species Stenoptilia bipunctidactyla. The sequence goes on from OX101743.1 coordinate 11,724,060, forward strand.
CTCTAAGTAATGGTAAAAGAAATTTTGAAATCGGTCCAGTAGTTTTTGAGCCTATTCAATACAAACATACCTACAAAAATACAAAGGTTTCCTCTTTACAATATTAGTAGGTATAGATAAATGTGAAAGTTTGGATGTATGGATGGTTCCCCAATCAACACAGAACGTCTTAACGGATTTGGATGAAATTTGGCACAGTGTTAGTATACAGTCTGGAATAGCACATATGCTACTTTTTATCCCGATATTTCCGCAGAGTCCGAAATTACCCGGGTAAAACCGCGCGAAACAGCTTGTAGACATAAAGTTATTAAAATTGAAATGAAAACCATGCTAAAAAGCAAAATGAAAATGCAAAACAAAATTTAAACCTTAATAAATATCAAAATAGTTAGGCACTTTATAAAAAATGAACTGCTGAAACTAAAATTATGATAAATTAGGTAAGTAGGTACTTAAGTATGTTATTAAAAATTAAAATCAAAAGTAGGCAAGTATAGTTATTAAAATATACTTAGTGTCAAATAAAACGTAGATTAGGTGCCAAAGTAAACAAAACAAATCATAACCACATGCATTATTTACCTACGCGATGCCGATGCATACCTACTTTCAAAGCAAGACAGCATTTTTACCGTATCGGATAAAAATAATGTTTACTCAATACTCTACCTACAGTCTACAAAATGATCGTATCGTACGAAAACATTAATAACAGGATACACGAGACGACGACCTTGGTCCGAATAACGCATCCCTCTCCAACTCATACAGTATGAAAGAGGTAGCAAATCCCTCCGATACGAGAATGCAACCAAGCGTTCCGTCCGCCATTTTGTAAGAGCAGTGTCGTGTCAACCGATACAGTGAAAACAGTGCTTCACGAAAATAAATAAACAATGGGAAAAATATCAAAACCATTTCAATATGATGTTATTAAACTATTAAAAGCTGTGAAAGAGCGGCCATGTTTGTGGGATAAAAGTTTGGAGTGTTACAAAGATCGTATTGAAAGGAAAAATGCTTGGGAAGAGATTTTTCATATTTTGGATAATACGTACGATAGTATGTCAGCAGAGAATCAACGAATAACGGGTGAGCCTTAATAATGAGAACAGTCAATGTTTATTGCCAATTTAGTTAGACGTAGGTAATAATTTCAATTTTGATTAAAGAAAACTACGTTATTGTTTATTTATTTTTTAGTTCAATGATTCCTATTTGAAAGTAAGCAATATAACCGCATATTAGTATTTAAAATGACTTCAAGAAAATCGTAGATACTTAGAACATAGGTTCGACTAAGTATGTTTTGTTAATATAAAATGTGTGTGAATATTTAAATGATGTTCAATAAAGGTATTAATTACCTAATTAGATGCGATATGTGGAGATATATTTGTAGGAAACTATTTTTTTATGCTTCTGAATTTTTCGCAGTTTTCCGCAGGCTATCAAATAAAAAAATATACATATTTTCAAATTGGACTGTAGTTCTTGAGATAAGCGCGTTCGAAAAAACACACACAGCTTTATTAGAGTAGTAGCAATATAGGTAGGTAGAGTTATGACAAATCGTGTCGGTCAACAGTAAAGAATATTTAGCTAAATATTTAATGAGAATTTATTTTATGTAGGTACTTATTACATTGTTTTAAGTGTAAATAACAATCCTGTGTACAACTCGAAATTGCAAGTCAAACAACACAATGGTGTCGGTACATGGATGGGTGACCTTCCTACAATTCCTTCACTACTCACTCTTTACATTTCCGTCGAAGCAAAGGTCTGGAAGAGACCGCTGCTTTTGCCCACCCTAGTTTCAAGTTAGGTATTTCTTTAGCTAAGTATAAATTGAACAATAAAGTGTTTTTATTATGAGACGTCATGGTGTATGATCTCATTATAGTACAGACAGGTTCGAATTCTAAGAGTGGTTACGCATTACATCCGATTTTTACCTTAATATACCTATGTATGACGGCGGCGCGGTGTAGCCGTAACACTATTTCTATGGTTGCTTATAATAAAATAAAATAAAAAATAAAATCCCCAGACAATCACACCAACTACATGGCCCCAAAGTAAGCATAGCTTGTGTTATGGGATACCATACAGCGAACTAGGGGGGAACCTAGAATATAAATACATAAATAGATAAACACCCAGACACGGACAATTTTTTTTTTCTGGTTCCGTGCGGGGATCGAACCCGCAACCACTGGCGTCTGAGGAAGATAGGTTTACCCCAACGCCAAAGTAGTCGTCATATGTGGTCCAAAGTGGTCGACATATATGCGTCTTATGCACTAAGTACATCTGGCATCCGGCATCCGTTATTTCATACAAGATTTCTTAGAACTATTTCTACGCTATTAGCTTACGCACTACATCCGGCATCCGTCATCCAAGATTTCTAGATTCTTATCGGATCGGATCGGATAAGAAACGGATGTAGCGCATAACCGCTCTAACTGTTTCAGTCGCTCTAAGGAGGAGACCATCTGTGTTGCTTCTTTAAATAAATCGATTTAAGACGGCACATAGAAATGTTTTTTTTTAATGTTAGCAATTTAACACGCCGACATAAGGTCGCGTATTGCATAGAAATCGCGACCATCGACACCGCTCGGATAATGAAATCGTTTCAAATATCGATAACAAAATAATGGTAAATGCTATGCATGGCTATAAATTTTGAGCAACCAAAGTTCGGACAATAATGTGAAGATTGTATTTAAGTTATTTCTAGGCATATGGAATTCATAACTACGTGGTAATTTAAGAAAAAGTATTTTATAGACGTGTTTTCGAAAAAAAAACTAGGTATATAGTCAAAATCATGTTTCCGAGCTAACAAAGTATAGATAAAGATATGAATTTACACAGATCATTTCAGATCCGCTGGTCTTGTCATATTCTCATAGTATGACGAAAGTCAATGCATTTTTAAAATATTTCGTCCATATTGCAGTAGGTAATTAATAAAAAAACAAGAGATAAGGTTATAACACTACAGTAAAACTTAGGTAAAGAGTTTGATTCTTTGGACGCGCTTATCTCATAAACTATTAGTCGGATTTAAAAAAAATATCGCAAGCTCTTGTTTTTATGAGATCTAGAATTTTGTTATCTAGTTAAACACAATATGTTTGTTTAAATTTTTCTTAGTACCGATCTATTATTTTTATATTTGTAACGAATCATGCTGAATTTTTAACACCGGACCCAACTGCGCATCCTAAATGCGCGTTGCATCTGGCGTCGCGTCGTGTTTCCCAAACACATGAATCCATTTTTGTGCGGAATTTAAAGTAAAAAAAGTTATTTGTGGTAGAGATAGGCGCCAAGTTGCGGTCAAGATAGAGCTACCTTTCCTAAGGTTGCCTGGTAGAGTTCGCTTTTAGTAATTATGCCACATATCTTAAACTTGATTTTTGGATTGTGTTTTGTTTGTTTACTTAGATCCATACCGCACACTATTTCGCGGGGCGATCTATGCTACTTTATACAAAACATTTCTTAATTGGCAGTTAAAGTTAATGTGTAAAACTTCCAAATATTATGCGTTTAAGAATAGCATTAGTTAACCTAAAACAACTTCAAGCCTGTTTCCCTTTGGAGTAGGCAGAGACTAGTGAACGCCAAATGCTACGATCCAGACATACCTCCTTCGCTTCATTAATCTTCATTAATCTTTTCATACAGGATCGCCGGTTACGGGTACTTTTAATAAGGCTCTTTTAAAGTAGGAATCCAACAATTTGGTTGACATACGATAAAGCATTGAAACATGAATAAATATTTATTGCACCTATTTTCGTCTACCAAGCAGAACTCGCATTCAGTCATTTTCTTTGGTTACAAAATACAAAAGGTTATTATAAAGTTAATACAAAGCAATCAGCTGTGGTAGACGTATTTATTTGTCATTAATCACTACCAGTCGCTAACAATTTTTTTACACTTTTCTATTTTTTATCGGTATTTAGGTACCTATACCTACCTTTGCGCTCAAGGCAGATTGCACTAGCGTGTGAATCAATAGGGCTTTAAATGTTACCTATACGTTAAAGATGATTGATAATTCTTAAATTAGTAAAGGGTTTTATTAAATAGTAAATAATTATTACATTATACAGGGTTAATTTTAATTAACGCATCACCTCTTGCGTAACAACATTTGTCCTACGACTTTTTATAAATCTTGATAAATAACACAAAACATAAAAACAAAAAAAATATTTGCTCCTTCCTCTAAATTTGGTAAGAAGTACCTATTATTATTATGAAGCGATATTTTACTGCGCAAGGTGGCATACCTACGCTCAGAGCAAATAGAGTAACGCCTCTAAACAGAGGCTATAGATATTTTTTCTATGGGAACACTATTGATTTTAAAAAGCTGTAGAACAAATGTTGTTGGGATTGATGTGGAGAGGCTGCATGCTTGGTGATACGCTAATTAAAATTAAGTATACAGTTCTCTGTATCCATCTTAAACTTATCTCCACATCTCTTTATTTCTTCTTAAATACTGATTAAAAATGTAAATAAAGAATAATGGCAACAGCAATTTAACCATAACATGAGAATAAAACAGTTTGCTGCGGTGGGTAAGGTTGCAAAAATATTTGATCATCATTTAATACTATACTTTGTTAAATGTAACGAACTTGAAATTGGATGTCTCATTATACAGGGAGAATTAAATTTTGCAGCTGCTTCTCTTCCCGGGCATACCTACTGTAAAAGTCAGTTAAGGGACAGAGGTTTTATTGGCGTTTTTTGCGGGCGATAGGCTGACTCCCTGTCACACCAATAGTCTCTCTCCATCATTATAATACCTCGAAATTTGTCAATTGTGACATCAGATGGTTTGATGACCTCTGGTGTTCGGCCTACCCCATAAGGGATACAGGCGTGAAGTTATGTATGTATGTAATTACATTTTTAGAGGTTAAGAAGGCAGTTTAAGGTTACTGTATTAATAAGTTTTTGGTCGATTGATTTATTAACTTACATAATTACACCGAGACTGATCCAAATAAACGTGTTCACGCACATAAATGATTTCAGTGCACGAGGAATCGAACCCATGATTACTTGCATATGACGCTTAGGTATTGTCCTACTGTGGCTTTATTTCTTGTACCTATCCACAAAAATAATAATTTACAATAATAATAATAAAATCCCCAGACAATCACACCAACAACATGGCCTCAAAGTAAGCAAAACTTGTGTAATGAATGAGATACCATGTAGCGAACTAAGGGGGAACCTAAATTATAAAATACATATACAGGGTGACTGGTGGGTCGTTTTCGAAATTCCAGGACGTGATAGTTTGATATCATACATGTAGAGAAAAATAAATATAAATTATTTATTGAGTAAACTTAACCGAAAGTTAAAGAATTCATTACGCAGCGCATGGTTACATAAGCGTAATGCAAAGAAACTTAGCGGGTGGTAGCGTGCGTGTGGCGGGACCACTGTTGTGTGCCTGTTGACTGAGGTGGCGGGGCGCGTCGGTAAAAGTGTAGTAAGGTCTCCCTATTATTCAGAAGGATTTCTGGTGAAAAATTAAATACTTACTTTTATTAAGTACATAATTATGATCAGCAGTGCTAGCACGGATCTTTTGTCGATCGTAAGTTTACGAATGCTCGTATAGTATGGAGTCGGTTGCAAGTTTTTAGTAACAATGTAATTTTTTATTTTACAGTTATTTAAGAGTTAACAAACATTCAAAATTAATAAGGAACACATTTATTTAAGCTGACCGTGCGGCAATGGATAGATTTCAATCATTGCTTGCAAAACCGTCTCCATACTATACGAGCATTCGTAAACTTACGATCGACAAAAGATCCGTGCTAGCACTGCAGAATCGACTTCAGAGTGCTCTCCTTCAGCATCTAAAGTCACCAGTTACCCTTTATAGATAAACGCTCAGGCCCGTAACATTTTTTTTCTTGTTCCGTGCGGAAATCGAACCCGCAACCACTGGCGTCTAAAGCAGATAGATTTACCCCATCGCCAAAGTGGTCGTCAAACTTACAAAACTTATTTTTAATTATATTTTCCACGGGGTGACTACTTTGGCGATGAGGTAAACCTATCTGTCTCAGATGCCAGTGGTTGCGGATTCGATTCCCGCACGGAACAAAGGTTCCCCCTAGTTCGCTACATGGTATCTCATAACACAAGTTTCGCTCACTTTGGGGCCATGTAGTAGGTGTGATTATCTGGAGATTTTATTTATTATTTACAGGTGCAGTAATACTAAACAGATGGACGAACATCAGAGACACTTTCGTCCGAACACTCCGCGGCACAAACAAACAAAAACGAAAGTATCTTCTCTACGACCACCTCTCCTTCTTAACCCCAGTCGTCTCCAAGGAAACCGAAGCTGAAGGTGAAGCAGAAAACAGCATAGACGAGACCACATTCAAACGAGAAGTAGAAGAAGATCCTCCAAAAACAACACGAAAGAGAAAGAAAAAGAACTACAACCAGGATTTCTTAGACGATACGCCTGAAGAAGAAGAAAAGCCTGTGTTGGAAAAGGATGAAAACGAATTTAATTATGTTGAACTAAATGAAGACCCGAGAATAATGAATGAGGATGAAGCATTCTTTGCTTCGCTTCTACCCTCAGTCGTTAAGTATAATGAAGATGAAAGACTGCAATTCCGGATTGAGGTGTTGAATATTATGAAACAGATTAAGGATTCCAGGTCGTGGAATAACCAATATTAAAAGAATTTGGAATAAAACACAAGTGCTGCACTGAATAAGTGCTATCACTAAAGCAGCTTCTTCAAACGTGCAAAAGTAACGTTTAAGAAACGCGGAAAACAACAACGGTTGTGAAGTCTGTGTGTAAAGATGCGATGCGATGGTGAAATTTTAAATATTAATTAAGTAATAGGTGTAATTATAAATTATTCACTTATATTTGTTATTAAATCCGATGGTCAGTTATAGCGACTGAACGACGTTGTTTCATGAACATTTAAAGTATTCATTTGAATTAAAATTTATACTAAAATATTTTTGTTGAATTTTCTCCTGCCTTTGTATGTCTTAATGTGCTTCCCAAAAAGAGTTAATTACTAGGTACTTCTAGATAGAAATTAGGATTTAAAGACGCCAACTAGTCACAGAACAAATGTGGTTGAGATTGATGGAGAGAGGCTGCCTGCAAGAGGTGATGCGCTTATTAAAATTAACCCTGTATTGTATTGTTTTTTTTTTTTAATTACCTGAAAGATGACGATTTCTATAGTAGCTGTCGAAAAATTTATATCGATTAGGCTTCGTGCAAAAAAAAATGAAATAAAATCCCCAGACAATCAAACCAACTACATGGCCATGGCCAACTATGGGATACCATGTAGTGAACTAGAATATAAATACATACAATAGACAAACATCCGGACACGGAATCGAACTCGCGAACTCACGATTCGCGCGGTAGCGACTAGCGTCTCACTGCACCACGGAGACCGTCATATAATCTTTGTACTTACCATAATTTTGAAAAGTCAATCTATTGAGAAATAGCAAGTTACTCATATGTTGTTGACATTTTTTTTAATATTGACTTGTTTGACCTCTATTTCACCGGAAGGTAAGTGAGGTCGATGAGATCAAAAATAACATCTTAAGTAGTTAAGCATCTTTATTGCCGGAACACGAGTATATTTTGAGAACATTTGGCGGTAGGTTTTATACAAGGTCGTTTTCTAAATTCCAGAACGTGATAGTTTGAGATCATACATGAAGAGAAAAAAATAAATAAAAAGTAAATACCTAATATTTTTTTCTGAGTAAACTTAACCGAAAGGTAAAGAATTCATTAGGCAACGCATGATTACACTATCATTGGCAGCGATCTGCGTGCCAGGTCACGTGCCGCGATTGTCACGCATAAGTGAAGTACAAAGTAAATTAACTTTATTTATTTATAGGAAATTCTAGTGAAAAATTAAGTACTTATCTACTTTTATTCCATAATTATGTCCAGAACCGAATACAGAGTGCTCTCCTTCAGTATCTAAAATTGGTCACCAGTCACCCTGTATAAACCGTGGTCGAGAGTCAGGCAAACCCTGAAGGCCTCCTACCACCACGCGAGTTCAGTTGGATTAGCCGCCTTTTCCGACATGCTTATTCTACTCGGCTAAAATCGTATACAAGTAAATTACGATACGTAAATTCTGCTTAAGTAGGTACTCATCTACCTTTATTATCTACCACCAATATCTTCTAGTAGAGCTGCTAGTTTAAAATTATCGACACCTATCTACTAAATAAAAAATATCAATAAATTCAGCACCTATAGGAGAAGTGGGTAGGTACTGTTGTACATGCTATTTGAAGATATTTATTTCTTTAACTGCAAGTAGAATAGGTAAATGGACCCTAATTTATAATCTGCTTTGGCCCATAAAACGTTAATAAGAATAAAACTCCTGATAATAAAAATAAGCCTATAATCTTTTATCTCTAATTTTCTTCATTGCACTGAGCACATCCATTCTAAACTCTAGCTTTTCATCTTCTGTGTACTTCGAAATAGTCGGCAGAATAGAAGAGAAGAATAATTCATCTTCACTATCCCTTTTATTCTCCACTTTCACATTTGTTTCTTCTTCGATGTATGGCTCAATATAAACTTCGGTTGTCTCTTCACTCAACCTAAATTTTTTTCTGAGTACCACATCATCTGGATTTTCCTTTTTAATTTTACTAATAACAATAGGATTAGGAAAACTATCTTGATCAGCATAAAAATTCATAAATTCTTCCGGAGTGATATTTAAGTGTTTTAATAAAAATAGTAGCTCGTTGCTGTAAACGTATTTCTTTGTGTCACCTGGTTCTAGTGCTGCTTTTTTTACTGATCTGATAAATGCATCTCGTATGTTGTTCCATTTGCTTTGCAGTGTTACTCCTGAAAATAATTATATTTAGGTTATTTATTAATTAATCTGAGGTAAGTAGGTACTTAATTCTATTGTTTAAAGTTAGGTTGAAAAATAACCAATCTTTTCCATTTGATGGCCGTTTCAGTAAAAGCAAGTAGAATATTTATTTTTGTGTGTATACGCTGATTTTATATCTCTAAATCAATTCCGAATAAAAAACTAAAGTGTACTTAGTGCTAAATCAATAAAAATATGAAATGGTAAATATAAAAAGATAAAGTAGATCTAAATGAGTGTTTTTTCATATACGCTGTTATCAATTTCAAGTAAGTACTTTATAATAAAAAAATAAGAATTTTACACAGTGGTGGAGCCCCAATGTAAAAAAATACCTACTATGTGAACCATATTTTTATTTGTAAAACACACATGTATTTAGGAACGGAACGTTCGTTTCCAGTCTGAAGAAAAGGGATATCGGGCCGCGGCCAACTAAAATTAGGTAGGTACTAAATGTTATGTCGCCATTAAAACTTATTGCATATAAAAACACACAAAACAACATAAGTGAGAGACAAAATTTTAGAAAATAGGAATTCGATCAAAGGGTATAAATCGTTGTGGATTATCCCATTGTTTTACCCTACCTTAAATTTCAATTGAACCGTAAACTAAAAAACTTAATTATTGCAAATTAAATATTCAAAAGTTTGGAACATACATACAAGGAAATAACACGGTTTTAATTAGGATACACGGCACAAAATACAGCTCGTAAACTACTAACCGATTGTTTGCTGATCACGGGCCGACAAATCGTCAAAGTCCGCAACAACCTCGCGAAATATCTTCTCCCATGAATCCTGTTTGTTAGACCTCGTTTTGTACTCTGAGCAGCCCCGATCCCACAAATTTGGATGCATTTTCACTGCACGAATTAGTTTTATAGGATCATAGCCGTACTCGTTCGACATTATTATTGTTTTGATTTTGCACCGATCCGATCACTACGGAAACGGATTCTCTAATATACTGACTGAACTCACTGACGTTCCGGATTACAGTTCCTGTCTACGAGGGTCGCTTTTGAGAGACAAAACATGCCGCTTTTATAGGTAAGAAAGGGACAGATCTACGACTCCATTTTGTGATTGCACCATTCTATGTTGAGCTCTGAAGTGGTACAGATCATGTGCGTGTAGGGCTGCACTGGTTATGGTTGCGCGACGGCCCGGTTTGCGGCCATTTTGTTCGATTCACCGTACTGAGACGTGTGCCACACACATGTTGGGCTAGTGCAGCGTAGCGTAGCGTCCGTTTTTAGAAACTGACTGAAACGGGGATAAACCTTTTTTGTTTTTGATAGGAAAAGTAAGGTGTCATTGATTAGTGCATTGGAGGCTTATAATTAGTAATTGCAAAGTATTTTTAGTAAGTATCTGAAAGTCTATAAAAAATCATAGCTACCTACCTATTGAGAGATAAAATACGTTACAAAACTTTATAGGTAGGTACATTTTTAATTCCTATTATAAAGGCGAAAGTAACTCTGTTTATTGGTTTGTCTGTTATACCGTCACGCTTAAACCATTAGGCCGATTTAAATAAATTTGATAGGTACAGATATAAACTAAAGGTTGTCTAAGATAAAACCAGGATATTTTAAAAGATATTAACAAAATATTTGGTATGATAAGTTCGTATGGAAATCCAAATTGAATAACGCTTTTATGACTGGTTTTATCCAAAAATAGACCACTCCTTGGGTCTGGACTCTGGTTTTCTGCTTACACAATAAGGGATACCTACAAGCGTGAAGTTATGTATTATGTAGGTACTATAATCGGTAATTATTCCGATAAAATTCAGTGCGATCTACCGTAGATGAATAAAACGCAACCTCTTAGTAGGTTGTCCTATTCATAAACGATATCTGCTTAAATAAACATCTGTGTTGTATCCCGTGCCTCTTGCTTATTTGAAATAATGTTATAATGCTAAATATTTTTATTTGAGCATGCTAATCACTGAAATTACCAACTGGATTTCAAAATAAAACCAGCCATATAGAACGATATTTAAAGGTTATATTTTATCTAGAATTTCCAACGCGAAAAAACATTATGTGGAGTAAAACTGGGCGAGCACGCTTGTCTTGTACCTAATACTTATTACAAATTTGGCTGTTGAATGAAACATTTAGATGTTTGTTCATGTTTCGCGCTAAAACCCTTGACAGATTGAGTTGAACCTGCGCACGCAGGCAAGCCAAGATACTTTTTTATTCTAAAATCACACGTTGGGTTTTTATCGAGTAAAGTCGCGCGACAGAGCTAGTAATTAAGGAAAGTGACAAAGTATCAGCTTACTAAGTCTTCACTTAGCCTTAGTGTCTTTAAGACTAGATAAGCTAAAACAAAAGTATGTGTCAACCCTTATTTTATCGACAACATGCGCGCGCATTCCGGTTCCGTAAAGTCACGCACGTCAGTCAGAAATTTTTACGTTTCTCAGGGGCTAACCTATATATTGCTTATTTTTTTTTCAATATTATATCTGTTATACTTTAAGTAATTAAAAAATATCACCTACCTTAGAAGTGAAGGCGAATAGTAATGATTGATTAATTTAGTTCCCGTTACTTCGTGATTGTAAATAGTTTTTGGTGTAACCTGTATTTACCGGGTGAGTAGATATTTGTTAGTTTTTATAAAATATTCTTATTTGTATGATTATGAAGTAAGTACGATGAATAACCACTGCCTTATTCCTAAAAAAGAAGAAGCAAATTGTTCGTGAAAAGAAATGTCTCTGTAAATTGTATAGGCGCTTGAATAAATGTATGAAATATGAGTTTTATACAAGTTTCGTACGCTTTTGTAGTAAGAAAGGCATTGAATAGTTGTACAATTGATAGAATTAATTTTAATTCCACGTGGCCTATAACGTTTCGAGTGATTAAAATCCGATAATCAGATCTGATTGCTAAATCCGATATTAAACAAATTGCCGTCTCTATATCTCAGTAAATTTCTGTAGAAAAGCATATTTTACAAAAAGGATGATGAGACAGAAATCATCTGATGGAATCTGACAATGATGAAGTAGGTGTAATATGTCTATCCTCGAGATACCTACATATCCACTAGACACTAGGGCAAGAACAATAAGGGTCTGGTGGAACAGACGATAAAAGAGCTATTAAAAGGGTTTTGTTTGACTTTGAAATGTCTAGCATAAGGTATCTCATATCCATTAGGTAGGTAGGTAATCCTTAAAACGACCACCAATTATACAAGCTCTTTTCAAAACAGTGATATCGTTAATAAACAGTTTCCTCCTTAATCTATATAATAGTATTCTGTATTGTATACCTATCAGTAAGGTAAAAGTTGAGAAATCAATATTACATTGTTATTGAAATACCTAGGCTACTAACATTTAGATTTACATAGTGGACACTTGGAAGTTGTGCTTTGGCATAAGAGCTGGTGATTTTGTTGAAAAATAAACAAATAATTATAGAAATTACACATAAAAAACTGTAGCAAAACAACACAAAAAAATTAACAAGTTTATATTCATCTCAATAACACTAAGTGTAACGTAAGAGGTAGGTAATAAAAAAATATGCGTTTTAATCTTAGTTACCACTTGCTTCGATATTTGACTATGTTCCGCACACAGGTTGCTTTAACATCCAAAAAACTAATCGCGTAAGTAAGCGATGCGGTTATCTTGTGCCTATAAGTCGCGCGAACACCTCTCGCGAATTCCGATTAGGTAGGACACCTCTAACATATCGGTAGGTTTATGTAGTATATATATATATGTAACTATATACAGGGTCTGTCGTAATAAATGGATAACCCGGTATCTGAAGTTAGTCCGGACGTGAAACTGTAAGAAAATCGTATCTTTTTGGCAGGATTCTCAGCTATATGAAAATGGCGAAGACCTTAATACTTTTTCATAAATTTCCCTACCTTTATAGTTAATTTTACTGCCATTTCATAATTAAAGTATTTTTGAGTAATTTTTAGTGAATTATATTCCTGAAGAATTGCGTTATTTAATTTTGAAACAATTTGAGGTGTTCTGAACCTGATAACGATAAAACCCCACTGATAAAGATCAGAATTTAAATTTTTCAAGTTATGTTATAATTCTTGTAAGACTTGGTCGTAATGGTTGTATTATATCAAGATACTTTACACAAGCACTCTTGGGCCACTAATAAGGATATTCAGAAGAAAATAAGGTTGTTTTATGAAATAAATAAACCATAACTCCAGTAAAATAATGTAATGAAAGTGAACGAATTTCAAATTGTCGGGCTCTAATAGTATCATGTGACAAACAGGTTGCGAAAAGTTACTACGAAATTGAAAACGATCACGAGGTAAAATCGGACAAAAACAATAATGAGAGGACACTCCCTGCGTCGAAAGGACGATTGATGGTCACTGTTACTAGGCAGATGCACTCTGTTCCTTTCACATCCACGATGTAGTATGATAACGTAAGCATATTATTCCTTGTTTTCTTTTATATATTCTTTAGCGGCACGATAGTGTTAAAATAAAATAATAAAGTGATAGAATAAAAACATTGTGAACAAGTTTTACTACCATTCTTAACATTACTGAAAAATTAATTTTGACTTTTATCTGTATTCTAATAAGACGTTCTAAGCAATAATGTGCTACTAAATAGATTATTCAAAAATAAAACTAGGCAAAACATGCTAACGTTATCACACATCATGGACGTTAAAGGAGCAGTGAGCATCTGCCTAGTAGCTGTGATCTTCAATCGTCCTCTTCTTAAGGGAGATTTTTTTTTCGTATTTCTGTTTTTGTTCGTATTTTACTTCGTGATCAGTGCAGCTATAGCTCCATACTTTCTTTTGTCAAAGCTTCCACTATGAAAAAAGTTGAAAAAAAATTGTCTTAAACCGACAATTTTGATAATGTTTAGCGTTCAGAACACCTAAAATTGTTTGATGAAATGACAGCGAAATGAACGAAAAAAGTAGGGAAATTTATGAAAAAGTATTAGTCTCACCCATTTTCACATGGCTGAGTATCCTGCCAAAAAGGTACGATTTTCTTACAGTCCCACATCCGGACCAACTCCAGATAATTCATTACGTATGTAGACGTGATCTGTAAGACCCCCTATGATAAATATAAAACTTATTTGAATTTTGAATTTTATCCTAATATTCCCACAGGATATGTATGCGAGTGAATCCGCGCACCTCAATCATAGTATAAAAAACCTATGTACATGGGGCGTTCAATAAGTACTGAGGATGAGATGTTTTCTTTGGATAGAAAAATTGTAATACTGGCGGGCAAAGCTCACTTATTTATAATTAAAAATAAATTAAAAAATATAATTGTACATAGAATAAAAACATTGTGAACAAGTTTTACTACCATTCTTAACATTACTGATTATTATTGTTATTCTTTCAAATAGATGGATTCATGTTTGTGTTCTCTCAAAACTTATGACCGAGAATGGAAATAAATGTATGTTCGCAGCTTGAATACTTGTTTGAAATATATCACTACAGCACAAGTAAATCAGGATTTGCAAGACAGATACGCGGTTCAAGTTCCTCCTAATTCATCGGTTTCGTGTTGGTGAGCCGAAAATGACAGAAAAATAATTGAAAGCTGAAGAACTAAAGCTTTCGATTGGAAGTGTCCATAATATCTTGCATGACTACCTAGAATGCTAACGGAGGAAATGAAACGACCCTGGGACAATCAAGAACGGTTGATGATTGTATTCCTCAGTTACGGACTCAGTATTACGAGTACTATGTACGAAGAACAAATAAAACAGTTATGAAAAAGCGAAAAACGACGTGGCAAGCTCGCTCAGGTTATGTTGTTTCAATGAGACCAACATCTCCTTAGTAAGCTTTTCACGTCGTTTTTCGTCACAGCGAACAACTTCAGGATAGCGATGGCTTCAATCAATCTTGCTGGATTCGAAGTAATGAAGCAGACTTCGGACCCAGGTATTTCGACCTATTTCTGCGACTGAAAGAATATCTAAGAAGCTGAAGAATTTTTTAAGAAAGGTATTTTAGATTTAGATAAAAGGTATGTCAAGTGTCTACGACTAAAAGATGCCTACGTCGAAAAATAAAATAACATTTTTGTAACATACAACTGTATATTATTCATTCTCACTACTTATCGAACGCCCCATAGTATTCATATATATTTCTAATAGATGGCTCCATTTTCGAAAAGCATATTATTTTGTGTCATTTCTTATCTAGTGAGAATATCGGGATAAAACTAACGAGACTTGTGCTATTCGAGACTGTACACTATCACTATGCCAAATTTTATCCAAAACCTTTGAGTCTTTCTGGCGTGATTGAGAAAGAAACATCCAACCGAACTTTCGCAAGTATAATTTCAAAAAAAGAATTTATATCGTATTCTCAGTCTAATATTAATTACTTTTTAGATATCGTGACTATAAACATACATAACATCATCTTTACTTATCTTCATCTTCAGTTTCTTTACAAAATAACGTTCGACAACAGTAAGCAATAATACATCACAACAAATTGCATTTACTACAATAACATATGAGTTACAATGTACTTAGATTACTTGATAAGGTTTCTATTCAATTAATCAAAGCGACTGAATCGTGGTATTGACTGCGAATGTCCATACTAAGTAAATTAAAGAAGTATGCAGGGTTATTTATATTGGTTATTGGTACATGATTTGGTCTCAAATTATAACAAAATGGCCTCTCCTATACCACCTCAAAACTTTCCGGTCTAAATAGCACTAACCCTGTATCTATCTAAAGATGTTCTGTTTTTAAGCTTTTGCCTCGGTTAGTTCGAAAATATGTAAATATTGTCTGCCCGTGGCGACTTCGTGCGCATTGGCTCTGGTTGATTGATTAATTATTAGGAGAACAAATTGAAAGCTATGTATACCTAATTGCTTGGTACAGAAGGCTGCACATCAAGCGTTATAAATCTGTCAAAAAATTTTACTTGATTCTGAACTCTATACCCTCGACAGTAAGTCGAGGTTGGTTGGGAGAATTTGACAGGTAATGTAACATTTGATCTGCTGCCTTCTGTACCTCAATTTTCGAATAAAAAAAAGGTATAGTGCGATTTAAAATACAAACAGCACCATGTATTGTTAAAGCGTAAATTCAAACCGTTTCTTGAAACAAACTCTAAACGTAAGAAACGATCATTTTTTGGAATGAAAAGTAGACTAAGTGCAATACCAGACTATAAGTATGTACAGTATTTCTTTGCTTTCAGCCAAACATACATTCAAACCTTTTTTTTCAAAATTTTAAGATATTCAAAAATACATTTGATATAGGTAAGAGGTACACTAATGGGGAGTTTTCTGACAGCTCATAAAAATTAGTTCAAAAAACCTCTATAGATGGCACTTTTCAAGTCTGTATACTATAATGTAGGTAAGTGGTATCTACCATCTACGGTTATTTATACATTCAATTTCTGATACAGACGTTAATTTATTTATTTTACTTTTAAAAACGCAGTGTGGAATAAATTCTTCGCCTTCGCCTTTTGTAAAGCGTCATCTATCGAAGCCTTTTGTACAGTTTTGTTTCTATCATTGAAATCTTGCTATTCCAAGTTGTGAAAACAGTTTATAATCGAGTCTTGTACTTTATCTTTCGTTTATTCTGATATTGTAAATAAATAATAATTTGTACACTTAAAAAACCTTTATTACCAGCTTTTCTTTGTTTTTAGACTTTTAAATAACAGTGGTCAGCCGTCATCACCATCACCTTTAAAAACTCCACTGCAGCGTCACGGGTGTGCTTGCTAGAGAGTTTGGGCCATGCTCCAAGAAGCTTATCTTGCTGGTTCGTGAATTTCAGGATTTTAAGGACTTATTCTGCGTTAGGCGCGAAGGCGATTTCATACAAAACACTCGCCCGGGGACACATGACGAGACGGGCCTCATCGTATGGGAACGCGTCCTACATAAGCGTAACGCAGGCGTGTAGGTCCATACATTGTCGAGTCGCGTGTTCCCGCGCCATTCGTGGGGCCCGCGTGGGCCTCCCATTTTTATCAAGAGTAGGTAGGACGAAGTAATTAGACGCTGCGTTAAGCGGACTCCAGCGCGGGCTCCTCCACTTAGGCGATTCCCACACTGCCGCCGCCACACTGAGGCTGCAAACTGGAAGACCGCGGGCGCGGTTGCGGTCGGCAAGTTCTAGTGCCAAAGCGTGGAATATATCTCGTATGAACTAGTATTTTTCGGGGTAAAACGTAGCGTTTATTAAACTATTCCAGACAATAAACTAATTCTTTTTAAAATTTCATCAAGATGCATTCATCCATCCATCAAAAATTTCATTTTTATTTCGTCTTTACTTATGAAATTAAAGATTTGTATGAACATTTTAAAATATAAAAAAAAGTATTCTTTTAACTTTAGTAATCAAAGTACTGGCCCAAATTATCTTTACAATTTTGCCATTTTGATGGCAGTTTTTCTATCCCTTTATTTTAGAAGTCGGGAGGCGATGAAATCCGAAATAATTCTGTACTGCGCTGCGTTTCGGGTGCTGAATTTCTTCCGATTTGAAAAAATTACTGAATGTTGAAAACTGGTGAGTACGGTGGTCGACCGAGAGTTTCCAGCTGTAAATTTATAGCTTTGCGATGGTCTTTCGTGAAGTGTGGGCTCATAGAGAAGCAAACGAGTAAATTTGCGATTGCAATTCTACCGTCAGTGTTGTGCCATTTGGTAAGAAGCTGTGATGTACAAGTCTGGTCTACCAAAAGGTCACCATCATCTTTCTATGAGTAATCTTTTATATGCGCACTGATAAGTTACAGTATCCGGGGTACTGTACCCGGGGATCCACCCACTGAGGCGAAGGCTTTTGGTTGTCGTACTAGATCCTCTTTTCATCGCAGATAACAATTCGATTTGTATTTCTTTTCCTTTCGTGTCTCTGCCTACCCCAAAGGGAGACAGGCGTGAAGTTCTGTATGTATGTACGTATTTGTTTCTATACTGATTCAGTAAGTAGTGCTATGCAAGCGATGCATACACTAGTCTCGCTTTTGGTCACTTAGTTCACATGGCACCCACTTATCTGGCTTTTTTAGCTTTCCTATTTGATGTTTGTAAGTGCTTCAGTATTGTTTTGAACATCAGACACAGATTGCGTGGCATCTGCTTTCAGATCACCGGCACACCGCTGGACTAGTTTTTCAACTCGACATTTAGAATGATTGAATCAATAATCAACCGTGTTTATACGCAAGTGTTAGCTTCGATCGAACACGTCGGCAATGTTTGATGTTTACGCAGTGATGTGTTCACGTAGTAACTGGTATTCAATAATTGTATGGCTTTTCAGTTTGTCATTAGCGCCAAAACATAATTAAAAAAAAAAAACAAAACACTAACTAAGAATGGCTTTTGCATAAAATTTATTTGAAATTCGCATTGCGTGCCAGATAATTAAATCTGAAAATGCGGTTTTAAAATCTCCTATTTCATAGGTAAAGGCCGATTTCATTAGCATTCTATATTTTAAATCATATATCATAATTATTTGTTTAGGTTTAAAAAAAAATATAATTAACCATTTCTGTCTAGAGATATAATTTAAATTTTCCAAGGTAATCGAACTAGATAAGATATGATTGAAATTTTTGGCTACTGCTTATTATTGGAATTCGTTGTTAATCATAAATAACATAATACGTTTATTCATAGTTTTTATGTATTTGTTATTATTGTCAGGCAGGATCCATCAAAGCTTTAATATCTATGTTATGTTTGCTTGGTGGTAGGATCCCTTCTGGGTCCGCCTGGCTAGCGACCACCCTTTATATAAAGTCTGCCGCCAAATGTTACCGCTCCGGCGGTAATGTGTTCCGGCAATATTGTATAAAGAGCCAGTTCCTTCCTAAACCCGTGTGCTTTCATCTTCGACCTCATCGTCACTTACCATCAGGTGAGATTGAGGTCAAACGCGGGTTTAGTCACTTATAAAAAAAAAAATAAAAAAAAAAAAAAAAAATGAACTTCTCATTGACTTTTATTTATTTAATCGATTAGCAGTAAGTTTTAAATTATATCTATTTAAAAGTGTTTCATAAATTCCGCGGTGCGAACATATTTTATTAGTATTCGCTGGGACTTCATTGCCTTAAAACATAAGTGAGTTTATTTACTTATGCTTAAATTAGTAGGTACATAATGTTTGTTTTAACCAGATTAAGTCCCAAGAATAGAAGTAATCAATTTTTTGGTTAAGTATGTATTTCAGTAAGTTACTTGTGATAATGTTGCGGCTGTATTGTTTACGTTTTGCTTTACTGGTACAGTAATTCTTCTATTCGATGTAAAAGTGACTTAGCTTTCCGGATAACTAGGAGAAAGAGCAGAAACAGCTGGTGCAATAACAGCGATAACAGATTTACTCAGGTATCGTCCAGATACCGTCCACTGCTTTAAGCGGGTGGACGGCGCGAGCGCAGGTACGACGTCTTGCTCCCTGCGTGAGGCGGCTATCAATTTCATGCGGCGCTGCCGACGTCGTCAGAACCCGCCTGGCGGACAACGAGGTTTTGTGTGGCGGAGCAGAGATATTTCTAGTAAATCAGTGTCATTATGTTTTCACTTGGCACAAATTATCCATAGGTAACGATAATACACCCACGCGATCGAAATTGTGCTGGCGGCGCTGCCAAAGCGGGAGTCCGTTGCGGGCATCCGTGAAGAATAAAATTTTGTCCATGACGGATTAAAATTGCCCACGACGGATTAAATTTGTCCACGATGGAGCTAGTCCCGTGTCACGGGTAGGTACTCGAGACGGACGCCCAAGTACTTTCAGAGCTTCAGCTGCATTATAATAGTATAACTATGCTTTCCGCCTTAATTCCCAGCAACCATGTGGACGGTGTGCGTCCCCGGCTGGTCGGTCATGCTGGTGGCGGGCACGTTCCTCCTGTACTCGTCGCTAGATGTCGCCTACTTCGCGCGGATGATGTACACCGTCGCCAAGGCCAGGTACTTCAAGAAGAAAGCCTGCATCTTGGAGACTACGGCCGTGCATTGTAAGTTGATTTGAGAGAAATATTTTTAAGCGTGAGTCCCAATTAATGTTTTGCTATTTCTGTCGCAAAACAAAACATTCACTAAACCATGCATTTCTTTGAAAAGCTTCAATCCTTTCGAAAATAACAATTAACAGTTTTATCACACTTTTTTTTGGTTATTTCTCTTTAAGATAAAGAACTTTATTTTCCTAAAAATAATATAGAAAAGGGAAAAAAAACACTAACTGAGTTATGAAAACAGAATTTTTAGCTAGTTCCCAGTAGTTCAACTGTTCAAAGTTGAACTTTAATTGAAAGTTAATCAGATAACTTTTATATTGAATTTCAATCCAAAATCCTTGTTTGTAAACTCTTAAATTTCTGAGCGTTGCCATGACAACTAAAAGCCAGATGTAATTTGGTATTTTTTAAAACAAATGAAAAGTTGAATATTTTTTATGATCCGTAAATAAATCACAAGAAATATATTGGATATTGGAAAGTAAAATTTCTATATCGACTCCTAATACAAATCCAAGATTTTTCATACCAAAATTAATCTGAATTTCGGTTGTCATGGCAACACTCATACATTTATGTGTTTACAAATAAGGATTTTGGATTGCAATTCAATATAGAAATATACTACTTATAAGTAGGTATTTGATCAACCCTTGAAAAATACGTATTAATTTTCTATCAAAGACTTGATTTTTATATTTTTCTTGTCAACAATTGAACTGACTTGTTGAACTAGTGGGAACTAGATGCCAGTACAACATACACTGAAGTGCGTAAGAAAATAAATAAATACATGGTTTACTTGATTTGATCCCAACTCATAATACCAATACAGTACAAACAAATTGTTCTACTATCAATATGTGTTCGAACTGCGAATTGCGAGAGTTCTATAACAGTGATTCACTTCTTCAAGACCATATACACAACATCCTCACCAAATCTTTTATGATTAATATTTGTGAAATAAATGTATTTTTTCTTTTCTCTCTTTCACACCCACTTCTATGACATTCCAGCCTGGTGCCTCCTGAATGACATCGACACTCTCCTCTATCACATGAACAACGCGCGTTATCTTCGGGAACTGGACTTCGCTCGGGCTGACTTCTACGAGCGAACCGGCTTGTATGCCAACATCAAAGCTGCAGGGGGATCCGTGGTGCAAGCCGCGGCTACCATCAGATATAGGAGGTTTCTGAAGCCGTTCACCAGGTTTATTATTACTTCTAAGGTGAGTTTTGTAGACTGGGGAAGGGTATAGAAGGGAAATTTTCATAAACTGACCGTTAAATTTAATCGTCAGAGAAAGGCCTTAGGTATGCCCACTTTTGAGAGGATATACCTACTTTAGCGGGGCTTTTTTTAACAAAAGTTAGTTATATTCCTGTTTTTACCTCTGGTACTATTTAACTTATTATAAAGCCAGAAGGTAAAAATTACAAATTATGGGCCTTTAAGTTAACCTATAAAAGAAACAAGTAATTGTGTAACGCAAACACATTCGTTCTTTTATTCTTGCTTCGGAGGGCACATGATCCGACCGTCCTCGGTGATGCAAACTTGTATACAGTGTCCCGTAAAATTTTATCACCTGTCACCAGAAGTGAGCCAGCCTGGTGGAAGGGAAAGGAACAACCCGCCAGTAAATACGTCTGGCTTGTGACCACCGCACCAGCGGAACGTTTGGGTTTTCCGGAAATGTCTCAATTCTTTATTGCTTTCATAATATACACAAATCATTATAGGATACATCATGACCCTATTGGGTACTGCAATGTTAGGAGAGAGGAGTCGTATACAGGGTGTCCCGCCAACCCTACATTATACAGAAACGGGGACACCCTGTAGATATTAAAGATAAATAAAAATTACGTGTTCTTATTACAAATTTATCACTAAAATATTCCTTTTTGATAATAGTAAATTTTTGAGCTTTTAAATTAATATTTTTTCATTTGTTTGAGTTTTTAATACATAAGGCAGATTATTGCATATTTTTACACCGATAACAGTGGGACTATTTAATTTTGCGTGTAGTTGTAACCTGGATGTGGGGAGCATCAGTCTAGTAGCAGTATTTTTCCTTAGTGTTTATTTATTTATTAATACTTTATTGCACCCATTACAAAAGAAGAAAATAAGTACAATAATAAGACAAACTTAAGAATGGTACATACAATGGGCGGGTTAATCGCTTCTGAGCGATCTCTACCAGACAACCCCAAGTTGTATAGAAAAAAAAAGAAACTGTACAAACATCGGAAATAATAAAGCTTATGTTTAGTTTTATGAATATAAATACTACATAAAAATAATACAATATATACATAATGATAAATACATAGGTAACTAAATAAAATATATACAACATATATATTCAACATTATAACATATATATATGTTTAATCCTGTGGTTCCTAGTTATCTCGGAGAACAATTCCTTTTCCGACGTGAAACTCACAATAGACATCTACGTTCCACTAATAATTTAATGCTAAGCATTCCTCTTCACAAAACGCACTGTTTTAACGAATTCTTTACAGTGCGAGCAGTGATCCTGTGGAAATAAGCTTCCTTACGAAGTAAAATCTGCTCCCTCATTAAACTCATTCAAATTTAAATTTAAAAAATATTACCTTTCTCTGATCGAAAATTAGAAGAAGTATTTTATTAAGTAGGTATATATATAAATAAATAAGCATACATAAATAAATAATAATATTGTCGCTCGTGACCACGGGGTCTGCAAAGACACCGAAACGTCGAGTCAAAATTTATAATGTAAATATACGCGATAAATCCGGTTAAAAAGTGTTTTATTTAAGACCCATTTCCTTTCTAAATCCATGTACTGTCATCTTCGACCTCATCTTGACCTACCCTCCGGTGAGATCTAGAAAAGGGGATTACTCAGTGATAAAAAACACAGCTTTATTTTTATAGCTTCCTTATCTTATGTATCTAGCGGCAGATTTTGTTTTGAAGGTGGTCGTTGGAAACAACGTAAAAAATATAATATAGCTACTCTATATTATATTTTTTACGTTGTTGTAAATTAATTACGTACGACCCTTTTGAAAGAACCCACTGCAGGTTCCCTGGGTGATGAGAGGCTTAAGCCGGAATCTCAAAGGGTCGTACCTAGGGCTGCCAACTTTTTTTTCTAAAAATAAAGTATATTTAAATCTGAAAAGAATATCAAACAGTATTTTGGAAAAATAAACAGTATTCAATTTATTTAATATTAACACATATTTTTAGAGCTTCTTGCACAAATTGTTGAGCAAGAAGAGAGATAAAGCTCAACAAGAGTTACACTTCTTGTTGAGCTTTTTATGCTGAAAACAGTATTTAGTATACTTTATTTTTGTTCAACAGTAAACAGTATAATTTTGTGAAAAACAGTATAGTTGGAAGTTGGAAACCCTAGTCGTACCACCAAGTGGGGTTACGTAGATAGTCATCTTTTACGAATTGTTTATCAAGGCGCGGTAATCCTATTCTTTGAGGCAAAAAACGAGGTTCTCTCTTTATAACAGTATAGGCAGATTATTGACAGTCCTCCTACTTCTATTCAAGGCCATCTACTGGGATGACAAGACGTTCTTCATGGAGCACGAGTTCATTGGCCCCGGAGGCTTCGTCCACGCAGTAGCAATCTGCAGGCAGAGGGTCATTGACACCTCCGCAGCGGCGATATCCGAGTTGCTGGTGCAGCTACACTGCGGTGGTACCTGCCAGCCGATGCCTACTAAAATGCCTTATGAGGTTTGTATAGGTTTTTTTATAGCTTGGCTTAACAAGGTACAGAAATCTAGAAATTTGCAGGCGATCAAAACTACCGACATAGTCAGAAGCACTGCAAAGCTGAAGTGGGAATGGGCAAGGCTAGGTGGCGCGGAATAGATGGACATTCAGGCAGTCAAGTTCTGAAGTAGCGATCTAGACCTGCAAGACACATCTTAGGCAGGCCTTCCGCAAGGAGGACGCAGCTGTAAATGCTTGATGATGGCTGTGGAGCAACGTGGACAACCTTGAGGGAGGCATTTGCGTAACATTTGGCTTCCTCTGGCTGATGATGAAACTTATGTTTGACCTCAATCTAACCTGATGCTAAGTGATGATAAAGTCGACGAATGAAAGCCAACAGGCTTAGGAAGCAACTGCCTTTTCAGAACATATTTCCAATAAACACCGGAGCGGTCATATGTTGAATTTGTATTCTTCATTTTAAGCTAAATGTTATAGTAAAAGACTATTCTAAACAGATTTTTGGATATTTTTCCGTGAAAAGTTAAAATACTCACATTTTATCTTCCTTACAACTGCTAGGGAAAGTTGGCGCTCAAGCCTGGGTTTGGTTACCGACAAAAAAGACAAATTCAACAGTGGTACAACAGCAAAAAAAAAATCTTTTCCATAATAATCTTGTCTACTGTACGGTTCTTGGTGCTGTAAATTAATTTACACTAGTCTTTAGCATTTTTCAGACGCCATAATCGCGACTTGGAAATTTTGACATTCACTAGCCAGCATTGAGCCAGATTGGCAGTTTACGGCCTAAGCCTCTCGTCACCCAGGGAGCCTGCAGTGGGTTCTTTCAAAAGGGTCGTAATTAATTTACTTACTACTCTATATCATTATATTTTTTACGTTGTTTCCAGGTGGAACTTTGGGTACAAAGTAATGACGTAAGCTCAGCCAAGCTCCGAGCACCCGTTTACTGCCCACAGCTACAACCCCCTTCTCTGGCCGGTGGAGAAATAATGACGAACGCCGCCGTAACCGCCGAGTGAAATTATACACACTGCCCGGACTTGCGCTCTCGTTCTAACATCAAGAAATAGAGCGAGATGAGAGATCAGAGGCGAGCGTTACCTTAGTGTTATTGAAGAGCGAGCCAATCAGCGATGCGATAATTGCAGGCTTCCTACTCGTTAGTTACATTGACAGCGATGCATAAGAGTTTCTGTAAGTTCGCCTCGGATTTCTATTGTTAAGATCACAATTTGATTACGGGCAGTGTATGTTTGTGTATGCCTAGTAAGTTGGACATTTGGGCGGTGGTGTGAAGCCCATTAAAAATATATTTACGAAACTTTAAGTTTCGCTTTATAATATTTAACATTATAAAAGATATCATTTAAATGTATTTAAATCGTTATGTTGTTTTTTGTGGATAAAGGCGAAGCCGAGTCAAAGATGTTATTATGATATATTGAAATACCGACATATTATATAGGCCATATGTATTAAATGTATATGCACAAAATGTTCGACAGTGTGGAATCGCTCCGAAAATATTTACCAAATTTTTGGAAAATAACTTTAAATTACAACTACTCATAGCATCAACGTATGTAATCAAAATGCAATAAGATAGATTTCTTGAATGTATTGTATGAAATGTGTTACGTAATGTGGCGATATTACCTAATGTGCACTTGAGTTGTTGAAGTTTGATGCACTGTATAGTGAATGAAATCACAGAAACATCCATGTTGGGCTTGCTATGTAATTGTTTTGTGTCTAGAAAGTCACAGAGCAGAACTATAGGGTATCGTAGCGTACATCTAAGGCTGATTCAATTTCGAGAAGTTTTCCCTTGGGCAGGTTAACATGGGCAACATAAATGGATAAATTGGTTACCTGGATCTTTTGTTTTATATTTCATGTTTCAGACCTGTAGCTCCACATATCTCTATTAAAAGCCACTTAGACTTCTTTTGGATGCATAATATGGTTTATAAGAGGTTATTTTTCCAATTGCGATTGTTTTTTCGGGAGTCCACCCCCTTTTTTGTTAATAAACATTGGTGTTTATAAAGATGAAATATTGCAATATAAAAAAATATTTTTCGTCAGCTTTTAAAAAAAAATGTTTGTACCTATATCCGGCGAAGGCTTGTACCTTTATTGTACGGAGGAGTGGATAAAGAAATTTGATCATACTTTATTATCTTTATTGTGTCATTATTGACACAAAATGAAGCTGAACGATGATGAGCTTCATCTAAGTTATATTTTTTTAATATTTTTATTTTATTTTATTTGTTTAAAGACTGTTTTGAATTAAAACGCTAGTCCAGGGCGTTATTATGTCTGAACTCGAAAGAAACTTACCATCTGAGTCTGGCAATATTGAGTAATGAAAAAGCTGTAGGGCAAATATTTTGTATTTGAAATAATTACATTGTTTCAATATTTACTTTTGTTAAACTTTTATTGACATTATAGAGACTAGAAATCATGTAAAAATTGTAATTATTGATCTCAGTAGGTATTTTTCTTTAAAATATTATATTTAAATCAAAATTAATTGATAATGCCATTAATAAATAATATTTGCTTTTTTTGAATATATTGATGAAGTTGTATAATTTGTTTTTTTTCCTGGACTTGTCTCTTTTACTGAAAACAGAAGCAGATGGTTTTATAGCTGTTGAAATTAAGAAAGAAAGTAAAAACTAACATGTAATTGGTTACTGCCATAAGCACGGAAGAGAGAAAACCTTGAATAATATTGAATATAAAGCATATAAAGTTATATTGCCTTAAGTTTTCACTATTCATAATTTAAATAAAACTACTTTATAACCGGATTAATCGCTGTACATAAGTATGTACAGCTAGTATATAAGTATACAAACTGTATACAAGTCGCTAGTGATCACGGGGTCTGCAAAGACACAGAAACGTCGAGTTATAAAAAACAAAATAAAAATTTTGAAAAACCCACGACGCGAAGGTTAAAAAGTAATTGAAAAAGAATAAAATAATTTAAAATCCACCGACTTGGACATTGAATGAATTCGTTTTGTAGTTTTATATTGAAATTTAAAATATTGATGGCAGCCCTCGACGGATTTTCTTGCTCTTCTTATAACGTTCATAGGGAGTTGAATACTATGTTATTGCGACAAGTCGGAGGATTTTAAATTATTTTATTCTTTTTCAATTACCTACTTTTTAATCGTCGCGTCGTGGGTTTTTCAAAATTTTTATTTTGTTTTTTATTTCAAACTTTTTAAAGAGCATAATATAGGTACCATACATTACATTACACAACACCTCGTTCCTCATTACCTATTTAAGAACATTATACCAATCAAATCCAAAGCGATAATTGAAAACGGCATTCAAATCGGACCAATGGTTTGCAAACAAATATTTACTGCAGCGCCCCCTGGTAAGCAGTTACCGTAACACCTATCTCAGAACATGCGCTAATCAAATCCAAAGCGATCACTGAAAACAGCATTTAAATCGGACCAATGGTTTTGCAGATAAACGGTAACATTGGCTTTTACAAACAAATGTTTACTGCAGCGTCCCCTGGTGAGTTGTTACCGTAACACCTAACTCAGAACATGCGCTAATCAAATCCAAAGCGATCACTGAAAACAGCATTTAAATCGGACCAATGGTTTTGCAGATAAACGGTAACATTGGCTTTTACAAACAAATGTTTACTGCAGCGCCCCCTGGTGAGTTGTTACCGCCACACCTATCTAAGAACATGCACCAATCAAATCCATAGCGATTACTGAAAACCGCATTAAAATCGGACCAGTGGTTCTGGAGATAAATGGTAACATTGGTTTGCACAAACACTCACTCACCCCAAACGCATATACCGTCTCCGTTCCGTCGTTGGTAAAAAATGTAAAATGCAAATTATACGCGATTAATCCGGTTAAAAAGTAGTTTCATTTAATTTTAAAATATAAAGTAGGCGTGGCACGCGTGTGAATAGTAAGCGAGCTGAAGCTTACTCATCGGAAGAGCAACGACTCGCTCTTCAATTGAATCTAAAACTTCATCTAGGACATCATCCTTAACATTATAGAATAGTGCACAACATATTGATAACGAGGTGCGAGCTGATTTTTAATATAACATGTTTAGATGCATACAAATTTTATGACACAAATAAATGGACAGACAAAATAAAATTTACGAGAACGGGGATAACGAATTTTCGCAGTTTACTTTTTTACAAAATTTTTATGCAAGAGCATTTTTTTCACATGAAACGTACGCATTAACTTTTACGGTGACCTCTTTTTGAACAACAATAAATCTTAAACAATAAGAACGAGAGCAGTGTTTATTATATCAATTTGTTAAGCAACTCGAAATTCAAATATTCTTATTAAATTGGAAAAAAGTATCCAGTTTTTGTACAATTTTAGGATAAAGCGCACAGATACAGAAAACTGTAGATTTAAACTGTAACTTTGTCCCTTTGGCAATTACGTAAAACAGTTATATGCCAGCTTTTTTTTACACCCTGAGGGACATCCTGAGGTGAAATAAATGTGGTATCATATGACATAAATGGCGTGTATCGTATTAAAATTTAATGACCGAAAGACCGAATCGTATTTTATTAATTCTGAAAAATGTTTCATCTTTCATCGCTTCATTTCATCATCTGTGATGACTTGCATTTCAGAAATAATAAATATCTAAATGTTTTAACGGCTTAGCAAAATATTTGAAACAAAACGACTAGGTACTATCGAACCAACTCCATCATGATTCATGACACAACCCACAACAAGCTCATTTTGGCAAATCGTCTGGCGGGTTTCAATATTCAACTGACTGCTATGCGTAACCGGTACAGGTACAAAACTGGTAGGAAAAAAGTAGCGTTTCACAATATCTATTAGCTACGGGCTGTAAGTTCTCAAATTTGGCATGGGCCCTCCTTGCGTGACGTTCTTCCAAGAAAATAGGTGATATGTAGTTTAAGGAATATCACGCATTCGCAAATTATTTGTATGATATTTGAACTAAAGAAATATATAAACTTATTCAATTTATGTTTGCTATGTTTTAGTATTCGATAAATATATTATAGTATGTTTTTAGAGCTTTTTATTAATACTTGCGTTTAACTGCTTACGTAAAACGAAACGCCGATCCTTCGACTAATTTTGCCATTGGTTGAATCACATTTTTATGACGTCAAAGTAAATATTTAAAAGAAAAATTATGTCATTCAATAATATTCGTCCTTTTTTTCAAAAACAGTTATAGATAAGTTAGAAAGAGAAAACTGGATTATTGATATGTTGACAGATATTTGATAGGATATTTCGTTAAATGAATAAATTTTTACGTCGTTGGCTAGATAAAATGACCTATTCTCTAATTGGTCATACGTAATGAAAACTTAACTCTTATTGGCCGCAGCAGACTGCCAAGCTACCTTTACCTCATTGGTTTAAATTAATAACTTGTTACGTCGTCGTTGGCTAGATATAATGACTTATTTAGTAAATTATCAAATGTAACCTAGCAACCCATTACAGTCAAACAGTTCGTAAGCAGTGGTTTAGATGTCAAGATTTTGAATATAGAAAGGCATTTTGGTAGTGATTTCTATTGTCCGTAGGCAAAACGAACAGTTTTCATAATATTGAAACCCGCCATAGGTCGTTACGTGAAGATTGGTTACCTTGGTGACGAACTTGTTATCATTTCATTCGACACTGACATTTAATGAGTACAAAATTCGTACAGTGTCTAAGTGCAATAAACGCGATAGACCTTACCAGTTTGACAGTTTCAAACGAATTTTCAGCAAGATAGGTCATGCATGATTCAGTTGGTTCGATGCTACTTGGTTTAAATAACACCCCACGTGGAAAATAGCTGCAGCTGAAAGAGCTTAAACAACACTCCATAACGTATTAACACAGTACAGATATCTACAGTAATTCAACTCTGCCGCATTTTTGAAATAAATGCCTACATCGCCGCGGTCCGATCACAAGTCATAGGGCTGCCCGGCTTCAGCATTTAAATTACATTTGCCTTCTCTGTGTTTACTTCCATTTAGTGTTGTGACTGCAAATATACTTTTTTATATGAACAAATAAAATACTTTGTGAATTTAATAGGAAGTGTTCAACAAAAATACGTTTTGTGTAAAAAAACCATGTTAACGTTTGAATGACAAATCGGTTTTATAAATTAGCGTCCGAAAAATACTTGCACCTCGATTGAGACGTACGAAAAGATGTATTGTTAAATTTTAAAGTAAAATCAATTCAAATATTAATGTAAAGCTCAATCAACAATTGTTTCGGCATGCAAACATTCACGACTGGCCGCATGCCAAGCGCATGCCGAGATTGAGCCGCGTAGGTATAACTCACTTTCGTCCGTTTGTATGAAGTTGAATTACTGTAGATATCTGTACCATGGTATAAGAGTGATGTGGTTTAAGCGACATCTCATCGTGTATTTGGTGGAAGTCTAAGGCCCGTATTAATAAATCAAACTCAAATCTGGGAGCGGTCTTAAGTCAATACTTGAATTACGTGCCATATTTATAAACCAATGTTAAGTACGGCCTTCGGAACGGCGTATCATCTGAGTACCACCTGTATTAATAAACAATACTCAGCACTTAGGAACGCTGCTAAGATGTATACCAAGTACGGATTTTCTGAGTGAGGTCTGTAGGTGACTTAAGATCATTTCTGACTTTGAACTCTGTGCCATCTGTCATATCGACGAGTGTGTTTGAAAATGCAATCGGCAAATATTACAGACGAAGTAAATAATTACGACATCATTGATCAATACGACGATATTTTATGGTTTAATAGCTATAAATTACCGAAAAGATATATTCGTGATGCAGAAAATAAGATTCAAAAAAGATACCGCTTCTACCAAGACTCTGTATTTTACATAATATCACTTGTTAAAAGTGACTTTTGTTTTGTTTTGAACATTTTGAACTTTGACATTTGTAACGTTCCGTTACATCTAGTCGGTAGAAAAAAACTCTTTTCACTGCTTTTTTGATATAATAGCCGAGATTATGCTTGATATAAATATACTATGAAGTAAGTAGTTATTGTTGTAGTAACTATTTGTTTGTATAGCAATACTTTTGCATTTTATCATGCAGTCATATAAAGATTGTATTGTACGATATTTCTTTTACAGCGTTAAACGGAACGTAAAATTCAATCGGTCGATCATTCAACCCAAGTTGGCATTTATAGGAAGGCCAGAATCACAGAGCGATATCAGTTGATACACCCTCAATATTAATTACAGAGCGATTTTGAGATGCTTACCATAGCTTAAGTGTGGATCAAGTGATACCGCCCTTAAGCTATGTATTGAGTTTGATCTATTAATACGGGCCTAAATGATTTAAATTACGTCTTAGTAAAAAATTAAACAGGAAAACTGATAGTGAATTATTTATCTGAGAAAAAGAAACTGGTTTATGCGTATTTTATATGCAGGGTTAATTTTAATTAGTGCATCACCTCTTGCAGGCAGCTTCTTCACATAAATTCCAACAACATTTGTACTACGACTTTTCACAAATCTTGATAAATAACACAAAAAAAAAACAAACAAAGGAAACTGAGTAAGCCTGGGCCACAGGGTTAACAGGTTGACTTTGGTCTAAAAAAATTCAAAATACATAAAACCCCTAAAAATGTAGTGAGGGGGAAACAAGTTAATTCAAGATATGGAAATCGCTGTCATGGGTTTTTAGTATGGATGAATAACTCATAATATAATTGAAAATTAGCTGAGTAAAATTGAAGAAATATTAAATGAGAATCATTATAAGGTTAAATGAATGTAAACTAACCGCGTTAGGTTAAATTTTAAATAATTATTTTGTAATTAAAATAGGCGAAATTCTTTATTAGGTTTGGCAATACTGAGTGAATGAAGAACGAAACTATGGTAATAGACTCATTCAGTAAGTCAATCGATCTATTTGTTGACTCGTTTGTTTGGTTTCTTTCCTTGCGCTTGAGTATTTTCACGGCTGGTTGCAGGGGGCGTCGACATTGTATGGAGATGGTGCAGACTACATACTGGAGACAGAGTGAAAAAGACAGAACACAATAAGAGGAAAAGAGCAAGAATGATACCAGAGTAGCCCATGAAAAAAATATTCAATCGATTGTTCGAATACATCGCAGTATGTTTTTGAGTTTACACTCATTCATATTTTTCTTCAAGAAATCTTCGCTTTTATTAGAAATAACATTAAACGAAAACTTTACATGACTTCTTCATAATTTTTAAATAATTTAACAAATATTTAAAGGGACCATATTACATAATCGAATGAATTAGCGAATCGATGTTATTTGAATATAGCAACACAGACATAAAAAGAAATGTCCAAAATTAACGTCTACTTCACAATGTGAAAATATTTTTTCGCGATTGCGGTTTTGCGATATTTTTAAATTGTGTTTGTGTTTTAAGTTTTCTTGTGATTTCATCGACTTTTCTCCCACTGATTGCTTGAAGAAACTCGCGTCAGTGTGGATTTGTATTTTTAGGAAAGAGTGTCAATTTATCCACACTTTTTGTTGTATTACTTTAAACAAAATAAAAGTATCAAAAACGTATTTATTGTTTTACTTATTGTTCATCAAGTTAACCTTATATTTAGCCAGTCGCAATAAAAATAAGCAAACCTTACAGAACTGATGGTATGGTATTTCACCTAACAAGTTTGTAAGTATTTGCTTATTTTTATTCAGACCAGAGCAAGTTGAAATCTCGAAGTCGTTTGAACTGTTTGAAATTCCCGCCATATTAGCTATGTGGACCGTTTTCAGATGGCGTCTAGTCTTAACTTTTAATGTATGAAGTTGTACTTCTTCTCTTGAGTATATGTGTTCTATGGCTGGTTGCCATTAGGTATAACCAAAGAATTGAATTGAGTATTTTCATGGTTTTTCCTATTATTAACGACTTCAGCTATTCATACGGACTTCACGATTCTTCTGTAAACGACTATTTTGTGCTTGCCTACTGGATCCCGAGAACCCGAATTACACGACGATTTTTGGTTTTTGGCATTGGACTTCTGAATTTGCATTTCGACAAGGATCGCTGTATTAATTGTGGCATTGCGTTTAGTCGCTGTGCAGCCTTAGGCAGACGAGCTTTAGATGAAGAAACGCGTAATGTTATTCGTATTTTAATAAAAAAATAGATAGCCCTAAGAAAAGTGAAAGTTGTTAGTATCAATTTATTAGTTTGAATAGTTGTTTAAAACTATAATTAATAACTAAGTAAGTATAGGTAATATCTTATAATGTCCTATTTTATCTAGTATGCTATCCAAGTAAAATGTGCTACTATTTATTTTTAATTATAAACTCTATAAATAATTCAAAATACAATAATTCATTTATACATCTCAACAATAAGAAAAAGAATAGCTTTCGAAAGTGATTCTAAGCTCACTTAACTTCTGTGTATACCTATAGACAAAATTATGGATATCTCAATTCCTCAACACTGGTTTATCTTGAAAATTTCGGCGATGAAACATGATTATATTTTAAATAAAAAAAGCAAATGTCAAGTTGTTAACACCGTGGCCCAGAAATGTATGGAGCAGGTTCTGTCTCCTTTTTGCTCCTTATGTTATTTATTACTCTGTTTGCTGCTGCGTCACCCCGCAACC
The DNA here is from genome assembly GCA_944452665.1 of Stenoptilia bipunctidactyla. NCBI lineage: Eukaryota > Metazoa > Arthropoda > Insecta > Lepidoptera > Pterophoridae > Stenoptilia > Stenoptilia bipunctidactyla. Next base: position 11,757,643 of record OX101743.1, read on the forward strand.
CCGCGCCCCTCTGCTCGTGGCGTGACGCAAGGTGCGTGGTATCATTGTAAATAGAGTAACGCCAATTTAGGGTCAATAAATATTTTTTGTATGAAAAAACATTTTTTTTTTAAATTTACATACGTAACGTCACGCCTGTATCCCTTATGGGGTAGACAGAACACCAGAGGTTACAAGACCATCTGATGTCCCGTTTGACAAATTTGGAGGTATGATAAAGATGGAGAGAGACTATTGTAGTGATAGCGGGTCAGCCACGTAGTGACTGTGTGCTTTTTGGGTCAGCATATCGCCCACAAAAACGCTTTTAAAACTTCTTTAAAAATTTATTAATTTAAAAAGTCTTAGAAAAAATGTTGTTGGGATTGATGTGGAGAGGCTGCCTGCAAGAAGTGATTTGCTAATTAAAATTAAACCTGTAATTATATCTTCATATGGTTCAAGTATATTTCTAAAAAAGAAATGCAAAATTCAAGGCGGTGATACACTGCCACTTTGGAAACCACCCGAAAATGTTATTGTTTCAAACGTCAAAATAGTGCTCATTTTTATGATTCCGGTCTATAATGGATTTCTTTCTTTATTTTATCTGGATTTATTTCTTTAAATTTCCGATTCCGAATATGTGTATAACTTAATACCACCCTAGATGTCGCTTAAACCAATTAGACTTTCAACCCTCGATATATTGATTACTCCGTTGGATACACTGAAAATTAGTCTCTCATTCCCGCACGGAACAAGAAAAAAAATGTTCCTTGTCTGGGGTTTATATGTAGGTATATGTTTTTATATTCTAGGTATGCTTACTTTAAGGCCATGTAGTTGGTGTGATTATCTGGGGATTTTATTTTATTATTATTTTTATTAAGGGCTGATTTTTCAATCCTCGGATATAAGTTATCTGACGAATAAAATATTACTCGACCGAGAAATGTTGTTTTACACTTTTTTATAATGACATAGAATGACAGTTAACTTGCGACGAGCTTGAAGCTGTCGATTAATACTTTATCCCATCAAAAACATAAATTAATGTTAAAAGGAGAGCCAAGTTCAAAATCTATACATGGCTGTGGGCTTCGCCGCAAAAAGAATGCGTTGAAGTGGTTTTGAGTTATAGAAGGGTCAAAAGTGGCACCAATTGGTTTGTGTAATATTACACTAGGCGCTGGCTAGCTAGTTACTTTGCTTGAACTTGGATTGACACGCTGCCGCGAGCCTAAATTAATTAGATACATTTAATCTGACCATTGAAAAATCGGGTCTAAGTAAAATATTTGAAAATGTAAGTGAATGCCAGGATCATATCAGAACTATATTCAAAAAACGAGTCCTATTAAAACACTACTAAAACCTAATTTTTAACAGAAAGTCAATGTTTTGCTTTGGTACTGTTATAGACTTAAAGAATAATTGCTAAGAATTTTATTTCAGGCGTTCTTAGGTCATGCTCGACTCGAGGTTTTCGTAGAATATAAAAGCTAAGTTCAAAGGTAATGATTGTTTTTTGTTTTAAATTATAAATTAGTTTTTGATATTTTAGCATATCATGCGCCACTAAAGTTTGCCGACCATAAAACCGACTTCACGTCAAAACTTTGGCTGAAGTAGAAGGCCATCAAGGTTAACGACCTCCGAATTCATACATATTTAAAAAAAATCATGAAGTACTCAATCAATTTCTATGAATATCTTCTGTCATATGAAATAAGAATCATCAAAATCGGTTCACCCAGTCAAAAGTTATGAGGTAACAAACATGTAAAAAAACAAATGTGACGAATTGAGTACATCCTCCTTTTTTTGAAGTCGTTTGAAAAAGGCAGATGAAGCCTGTTGATCTACGTAAACTAAACTACCTAAATCTCGTTGTCCGATCGTATTCTGGAGCGAATATATTAATAATTACGTATTTCAAACCCTGTGACTCAACCCGCGCCGCGTTTGAGCTCAAACACAATTGATTGAAAGCAGTGATGTGCCTGGTGGCAATATTCTCACTGCCAGCAATAATCCCAACATTTCCACTGCCGGCAACATTGGGAATATTGCCCTGGTTTCTATAATATAGATAACAATATATTTATTATAACTGCAGTCAAATCCTCGTTTAAGTTTCATTTGTGAAGTATATCTATCGTAAAAAAGTACACCTTGCAATTTTTTGTTTTTATAGAGATTTGTGAAGAATATCCCTTTTTTTTCAATTTTATAGATTTAAAATCGACATTTTTAGCATGTGATCATAGAAAGGAAGGAAGGGACAAAATTAATGAAAAATGAAGTTTAAAAACTAAAACCCGACTACTAAAAACACGCTCTAAAAAGCACGAAACAAGAAAATATTTATGCATTTACGTCATATTCATAGAGACAAGTTGAAAGGGTAACCGTGATCGTATACCTACTATAATTATTATTTCACCTATTTTGGAGTAATAATTTTTACATATTTGAGCTGATACCCCACACGAAACCGTGAAGAAAAATCTTTTTTAGTTCCTCACTTTATGTCTCCTAGAGTCGCTGTAGTTAATTTAACGTAACTTTATGTAGCCTATAACCAGACAGTAAAGAGGCTCATTTTTCCGATTATGATTACTAGTTTAGAAGTTCTGAGAGAACAGATGAACATCCATACCCACATACATACATACATATAGGTCAAAATCAATACCCTCCTTTTTGCATCGCCGTAGTCGGGTTAAAAATGATTCGATTTAATACCCTTGGTTCAATACTCTTATATTCTCTTTCAGGGGAATATTGCCGTAGGCTTGGCAAGTTTGGTAATATTCCCAGTATTTTCTCGGCAACATTGGAAATCTCCAAAACATCACTTTATTGTAAACAATATAGCTTATTGCCTTTAAACACTACTTTTAAGTAACGTTAGCAGTTTCGTGCTTATTTTGAGTTTTCAAAAAGCAACATTCCCCAATATTTGTACTTCAGGCAATACATGCCTGGCAGAAATCGCTCTACAGCGATAAGGCCACCTTTGTACAAATATGAAAATATATTGTACTTTTGTAATTATACTTTTTCTGTTGGTTAAAATAAAGAATTATATTATTATTCCACCAATATTCCCACAATGGGTAATATTTCCGGCAACGGCACATCTCTGATTGAAAGTGAAGATGCTGTTATTCAGTCCTCTCGTTGTCTGCTATGTGCAAAAAGTATACTTTCAGGATGTGTAAAAGACAATAGTAATAATCGTTTATTACTAGAAGTATGTTTTTTTTTCAAACTTATCGTTATTATTCATAAATTTATAATTTCTATTTGACAACGTTATCCATGCTCATGAAATACATGGAAGCATAGCTTGTGTTATGGGATACCATGAAGCGAACTAGGGGGGAGCATAGAATATAAATACATAAATAGATAAAAACAACCAGACACGGAACATTTTTTTTTCTTGTTCCTTGCGGGAATTGAACCCGCAACCACTGGCGTCTGAGGCAGACAGGTTTACCCCATCGCCAAAGTGGACGTCAAACAATAATGTTTTGGTATCAAAAAAGCCTTTAGTTAACTCTACAAAAATACCTCTTCCTTACTTTTTCTCACAGCTTCAGGAGGGTCCAGTGTCACAGAAACTCTTGATGGTTAAATCCTTGGCTTTGTCAACCCTTAGATTGATAGTTAAATAGTAATGGTTAAATAAAATATTTTGAAAAGGTGGCTTGTAATCTTGACGTAATGTGAATCAATGCCAGGATGCTTTCAAAAGCCTTTTATTCAGAAACTAATGTCCTATAAAACACTGCTACAAAACCAATTTTAAACAAAAGGCAAAGTTTGCTTTGCTACTGGAATGATTAAAACAGCAAAATGCGTATTTGTCGCTTGCTTTTTCATTTGCTAAGAAGTTTATTTCAGGCGTTTTCGGAGGTTGTTATCTAATATATAAAATTCTCGTGTCACAGTTTTCGTTGCCATACCCCTCCGAAACGGCTTGACCGATTTTGATGAAATTTTTTGTGCTTATCCGGTATCTATGAGAATCGGCCAACATCAATTTTTTTATTTTATTTTTGTATTTATATGGCAAAACAACGTTTGCCGGGTCAGCTAGTAACAATATAAAAGCAAAGTTCAAAGGTGTTTTTTGTATTAAACTATTACTTTAATATTTTTATCATATTGTACTCTTTTAGATTCTGCAATGAACGTACGATATTAACAGCTTTAACATACAATCATAACAAAGAATAGAAAATTAAAGACACTTAACATACCTACATACATACTTACATAACTTTACGCCTGTATCTCATATGGGGTAGGCAGAACACCAGAGGTTATAAAACCATCTGATGTCACGTTTGAATAATTTGGAGGTATTATAATGGTGAAGATAAATTATTGCATCGACAGGGGGTCAGCCTGTCGCCCACAAAAATACCTCCAAAAATACCTCTATCCCGTAACTGACTTTTACAGTAGGTATGCCCGGGAAGAGAAGCAGCTGACACGTTCTATGTTTTTCCTTTGCTCCCAGTCCAGCATAAGTACGTATTAGGTACTAAATTACTATCAACTCTAAGATCGGTCTTCAGTACTATACAATATGCTCACAGATCACCTTTAGAGTTGAGTTCGTTATTGTATAGGTACGGACTACGGACACACTATGTAGGGAAAGAAAGAAAGAAAATAATTTTACTATCACAAATAACTTAAAAAAAAAGAATACAAAACAAAACAATTTAAAGAAAGAGACAGTTGTATGTGATTTTGAACTTAGGTTCATAATCACGATAAATATGGTAAGTATTACACATTACATAGGTATACATTTTGTGATAATAGGCTTGACCTCAGTATTGTGCTACTTAAACATTATATTTTAGCAGCGCTGGTTTTCAGGCCCAGCCTTGTATATAATCTTAGCAAATTAATACAGGTAAGTAGTTGAAGGATCAAGTTACAGCATTCGTTTTAATATTCAAGTAAATTTTTATGTTATAAATTATGGCTATAGTAATGGTAAAAAATTACAACAATAAATATGACAAAAATTTAAAATAGTAAATACAGTTAACAAAGCAAACATATGATATTTAAATAATGCCTAAAGGTGTGTAGTTATACAAAATAATAACAATATAATAATAAAAAGTAGAAATATTAATTAAAGAAAAGTAAAGCTCGATATTTAATCTTAAAAGTTTGCTTCCCTTTTGTTTTTCTCAATGGAGGAGGCAGATCGTTCCAAATTTTCGAAGCGGAAAATTTAAAACTGCCTCTGAGATTCGCAGTGTGGTGTTTATGTACAGAAAATTTACTTTGATGTTGAGACCTGGTATTTACTTGGTGTGAATCTTTTTTCCAAAGCAATTTATTGTATAAATAAGAAGGACTTTTTGCTTTAACTAGTTTAGACACGACACTTCCTAAATGTGACTTTCTCCTGTGTTCCATGTTCAGAATTTTATAATTAATCAAATGTGGTGTGATGTGTTCGCGTTTAGAAATATTATAGCAAAACCGCATACATGCATTTTGTACTCTTTGAATGGCATTCGCTGTTTTCTTGAAAATGGTATAAACGATGTCACAATAATTGAAGTTTGATAAAACTAGAGACTCAGTCAGGGTTATCCTTACTTTCAAAGAGAGATAGCGATGAAATTCGTACAAGAATTTTAATATAAAAATTGCGTTTTTTATGACTCCATTTATATGGTCTTCGTAGCGCAATAGCTCATCTAATAGCAGTCCCAATTTTTTTTGCTCTATCGACTCTATCAATAGAAATTAAGTTTATTTCTAATCTGGTCTATGTCGACTATGATGCTATTGAATTGTCATAGTTATGCTTGCAAGCTTAGCTATGCTAATTTTCCGATCGATTCATACTCTCAAACGTGTTAGATTGTTACCACACCAATCGATCGATCGTCGATCAACGGCATCGATCGATGGTAGAATGGATTAGTCAACGTCAATCGATAGTTTTTACTAGGCCAATCCGATCAGAAAAAACCGATGGTAATGTGTGGCCCGTGTGGTAATACCCTAAGACAACTCAACGACAAATTAAGATCATTTCACACAAAATGTACCTAATTTTGACTGAGCTCCACTGAGTTAAATGAAATTAACTTTTTTAATGCCTAATTTAATGGCTAGTTTTTATCCCGAAACATTGTGTTAAACCGCGTGATGCAGCTAGTTTTCCATAAATTAATAAACATTGGAAAATGTTCGTTTTTTAAGTCTGATTTTTTTTCCCTTCATGAAAGCTGGTAAGCTGGCACTGGATACACATGATCTGAAGTAGTATCCAGGCCATTGGACATCATAAATCAAAGATGTTAAGTTTAATATAGCGTTGCCAACTCAAAGCTTCAGCCGCTAAAGTCTTATGTTCCTGTCATTTCTGTGGCTATTCCTCCCCATTAACCGGAACGCAACTACACTTTCACGTAGTTACTACGGCGGGTAAAATAGAAAGGACTGTAGTAGGTACCACAGTTTCTTTGTTATGATTTTGTGTACATATCGGCTACATTTTGGTGAGTGTGCGTGTGCTCTTTTTGACCAAATTGAACCCACCTCTTTTTACCACCGGACTACCAGACGCAGACAGAACTTCCATCCCTATATAGTGGATTTACCAAGAAGTCGAACAAAACGCTTCGACAGTTCCTTTTTGGTACGGATTGCCAAGGTGTGGAACAATCTGCAGACGTCCGTTTTTCCTGACCACTACAGTCCTGGACACCCTAACACCATAGTCTTCATGCGCACTTTCCATCAGGTGGCATGGAAGACAAACTTCCTATCCTTACAATATAAAAAAGAACACTCCTGGCGTGTCCTTTCACATGGACACAACTACCAATGAAATTTAAAAATGCATTAGTTTTATATGTTGTTTCTAGCAACCGTGCGCGGTTTTACTCGTGTTACCTTTGATCCCGTAGACGGGCTATCAAATGCAATTCCGACTAATAGATAAGAGCCTATCACGTTCAAATCAAACTTTAAAACTCTTTACCTCTATTAAATTAGTATAAAATGCATGTAGGTTATTTGATTAATCCAGCCGACTTCTGATTCCTGTTCTTTAGAAAGCACGTTGCTTCCATGAAGGACTGGGTGCGAAAGAAAAACATAGAATGTGCAAGCTGCTTCTCAGTCAATTATGGAACAGAGGTTTTTCTGCGTTTTTGAGGGCGATAGGTCACCCCCTGTCACTGCACTATCATTATAATACCTCCAAAGTCAAAGGTGACATCAGATGGTCTTATAACCTCTTTTGCCTACCCCATACGGGATACAGGCGTGAAGTTATGTATGTATGTAGATCACAAGTGTAGATCAAATCGTACATTTACCTAGTTGTAGAAGTTAAAAAATAAGCTCCTCAGTTTTCATTATTCTTCAATTGGTATAGGACATCTAACATCATTAAAAAGAGCAAACTGGATGTAAGAAACCCCTTCTATTTAGAACACAGCAATGCTGTTTGTCGTTGAGAATTAGTATTACGTTATCTGGAGTTTTTACGATTTTAATAAAGTAAAAGACTTTTTAACCGGAATTTTAGATCACTAAATCTGGAAAGACCCAGAACGCCGAAAAAAATTTAAAATATAGCTATATAGGTTTCCCATGGATGGACGTGTATGTATGTACCAACTTTAGTCTTCGTGTTCACTTTGTACTATGTGGCATGGAGGAAAAACGTCCCAAGGACAAAATGTAAAAAAATAATGTGTGCGATAAAATCCGAATGAAAAAGTGTTTATTTAAGTAGGTCGTCAGTACATACTTACTCAGACGGACATATACGCACTATGCGCATATACTCGTTAAATATCATTAACCTATTTAACAAAATTTTAGCACAAAGGTATTTACTAGCACGTATTTCGTAATATTATACCAGAGGCAGGTAGATAATTAGTGTGTTGTCTGTTGCCGTAAGAACTAAAAATATTTGGCAGACTCAGATCTGTAATCTAGAGTTCTGGAATTTAAAAAGTTTTCTATGAATATAAGTGTATTTGTATGAAAGGATATTTAGTTTTATAAAATAACTAGCTGTTTCGCGCGGTTTTACCCCCGCGATGTCGAATATAATATCGAGATAAAAAGTAACCTATATGTTATTCCAGACTGTAGTCTATCACTATATCAAATCTCATCCAAATCCGTTCAGCCATTCTGCTGCGATTGAGGAACAAACATCCATACATCCAGACATCCATAATATTAGTAAGACATAAAACTAGCTGTATTGCGCGTTTTTACATTAACTTCATTCCATGCAACAATGCAACGCAATGTTTTTACAACGTTTTTTTAAAACGCATAATTAGCATTAACATCTATGGTTTCTACATCTAAGGCGAAAAAACCATGTCAACAACGGATGTTGGTTGAAAAACAGCGATGTAGATCGATACCGAAAATTACCGATTTTTTACTGACCCTACGCGCGGGAGTGAGCATAGACGTCACTAGTGTGCGAGCGAGAGAACATAATAAGCGCCGCCATTTTCAATTCCTTTCCTTTATGAACCATGTTATACCTGCATATTTATTTTTGTATCGCTCGCTACAAAAAAAAATAAAGATATAACACCAAAAACTTTGCACACAGTTTTTGCGCTGTTGATGAACATAGCTACTAAAACGCGGCATTTCATCGATAATACTACAACCACAGAATAAGTAATAGTACCGTCTACAACGTAGTACTACTACAAGATGATTTGTAGTAGCGCGTAGTGGTCTTTGTTTTAATGGTATCCATTCATAATTTAGAGTACGCTTTGAATATATTTAGATTATCTTTATTTCTTGTAAAAAATATAAACTTTTTTTTGCAAAAATTGTATCCATAAATGAATTTTATTGTGTAAAAAAAATTGGCCGGTGACTAAAAAACAAACCTGTATAGTTAATAGATCATTTATCCTGGTCCTGATTCCATTGTTTGATTCCTATATTGGTTCCTTGGTTTCTAGAATAGATAGATTCTACCGGCCTTCTATGCAAGAGGTCCTGGGTTCTAATCCCGGCGGCGACGGATATTTGTGTGATGAACACAGATATTAGTCTTCAAGTCATGGAAGTTTATATGTTTATTTAAGTTTATTATCTAATTAAAAATATGTATTTATTCAATATGTATGTTTATATATTTCTTAAGTATATCAGTTAACTCGTATCCATAACACAAGTTCTTTAAGAAACTTAATTTGGGCTAGATAATGTTGTGTGAGTGTCAGAAATATTTATTTATTATTACTATTTATATGAAGAGGTAACTAAACCCGCGGTTTCATTTCACCATTCGATGAAATGAAACCGAAGATGAGGTCGCAGATGACAGCACACGGGTTAAGGAAGGAATTGCCCCTTCATAAAATATTGCAAATATTTGAATGAGGTACCAACACCTGTAGGTTTTTAGTGGGTCGTTGTGTCGGTCCGGCCTTCCGCTGCATCAGCCCCACATACCTCGCCGTTCAACCTTGGGCGGTCGGCGACGACGACGTCTCAGTAAGTTTTCCACAGGTGCGACCATACAAACATACGAATGTGGTAACTCGATCTACCCTTCCTTAAAAGACCTTTGCCTTTGATATTTTCAACTTTTTTATTTGGGCTACTTATAAGTATCTTTTTTCGGTTCACGCTGTTAACAAAAAGTTTTACAAGTCCAAATTCAGTTCGAGAGCTTAGTCTGAATATGGAAAATCTAAGTAAGAAAAGATTTTAGTACCTACTTACCAAATTCTGTTTTGTTCTGATATACACCTTATCTGTCACTTATTAGCGTTTAATACTCGGATAGGATTTCTAGATTTTTGCGTGTTAATTTTGGACTGAGATTTAATACAGAAAATTCTCTATAAGTTGCTACCGAGTATTCAAATAATGTATGATAGATCGAGTAAGTTATTAAAACACCAGTAACGGTAAAGGCAGGTTCTAATACTTAGATATTTAATTTAATTAACAATCACTGCATGTATTTTTATAATAACAGACGATATGTATAATGAACAAATTTTTAATAAAAATTGTTTCTAACTTAAAAAATGTTCTATTATTTCAGTTTATATTTCTAGTATTCATCAAATTCAATAATTAAATATCAATTCCATAAAAAAACATGCCAAGATTGTTAATTAACTACAACAAGTAAGCATAATGGAGTATAGATCTTCATTTTTTTTGGCCAGTAGGTATCAGTTTTCCGTGACTATTGAGTATTTGTTATACCGTTTTCAGTTGTTTGCCAACTAAAAACTGTTAGGTCATCTATAGTTTTTAAAGATAATGGCCGAAAACATAATGATTGCTCGTTGTAAAAGTAATGATTACTTTCCATATTTATAAATAGAATCTTATCTTAAAAGTATAAGGAAAATGTGAATAAAATCCAGTTTAATTTGTAATGTACACATTTTATTTTATTTTATTTATATCGTATCGTCTTTCTTATACAAAGATATAAATTGTAAAATCTTTTACGGTCCAAATAAATAAATACTTGAAGTCAGTCCTACCCTCTCACTCTCCCTCGGGCTTCTCTTTATCTTACACTTGCAATACTTTTAATTCTATTCCTTTAAGACAATAACTATCATATAGTTAAACACATAAAGGTCAAATTTCAAAACTTTATATTTACACTTATTTTCTTTACTACATTCAAAATGGCAAGGACCCACGACTTATCTTTCGGTAGGAATACATTGAAAATCTTTTCTTTTTCTTAATAAATGTACAAAAATATTAGTTTAAACAGCTATTTTTAAGTGTAGGTATGTATTGTCAAAGGCACTGGTGTTTAAACCTGGTTTAATTTAGGATAGGAATATACATTAACTTACAATAATTTGCGAACGCGACAGCTAAGAGTATAAGAATTTTAGAGGACCCATTCTTTTTTGGTTTGCTATTAATCGGACTTACCGAATGAGAACAACTATACATTAACAGTTTCTTTATAAATAACCATCTATATCTCGACTAAAACTTATTCATACTTAAACCTAACTTAGGCTCTAACTTAATCTTAGCCATCAATTCACTACAAGAGTCTTCGAATAGATGAAACAGATCTACTTCTCTTACATTAATATATTACATTACATACATAGCTCACACTAAAAATGCATCTTTTTTAAATCTATCACTGAGTAGATAAGTTTTATCTGCTCGAAAAGTCCGTTAGGGGGCGCGACTTCGGCGGCGCTCGACTACGCTAGTACTGGGGTCGACCCTAGGTGGCGTGGTAACGTGAGGCGGCGGGCGCGGGGGCGCGGCGCGGGCGGGGGCGGGGCGCGGGCTGCGTTCAGCGCAGCGGGAAGCGGCTCAGTGCTCCTGCGCGCGGGCCTTGTTCTGGTGCATCATGTTCTTCAGCGTCGCCACTTCCGTCGCGAGCCGCGCCAGCTCCGCCTTCAGGTGCGCGTCCTCTTCGTCGGGCAACCGCTCGGCTGTAGGTGGCCGGTACTCCGCTCCCATAGAGATCCCAGAGTCACGCTCGTCGCTTGAACCCTCACCGTCCCAGGAAGGAGAGGATCTCGCACCGGGCTCTTGCTTAATATGCTGCAGCGCTAACAACGCACTAGCAACATCTTTATCGCCAAGGTGAGATTTGTGCCTTAGTTTCAGAGGCAGACAGTTGTTTTCAGGGGCATACTGTTCAGGCGCCTCGTCTCCAGATCCTGATAGGGATGAGAGTTCATAAGGAGAGGGTGCTCGTCGGCTTCTTGACAAGTTGAGGACTGAGCCAGGAGGTTCATAATGGGGCGCGTAGTACGCGGGTTCAGGTTGTGGTGGAGGCGGTGACTGTACTTGTTGCGGCGGTGGTGGAGGAGCGCCGAACATAGTAGGCGTAGTCATCTTACTGCGCTTAGTAACACACAGAACCTGGTCACAAGTAGGCAGCGTTGCTAACACTTGGTCAATGCTGATCAGAGCCTCGCCACAGATGCCATACTTCTCCTTGATAGCGTCTAGTTGAGCCTTCATGACGTGGTTCTCTTTGGACAGTTCAACAACACGTTGTTCCAGGATCATATCGTTGAAGCGGCGTTTTTCCCGAGAGCGTTTGGCGGCTTCGTTATTGCGGCGCCGGCGGTCCCAGTAGCCATCGTCCTTCTTGTTGTCCGGGATGAACTCCCGTTGCTTGCGTTGACCGAAGAACTCCTTCCGTTTATTGTTGTAGTCGTAGTTAGGAGAGTAGTCGCAGGGGTCTACTGAAGGTGGTGGTGGTGGTTGTTCCAGAGCGTAATGCTCGGAAGGGGGGCGGCGAGGTGGAGCCCCGGGCCTGGGGCCGGCTCCACCCATCAGCTGCTGCTGACTCAGGATAAACTCTGCAACCATGTTGCGGCGGACGACTCCCGGTCCGCACGAATCTTCTTCGTGGCTCTGTAACAAGAGAAACGCAACGTTAGCCTTCGCTTCAATAATGTCTCGGTTGCAACAGGCGCTTGCGCAAGTAGCAGCCACTCTATCACTTTGTGAAACCACGTTGCCACATTTGACGGTTTTTGCAAATATTTCTACAGCTTATTAATTAAAATTTCTTAATGTGTTAATTCTTTTAATTCGAAATTAAATAGGTTAACGAATACCTTATGGTTTTCGTATATAATTTTCGATAATATTAAATACCAGGAGAGTTTGTGTTACTATCATTCACATGCTACCATGCACTACCATTGGTGATTCACGATTTTTTTTTGCTTTAAATACCTAACACTCGAAATCTATAATATGAAAAGCCATATTAACCTATAATATAATAGTCTGATGAAACAATGGAACTTGAAACAAGACGCTTTCATAGTCACGTTTTGGCCGGTGTGCGAAAATCACAAGCAAATTTACTGTATCGATAATACTCAATGAAAAGTCATTCAACTTTACATAACCTATTATAGTCTATATAGTCTGCATGGTTTATGTAAAACAGGCTTAAACAACGACAGGAAGTCAAAAAAAAGATTACCGATTGTTGTCAAGACGAGAAAAACAATGATGAAATGGCTCACCTATTGTGGTGCGATCATAAAATAGGATTTCATTTCCCTTTTTTTTTTGTATAATGAAGTCAAACAATAAGGCACTGGCTGGTTTTCACGTTTTCGAACATGTGAAAATTTTAAACAGTTTTTTCTAAATTCAAAATTATTCAATTGATTTCTTCATCTGCATGGGTAATCGCGATGCACCGTTAAATAATTCTTATTTAGGATTTATGTTATTCTAAGAACATGAATAGACCTTCTATACATTTTAAATTCTTTTGTAATTCATGGCATGGCGAAATTGATTCATTGAAGTTTTACCAATAAATTTTAGAAACGGTTCTAGTGTGTTTTTTTGTTCTTTATTACATTATTAATCTACATAATTATTATTAGAAGTAAAATCCATTTTTTTTATCTGTATCTCTATGCCAAAACCCTTTGTTTTAAAAATTAACTCTGACCTTTCTAAAAATTCTTTTCAATGTTGGTAACCCCTACTACGTTAGCACATCGTCTCAGCTGACTGCTCCGATGCAAAATCGATGTCAGTCGGTCGACCTACTTGAGCTCACCCGTTACCTTAACTGTTTTTAATTCGCGCCAATTTCTTTATTGAAACGTCATCGTAAATGTCAAGTGTAATTTTGACAAGGGCTCTTATCAATTGTTTTTTTTTTTTTGATAAATTCGTATATTGTAAATTTTGTTTATGTAAACTCTTTTGTTCGCTGGATTAGTTTTGTAATGCTTTGTAAGCAATAATTGCTAAATTAAATAAACAGTTACGTTTTGTTACGTATGTTGTACATGACCTACAAGCAATTGAATTATATCTGACGAATAGTTGTAGTAACCGAACGTTGGCATATAACAGTTATTGTGCGCCGCCGCCCACTTGATAGCACTTTTTTTATTTGGGACAACCCAGTATTTGATATGCCGAGGTTTCATCATATCTAACTGTTTAAATATATACATGTGCCTATGTATGTATGTACTCTTCGTTTTAGTTTTAAAAAAGGAATCAATTTATTTGGTTATTTGTAAATCTCTGTGTTAACACAAAGCTATAGATACTAAGTTTTATAATTATAATTTATTTGAATATGATTAGATTTGTATTCGTTATTTATTTGACCGTTGAAAATAGCGTTACTAGCCTGTAAAAGAAAAAAAACGTTTCCGCATCATGAAGCAGGACAACTGTTTACACAGACCACTGGTTTCTATATCATTTATATTTTCATACAGTTGTTGTTTGAATCTGTTACATAACTGTCTATAGGTACTTAGCGAATATCAAACTCAATAACCAATTTAAATTTCGAATGATCAAAAAAGAAAACCTTTTCCATCTCAAAACAAATTTAAAAATCGAATTTAATCTATAAACAAAGGTTAATAGGTTGTTATCAACTGAGAGAGCACCTCCTTGTACTTAAAAACAATATTCTACGATTGTCTCCGGGCTGTATTGATAGCTAACGGTGTAGATAACGCAGATTTCACAACTGCTAAGTAGGTGCTTTAACTGACGAGCCCGTTAACCGAAAATTGAGTCCGTACGGTATCTCAAGAACGGTTTTATCCAAAACTGGTGCCTAAGTTGTAATAGTACTGTTATGAAATGTCGAGATAGACATTTCGTCATTCGGCAAGCAGTTTTTGATTCCAAGGTTACGGTTGAGTATTACTACATTTTTCGATTTGTGTTTTATACCAAAATTGTGTCGCGGTTGCTAAATAATCATGAAATTTTGGCGATTGTTTTATTATCTTTAGTTACAGTTTTATTAGTAATATTCGAATTTCAAATCTTTATTCAAACAATTCGGTTATGGTAGAATAATATTTACTTAATTAAATCGAAAAGAACATGAAATTATTTTTCAATGTTGAATTTTTATATTCTTTAAAATGCAACACTTAAGATTTTTTTTATAAAATGGTATAAATAAATTAATTTATAATAAAACAAACATATTTATCACACATCAATTTATAATAAACTTGTAGCCATTTCATCAATCCCCTGAATCTCCCAAATTCAACTCTAATCTATTCAAATTCTATCAATAAAAAAACATGGCATTCGATATGTTAACCTTTCGTCGGGGGCTTCCAGGTCAAAGTGGCCTCACCCATGATAGCCCAACATGGCCCCAAGCGCCACGTGTATATTCGGGTCATTCATCACGACTCATGCTAAATTATTTACCTATGATTTAAATTAAACGTTTCCAAGCTTTAAATTTAAAACTATTAATCTATTCCAAATGTACAAAAAAAAACAAACTACAAATCTATTCCAATTTCACAAAAAAAAAAATGTGTTCGAAATGTGAACCCTTCATCAGGGGCCGTGATTGCTTGCCCCACGCCCTCAGTCCCCACGTGTACATTCGGGCGCGCGGTCACGCGGCCGCAGACACGTGTTCGTTCTTGAACCTCACGTTGCATTACGCAACGAGTGAAGCACGTTTACTCCTCCCTACACCGTTATATAAAGCTGCAACGTGATCTTGGAACGTGAAAATTAATTGCCGCATTAGACCGCGATCGCCGGTCAAACCTTGACCGTCAATTTTCTATTTCCAACATTGTTAGACAACTTGGTTTTTTCTTACGTGTATTGGTAAAGAAGCTTGTGTCATTAAATATTCTCTTTTATTTTATTTTAGAAATTATCTAATATGAACAAATTACTATGCCAAAAAGGTTTAACAGTAAAACCTTTTTTTGAAGACATTTCAATTTTGTTTACCAAAAGCGTAGTAAAATTATACTAGAGGTTTTTTATAAACGGAAAGAGATTTTATTTGTTACTATTTTAACTGTTATACAGTCGTGTCATACAATGGTTTGTACTCCTTACCCGAAGACACGCTTCAAGCTAGAAAGTAGTGCAACGGTAACTTTCCACTTGACTTTTGCCGCGCGGGAAAAGTGGAACGACGCGGCGCCATTTGCAATTCTGTTTATGTCTCCTTTAATAGATTTAATAAATACATCACATATTGAAACAAAGAAAGACATTACATCCAAACCCGGTAGACTACTCAGCGTGATTATGTAATTGTTATAGTAGTAGCACCTGAAGGTCGGCGCCAATCACGCATTGTCTTCGATATAGATCAGAATGTTTTACAAACTTTTAACGCCGTGTTTTGACGTTGAATCAAACTGCTATATCATCGCTTCCTGAGACAGTTTAGTCACGGAGGTCAAATCTTTGGAGGCTGCCATTTCTGGATACGATTCAAAAATTCGCGTAAAAACTTGACCGATTTTTTGACATCCACGTAGATATAAGACCTAATTAAACACGCGGGAGTGCAGTTATTTCGGGCGAGCGTCTATCGTTCGAGCGATAATGGTTTGGTGTCAAGGTTTTGTTTCGTAACGCGACCACGTTGTGAGCAAAACGGCTTATCGTTAAATGTGTCAAGGACTTTCCCTATTTTTTTGAAGTAAATGATTCCTATAAAACCAATTACTTCTTGGTTAACGAGTATAGCTATTTAGGTATCACGTGTGTAGCACGGCCTTGTTTTTATACGAATTGATAAAGAATCGAATCTATTAGCCTATTTTTCTGAGCCAGTTTCTAAATACTTTGGTTTGGAACAATGCGGAACTATGAAGTAGACTAAAGCATTAACTCCTCTGTGATTCATTAGTACTATCAATACTTGTTGAAGATTAAAGGATCGTAATGTAAACAAATTATATATAATGAGTCATTTCTTGCTTAGAAATTATGTGCAAGCGATGAATATGTAATAACTGACCATGACCACTAAAGACAGTTAACGCTGTTAATGTATTAAACCATTTATTACGTAGTGGCAAGAGTATTGATTGATAGGTCAAGTTTGTACATTTAAACGAGTTTTAAGGCTAAGGCGTATCGATACGATGAGTAAAGTAAACTTGTGGGACTGTCTGAGTGTACACATTGTACACTCACGTGAACAAACTAAACTGGGTTACAGTAATACAAGCGAACGAGATAAAAAAATGGGTCAAGTTATCATTGGATGTCCTCGCGCCAATGAAATTATCGGTGGCTTTTATTGCGCAGAAAAATCGAGGCTTACGTAACTGTCTCGTCTGCTCTGTACATCCACAGACCTGATGACGTAATGGCATATACTCCGAATTCAAACTGTCATATCATTTCGCAGAATTGTAACAACGGCGCGCAGTTGTGGTTTTTCGATCCACACTTTAATTAACTCATTTTCAATAATATGTTTATCAACTTCAACATTGGAATGGTTTATAGATTTGTGTATGTAATTATTAAAGATGATTTCATCGTTATCAGTAATTGTGTTCAGGTTGTGACCAGTAAATATTTGGTTGTTTACATCGCTATTACTAGTCGTGTTGTATGATTAATAAATGCATGTACGACCTTTATGGTCTTAAACTGCCTTCCGGGCAACCTTGCGCTTTGGTTCCTGCATTACATCATCAATATACTGCATAATACTTCTGTTGCAGGTTCTTTGTCTGTTTCAACGATTATTTTCTATAGAGGTATTTTTTGTAAGTGTAAACAGAGTTAGCTATGTGATAAGATAGATTGTTTATCGCGGTTTAATCCTAGGTATGTATTTCAATAGATGGCGCAATCCGCTTGAAGGGTCGTTGCGTCATGCATAGTACTGACCTTTAGCCAGTTCGGATCGATTCTGCTGCACGAAGTCGTGCGCTGTTTGTTTAGAAATTATATAGGTCGAACATTTACTCAGTTTCCATTCTGAAAGTTCTATCAATTTCCCATACCTACAAGCGAATTTTCCAAAACGGATTTCTTTTTTTTTGTTTTATTTATGACGGTGGCAATAACTGATAAAGTTTGAAGGTGAATAACCTTTGGAAGTATTTCGTAACAAGGAAGGAGACGTGCGAAAAAAAGATAAGATTGTTTTTGGAAATACTCGTTGTACTTGAAACTGCAATATTTTTATTGATACGATAAATCAGTTGATAATAATATGAAATGGTCATGATTGCAAATAAATAATTCTTGTTAATCGAGATCTAAATGAGGATTTTTTTAAAGATATGAACAGTATCCCTAAATCACAAAAAGAATATGCTGAAATAAATGATCTACTCACGGATTAATTGTCGATTTCTTTGCTAAAATATTTTTTTCTGCACATCCGCAGACTGATCACGCTGGATCAGAACCTTGAACCAATTGTGTAAGACGTTCACAATGGGTTACGACAGAGCCGGAGTGCCAGGCATTACTTACGACACTGCCTGCACCGCGATGGAACAATTACTCGCGAAATTTTATATTACCAACATCCGCCGATAGCCCGGATATCGACATAAAAACTTTTTATTAAATCCTTTTTAGCACGCAATTTATTTTTCACATATTAAATAAACCATAAGTTCCGAAATGGCTTTTTTCGCGTGGAATATAAAATTCAGAAACGATTGCTTTTTTAATGCTTACGATAACAGCGTAAACAACGATAATGCTTAAAATAGAATCAAGGAAGTGTTTGGATAAACAAAAGAACACAACAAAGGTGTTAGTAATTGTGGAAGATGTTTAGTATGCGTCGTAAAATGAAAAGATTTTTCCATGCAGAAAGATTTTTTGGCGCGGTTACAAGATGATTATGAGTAAGCAGATTCTCGATGTCAATGACATGTTTTCCTGTACTATTGACCGCCAAGGTTCAGCGAAATGATTAGATCATTTATATTTTATTTTGCGGGTAGTTAACATTTTTTGCAACTGATTTTTTCGTTTGGTCGTGTGAATGTGGGAACTTTGCAGGTTTTTCTTGTTTGGATTATTTTTATTTTGGTTTAGATTTTGTTCTATTTTTTTTTTTCGTCGAGACTTTTGCACTAGAAATATTTTATTATTTTAATTTCAGACAGAAATTGCAGATTATTTAAATTACATCTAATGCCTACTTATAAATTTGTTATTATTTTCTTATTTTTTTTAACTGTTGTAATAGATACCTATGTGTTTGTTCTTGCAGCATGAAAATTTGTTTGTTCGGAGTTCTCATCGTAAATGGCCGTTTAGATATATTATTTTAATGTCGGTTAAATTTTAAATTATAAAATATTTAAATAAATAAGAAATATTGATTGAATTTAAAATGGTACTTACAAAAATATTTGCGGTATTCGAGTACTCCCGGTTAGGAATTATCCAAATTTTGTGAAATTGTCAAAATCCACAGAAAACAGGAATCCACAAAACGTCTCAGGTTAAAGTTCACAATACTCAAAGTAAAAATTCAAATGTTTCACTCCCACTTTTCACGTTCAACGTTTTTATGTCACAAACACTTGTGTTGTTATGACGAAATATCCAATGCGTTGCGTAGTGTTCCAAGAGGTTGTACGCGTCTATGCTTTGCGAAGGCTAGAGTGCGACTGACTGTAGTGGGGCCGTCCGTTTGAGTCGCGGACTGCAATGCGCACACCAGCACAGCTTCTCTCTGTGTGAGTGAGTGCGCATGTGTGCGTGCGCTTGCATGTGTGCGTTTATTTACGTAACTCGTCCGCCTCACAGTAGTGTAATCACTTTACTTGGCGCTATTGAGTCAATGTAGTGTCCATTTTTTTTTACCTAATTTGCGATTGAGTCATGTGTTTTGTACCGTGTTTTTCTGCCTCTTGTTCTACGAAATCTGTAATCGTGTGATAAGCTAACTAATTTTGGAATTTACGAATTGTAGGTATAGCTTGGTTGCGTTTAAGTTGAGTAATGTTTATAAAATTATTAGCTGTCTATTTGGCAAGTTTGACCTTCGGCGTGAATTGCGGAATTGTAAATAATAATTACTTTAGCTACAGTATCGCAAGCAGTGACCTGGATTGGTTTTATGGATATTTCTTTTAAGATGGCGAAAATTTTCTAGCTTCGATCATAAAACATTTATAAAATATCTATTAATTGATTATACATGATTATCATTGATTATACATTTTTATGTATAATCGATTGGGGCAATTGCAAAGGTCACCAAACTTTGTGTTGATGACGCATCGCAAGAGGTTAACACACTTGTGGCGCGTTCAATGAATGAAGGGGTTAACAAATTCTAAATTACTTGCGTCAACATTAAAGAAATTATATTTATTTTGAAATAAAATAGAAAACTATATCTCTATCTGTATCTGGGATACCCCTAAATCCGATGTGGGGTCTTTATAACACGAGTTTAGATACTGTTGGTCACTTTAGATACAAAAAAAATACAAATTCTATTTTTTAAGTTCTATAAAATAAAACATAATAAGCATTCCCGTGATAAAAAGTAAATAACGTGCCCTAATTAATAAATAAACCCACATAAAATTTACTTTCGAATAAACTTAATATTTAATTTATTTATTATTAACTATACAATTAAATTCATTAAAATATTATTGCCATTCGGAATTATATCGCAAGCCGCATTTTCCGTTTTCTCTTTACTTCCGAAACAATCCTTCTGCTAGATGGCGCTACCGTCTGTGAAAAGCTTGCTGCGTTTTGAATCGGCGAAATACTCGCGTATGTTTGAATGGAAAATTGTTTCTACGGACGATTCATGTGTATTTGACTTGTATGTAGTTTTGCAGTGGTGATCTATTTTATTTGAAGCTAAAAAAATTGCGGTTTTTTTTCTTTACTAATAGAAAAGCTGAAAAGTTTGTTTGTTTTATTTTGACGCGCTAATCTCAGGGACTACTGGTTCGAATTGAAAAACTCTTTTTGCATTTGATAGCCTCATTCTTGAGGAAGGTTCTATAATTTATCCAGAAATTCCAACGGGATCCGAAGTTACTCGGGTAAAACCGTGCGAAGCTGTGAGTCTTTACTTATGCGGCGAATTGGCACTGGATACCTACTGATGATATTTATCTCATCAATCTTATATATCTGTATACTAGTATACTTACTTCATAAAGCTGCATTGTTCACACAAACAAACAAGAAGAAAATTAGCAGTCGAATTAAAAAAAAACTGTTTTCATTTGATAACTGAGCCCAGGTATCACCCGCGTGAATTTTAATGCCCCGTAGGTATATCGATAGAAAATAAATATAGGTAGATCGATAAAACTATAGTAAATATATCATTCAAGCTACCAAATGAAAAAAAAACAAATCGGACCGGAAGGCAAGCTGAGACGCGTATTAGACAAAATAGTCAGATGTTTCGCGATGCGAACCTAGGTAATTCAATTATTGTTTACTTTGTCACGGTATATTGCAACCTTGACGTTTGATAAATGGCAACACAATGTGAACCAATGTGAAGAAACGCATCAGATTTAACGCATTTTTGTTTGTTTATTGGGCGGCCTTTTAGTTAATTTAATTCGTGGTTTCGAAACTACACAGAGGCAGATATTTTTGCAATGAATAGTTACCGATATTTACTCGTATATAAGTAATAACTTATGGATCACTTAATCCGGCAATGTTATATTCAATGAAGAGTCCTTACTTTCTCAACCTGCGGGTTGATCTCATCTTCACTTAACAACAGTTACTTAAGGTGGAGGTCAAACGCACCAACATTTAAAAAAATGCTTATAATGTAAGTGCATTTGATTTACCGCTTAATACGATACGTAGTCAGGCGTGGTCGCAGGGGGGGGGGTCACAGGTGACATGACCTCCCCAATATCATGAAAAAAGAGTAGAGTAGAAGCTAGAAAAAGATAATTCAGTCTGCGACCACGCCTGTACCTAGATAAACTAATCTACGCAAATAAACGCAACTATCAATTCATAGGAAAATCCGATGATATCTTTATTAAAACAATTAAATAAGGAGGCGTATCATATCAAACATTAAAAAAGCAGGTTTTGGAGTTATAGGGTTAATCACTTTTAACCAGTTTATGTGACTATGACGTGTTATTTAAATAATTAAACACTTTTGACGTATACATTGCTGCCGCCATTCAAAAGGTTGAACTCTTTGATGGTTTTGCAAATTAGGTTATAATGAATAATTAAAATAAAATTATAATATTTAATAAATAAATGAATAAATATTCCTGACACTCACACAACATTATCTAGCCCAAATTAAGTTTCTTAAAGAACTTGTGTTATGGATACTAGATAACTGATATACTTAAGAAATTTATACACATGTATATTGAATAAATACATATTTTTTATTAGAATAAAATTAAATAAACATAAACATCCATGACTTGACGACAAATTTCTGTGTTTATCACACAAATATCCGCCGCTGCCGGGATTCGAACCCAGGACCTCTGGCATGGAAGGCAATGTATGTTACCGCTACACCAGCCGGTCGTCCAATATTTGTATTGATTAAGGCTATACAGTGGATGGACATGATATGGTCGTGTTCGCCGGAAAACGCTGGATGAGGGTGTCTCGGGGCCAAGCAACGTAGAGAATCTTGCAGAAAGTCTTTGCCCAGCAATGGATGTGTACGGCTTGTTTAATTTTATTTTACAGACCAAGTCACGTTTGACTCGAAATATTGAATTAAATTATAAATTAAATTAAACACGGTACCATCTAGTTAAGAAGATATTGAATTTATAGATTTAATGCATAACCCGGATCAATAAAATATTCTCTGTTTACTCGCATGTAATTTGCACTAAGGTACAATTCAACTTTGTATTATGCACTAGGGTATAATATATTATGATGATTATGCACACGTGACTTATAGCCCAGTTTATAGTTCTAAATTCAATAGAATAAGGCTCACTTTACGAGCAAGTGTGTTGAAAATAAACATATTATACCCTCCCTACTTATTAGCAAAATTTCAGCAAAATCTAAAGGTCAATTTTGGCTCAAAAGATGATTAAAATTGAGCATTATTGATACAAACATGAAAATTCTGACATCCACCAGCCAGCACTCGGCCAGCTCGCTAGTTTATGGCCTAAACCTCCTTTTCAACCAGGGCAGAGAATCATCTTCATGCAGTAGTCTCATTACAAGAAGTTATGATGATTATTATTTTAAAAATATTATACTAACAAATTACTATCCCTCTGAAGTCCTAATATTTAGTAACCTAAGCCTAACTAAATACTAGAATTTCAGAGTCCATCTGGCTATCTATAACCCTCCTTTACTCTTAAGTAGGGTAAAGTATACTTATGCAGCAAAGTTAACTAATACTAACACTTTAAACCCACAAAGTTATCCTTGAAATGTAACTCCTACGGAATACTTTTCCGGGAATATTACTAAACAAGTAGGTAATTTCTTACCTAAGTTACCTCACGTTGTGGCAATCTCTCATAATAAGTGCCGAAGACCTATATATGACGTCTACGGTAGTCAACAAAGGTTGTATCAGCATAATATAAGAATTATGTCTTTAAAGGAAAACGTGATTCTGGACATTTTTTATGACGCATGCAGCATAATAAGGGATCGATTTCGTTCCTTGCTCACGTTTTGTAACTTGTGCCTGTAATAATTTATATTTAGACTACACACCCTTTTTGCAATACTATGTATTTATAATATAAGTTTAAAGGTTTGTGAGTTTTTTTTTATTGTAACAGAGATTAAACTGGATGATCTTCATCTCACCTGAGGTTAAGTGAAGATGCGGTCGACTAGATAGCATAGGGTATAGGATGATACAAAGGGTGCATGAGTGAAAAACAAAGCCGTCGTGTCCATTAGAACTCGCTTAGGGATTTTGGCTATTATTAAAGATTAGAATAAAAAAATATAGGTATGTTTAGTTACAGCAGCAATTTAAGTGCTGGGGTTTAAAAAATAATATTATTACTGTTATTATAGATAGGGAAAGTCTGGAAAAAGATATTGGATAATCTCAGGTGATTAGTGGAAATTATAAAAAGAAAAGACCGAGCGAGGATCACTCAGGTTATTTAGTTTTACTCTAAATTTCACTCATTAGAATCATTTACTATCATTGTTCATCCTCACTAGTACACCCACTCACTCACTCACCCACGTCCAATACACATAAGAAATATATGCACACCCCCACATAAGCACCACAAATTTTTTGCTCCTTTTCATAGTTTTATTTACTTTTTAATGTTTAATAATTATTATATTTCGTCGCTTCATTCTTCAGATATTATATAACAGGTAGTCCTTATAACCTTTTGTTGCTTCCATGCTGGACTGGGAGCGAAAGAAAAACATAGAATGTGCTAGCTGCTTCTCTTCCCGGGCAAACTATAAAAGTCAGTTAAGGGACGGAAGATTTATTGGCGATTTTGCGGGCGACAGGCTGTCACTGCTTTAGTCTCTCTCCATCATAATAATACCTCCAAATTTGTCAAACGTGACATCAGATGGTTTTTATAGCCTCTGGTGTTCTGCCTACCCCATAAGGGATACAGGCGTGAAGTTATGTATGTATGTATGTATGTATAACCTTTTTTTTGTAAATCTGTGATTGTAAAGTAACATATCCAAAAATCATAAATCTGTTAATAATACATAGGAAGAGCGAGCCTTTCACAACACAAATATCTTCCGATTACTTTCTGGGAAGCCCCGGCAAATGATTTGTAAATAATTTCCTGTAATAAACATTTTTTTTTATTTCGGCGGCCCGAAAATTCTGTCATACAACAACCAATACTGTGCCAACTTGGTGATTTATGGCCTCCACCTCTTCGGCAATTAAGTATGTGCCCCAGTAGTGGGTTCATTGAACCAGGGGGAGACTCAAGGCCGTTCTTTACAAAGGGTTGTGATGATGATAAGCTTCACTTAATTCTGCAAATAAGCTAAATTTTAGGCAATAAAATTGGCAATCACATCAAGGTCGGATCCGGTGCCTCAAAAACTGTTCCTCAAAAACAACAAAATCTCTTTTATTCTGCTCAAGAGTGCAATCCAAATCATCAACGAACGAAGCCAGCTAAACGTTAGATACAGGTCATGAAAACCAACAAAGCAGTAATCCATTTTTAGTAAAACAACGTATTGTTTCAAATCTGTTTGCGCATTCCAACGCGGACAATAGTTTTTCTCGCCTATAATGTTTACGGTCCAATACGATTGTGTCAATTATAATCATTCACTACTTTATAGTAATTAGTAATTAGATTGTTATATAAACTTTTGTTAGTCAGGTTTAGAAGTCAAAGTCTAGTCATAATATTCTTGACTAGGTTATGTCCGCGGCTTGGGCTGCGTTAATCTATACTCCTTGGCTGGTTTTAATTATAGGAATTCCGTAATTAAACGACGCCACCCCATCGAGTTTGGGTTCGTTTGATTCGTTTTGACGAGCAATTTGATGTTTCAAAAAGCTTGTTTTTAAAAAAGTTTTAAAATTACCTTCTTTTTTATATATAAATTACCTGGTCTAGGTAAGCTTAAGACCAGCTAGATGTAAAGAAAATTATATCTTGCATTTACATCACATGAGTCACATTTTCGTTGGAAAATTATTTTGTTGTTTTTTAAATATTCTAACGACTATATAAGTCATCTATAATTAAGGTATTCGGACTAAGGATGTAGATTGCATGAGTTGGCCGATTCTGCAGCCCAAGAATGAGTGGAGTGGTTGTGTCATACTATTAAGGTAATTTAATCCAGAGATAACACAATTAATTATGATGGGCAAATTTATTGGCAAAAGAAAAGTCAGGTGGAGAAAGATATCATGGCTCAGGGACATTCAGGAATGAACTTGTTAGGCAGAGCTGACCTTCACTAGAACACTAGAAGGGGAGACACATTAAGAAGAAGAAGATAACCCATGGATTCCTATTTCTAGCAGCCCTTTGCGATTATGATAAAGCTGAGACCAAACGTGAAAGAAGTTGCGAATCACAAAATTGCAAGTTTTAGCGATATTGTGAGTTCGTAAATTGTTGACGTAAAAATAAATCCTGAATAACTGCGAAATAAAATGTATTTTTCACACGGCTGATATAATTTAAAAGATATTGCAAAGAAACATTTGTAATATCTTAGTTTACAGCTGCATGAATTAGTCCAACTCAGCAAATACCTACCATGCGATCACAAGACGCTGGTATTCTGCTGAACCTTAACTTGTGGGATATTTTTATAATGTTTTGTGAAGCTACGGTGGTTTGGGCATTTGGAAAGAATGAGTGAAAGTAGATTTACGAAAGAGGTGTACAGAACAAGAATGGATGGTGTTGTTGGAAGGGGCCGGCCTAGGCGAACGTATGCCGATCGAATTGGCGACATTTTGAAAAAGGGCCTAGTCAAAAGTACCCGTAACTAGCGATCATGTATGAAAAGATTGATGAAAAGAGGTATGCCTGGATCGCAGAAATTGGTGTTCCCTTGTCTCTGCCTACACCAAGGGGAGACAAGCGTGAGGTTATGTATGTATGTATGTTTAGTGAAGTTCTTTTTTGGTACGTGTCGCCAAGGTGTTCAAATTGCCTGTGGCTGTTTTTAAGTCCTGGATCTTAATTTTAATTGATAGTAATTCTAATACTACTCGTTATCATTTTCCATCGGCTGACAAACATCCCATCCTTTTTATAAATGTACTAGCTGCTGCCCGCGACGTCGTCTGCGTGAACGCTATGCAGCACCAAACGCACCTACGATTATAACACTGCTAGCGTGATAATATGTAGCCTATATGTTGACCCGACTTCTTAACTATCTTCATGCCAAATTTGAAGTAAATCCATGCAGTACTTTTTGAGTTTATCCCGGAAAGACAAACAGACAAACAGACAAACAGACAAAAATTCTAAAAACTATATTTTTTGTTTCTGTTTCGATTGTAGATCATACCCCAAGTATTCTTTTAAAAAAATATTCAATGTACAGTTTTGACTTTCCTACCATTTTATTATATGTATAGATATGAAAAGAATATAAGCTCAGTTGCTTATCTGAGCTTATTAAACAATTTTTTTGTTCTACACCGTGATATTTTAGTGATCTTACAAATGCATCTCGGTGATGTATTTGATCCATCGAATTACTTGACAACCTTTAAAATAGATGTAAAGTGGTACCACATCAACCAAGGTGCGTTTGTAAGACCATTAAAATATCACAGTGTATGAATTAGGGTCGGGATATATACACTTTAAGTTTCTTACATTTATCATTTAGTTTACTCTGGGCTTCATAAATTAGGGTACTTCATTAACGTAATTATTCAGGATTAATTTCAATTCGATCTGTTATTTGCTTGTTTCATCCTCCGTTCATTCGTACTTATCATCGACAACTAAATATGATGAAATAAAAGTATTTATCGCATATTTGTGTTTGTTAGTATGCAAAGCACAGATACCTGTATAATCAGATCAAAACACTCCCGGAACTAAGAATGCAGTCAATATCTGAAGTATCGTCACCACAGATAACGTAATGCATAGATAACGCAGCGGTCTCTATTTTACGTGTCCGGTTAGAACCGGTAGACAGATTCAAGTGGCTAAGCGCTGGGTTTTACTCTTACAGGTCCCGCAACTTCGTACCCGCTAAGATACCCTTCCTGTGGGAATTTCAGAAACGCCTTCCATAGTACAACCAGACACCCATTGAAGAATCTTTATACCAAGTATCATATCCGTGCACCCGTGATTTTTCATACAAACTAAAAAGTCAAATATTTCCCGTTCCCATGGGAATTTCGGGAATGCCTTCCTTAGTGCTCCCTTACACTCTCTAGGGAATGTATGTTCCAAATTTCAGCTTTCTACGCCCAGTGCGCGGTTGGTACAAGGGTGGGTAACCGCCAACCATTCATTTATCGCGAAGATTTTCGTGCTTAGGAGGACATTTTTGGTAGTCTTGTATGCACTAGACATAGGCTGTGCCAGAAGCTATTTCAACGCCCTGAAAATTCTGTCATCCAGCAACCAGCACTGGGCCAGCTTGGAGGTTTACGATATAAAACTTCACCACCCAGGGGAAATGATGATGAGTCTTGTTAAACATAATTTTAGTCACAAAATTTTTGTTAACTTTTTATCGTAGAGCGTAAAATATTTTTCTTTGACGTTTAGGTGTCTTCACAGTCACGAGAAACTGAATAATCTCAGGTCGACATTTACAAAAGTCCTAAATCATCATCTTCATCTGTTTCTGAGCCTACGAGAGTTGAGAATTAACTCAAAACGTGGCGACAGTGTTTTGGTTCATCACCATCATCATCATCATAACTCTTTTTAACGATTTTTGGTTAACAGCGTTAAACTCTGATTAAATAAGTTTTTTTATGTCGGAAAATTTAGTATCATATCTGGCTTACTGGCAGAAGTAAAATTCGGTGAAAAACGTATTATATTTAAATATTGCTGTTTAACGCGGTTCTACACACGTAAGTTTGCGAAGACGCAAGAATTTATTTGATTTACTAACTATCCTCAAAAGTTGTGCTAATAAATGCATAAAGATTTTTTGAATCCGCTCAGTGATTTTAGAGCGCAGCACGTTAAAAAATACCAACAATCTCTTCAGCTTTAAAATATTAGCGTAGATAAAAAAAGTTGTGTTGGCGTCATGATTAAAAATAAAACAATGAACGAAACTTGTGGTATTTAAGCACGATATAAAACAGTTTTATTTTGTAAAGTAACAGCAGTGATTCATTAAATGGCAATCGAGTCAGTTTAAATCATGGAAAAGGTGAAACTAGAATGACAAGCACTTAAATGTATGCACCTATCAACATACAAATTCTACGTTCAAAGTCCAGGAATGAACAATGAATCACCACGATAAAATTCATATTTTCTAACATATACCTACACGTAATAAAAGTTATTTATTGTAAAATTTTGCGTAATAATCATAAGGATTCACGAGAATTTGCTTCCGTTTCTCGGTGTTTCCTAATGAGTCACGTTATCGTTTTGCGGCTCGTTGGCGCCATTTTGGAGAAAAACGCGGGAGTTGTAAGCGGCCAGTAGCGTATTTTCCGATTCCAAACTTTTTCAACGTAATCAATGACGCACAAACACTGGTGACGTACAGTTTTTATGCAGCGTGAGCTAAAGGAGGTTATATATTATCATAATCTTACAAAATAATCCTGTAATATACGAGTAATACCTTTTAATACAATTTCGCTTTAAAACTTTTGTCCCTTTTGGGTTTGACAGAAATTCAAGTAGAAAACAAGACAAAACATTTATAAACTTTATATTTTCAAGACCAAGGCTGTGTTCGGTCGTTTTAGCAGTTGGTTTATATGGGATGGCTGTATGGTTTACGTTGTTGTCACGGTTAGCTGATGATATTGGATTTAAATCCTTTTAGCTTTTCTTTGTTTATAATTTCATTTTCTTATGAATATGTTTCTCTGAGTATTCTATTTACTAAAGTATTTTTATATATGGATATTTTTTAATACCGATGTACCTACAAATAAACAAATTCTTTGGTTAAAAAGTGTAGGTATTTTTTTAAATGAGTCAATATATGACTTCCATATTATATCATGACTAAGCTTTTCATTGATTTTATTTTAATTATCATCACAATCGTGACCTCAAGGTAGGGCCCACTGCAGGGACATAAGTCTCTTCCTTGGGTTACGAGGAGGTAAAGGCCAAATACCATCAAGCTGGTCTAGTGATGGTTGGTGGATGTACATGTACATATGAATAAGCACTTACGACATACCCTTACGTCTATTGTATTCAAGTATACAGCACCCGGGACCAACGGCTTAACGTGCCCTCCAAATACCGTATTTCACCCATACGTCTTTGTACGGAGAACGCGCGGAGCGTTATAACACAGGAGCCACGAAGACTTCTAATTTTCAACCGACTTCAAAAAACGGAGGAGTATGTTTTGTTTTTTATGTTTGTTACCTCATAACTTTTGACTGGGTAACCCAATTTTCATTATTATTTTTTTATTAGAAAACTATCGCTTCCCATGTGGTCTCATTTCAATATATTCTAGTCATGACAAAGATTTTTTATTTAAATATGTATGAGTACGGACAATATTCCATATTTACATTGAATTCAACCAAGGCTTCGGATGTGAAGTCGGTTTTTTTAATGCTCTGCGTTCGTTAATTATAAATTTTAAATATTTCAATATGTTATGAATATTGCATCGTTAGGTATAAAGTACAAAAAAAGTAAAAATTGAAGTTCTGAGAAGAGCCATGTAAGCGACGAAATATGTTTTTTATATTTAAATGAGTCAGAGTTTTTATGCGATCAGAATATTATTTGTTCTCACGTTTCTAACATGGGCATTACGTAACGCATACGATTTTCATTATCAATTTTGTATAATATATGTTGGCGATAACGATGAGTTTGCGATATTAAGATGTTTGTATGACTTCATGGTAGCGGAAGTATGTTGGTAGTACTGTTAAAGAGGGCGCTAAATGCAATGAATGACTGACATTCGATTGCAGCGCCATAGGTTGTTTTTTGAAGTAGGATGATGGCAAGTGACACAGATACGGTTAGGTAGGACGGCTAGGTGCGCGGACGTATCTCGGACTGACGATCGATAGTAGCTCGGTATTAATTGAGTTAGCATTGTAACTGTAAAGTAACTGACGGAACGGACTCGCGAATAAAGATTTTGTTGTGATTAAGCCCAATTATATCCAAGCCCACAGACTCGGTACTAAGTAACTGTCCAGTGATTAATTCTATCGTGTTTTGAGAGTAACGCTTCTTTTCGTCTTGTTTGTTTCCCGACATCAGAAGTGGGATAAGCCTAAATCCTAATATTAATTAGTGTGTCGAATTATTTTTGCGAATAGTCTTCTCGGATCTGCCCAAGCTTAACTTTCGTTTGTGATTAGAGTAAGTTGTGGTAACCTCCGACATACAATCATAGATCTGTTGAAATAAGGCAGTATATTTCCTAAGAATAAAGGTGTATAACTGAAACTTATCGGATGCTGCCTAAGTCTAAAGGTGCTATATGACGGAAGGATCTGTGGTTGTGTGATTATCATACAATCATAGATCTGTTGTATAAGGCAGTATATTTCCTAAGAATAAAGGTGTATAACTGAAACTTATCGGATGCTGCCTAAGTCTAAAGGAGCTATCAGACGGAAGGATCTGTGGTTGTGTGATTATGGAGAGAACTATAATTAATCCCTGTCTAAGTCTAAAGAAGTGATTAATTATGGAAACAGTTATAGAGTGAGAGAGTCAGTGATTAGAGTAAATTAACGTGCCTAAGATAGTTCATCATTTTTGTTAGTTTTGTATAGCTTGCACAGATGTAACAAGGTAAAATTGTTTTGAAATAACGTACGGTTTGTCGAGACGTATCAAATGGTTTTTCGTAACTTTAGTTGATATAGATGAAGTTCAATTTAAGGCGAAAGATAATATTCAAAAGTTTTGATATTGCGTTTTAAGTACTTAATGATGATGAAAGTAAATTTAACGTTGAAGTTGTAGATTTTCTTTCTGATTATCGTGTATCCGTGACTCGGTAGAAATCGCTTTGTATCTTGCCAATCTTAGATTATTTTGCTGCGATTCTTAGGAGACACGTTTTCTTATGTTTTAGTAACAGTAAACTTGTTATTATTTTGGCAATTGAAACGTAATATTACGATAGTGTGTGTTTAATGAATCACGGAAATAGGTAATAACGTCGAGATTGAAAAGATTGAAAATTGAAAATGCGTTGAACTTGTTGCGATTGACAAAAGAGCTGGATTTTACTGTCGAACTGTTTGCAGTTGTCGAACAATTTTAGTACTTTGTTGTTGTGAATTATGAAGTACAATGCAATGCTCTTATTGGTTTGATATACGCCATAACCGGATAGAGGTTATGAGTGTGAGGTGATGTAACCTAGTGGGGGTTACATTACGTTTTGTGACGGGATGGACGTCACTGCAGAAGAGCTTTGCATTGTTTGCTAATTAATTGGGTTATTCTAGAAGCTTATGCTTGCTTTGTTTATTGTTCGACCGCTGTCAGATTGTTTGATGTTACATTCAAAGTAAATTTCATTGTTTAATGTGCGGTTTTCTTATCGAAAGTATTGTGGTTCGTACAATGCGTTGACGTTAGCCGATTCCTACTGAGTTTCTTGCTGGTTCTTCTCAGTAGATGGATCTTCCGAACCAGCGGTAGCTTTACGTAAATTGTTAAATCGTGGATTTAGAATTTTGATGGAAATATTAAATTGAAATAAAATTAAAAAAATCTGTAGCGGTTAAAGTTTTGAAGTTGCCAAAAGTACAAGTATCCATTGCAGTTGTAAAGAAAGATGTTAGTTTTGGTGTTTGGAAGAGATTTAATGTGTTGTGGATACAGGTTCTCGTTCGTTGGTTTTGTGACTACGTCAGAATGATTCTGGGTAGTGTGTTGAAGGAGTCATTGGTTGACTCAGGTTTCCCGTGGGGAAATGATGTGATTGCTGTTAACCACGAACGATATACCTTGTTGTTAATAATGAAATTAATGGATTTCAATGTTTTTCTAAAAGATTTATAAAGTAAAGAATTCAAACTTGTGGTTTTTTCTTTTGAGAATTAGCTTGACTTCATTGTCAGGAGTGGCCAAGCCGCCACTTTGGTATGATTGTTTCAGATTAACACACGAGGACGTGTGTCATCGCAGGATGGCCGTGTTGGCGATAACGATGAGTTTGCGATATTAAGATGTTTGTATGACTTCATGGTAGCGGAAGTATGTTGGTAGTACTGTTAAAGAGGGCGCTAAATGCAATGAATGACTGACATTCGATTGCAGCGCCATAGGTTGTTTTTTGAAGTAGGATGATGGCAAGTGACACAGATACGGTTAGGTAGGACGGCTAGGTGCGCGGACGTATCTCGGACTGACGATCGATAGTAGCTCGGTATTAATTGAGTTAGCATTGTAACTGTAAAGTAACTGACGGAACGGACTCGCGAATAAAGATTTTGTTGTGATTAAGCCCAATTATATCCAAGCCCACAGACTCGGTACTAAGTAACTGTCCAGTGATTAATTCTATCGTGTTTTGAGAGTAACGCTTCTTTTCGTCTTGTTTGTTTCCCGACATGTCGCCGCGATGGCTTCGCCGAGCCTCATCGAAATGATTATCGTAAATTATTGAATCGTTTTGCTGTAAGCTCAAATTAAGAAATCTAAATTAATTGATTCTGAATATTTGTAATCCAATATTAGGTCTATCAATCGAACTATTGCTATCAATCAACATATTGAATCCTTTATTATCTGTGATGTTTGGATAGCAAAACAATCCAACGTTTATTATTGTGACAATTACTTATGTGATTTGTTTTTAATTAAGCTTAAATAATTAAGATGTTTCCTATTGCTTTGTTAATTGCTTTGTTAATAGAAGATGTTGATAAAAAGAATTATTCAGTATGTGTCATGACCACCGGCTTTCTGTTGGCTGGTCTCTGATTGGCTAGAATCCGGCCGATAGGAGACCAGACAGTAGAAGGTTTTGGCGGTACGAAAACCAAGATGGAGAGGGCGTCACTTTTGTGGCGGCCTTTGCCTTGCATTGGAGAGTTGTGGGGGATTTTGACTTTCCGGATAGGTTGGGTTAAAAATGGCGGAGTGGAGAACGAGCCGCTTTGTGATAAAGGTCAGTGTCGTTAAGATTGTGATATTTACTTATTTATTGTTCTCTGGCTGTAAACTGTTACTTTGTATTTTACAAGATGATTGCTGTTGAGTTTCTTGCCACTTCTTCTCAACAGATCGACTTTCCGAAGTGGTGGTAGATTATAATAAATAGAAAACTGAAACTGATAAGTTGTTTGATTGAGTGACACCCTTCTGAGACGTTTTCTAACATAACTAGCTTTAATATGAGTCAATCGCCTAGCAGGACTGACAACCCTGATGGGGTTGCCGGTTCTGCCCATTTTAAAAACCCAAGCGATCTCCCATTTCCGATATCAGAAGTGGGATCGCCTGAGCGATCCGATACTGCCGGTCATGTTACTGTTTCAGATAATGGCAGGCCGAATATACTGCCTTCATCCGCCTCGCTGCTGCAATCACAATCAAGCCATGTTTCCGACGAGTTATTCATGCAAATGATGAAGATGATGCAGAACATGAGTGATCGATTTCTGCAGCAGCCCAACCATAAAATTAAATTAGAACACAGGATGGGCGAGCGGATGCAACATACGGACTTTCTTAGGAACCTCCTTACTCGAAGTTAACAGTTCTTGAAAACGACCGCTACCTCGTGATAAAGGTCGTTGCCCATCACGGACGGTCGCGAAAGGTTGCTCACGACAACTTCGCCGAGCTCCTCGACCTGGCATGGACGCGCAGCTGGCCGTGTCGCCCCATGAAGAATCGCAGCCTGGGCCATCGGGCATTGTAGCCGTAGCTCAACTCCAGTTGGGTGATATTGCTGATCCAAATACGGTGAGCTCCTTTCATGCTATAACTCTTATTATTTATTTTATTTATTATAAAAAAAAAAGAGAAAACAAACAAAAAAAAAAACAAAAAAAAAATATGAAAAAAAAAATGAAAAAAAGAACAAAATAATAATAATAAAAAAATGCTGTATACGGGTGGAGACGTATAATGGCATATAACAAGAAGTCTTACAAAAAGACAAATCCCCTCCCAAAAAAAAAAAAGTAAAAAAAAAAGAAAAGAAAAGAAAATGAATAACTAAAATCCCCTGTGTACCACGGCCAACAGGACAGCCCAGAGCACAGCATCGACCTCTCCCAATATTCCTTAGGACCCCTGTTTAATTACAGCATCGACCTTTTCTACGCCTATCCTTCCCTTGATTAAAATATTACATCTAAACTGTTGTCACGTGGAGTGAGCAGTTTCAGTATACAAAATATCAAAATATTTCTATAAACTGTTGTCACGTGGAGTGAGCAGTTTCACTATACAAAATATGAAAATATTTCTACAAACTGTTGTCATGTTAAATGAGCAGTGGAAATTATATTGAGTAAAAGAGTTTAAAAAAAAAATATTCAAAATATTTCTGAGCTGTTGTCATGTGGAATGAACAGCAGCAATTGCATTCAATAACATTATGCATTAGCTTATCTTACTTTAGGGTTACTGTGGAAGTAGCACCTATACTCTCATATGAATTTTTCTTACAGAACAACTCTGAAGAGATAAAGCATGATGGAAGTTGCGCTGCAGAGCACGCAGCGTCCATCAGTACGGCCGTGTCGCCGCGATGGCTTCGCCGAGCCTCATCGAAATGATTATCGTAAATTATTGAATCGTTTTGCTGTAAGCTCAAATTAAGAAATCTAAATTAATTGATTCTGAATATTTGTAATCCAATATTAGGTCTATCAATCGAACTATTGCTATCAATCAACATATTGAATCCTTTATTATCTGTGATGTTTGGATAGCAAAACAATCCAACGTTTATTATTGATTATTTTGGTTTCTCATGGTAATGTTTTGAGAATGCTTTAAAGTAAAATTATTAAATCTAATCATAAAAGATAAGTATTCAAATCAACAAATACCGTTTGTAATAAGTGTTTTGTTTTAATAAGTAATTGTGTTTACTAAAGATAAAGATTAGTACAGGTCAAGCACCATGTTAAAGTAAGTTCAATATTTGTTATTGTGACAATTACTTATGTGATTTGTTTTTAATTAAGCTTAAATAATTAAGATGTTTCCTATTGCTTTGTTAATTGCTTTGTTAATAGAAGATGTTGATAAAAAGAATTATTCAGTATGTGTCATGACCACCGGCTTTCTGTTGGCTGGTCTCTGATTGGCTAGAATCCGGCCGATAGGAGACCAGACAGTAGAAGGTTTTGGCGGTACGAAAACCAAGATGGAGAGGGCGTCACTTTTGTGGCGGCCTTTGCCTTGCATTGGAGAGTTGTGGGGGATTTTGACTTTCCGGATAGGTTGGGTTAAAAATGGCGGAGTGGAGAACGAGCCGCTTTGTGATAAAGGTCAGTGTCGTTAAGATTGTGATATTTACTTATTTATTGTTCTCTGGCTGTAAACTGTTACTTTGTATTTTACAAGATGATTGCTGTTGAGTTTCTTGCCACTTCTTCTCAACAGATCGACTTTCCGAAGTGGTGGTAGATTATAATAAATAGAAAACTGAAACTGATAAGTTGTTTGATTGAGTGACACCCTTCTGAGACGTTTTCTAACATAACTAGCTTTAATATGAGTCAATCGCCTAGCAGGACTGACAACCCTGATGGGGTTGCCGGTTCTGCCCATTTTAAAAACCCAATCGATCTCCCATTTCCGATATATATTATATAATATATCCTGTGAAATAAGAAAGAGATGCGGATTGAAAGAAGATGTAGTGACTAAGATTGAAAAGGGTATGCTGCGGTGGTTTGGACATTTGGAAAGGATGAGTGGAAGTTTACGAAAGAGGTGTACAGAGCAAGAATGGATGATGCTGTCGGAAGGGGCCGCCCCTAGGCGAACGTACAATGTCTGGATCGAAGCAATTGGTGTTCCCTTGTCTCTGCCTACCCCAAAGGGAGACAGGCGTGAGGTTATGTATGTATGTGTGTATGTATGTAATATATCCTGCTTATTATTGTTGTAAGTAATATCGTTTTCAGTTTACACGACTTATCCGATATGCGATAGTAAGTCTGTCTGTTATTCTTCCACATCTTCATCATCATCATCATTCAGCTAGGAGACGTCCACTGCCGGCCATAGGCATCCCCCAAGGTTGTCCACGTCGCTCGGTCCCTTGCCGCCCTCATCCTGCGTTTGCCGTCGACTTTGGATGGGTCATCGGTCCATCTTGCGGGGGGCCTGCCTACGCTACGTCTCCCAGTACGTGGCCGCCACTCTAGAACTTTTCTGCCCCAACGGCCATCTGTTCTGCGAGCTATGTGCCCTGCCCATAGTCACTTCAGTTTTGCAATCCTTCTGGCTATGTCAGTGACTTTGGTTCACCTGCGAATCTCCTCATTCCTGATTCGATCCTGCAGCTTATTCCACATTAAAATGAAACTGATGAATTTTTCTAGGCATAGATATAAAGCTTGCGAAAGGACGTAGGCTACTTTTTATTGACAAAAAGGCTTGAACGGTTTAAATGATTGGATGAAAGTTTATATTGAAGTTCATCAATAATTAAATTATTAAGCCACTGTGGTGAAATAGATGGAAACTTCGACTTTAATAAATGGAATTAGTATATTATGTAACAAGTGAGCTAAGTTGCTAACTAATTAGCAACGCTCACGAGTTACATACGACGTTTTTCAACACACTTGTGAGTAAAAGACAGACATACCTACGTACGTGGTCATAAAATTTATTTGAAGCAGCTGTTAGCTGCTGCGCGTCAGTAACCCTATCTCATTACACGTACACACGCTATTGTTGCTTGGAGGCGCTGTACGTGCCGCTGCTGCTGCACGCGCGCCGCCTGGCCGCGCGCCGCCTGGACGCGCGTGCTCATTTATTTAATGTATAACCCGGATCAATAAAATATGCTCTGTTTACTCGCATGTAATTTGCACTAAGGTACAATTCAACTTTGTAGGATTCATTATATTATGCACTCGGGTATAATATATTATGCACGCGTGACTTATAGCCCACTTTATAGTTCTAAATTCAATATAATAATGGTCACTTTACGAGCAAGTGTGTTGAAAACATTTTTACCGCATTTCATTGTGTTTACTTATATTGTTCGCATGCACATTAAAAAAACTGTTTGTGCACTTATTTCCCTAAACCCCCTAAGGAATGTACGAGTATATTCCAAATTTCTGCTTTCTACATCCAGTAGTTATGGCTGTACGAT
The DNA here is from genome assembly GCA_944452665.1 of Stenoptilia bipunctidactyla. Classification (NCBI taxonomy): domain Eukaryota; kingdom Metazoa; phylum Arthropoda; class Insecta; order Lepidoptera; family Pterophoridae; genus Stenoptilia; species Stenoptilia bipunctidactyla. Next base: position 11,795,434 of record OX101743.1, read on the forward strand.
ATCTGTCAATCATTCAGTCAGTAACGGAATAGTTTTCACATATATATATACAGGGCTATATTTTAGTCACCGGTCAAATTTAAGTATTCTATTCTTTGATACAATATAAACGTACCTGCGTATTTATATACTAATCGCTCAGTACAAAATAAAGATACGTCATCACAATTTTTTTTACAAATAGTCGCTGTTGATGAACACCCTACGCATAGTACCTACTACACAACGACGCGGATTTTCATTGATTAAGTTTGATAATACTACGACGGAGTACTGAAACTTGTTTTGCAGAAGAGCTTAGTCGTCTTAATTTTTAATGGTATTCATTCATAATTTGGAGTGACTATGCTTTGCTTAATATGTTAGCCAATATATAAATTACCGTGAAAAAAGTCATATTTTTTTGCCTTAATTAGTTTGTATACGTGATACTTATTGCGTAAAATAAATTTGGCCGGTGAGTAAAAACTAGCCCTGTATATTGATTTAAACCTCGTTTCTATGTCTTTACAAACCCCATCTTGTGACACAACTCGGTAAAAACGTCTTTCATACAATATGATTTTTAATTATACTATCTGTGATATAATTCAAAGGCGAATTATATCATTGTGAAATAATTAACAATGATATAATTTGCCTTTAATCCTACAATAAGTACCTATTATTGCGATAATAAGTATTCGATCGATATCGTTAGCGAGATATTTTTATTATAAAGTTATAGAATTTATTGTTTATTTACTGCTGATTATTGAAGATATAGGTATATAATTAATAATAGTTGAACATAGTTTTTGCACACAGTGCGTTCTAGCGTTTAAGTAAACTGATATGCTTCTGTTATAGGCACCGTACTAGAGAACTGATGGTATACATAACTTAGACCATAATCAATCTGATGTCACGTTTGACAAATTTGGAGGCATTATAATGGTGGAGAGACACTATTGCAGTTACAGGGGGTCAGCCTATCGCCCCCAATAAAATCTCTAATGAAACCTCTGTCCCTTAACTGACTTTTACAGTATGCCCGGGAAGAGAAGCAATTGGTACATTCTATGTTTTTCCTTTGCTCAGTCCAGCATGGAAGAAAATAGGGTATCTATCTAGCTTAGAATAAGATTACAGCCACCCGAAAGTTAAAGAATGAATTCTTCAACTTTCGGTTAAGTTTACTCGGTAAATAATTAATATTTATTATATTTTTTCTCTTCATGTATGATCTCAAATTTAACGTCCTTGAATTTCAAAAATGACCCACCAGTCACCCTGTATAATAATAACAACTAGGTATTTCTGTCCGAAATTGGAATTCACGCGAATACGGACAACACAATATAAGGAAGTTCCTAAATCGCATAATTCTGATAATTATTCGAAAATTATCTATAATCGAGTATTTTCAAAAACAGATGTTTACGTAATCGTTTATTTTGGACTTTAAGCTAATACTCGTGTTGATAAAATCTCTTGTTTTGTAAATACCTACTTGTTTTCTTAGAACATGACCGACGAAAAAACCGACCCGAAAAAAAATGAAAACAAAAACCCGGGAAAACTGACACTGCAATAGCTCTCTCTCCATTATTATATTACCTCAAAATTTTGTCAAACATGACATCAGATAGTTTTATAGTCTCTGGTGTTCTGCCTACCCCATAAAGGATACAGGCGTGAAGTTATGTACGTATGTATGTATCGAGAACTCAAAATAAATAAAATAACAAAGTTCATTTAAATGTTAATGACCATTTCAGTTTAACTACTTATTTTGATGATTCTTGTTTCTTTTCGTAGATGTATTCAGAGGTGGTCCTATATGGGTAATCAAATTACATCAGAGTGGAGATAATAGTAGACTAACCAGTATATGGTAGCTTATACCTACTCGTCACCCAGGGGACAGACTCGTGCACCCACACAGAGACTGTAGTGGGCTCATTACAAAAAGTCGTTATGATGATGATGAGCATATGGTTTACCTGATGTTCAGTCATTAACTTCCCATACGGACACTTGGGGAACTCCAGACTCTAGAGGTTTAGACTAAGTATCGGTGCCAGCAATAATGCCTTCTTAATATTTATCAAATAGTTAACTGTGAGTAATGAATCAACGAAAAGGAAAATACTTTTATAATGCATATACGGTTCCGAGATAACGTTTGTAAAAGTAACTCACAACGTTAATGTTATAAATTTTTTTTTGTTTACTAAGATATCCCCTAGGTCCCATGGGAGGTCTCCATAACATATATACTTAGTAACTTTACTTTAGTTGTCGTGTTGGTGTGTACCTGTATTTATCAGTTGGTCTTTATGTCTCCATATACTTAATATAGGTACCGAAAGTAAAAAAAAGTTATATCCTAAGTCAACTCAAAAATCAAAACAAACAGTGATTTTCCGCATCAACAAAACATCGCTAACTTCACAATAACACCAAAACAGATATATTTGCTAGAAGCGACAAATAAATGCAAAACGTATACTAGACAAGGAGTGTTACATAACCGCGACCTTGCGCTGGAGTTGCGCAACACGCACGTGCGCGTGCACACGTGGTCGTAACTCGCTTGTTTTTGTCCATTTCCTGCTGTAGATTGGATTCGCTGATCGTTAATACCCGAATATGTTATGAAGAATGTGTATGTTAGGACTTTCTTTGTTATTATTTCTAAATTAGATAGTAAGAGGATTTTTGTTATTTATAAACGGCCATTTTGAAATAATTAAATAATGCACTTTTTTCGCTAGATATGTTACTCTTTAACTCGTTTTTTTTTCACCTAAGAAGATACGTAGGTACTCAAAACGAAAAAGCTCAAGTGGTGAATACGACCCCGTGAGGTTGAGGTTGTTACAGACCGAAGACAAGACATAAAGGGATGTCCAGAGCATTGAGATCTGGACTGGAGTGTCTGAAAATACATCACTTGTATTTTCTCTGTATGAATTTTAGAAGTTACCATACTACGGGAGTTTCTTTATTACTTGTTCAACGCTGCCTGGAGGGCACCATCGAATGATTCCTTGCACGTATTTAAGTCAGCGCTGAAGGCTGACTGGTCGATGTCAGGAATATTACGGCCTACCATGGTAAGTTGAAACATTCTCCGCCGAAAGCTCTTTTTGCCGAAAATAAAAATTTTATATCCATTAGGTACAGTTGAATATGTATGGCGTAAAACCAAATGAAGGTTAGGTTAGGTTATATTAATTGGAGTGGGAACTTTGGGGAGGAGGCCTATGTCCAGCAGTGGACGTCTCCTGGCTGAATGATGATGATGATATTAATTATGTTTACCATAAAGTCTAACTGTGGGTTTAGTCCGTTTCGGGGATATAAAATAAAAAAAAAAAAATTGTCGAAACGAGCTTTCGGCGCAGAAAGTTTCGAAAATTTCGATAGTGAGCCCGAATATTATGCCGAGCACGATGCGATCTTCATTGTTCATTGCAGTCTGTTGGGGTGCGAAGTGGACCGCGATTGAGTTGCAGAGCTCTTGCTGTAGGCAGGGAGAAAAGAAAAACATAGAATGTTTTTCTTTTTATTTATCACTTTTTTTATTTATCACATTTTTCATTTATTTAAGAATAATTGAGTATTTTAAATGCAAAAAACTTAAAAACATTATTAAAACATTGCAATGCTTCACTTTAACTGGGATTCACAATTTCTGTAAAGAAATTGATCTCGGGTGGTCTTAGCTGCAAAGCTTATACCATTAGATGGAGCTACGTTAGGAATATAACGTAAAAACAAAAATGTGGTAAGTAATTTCGAGGCGTAGCGCCAGGCCCCGGTAGCTCAGTTGGAAGATCACTCGTCCGGCAAACGAGAGGTCCCAGGTTCGAATCCTGGTCGGGTAATTTTTATTTATCACATTTTTCATTTATTTAAGAACAATTGAGCATTTTAAATGCAAAAAACTTAAAAACATTATTAAAACATAGAATGTGCCAGCTGCTTCTCTACAGTTAAGGGATAGAGGTTTTACTGGCGTTTTTGCGGGCGATAGGCTAACCCCCTGACACTGCAATAGTCTCTATCCATCATTATAATATCTCCAAATTGGTCAAACGTGACATCAGATGGTTTTACAGCCTTTTGTGTTCTGCCTACTTCCTAAGGGATACGGGCGTGAAGAAGAAGTTACTCGAGTTTAGCTACAGGTTTAGCAAACGGTTCCCTTTAGTTCTGGGTAATTCATTTATTTTCTCTTGGTAACACTGCTCTTCCTAAAGAACATAAACAAACTATCATTTTAAAAATATACTAAATATACTCAAAAGCAAAATTAGTCTACTATAAAAGATAAGTTTAACAAAAAATAACGTTTGGCATTTACGAATGTTAAAAAACCTTCATAAGTTTTCTCTGTTAAAAGATTAAAATGTTTGTGTACAAAACACACACATACAAAACTATAAATAAAAAGTTTGAACGTTCTACGTGAAAACTCCTTTGTGAAGATTGAAACCTTATCTAAAACCAGACTTTTTAGAAAAATAACGTTGCAATGCTAGACATATTTTAAGAAGAAACAACTGTTCTCAGGCTCACGTGCCCTGTGCAGCACGTTTTGTGAGATTTAAATTCGAAATACTCGCAAAAGATCTAGTAAAATCCAAATTGAGATGAAGGAAAATGAAACATCATTTTGTAAAAGTTAATCGAAAACTTATTTTAATGTTTTTTGCTCATGAAAAGGTAGTGTTGTGAATCGGACTTTCAAAAAATACCGGTATTATTTTCTTTTGCTTTTCACAAATATTTTGCCCTACTGTAGCCCATAGCCCTGTAGTCTATTATCGGACTATGGGTCTCGCTCCTTTTTTTTACCACAGAATAAGTAATAGTTGGTACAGAAGAATTACTCCGCAAGAAGATCTAAATAAATTCGAGTCTTGCTACGAGGCGATACGGTGGAATTCAGCTCGCACAGCATTACGTACCTGCAAATTTATATACCTAGAAGTTTTGTCTCTGTCTATCGCATGCCTCTTATCTTTTCTTACGCTGTTAGGGTTGCTGCCTAGTGAAGAATAATTAATCTCCTTATTTGTAATTAAGTAGGTATCTACCGATACCTACTTACTGTTATTCTAGCTTTGTAAAAAATATTGTTTCAACTTACCTAAAGTACAAAATGAAAAAAAAGTTACGACGAATAATTAGTAATACTACCTATGTTTTGTTTGCTAAATTGAACATAATCAAATCTAAACATAATCTAATTGAATATTTGTTTCTTTTTATGTCCATTTTTAAATACTATTTGTGACCTCGATCATAGAATTACTGTGAGTGCTATAAGGTAGGTACACACACACAGGTACACTACACAGGTAGGACACACGACCCATTCGAAATACGCCGGCAGAGCGCTTCGCTGTAGGTGAATAACGGATGTACCGCGCGGAGTGAGCCAGGTCTGTTTTTACTTGGGGCATCATCCATGGATACGAAGCCACAACGTTATTTCTGGACTTTAACCGACTAAAACCCCAAGGTATTCCTCCTCCGTGCCTATAGTGGTGGGATCACGGGCAAGTTGAAGCATTCATCCGCGAAACCGCCGGCGCCATCCGCTTGCGCGGAACCCTCAACATGCAGCGTGCCGAGAACCCCAGGCACGTCGCACTCATCAGCGAACTCTCTTGAGCAGGGCGGCAGATAACCCCGTATCCACCGCCCAGGGACTTCACTATGACCAGAAAGGCTTAGCGACCGGCGAAATCGCGTCGCGTTAGATCACCAGAATGTAAACCCGCCCGGCCGCGCCTCAATCTGGTGAAATCGCGTCGTGTTAGACCATCAGCATCCGGCTATCTAGCCTGCCATCATCCGGGGAATTCGCTCACGCGTTAGATCCCCGAAATCCGGATGTTTGCAAAGGGGATTCGAAAAGGTGGACGTCCCTTTGGCTTCTCCTCGGCAGACGGACTGACCCCCACAGCCATCCATCCCACGGATGAGGCACCTCGGGCACCCGGGGATTGTGGTAATTTTTTACAGAGGTTGTCTTCCTCGCAGTCAAAAACCGCAGCAGTTGGTGGCTCAAACCAGACCTCCCCATGCCCTAATTGGTTCCCCAAAGTGAGCCGCTGATACTCCTTTGGGGAACCGACGAGGGCCCCGCAGGTGATTTTGGTCCGCGCCGTCGAAACGGTACCCCCCATTTCTGGGGCATATTCCCCTGTTCACCACCTCGGGACGCGCCCGATGGGAGACCAGCAACTCCGCACGGGATGGGTTTTGCTCCTGGATGATGAGTACCTGGATATAGTCCATTATCAACCAAGCTGGCCTAGTGCTACTTAGTCGATGACAGAAATTTTCTGGGCACTGAAATATCTTCTGAAAAATCTTAAATAGCACCGTATATGTCCAAATCGTAAATTTGTACGATATAGCCAGTACTGTAATATGCAAATAAACTACATAATAAAGTCTAAATATTATAATTGGTTGGAAACCATTTTGAAAGTGTATTGTTTTACAGTATCTTGTCATTTCGAAATCGAATGTCATTGTCGTCGCAACATTTTCATGTACTTTAATGATTTTATTGTCAGTTACACCTTTTATTGTCAGGCAGAACACCAGAGGCTATAAAACCATCTGAATGTCACGATCGACTAGTTTTTAGGTATGATAATGATGGAGATAGGCTATTGCAGTGACAGGCGGTCAGCCTATCGTCCGCTAAAACGTCAAACTTCTGTCCCTTAACTGACATTTACAGTATGCCCGGGAAGAGAAGAAGCTGCACATTTTATTGTTTTTCTTTCGCTCCCAGTCCAGCATGGAAGAATATTTAATGTGACTTAATGCAAATGCCTATAAGTAAACTTACCTACTCAACAAAATTAATGATTATTTTGCACTACGATAACTGATCGGAGCTGAGACCGACCATCAGTTTTTTGGACTCTTGACGTCATAGTTGATATGTAATACGCGACATGCGGGGCTTTCATGCATTTTTCGTTGGTTAGTGTTACTTTAATGTAGGCCTCTAGCTATCTATATCGTAAATTACGTGTCTTATCGATAGTAGATATAACATCGTAGTACATTTTAGAAAATGGTAATTCCCCAGTTGAATCAACCGATTCATTTGATACAATTTATGTTTAAATAATTGTAATCATTGTGTAAATTATCCGAGTGTATGAGAATCTCCATTTGTCTTTTTGGGGATGGGCTGGAATAGCGAACTCTGCAGAGCTGTTTCGCCTCGCAAGAGACAGGACTTGTTATGCAGAGCTGATTGTCAACCTTCGCTATTCGGAGAGGAGAGTCAAAATGTATTAGAAGAAGAAGATAAGACGTTCCCTTATGTGGGCTTAAAGAGGTATATGTGTTTATTTTATTATTTAACTCGGGTTGCAATTTTTGCGGGATCGATCATAAAATAAACAAGTATTTATGGACATTTGTACTAAGTTCAGGTTCTACTGTACAGTCTAGTTTAATATTTAAAATTACAACTTTAACAGTGCTTTTATAGATAGATGGATTTACCGTAGTATCTCTATCGCGCTGAGGGGGTTTGACTGCCAAAGTTGAGATTTCTTACACTACTAGTAGGACATATTTTTATTCTGATTTTTCCAAAGATCAGTGATTAATGACTTATATGAGTTCATGATAGTCCTAACTTGTACTGAAGTTACCTACAATCCATAAACTTACTTACTGACCACATAGTTGATTTCATGATATGGAGACATTATAATGACAATACGCACACTTTACAAAACATAAAAAAGCAAGAAAATATGAAATTCGTTTTCACAAACACATGTCAATTCACAATATTATCAAGAAAACTTTATTTATAGACAAAAACACAAAAAGTAATTGATACGAAGGTCAATACGTGTTTATTTCTATTTTACGAATAGAATACACTCCTAAACATTGCATTACGACAATGTGATATTATTATCTAAATTATTTTATCTAACTGGAATACGGACCATCTGTGATGTGTGTTAAATAAGCGATAACGTAGTCGATATGGCACGTCCCGTTTCATACTACTGAGAATTATTTCTGACCTTAAATTTTTGTAGCGTTCTGTAATGAATTTATGAAAAATAAATAAGTACATTGAAACAGATGAAAACGAGTAAAGGTAAACAAAATTCTGATTTAAAAAATATAAAAAAAAGGAAAAATTCGTAATTTCTTTTTCAATTTTCGTATGAATTATACCTCCATGAAGGTATTATATAGGGTTGGCGGGACATCCTGTATAACCCACGGTAGGACACCTTCAGGGATTGCCTGGCTAGCGACCGCCCTTCACATAAGATCTGCCGCCAAATATGACCAGTCACTCCTCCAGTCAGACCACCAATAATTCATGAAGCGCCAGCTTTTTCCTTAGGCCCTGTGCTTTTTCAACCCCGTCTTCACTTATCGAGGAAATTGAGTTCTAATATGAGCTTTATCACAGAAAAAAAAAAACCGGTTTTTGCCCGAAAATTAAAGCAATAAATCTTCTTCTGGTAAAAATACCGGTATTTCACCTTCAGTTCCCGTGAACTTACGTAAGTCCTGAAACGTTTGTCCTATCACGTTTTCAGTAGACCGCGTGACGGACCGGTCACGTTGGTCTTAAGACATGGTTGCTTAATTTGTTACGAAGTGGTTTCTTCAAGTTTATCAAAAGAAATGGAACTTTCCTTTGAAAACTTTCATAAAGAGTTGAAGGAGACGAAGTACTTGCAATGGTTAATAATTATAATAGTTTATTTTCTATTTTTAAATAGTTTTTGGTTTTACTGCTTTGTAGTTTTGTGTTTATTATGGCTTTCTTTTTTTCAATGCCTCATATTAATCAGCTTATAAGTTTATAGTGAATGTTTAATTGAATTAACTGATTTGTTTGACATATTTGAATATTTTTAATTTAATTTTGTATATCTACTTTTATTCATTCCACATTAATTTAATTTGTAATTTTCACAGTGTGCAATTATATTTAATAGACCTTGAACTGTTTTTGTTGTGTATCTTTAATTTAATTGAATTTTTGTGTGTTATCTTAATATTTGTAATACTTATTGATTTTTATCTTAAACGAGCCACCTAGCGCGGTTTTACCCGCGTAACTTTTGATCCCGTGGGAATTTCGGGATAAAATATAGCTTAAAACCTTCCTCAAGAGTTGTAAATCCCACTTGTAGTTTCTGAGATTAGCGCGTTCAAACAAACAAACAAACAAAAAAACAAACTCTTCAGCTTTATGTATTAGTATAGATAAATGAGTTAATAAAAAATAATAATCTTTATTTCTCAAATCGTCAGTTAAACAAATTAAAAATTAAAGTAATTGTCTCAAGGTTTCACAATTTATAAACAAAGAAAATAAGTATATTTAAAAAAAGGAATGTATTCAGTTATTTTATACTAGCCACCGCGCGCAGTTTTACCCGCGCAACTTTTGGTCCCGTGGGAATTTCGGGAAAAAATAAAGCGGATAAATAAATAAATTATTTCGGGATAAATAAATTAAATATAACCTTCATCAAGAGTTGGGCTATCAAATGCAAAAAGAATTTTTCAAATCCCACTTGTAGTTTCTGAGATTAGCGCGTTCAAACAAACAAACAAAAAAACAAACTCTTCAGCTCATATTAGTATAGATTTAAAGTCTACTTTCCAGTGCATTTTTAGCCACCATTTTGAGGACCATAACTTTTGAAAATATCGCGGTTACAAGCGATGGTAGTGACCCTATTCAGTTCGCGATCATGGTGCTTGTAACAGCATCGGAACATAGGAAAATCCCGCAAACTAATTAAATTGCTGTGGTCATGATTGATTGAGATGAGAGATGATACACATTGAGCAGTTAAGAAACCAATTTATCATCACCTTTTTATCATCTGTCGCCTATTTTTCGGTTAACGAGCGTAACGAGCTTTGGTTACAAACGGAGTCACTCAATAACTAATGCTCATGTTGAGGTAATAAATAAAATTAATATTTAACGTAACGCCTTTGTTGTCTAAGGCATTTCACTGAGATCTCTATAGTCATCTCACAACCATTTGTAATGAGCCTAGCCCACAGCTGGGCTATGAGTCTCTCTCCAGGGTGACGAGTTAGTATTAGGCTGTAAACCAACAAGCTTGCCCAGTGCTGGCTGATGGATAGATAGATATATGGATGGATCATGAAACTGCACCATTAGCATTAATAATCACGCATTTTTCTTGAGCACTCTATTTATCTATACTTTCTCTATATATATATAAAGCTCAGGAGTTTGTTTGTTTGGTGGAACTCGCGTATCTCAGAAATTACTGGTCCAACTTGGAAAATTCTTTTTGCGTTAGTCCATTTATCGAGGTAGACTATATTTTATTCCGGAGTTCCCAGAATTATTAGAATTATTTTTAAGAGTATAGAAATATTTAAGTACCTACACTCTCAGAGGCATTTTAATATTAATAATAATAATTTATATTTCTGACACTCACACAACATTATCTAGCCCAAATTAAGTTTCTTAAAGAACTTGTGTTATAGATACTAGATAACTGATATAGGTACTTAAGAAATATATAGGGTCTTCTTTATGAAGATCAATATATTTTAAGAGAAGGTTAAGAATGATGTATGGATTCAATTTATGAAAGAATTTTTTTTTTGTTACAATTAACAAAAAAAAATTATTTCATAAATATTTTATAATTCTCATAAGTTAACAACATTTTAGTTTAATCTGTTATTTACGACTAAAGCAAGAAATAAAAGTGTTTCTATTTAACTATTTATATTAAGAAATACGTTATACATAACCAAACAATAACTTATACTACGCGAAACTCACTCACACACACAGAGAAAAATCGCACTAGGCATAGGTATGTAGGTATTCTCTGACGGCACTATCGACACCGAAAGTCAAGCGAGCCGCCCGCGACGACAACACTCTGTTGGCTTGTCGGCGCGGCGCGGCGGCGGCGACTTTGTCTGAGCCAAACGCGCGCGACCCGCTCACCGCTCGGCGAGCGCTCGCCAGTCTGTAAAAGTCTGTCTAATGATACGCGCGCGTAAATTAATAATTATCAAAATGCCTAATTTCGCGTACACGAACCAAGAATATCTTCAAATGGCTTTGTGCTAGTGCTGCGAGTGAGAACCTGTCACGAGCTCGTGACACGTACGAGCAGAGACATGGAAGGCGTCCCGCCCTCCGAACAATTCTAGGAGCTGTGCAGCGCCATCGAGATTATGGCACATTTACTCCACGTGCCCCAATGTTGTGTGCTGCCAATGTTATTAAACGAACAAGACTTTGTGTATCGCAAATAAGTAGTCATGTGCAGTGCAGCAGTTACTATAAAGTGCTTGTGTATGTGTATTCGTGTGCTGTGTACCTAACATCATTGACAGGAAGCAATTTGTAAGTTATTTTTGTACATAAACTGTAAATAATAATAGTTGATAATAAGGTGATTCCATTTAAACATTCAATTGATTGTAAAATACATTTATTCGTTAAGACAAACAGCTCAAGCACGAAAGCTTTTTTTAAATTTATTTCTAATTTAAACATTATCAAAGAAGTCAATATTACTAAAACGGTATTTACTATTAGTTGAACGTTAAATTGACAGTTGAAGTGTGATGGGAAATTAGAATCAACTTTTATACGAAATAAGTATGATATTACAACAGCTGATTGTTACGTCATACATCAAGCTAAGTAGGTCACACATCGCCCGGGCGCGCGAGGCATCGACCTTTGCTCGCGTGGATAGGTAGGTACTAACCGCGCAAGATCTTTGTTTTAGTGAAGTTATTTTCATAAAATAAATAGATAGGTTTTTTTTTTATTTCTTGCAAGGTTGTCGTAAATAACAGAGTAAACTTAAATTCGGTCACTTAAAAGATTTGAAAATTTCAATAAAAAAAAATATAGTTATATGTATATTTTTATTTTTTTCATAAATTGAACCCATACATCATTCTTAACCTTCTCTTAAAATATATTGATCTTCATAAAGAAGACCCTGTATACACATACATATTGAATAAATACAATTTTTTTATTAGAATTAACTTAAATAAACATATAAACATCCATGACTTGACGACTAATATCCGTGTTTATCACACAAATATCCGCCGCCGCCGGGATTCGAACCCAGGACCTCTGGCATAGAAGGCAATGTATGTTACCGCTACACCAGCCGGTCGTCAATTTCCTTTCCCAATCTAGTTGGGATTCGAACCCAGAACCACTTTCACCGAACTCGATCACTTAACCAATGAACCACGCTGTCCATTAAATTATATTAAAGCAAAATACAAGTTTTGAAACAACTAGACAAAGACATTCAGCCCTACTCATACAGAAATATAACTAATACATATATAATATACTCGAACGTATAGTTACATAACAAGAAAGGCTCAAGTTCAGGGTTATATACGATATTGTGTTATGTATTATGCTTATGTACTTATACATAATGCAGAGTATGGCGATCTTAGAGTCACGTGACTTGGTACAGTCAGGTGGGGAAATTAAATTAGATTGATTTATGAATTTACTTTTAAGGAAACAATAACATCGTATAGCTAGAGATTAATTTCTTGCAGTTATCATTAAATGGAGATAATTTATTTTTTATATATCGCTGTTACAATGAATCTTAAGAACAACAAACAACTTAATAAGAAAACAATACTTATAATTTGAACACGAATAAACTTTTTAATAAAATAATCAAGTTAGTGGACGATTCGCCGGAATTTTACTCGTCCGAATCGGACGAATTGTCACATTTAAAAATATATTATTATCTGTAGGCAATTCGTCCGAAGGCCGAAAGTATACGGACGAATTGTCCCTTCAAAAATTTTAAAGTAGTCAACTCGTCCAAATTTTATATTATTCCACTAATACAAATAACCAACGAAAGCTGAGCATTAATAAAACGACGTCACGTCAAAACTTTGGCAAAAATAAGGTCGTCGACGATCTCCGAGTTCATACATATTTGATAATTTTTCATGAAAAACTCTATCGATTTCGATGAAATTTATATGGGACCAAATGGGACGTATCCTCTATTATATGAAATGAGAATCATCAAAATAGGTTTACCTAGTCTAAAGTTATGAGGTAACAAACATAAAAAATACATACAGACGAATTGAATACCTCCTTTTTTTGAAGTCGTTTGATGAACTGGATATCCCTGGAAAAAAGACAGTATTATTAGAAAAAAATCTTAACCTTAACATAGTTTACATAGTTTCCTTCGAATTATCCTTAAAACACTTCTGTTTATATATTTGCATTCCGTAACTTGAAGTGGAAAAAGCCGTTTGGCTTATCAATCATTATATAAACAATATAGCAATATACATACTTGCTGCAGAATTTTTGTGATAAATAATATACAAAGTAAATGATAGTGCCATAACTTGCTTTGCAGGACTAACTTTGTGAGTATGAGGGTTACATAAAATACGAAATAAAGGTATGCACAGTTAAAAACATTTACTATTTTTTTTATTTAACTAAGAATAACAGTCGTTGCCAACAACAAATGAAAATTAGAGGCCTTTTAGTTGCTGAAACTAAAGTTTACATAAACAAACAAAAGAAACTGTATCTTGCAAATTTACATTTTGAAAAAGAAAAAAATAACGTGCCTTAATAAATTAAATTACAATGCACGTGCGATCAAAAGGTTCATTTTTTAAATGAAGTTATACAAAATAAAAAAATGAAGATTCAAACTTAAAACTCAAAGGGAAACAAATTAAAGACTTACTTATTTATAATTATTACATTATAATTATTGCCAGTGCTAAGGCTAACATGGCCAAACTGTGTTTTGAGATTTGGTCACAGCGATGCTTTTCTGCCACGTTCCGAGGACAAACGCTGTATAGGTCGCGTAGGCTAGGCTTATAATGCCCTCGCCTAAGCGTGAGATCCTTTCAGATCGATTTGTTCAGACAATATCTTATGAAAAGCCAGGGGCCTTACTCCCGACGCGATCGAGAATCAAATCAACTCGATCTCAAGCATTTCGAAACCGATACTAGCGCCGAATCGAGCGGTGGCTCAAATTGTAACTAATCACGATCGAATATAACTGTTTATAGCTTGTAACAAATGACCAAATCTATGGTACAATTTGAGCCACCGCTCGATTCGGCGCTAGTATCGGTTTCGGGAGTGCGAAAATCCTTGAGATCGAGTTGATTTGATTCTCGATCGCGTCGGGAGTAAGGCCCCAGGTCCTTCCTGAGCTCGTGTATTGTCATCTTCACTTATCATCAGGTGAGATGAAGATCAAATGTGGATTAAGTCACCAATAAAAACTAAAGAGGAGGATCAGGCCCCGTTTCCACCAGAGATGTGCGAAGTTGTGGAGCGGTGCAGGATGCGTAGCGAGGGCCATGAAGCCGGTTCTATACTTACGCCTTACTAACTTCTCCTTGACAAACACGGTCTAATATCTGATAATAATAAATTTAATTTATATGGAAATAAAAAATAAATAAAATCCCCAGACAATCACACCAACTACATGGCCCCAAAGTAAGCATAGCTTGTGTTATGGGATACCATATAGCGAACTAGGGGGGAACCTAGAATATAAATACATAAATAGATAAACACCCAGACACGGAACATTTTTTTTTCTGGTTCCGTGCGGGGATCGAACCCGCAACCACTGGCGTCTGAGGCAGATAGGTTTATCCCAACGCCAAAGTGGTCGTCAAATGTATCTTGTAAATTTACATTTTGAAAAAGAAAAAAATAACGTGCCTTATTAAATTAAATTACAATTCACGTGCGATCAAAAGGTTAACTTTTTAAATGAAGTTATACAAAATTAAAAAATGAAGAGTCAAACTTAAAACTCAAAGGGAAACAAATTAAAGACTTACTTATTTATAATTATAACATTATAATTATTGCCAGTGCTAAGGCTAACATGGCCAAACTGTGTTTCGAGCAGGGACTGCATATCGGTATAAATTTTTTAAATAGTACTAGTAAAATTTCAGTACCCTTATTAGTGTACTGCTTCATCAAACACAATAACTGTACAAGTTATTAAAATCTAAATTAATGATATCAGTACCCAAATAATGTATACCGGATTATTTTTTGTAGATGTTTTAAGTACAGAATTATTTTAACTTATTTAATTTCTGTACCGAAATGTATAGGTCAGCATATGTACCTACGGTTCATAGGCTTCAACTAAACTATCGAACATTCTACAGTTATACAAAAATAAAATTTTAATATCAATATTAATATTAATACCGGAAAATTTCAGTTAACTGTAAAAAAAATCAGCTATGCTACAATAATAAAAAAGGTACAAGAATTATTTCAGTATGAATTCCTGTACTGTTATTTTTAAATACACCTAATTTAACGGTATGACGTCATACAGAAAAAAATTGTACAGAAATTCATACCGGTATACAGTCCTTGGTTTCGAGATTTGGTCACAGCGATGCTTTTCTGCCACGTTCCGAGGACAAACGCTGTATAGGTCGCGTAGGCTAGGCTTATAATGCCCTCGCCTAAGCGTGAGATCCTTTCAGATCGATTTGTTCAGGCAATATCTTATGAAAAGCCAGGGGCCTTACTCCCGACGCGATCGAGAATCAAATCAACTCGATTTCAAGCATTTCGAAACCGATACTAGCGCCGAATCGAGCGGCGGCTCAAATTGTAACTAATCACGATCGAATATAACTGTTTATAGCTTGTAACAAATGACCAAATCTATGGTACAATTTGAGCCACCGCTCGATTCGGCGCTAGTATCGGTTTCGGGAGTGCGAAAATTCTTGAGATCGAGTTGATTTGATTCTCGATCGCGTCGGGAGTAAGGCCCCAGGTCCTTCCTGAGCTCGTGTATTGTCATCTTCACTTATCATCAGGTGAGATGAAGATCAAATGTGGATTAAGTCACCAATAAAAACTAAAGAGGAGGATCAGGCCCCGTTTCCACCAGAGATGTGTGAAGTAGTGGAGCGGTGCAGGATGCGTAGCGAGGGCCATGAAGCCGGTTCTATACTTACGCCTTACTAACTTCTCCTTGACAAACACGGTCTAATATCTGATAATAATAAATAAAATCCCCAGACAATCACACCAACTACATGGCCCCAAAGTAAGCATAGCTTGTGTTATGGGATACCATATAGCGAACTAGGGGGGAACCTAGAATATAAATACATAAATAGATAAACACCCAGACACGGAACATTTTTTTTTTCTGGTTCTGTGCGGGGATTGAACCCGCAACCACTGGCGTCTGAGGCAGATAGGTTTACCCCAACGCCATAGTGGTCGTCAGCCTCTGATAGTTTAGTACTTCGCAAAACATCCCTTCCTACACATTTTTTTCAGACATCCTTGTATTGTAAAATGTACAAATGTTTACCTATGTTAATACCGAAATTTTTTGACATATTGCTGATAATCCAATTCTCAAATATCCTTTTTTTTTCAAATTCTATATGTTTTGCAGTCCTACTGAACCATTGATAATATTTATAATTTACGACGTTTAATTTTCCCGACAATTCATTTTCTATATAATGAAAAGACAAATATTGTAAATAAAAACAATACTTACTATACTAAATATAGGTTTTATCGGAGGTCTTTCTGTGGGCGATAGGCTGACCCCATGTCACTGCAATAGTCTCACTCCATCATTATAATGACTCTAAAGGACAACGCATAACTTTGTATGAGAGCTGGTACCCGCCTCAATAGACATGTGTTGAAAAGAGTTCATCTTCTAGAACAAGAATCGGTATGGCGCCTGTCTTGATTCTGAGTCCAAGCTGATAACCAACCTAATAAAATTAATCAAAATTTTCGAAGACAAAATTGAAAAATAAACCCAAATTCAAATGTGCAACAGATAATCAGACCGGCGGTGTTGCTTACTATCTATGCTATAGGTGACTCGTCTGCTATTTTGATTTTGAACGGACTCAAGATTGGAACTTGGAGCAATAGTAACTTTGTTTCAGGTTTTTAAGACTTATCCAACGGCGTATCCTACATGAATTGGAGGTGGATACCAAAATTATAGTCCGACATTTAGGACCTCATAGCTGTGAACGAACTAACCATCGGAAGTTGGCGCCATAGTGACTTTGATTCAGGTTACTAAGTCCTATCTAACGGCGTATCTTACATGGCTATTGGAGGTGGATACCAAAATTATAGTCCGACATTTAGGACCTCATGGCTGTGAACGAACTAACCATCGGAAGTTGGCGCCATAGTGACTTTGATTCAGGTTACTAAGTCCTATCTAACGGCGTATCTTACATGGCTATTGGAGGTGGATACCAAAATTATAGTCTGACATTTAGGACCTCATGGCTGTGAACGAACTAACCATCGGAAGTTGGCGCCATAGTGACTTTGATTCAGGTTACTAAGTCCTATCTAACGGCGTATCTTACATGGCTATTGGAGGTGGATACCAAAATTATAGTCCGACATTTAGGACCTCATGGCTGTGAACGAACTAACCATCGGAAGTTGGCGCCATAGTGACTTTGATTCAGGTTACTAAGTCCTATCTAACGGCGTATCTTACATGGCTATTGGAGGTGGATACCAAAATTATAGTCCGACATTTAGGACCTCATGGCTGTGAGCGAACTAACCATCGGAAGTTGGCGCCATAGTGACTTTGATTCAGGTTACTAAGTCCTATCTAACGGCGTATCTTACATGGCTATTGGAGGTGAATACCAAAATTATAGTCTGACATTTAGACCTCATAGTGCTGAACTGACTAACCATCGGAAGTTGGCGCGATAGCAACTTTGATTCAAGTTACTAAGACCTATCCAACGGCGTATCTTACATGAGTATTGGAGGTGGATACTAAAATTATAGTCCGACATTTTGGATCTTATAGCTCTGAACGGACTAAAGATCGGAACTTGGCGCGATAGTAACTTTGATTCAGGTTGCTAAGACCTATCCAATGGCGTATCTTAAGAGAACGTCCTTTGTCAAATGTGACTTCAGATAATTTGTTAACCTCTGGTGTTCTGCCTACTATGACCATCAGCGTTGCAGGCTTAGAACTGAAATATGGTAAGACCAACGAGATGTGTCACAATTTTTGGAAGCAACTCGAGCCATGCCACAAGTTAAAGTGTACTTACTTAGTTTTTTATACAATAGTTAGGTACTTCTCTGTTCCGTGTACTTTATTGCTACATAAACTCATAAAAGGCTTTAAAACGCCAACATTCGTAATAAAATATGTAAATGCAAAACATTTTCCTTAATACCGAAAAACGTGGTTGTTACAAAATAGAGAACACGTGGCGGAAACCAAGCTCGCGTTACGCAAAAAAGGTCGTTGAAATGAATTTAATACAGTAAAATTATAAATACAACTAGCTGTTGCGCGCGGTTTTACCCGCGCAATTTCGATTCCCGCGGGATTTTCGGGATAAAAAGTAGCCTATACGGATTCGGAAGAATCCCTCTAAGTAATGGTAAAAGAAATTTTGAAATCGGTCCAGTAGTTTTTTAGCCTATTCAATACAAACGTACAAAAATACAAAGGTTTCCTCTTTATAATATTAGTATAGATAAAGTAACAAATTTTTTTCCACGCCGGACTGGGAGCAAAAGAAAAACATAGGATGTGCCAGCTGCTTCTCTTCCCGGCATACTGTAAAAGTCAGTTAAGGGACAAAGGTTTTATTAGCTTTTTTGGCGGTAGGCGGACCAGAGGCGGATAGAATAGTCTCTCTCCATCATTATAATACCTCCAAATTTGTCAAACGTGACTTCAGATTCTTGTATAGACTCGGGTGTTATGCGAGGTATGTAAGGATAGATTTTAAGATTTGAGAAAAAACATGCATTTGTTAGTTTAGCTCTTGGGGAGATATGCTTTTTGATTCTGATATACCTACTAAAAAATGATACGGGATTTTGCGTTAAGGGGGTATAAAATTAATTAAAATTAATTTAATATATACTAGATTAAAACCGTTTAAAACGTACAAAATGTATTTAATCGTGCAAAATTTAGATAAGATTAAAGACAGTAACTTAATCTCTGTTTAACTAGGAATATAGGTCATATTATGTAGATGCATACCTAAACATTGGGAAAATCTTAAGATTTGATACGTAACTATCGCGGCAGAACTAGGATTACCCCTTGCTTCTCATACAAAACTTTCTTTGAGGTTATGTAGCTGGTGTGAAACAAAAAATATGGCCATCTTTAAGAGTTAGGCTGCCATCTGCAAAAAATCAATTCCACTGGCATATCCAGAAATTACCGCGTTTCAACTGCACTTCACTTTAATTATTTAAGTAATTATAGAGCTTATAAGTCGACTTTACGAGGTCTTAAGGGTAACAAATAGGCGACCTAGATAGATGATGATAACTGATGCCTATTAAGTTTTTCACTTGATCTCTTAAGTGCTTAACGCTTTTAAAGAAATCAAATGAAATAGTGCCAATTACAATGCCCTATTCGCATTGAAAAGGTTTGCTTAGAATTTGCTTAAAAACAGATTTTTTATTATTCTCTATAGTAAATTGACAGAGAATTTATGCTTGAATCATGATCTTATGCTTAGGAAAACTTACTTACTTGTCAAAACTTTGGTATTAAAACTCACATCTTTTTAGTTCCATTGACATTTTTCTCATACCTCTTTATCTATTTTCATGAAAACATCAATGAAACACGCATAATTAAAATCAATTAATAATGTACGGAATAAACGAATTAAGAACCTCCTCCTTTTCAAAGTCAGTTAAAAATTACGCCACAGACTAATCACCGACAAACCAGTAACCACAGACTAATTCATAAACAGTAATTCAAGTAATAGGATTACACGATCACGTGAAAGCGTCACTCATCCAACGACCTTGACTGTGGTCACGTTTGCTCACTGTATCAGTCAGATACAATGTTATGTTATACTGTGCCGTAAGCGCTCGCATTTACTGAAACGAGTTGAGATTAGTTATGTCCACGGATTTACTTGCGGAATTCGATTGAGTTGAAATCGATTCGAACCGAATATATTCGTGTGCAAGTAGCGGCACATAACTCTAGCGCTGAGGTAAAGTAGAGGAGGTGGAGATGGATGGATTGCGCAGAAATCAAAAATAGGTCTCTCAGGGGGACTAATCTATATCTATCTATCTATACTTATAATAAATCTGTAGAGAGGTCAATTCTGTACATGAAATATTTTTTCAAAATAACTATCAGGGGGTGATTAGTGATCGATACTGATGCCAAAAATACAATCAGTAAAATTTTTGTCTGTCTGTCTGTCTGTATGTTCCTTATAGAAACAAAAACTACTCGACGGATTTTAACGAAACTTAGTAAAATTATTCTTCATACTCCTGGGCAGGTTATAGTATACTTATTATCACGCTACAATCAATAGGAGCATAGCAGCGAAGGGAAATGTTGGGAAAACGGGAGAAATTACTTCATTTTTTAAGCTTCTGTCGCGTGTGCAGCCTTAATGGTTTAAGCTACATAGAAATCATGTATGACAGAAAGATTCTTCATAAAATAATATAAAAAATATTCCACAACAGTATATGTCTATATTTTATGGTTGACTCACAATAACACGTGTAAATCCCGATAGCTTAGCAGCTCGGAGCTTTCTGATTATATTTGTTTACTCTTACGTTTATAATACTCTCACTCATCCCTAATAAAAAAAAATTACATTATTACCTATTCAATAAAAAAAGAATCATAGAAATCGGTATAGAAACACCAAATTTATACATGAAATACGCTAATAACCCATCGCGCGTGAATACTGAATGATATAAGGATTATTTTTGCGTAACGGTTGCCGCGCTCGACGCGGCTCGCGGCGGTAGGGTATAAAAAGGCGGGAGGCGAGCGCAAGCTTTTGCGCGATTTAAAGTAGGTAGGTACAGAAGGAACAAGCTTTACATTACCTGTCGAATTTCCCCAACCAATTTTACCTTATTATCGAGGGCATAGAGTGCAAATTCAAGTAAAAAATTTTGACAGATTTGTAACGCTTGATGTACTGCCTTCTGTACATACAGAGATAAAATGGAAATCAAGGTTTTGTTTATTTCATGATCGTTTCTGCCTCTTGGAAGTCAGAAACCGTAGATTTCTTCGGAATAAAAAGTAGCTTATGTGTTAACTACTATACCAAATTACATTAATATTGGCTTAGCCGTTTGGCAGTGAAAAGCAGCCATACATAACTATAGGTAGTATTGTATGTACACTGATAATGGCTGGATGGATGGATTTTTGCTATTCTTTCACGCAAAAACTACTTAGCTTTACCTAGAATAACAATAAGCTTAGTATAATTAATGAAGATATTGCATGAATTAAGTAAAATTGAAGGCATTAAACAAAACACTTTTTAACCGGATTGATGGCGTATAATTTATATTTAACATTTTAACTCGACGTTTCGGTGTCTTTGCAGACCCCGTGGTCACGAGCGACTGTTAAAATTTAAAATGTAAATATACGCGATAAATCCGTTTAAAAAGTGTTTTATTTAATAGTCATACATCGCGAAAACTTAAGACGATATTAAAATTTAAGGCACTTTGGCACCCGATTTGTTTATAACGCTATGTGCCTTTGTAATGTACCTAATAGATAGTTACCTACCTATGTTTGTGGTTAGGAGTTATACCTACATAATTATATGGGCGAAGATTTTTCATTTTTATTTTTGTTATTAAAGATAGTTAGGACCTTGGGCAAGAAAATAACCTACTCGAAATACTAATTCAATACAGACGAAGTCGCGGGCATCATCTATGTAATATACCTACCTACCTATACTTTTTCACAAAACCTAGGTGAAACTGCGGATCACAGCTTTGTTGTAGAAGTTTTTGAAGTAATTCTGTATATTTATCTATCAGTAACGCTTTCACAGCTAAACTACTGAGTCGATTTTGCCGAAATTTAGAATAAGGTAAGTTTTAACTTCAAGGAGGATATAATAATAGTATTTATCCAACTCTAATAAACGGTATCCACGCGGACGAAGTCGCGGGTCACAGCTAGTATCTAATATACTAAGACTATTTAATTCCATTCTTGTTTTTCAGTTTGTCATGTTCGTATTGTGCATCCATAGCTCATTGCATCTACTATGTAAGCAATTTGGTTGTGGCATGACATTGGCTCTCACAATTAGCTGTATGTGTTTGTTTTTTTTTCATGTCACGGTCAATTTGTACTGTTCCTATTTGTATAAATTTGATAATTCTGACTGAAAAAGAGTGCCAAGATTTTTTTTCCGCCGGCTTCTTTTGTCTCTTGGTCTACTGTAATATCTTATTTAACAACTATCAACAACTAGTTAAAGCCGAAGTATGTGATGACTGACTTCATCAAGTGTTTTGTGAAATTCCTAAGATGAATAAAACTTTTTGAATATTTTTTTTGGACTACAGGGACGGGGGGCTACAGGTACCGATGCGCAGATATCCCCTCCACGTTTCGGTCAGCGCTAGAGTGATGTGTATATTGTATACCTATACAAGTATGGATTTTAGTTGCACTTGATGCTTATCATCATGATTTCACAAACATTTTTGAAATACCCACAGCATTGCCATGAGTATATCCCTTGCATTACGTGAAGGTTTAGGTTATAGATCAAAATGCTAGCCCAGAAGGTAGGTACTGCTTTGGGTTTGACAATATTTTCAACGCTCCTAAAGCTACACATGTTCATTTCAAGCACGAAAGCATGCTTCAATTCATGCTTCTACGTGGTAGCATGTGCGTCGGAATGTTGCTCAAAATGAGCATGCCCATTTTGAGTACGCTTTGTGAATCGACAGGCTAGCGGTTTTTCAGCATACTAAATAGCATGCTATTATAGGGCATGTGTAACAGTAGCTTAAAATTAATAAAAAAATCCGCAGCAAATGGTGCGTACAGATTGCTAGTAATGTAACATTCTGCGCACGTTACGTATTTGAACATGTAGTGCGCAGAATATTACATTACAAGTTCCATTACAGCAATTGTTGTTATAACTGAAAGCAATGCAAAGTACTTCAGATTTTTATGACATATTTTGAATTTTAAATTTTGATTTCGTAGGGGAGCCAGATGCGCTCACGTATTCGAGTCTCGTGTCAGGGAACCTTTTTAACCCCCGTCCAAAAATAGGGATGATTATAATTGTTATTCATTAAATTAGTAGAAATTGTATCGGTAAAAGTTGATCTCAATCGAAGGTGATACGTTAGTAATAGTGTCTGAGTTGCAAAATAAACTATGCTACAGCTTAAAAACTAAGCCAAGACATTAATTAATTAAGACATTATTACAATAAGATACAGGTAACAGAGCACAAATCGCAGCCTTATCATCAAAATGACCATATGGGGATTATGTGTATGACTTCAGACTTGGTAGTTAGTATCTAAGCGGTACAACCGCGAAAATCTGTAGGGTATAAGTAGACTCAATTCAAATTACTTCAGAGTCCGTAGGAGAGTCAGTAAATGATCCTCACGTGGTCACGTGTACCAGTGTCGTGCGGAGTATCCATTTTACCCCCGACGAAAAATAGTTTTGAAGGGTTAGCTTAGAAACCCTATGGCATCTGAATAAGCGTATAGTAAAATTCGACTGATCCGAGTGGCCCTAGTTTGGTGTTAAGTCCCGACTGACTAGCGATCACATCTCATATAAAATCTGCCGTCAAATATCGCTTTTGCGGTGATGTTTTTTGGTAATATTTTATGAAGAGCTTCTTTCTAAGCCCGTGTATCTTTGACCTCATCTTCACTTATCGTCAGGTGAGATTGAGGTCAAACGCGGGTTTAGTCACCAATAAAAAAAGTATAGATTTTATTGGTTTTTGAGCTGGATTTTTGATGTTTTCTATCAAATTACCTTTTTATTCTTACTGTACTTTGAATAATGGACGTAAAAAACTGTACTTTTCCTAAGAGCCCTCTACGTATATGTTGGTTTAAACGTACGTAATCATTTCGATTTATGAGATAAATAATAATATTAAATTTAACATCCAGCAAGCTGTACGACCTGAAACTCAAGATACTGTCAGCTCGTTTTGTCTCAATCCAGAACGCTACGCTCGAAGACTGAGAAACAGATGGAGATGATGATGTATAACTTTTTCAATCTATCAATCCGACGCTTGACACCTCAGTCGCTCGTGACCATGGGGTCTGCAAAGACACCGAAACGTCGAGTCAAAATTTAAAATGTAAATATACGCGATAAATCCGGTTAAAAAGTGTTTTATTTAATTAAACATTAAATTCATAAAAATACTTAATCTAAAAGATTAGATAATAACTAAAATCAATTCAAACCACTTATAAGTCTGTAGGAGAGTCGGTAAATGGTCCTCACGTGGTCACGTGTTCGAGTCTCGTGCCGAGTTTTTATGTAGAAGATAACACCGTATTACATGCAACTATGTGCGTTGTTCCGATTTGCAATATATAGAAGGAATTATCTTAAGAATTTATGTATTGAGGCTATATTTAGAATTAATGTGTATGTTAGAATTGTTTGTGTGTTTTATTAATTTTGAAAGACTACTTAACTACCTAACCATTGAATGGGATGTAAATGGCGATGTGTCACAGAAAAAATGAGAGGCATAGTTTAAATGGGTGGGTTCTTTTAGCAAGCCTGAGTTAGGAAAGCCCGTAAGCTCGGCCAGGCCTGGCTCACTCCGCGCGGTACATTCGTTATTTACCTACAGCGAAGCGCTCCGCCGGCGGATTTCGAATGGGTCGTGTATCACGCGCGCGTGTTATATAGATATATATATATTGGACATATTACTGTTAATTTCTTATTGCCATGATTAAAAATTCATTGTATTTAAGCTAACATGTCTATGAATTCTTCATTTGTGTAACAGTGAAGTTAGGTTAATTACAATAATACCAACCTGAAGAATGGAAACATTGCTTTCAATATGTATTTTACATTGAAATACTGTAATACTATTAAAATTATATAATGTATCAACTATGTAATAGCCCTAGGTTCAATAATATTACTAGTTTCATATCAATTAACCTTTAAATATTTTATCAAAGTAGATGTCGCTTTTTCAAAGTTTGGCTGCCAACACAACAAAAAACTTATTTAAGTTACCCTTAATTTGTTTTATATCTACTTGTTATTATAATTACTAAAAATGTATAATTATAAATCATTTAATAAATATTTAATATTAATGATTAATGTACTAGACATAGTTTGTGATATTTACTAGTTACATTGTAATATAAAGTCACTCAGTTGTAAGAGAAGTGTCGGAGAGAAGTGTCAGAAGGATTTTAGAGTGGCACACTTCATGTTGTTGTTTTGTTCTTAAGCGAATGGAAAGTTTTGGGATTTCATATTTTTATTGCTCCGAGGCATTGTAAGAAGTAAATGATTTTGAGAGGACACTCTTCCTTTGGACGCCCTGCTGCAAACGTTGAACCAATCCGTTATATATAGTAAGCTGTTAGTGAACTAAGTGGCTACTGTGTGTTAAGCAAATACAATGTAAGTTATTTCTCTTTAATTCAGAATTGTTACTTAGTAATTGCTGTGGTAATTTTCCCAAGATAAATGTATTAAACTATCTTATTTTTCTACAAACAACTTATCTTAATTTGATATTATTGAGATTTGTTTTAAAGTAAATTCCTTTGCATTAGATTGAGGTTATCCGGTAGGTACCTACGTACCTACCTGATAAAACTAATTTAACAACCACATTTAAATAAAGCCCTTACTTATTTGGAAATAAGCATTTTACTACTTTGGATATTCTTTTATAAATTGTTAACTTATGAAGTTTAATTGTACCTTAGTTTGTTTGTGAAAGAAAATAATACCAGTGAAGTTTCATGCCAGTTCTTCTTCACTAAGGTTTTTCCGAACTGGTGGTAAATCTTAAAAGAAATAAATATGCTACATGAAATTATACAATCTGTGTTTTCCTACTTAACTCCTTATATCTCTCATTTATTCTGATAAATAAGCTAATCTACTCCTGGACTATCTTGGATTCCTGACAAACTACTTATTATTGTGATCTGTACTTATAGTCCATTCTAATACGCGCCCGTCGTCGGGACGTTGTAGATACCTACCTACCTAATAGCACTCACAGTAATTCTATGATCGAGGTCGCAAATAGTATTTAAAAATAGACCTAAAAAGAAACAAATTCAATTAGATTATGTTTAGATTTGATTATGTTAAATTTAGTAAACAAAACATAGGTAGTATTACTAATTATTCGCCGTAACTTTTTTTTCATTTTGTACTTTAGGTAAGTTGAAATAATATTTTTTACAAAGGTAGAATAACAGTAATACCTACATCGGTAGATACTTAATTACAAATAAGGAGATTAATTATTCTTCACTAGGCAGCAACCCTAACAGCGTAAGAAAAGATAAGAGGCATGCGATAGAAAGAGACAAAACTTCTAGGTATATAAATTTGCAGGTATGTAATGCTGTGCGAGCTGAATTCCACCGTATCGCGTCGTAGCAAGACTCGAATTTATTTAGATTTTCTTGCGGAGTAATTCTTCTGTACCAACGGTACTATTACTTATTCTGTGGCTCGGCTTAGAATAGCCCTAGCGTCCTTGGGTAAGCGTTTCGTAAAAGGCGACTAATCCGAGTGAACCCCGTCCGGTGGTAGGATCCCGTCAGGGTCCGACTGGCTAGCGACCACCCTTCATATAAAATCAGCCGTCAAACATTACCCCTTCGGCGGCGATGTGATCCAGAAATATTTTATGAAGAGCTAGTTTATTTATTTATTTATTCAGTCACAAAGTCCACAGCTCTTAATACTAGCCCTGGGTGTCCCAAAATTGGGCAAAGGCCTCCCTTTTCTCTTTCCATTTTAGGCAATCGGCTGTTTCCGCGGACCAGTTTGGGCTAAATGCGTCCAGATCATCTTTCCACCGACGGCGTGGTCGTCCGCGACGTCATTTGGTGTCAGGTGTCTTAATAATTAATACATAAACAATATTTAATAATTCTGATAGCCATTTATGGACTTATATTATTTTAGTGTGGCTTCTAGACGAGTAACAAATTATTTGGTATATACAAAACATTACAATTATAAAGTAATAATTAATTTAATATTTAAATATAAAATAAGAATTTGATAAATAATAAAAAGGATTAGTTGACAGTCACATTGTAAAAATTAACAAAAAAGGTTGATTAATTTGTCAATTGAGTGGAAAAAATAATTATCAATGTCTTACAAAAACTAATTATTACTAACTAAAGATATTTAATACAGAAAACTTAAAATAACAAAAATTACAAAACAATTAACTATTCAAACCAATTATTAAATTTAAGGAAGAAAAGCAATGAAATTATTAAAAAAAAAGTAGTTCTTTCCGTAGCCCGAGTGCTTTCATCTTTAACCTTATCTCCACTTACCATTAGGTATAATAAAAAAGTATGGAATGTATTGACTAATATTTTCTATTTTTTTCTTCTTTTATGTCCTTACTATTTTAACCACCATAACCTTCTCAAGGTCGTCGGTCCATCCCTATATAGTGAATTTACCAAGAAGTCGAACAAAACGCTTCGATAGTTTCTTTTTGGTACGGATTGCCAAGGTGTGGAACAATCTGCCTGCGTCTGTTTTTCCTGACCACTACAGTCCTGGAACTTTTAAGTCTCGAGTGAATAGGTTTCTCGTGGATGGACGTCTAACACCATAGTCATCATGCGCACTTTCCATCAGGTGGCATGGAAGACAAACGTCCAATCCTGACAATATAAAAAAAAAAGATGGCGGTGATGTGGTCTGACAAAGTTTTCTATCAGTTAATAAGTGAGGTCAAATGTGGCTATAGTAATTTTTTTTGTGTAACTTTTTATCCTTAGGGCTATTCTTAAACGACCTGACGTATCAAGCTAAATGCTAAGTCTCTAAAGGGAATCACCCCATGATTACTACTAAGAGCTGTCATATGTTCGACTTATGGATACATACGCGCTGTTAAATAGACTACACGTGAATAAATACAAAACGTGATGTCTTACACAATAACAAGCTGAGTATGTGTCTATGAAAAAAACGGTACCTTAGTAGGTATATGGAGCTTTGTATTGAGAATAAACACGTGCCATTATGTATGGAACTATTTATTTAAAAAAAACTATGTTAATACACGTGACATAAATATTTCGCTCTGGCGTTTTTTTATTTGTTACGAAAGGCGTTAATCACATTGATAATCTTTACAATTATTAGAAAAGTTATTTATACCTAACAGAAAAGGGAGACAGGCGTGAAGTTATGTATGTATGTATCTAGAAAAGTTTGCGATCGTGTAAATATAATTTCAAAATTTATTTGCCTAACCTTTTGAGACTTTTTATTTTATTTAACACAAAAAAATAATATTCTCTTGATTTTTCAGAGGGCAACGCTGCTATTGGACTATGTTATATAATAATATAGTACAACAAGTAGTCGTCGTGGCGCCGTGGTTACTGTGTGTATCATACGATATCACAGATTAAGCAACGTTTGGTGCGGTCGGTGCTTGGATGGGTGACCGCCGACCATTCATTTCTCACGACGACGACTTCCGTGCTTCGGAGGGCACGTTAAGCAGTCGGTCCCGGGTGCTTTATACTTGTATACAGTAGTCGTTAGGAATTGTCAGAAGCCACTTTGGCACCCTGAAAATTCTGACATCCACCACCCAGCACTGGGCCAGCTTGGTGGATTATGGCCTAAACCTCCTCGTCACCCAGAGGAGAGACTCATAACCCTGCAGTGGGCTCATTACACGGAGTTGTGATGATGAATATAATAATTAGCAATGCTAAAAGTCTTATTGAGCACTGTTTGTATCTACTCGATGCTAAGTGGCACCCAAGCCATTGGACAATAATGAGTAAGGAAAAGTAGGATCATTCTACTATTACATGAGCCTGTAATTGAATTTTCATTAAAAAAAATTCTTGATAAGGTTCATCAACATCCAGTAGACGTCCACTGCTGGACATAGGCCTTCCCCAAGGTTCTTCACGTCGCACAGTAGTTCCATGCCATATAAGCTTTTGGACGTAGGAACTATAAAAACTGAAGTCGCCATATTCAAAAACAAAAAATACCACTGTATTCCAAACTCAAAAAGAAACAACAATCAAAAATTGCAACTTTTCAATTAGACTCATACTTTTCTTTTAATTAAATTAAAACTATTTTTTTGTATGGAGAGCACCATTAAAAGGGCTATATCTTATAATTCCCTCCTTGTTTCTCTATCCGGTTTACAGATTTGACATCACACAATTATTTTCTATGTTTGGTCTACAGGAAAATTTGGACAGTCATGTGTAATATAATTAGTGATTGTTATTTCTTTTTGAGTTTTGAATAAAGTGGTATTTTTTGTTTTTCAAAATGGCAACTTCAGTTTTTAATGTTCCTACGTCCAAACGCTTATATGGCATGGAACTACTGTGCGTCGTCGCTCGGTCCCGTGCCGCCTGAGTGGCAGCCAGGTACTGGAACACAAATCGTAGGCAGGCCCCCCGACCGACGACCGCCCTCCGACGACGGAAATGGTCCAGTACACAAGACCATTTCCCCACCATAGCCCTAGAAGCGGCACATCATTTTTAGCCGAGTAGGGTCGGCTTAGAATAGCTGTACCGCCCCTGGATAAGCGTGTCGTAAAAGTCCACTATTCCGAGTGACCCCCTCTTGGTGGTAGGATCCCTTCTGGGTCCGCCTGGCTAGCGACCACCCTTTATATAAAGTCTGCCGCCAAATGTTACCGCTCCGGCGGTGATGTGTTCCGGCAATATTGTATAAAGAGCCAGTTCCTTCCTAAACCCGTGTGCTTTTATCTTCGACCTCATCGTCACTTACCATCAGGTGAGATTGAGGTCAAACGCGGGTTTAGTCACTTATGAAAAAAAAACAGGTCACCTGCTACGGCTGGCTATCGGGAGGGAGAAGGTGAGCGTATCTCCTTCTCCGTCCCCCCCTTCACCTACGGCGGATCGGTGCCGAGGAGGCGTCATCCTCGCCAGCCAGGTGAACTCTGAAGAGCTCCTACCACCTAGCTTGGATCACAAGGAATAGTCACCTTCTACGCTTATGCCGAGGCCGTAGAGCTATTCTATACCGACCCCTTCTCGGCCAAATCTAACCCTATACTCAAAAGCATACATGACAGAGTAGTAGCACAAAAGTTCCAATTACGTTGCAATTTCGGCCTGTTGTGTCAGAGAGCTTTCATCAAACTTTATTATCAAACAAAGAGAGACAGAAATAGAAATGGAATATAAGATCGGTCATAACGTTTACAGCATACGACGTTCACGAATTTATTACGAGGTCTAATCAAACGCGTCTACCACGTGTTTAGTTAGGTAATTTTGTAAATGCTATGAATAGACTTCTTTCTCAAACTAATTGATTCATTTCTGCGAGCTGTTTTTGGTTGCAAAAACTTTACTGCCTCCCTTACATAATTTTGCGACTTAAACATTTAATGTGTTTTGAACTTGTATTAGTTAAAGTGTTAACTTTTGCTTTATATTTTGTTCTGTATTAAGTCCTTGTGGAGTCGACTTATAGTCTTCGTAATAGTTGGCGACATAGATTTATCAAGATCACATCAGTTTTTCGGAGGGCACGTTAAGGGCTTTTTAAAGGCTTAAAGGCCCTCAAAGGCCTTAAAGTCCCTTAAAGGCCTTCAAAGACTTCTGGCTCGATAATCCCAGTCCCATCATTTCTTACCTGATACTTAGTCCTCAATACTTTTTCAGCGCCAGCTCTGAGACTATAACTCTATATATAAAGCTATTTAACTCCATTTTGCCCTTACATTTTGCGTTAATAATTTTGTTTGCCTTTTTAGTTTTAAGACCTGTATGACTAACAGAACCATGGATTTGTTAAGTTAAAGTCAGGTTAACTCACACTAAACAACAGACGGGCAAACCTGGAGGTTAAACTAAGCTAAAAACACAACACGGGACGTAATCATACAACCTTTTCACAGGAACAAAATACGCAATGAAAATCAGCAACGTGATCAGCGAATCACGTTTCCCTCAATAATACTATTGTGGAAGTTTTTACAGAACTTAAGGTGGTTTATAAATCAATGGTGAAAAGGAAAACCTACGGAACACTCACAAAAGGTTCCGTCGAAGGGGTACCCGTCTGTTCATGAGTAAGCAAGTTACGTAAATAGGGCAGTTGAAACAAAGATTTGATTGAATAAAGGACGTTTTCGACTGGTATTTAATTAAATTTTAGCAAAGAAATAAAACGGGTTATTGTTTCTTTTAAGAAATAATTACGTTTTTACGTATTAACATTATAAACATTTTATAAAACAAAATCAAAGAGTAGGTATACAAAAAATAATAATAGAAAAGTAGAAACAAATGGCAACAACTCAGTATTTATGTGGTTTCAGAACACCTGAAAAACTCGCGTCAATGTTCAGTTGTCATCTTTAGGCTACAAATTGGACGGCAGCGATACAGGGAGAGCGACAGTGGAGAAGGCAGCGACGTGAGAGCGATTTGTCGCGGTTTCATACAAACTAAATACTGTCGCTCTCACTGTCGCTGTCGCTGCCGTCCAGTTTGCAGCCTTATTAAACATGAGACAGCCCGATCACATCGCAGAAATGAATTAAATAAAAGATAGATAAATTCAAACAAAATTATCATGAAATCAGCACAACTGGCCATAAAGGTATCAAGTTTATAAAAAATAGTTAGTGTTGTTTATGTTTTGTATCATCATCATCATCAGCCTAGTGATGCCCACTTGCTTGTGTTCAGGTAATGTATTGTAAATCATTTCTGACAATGTAAGGGTAGGTACAAACCGAGTGTTACTGAAATTTTGGAGGATGAAGGAGTTTTAAAGGATATTTTAGGTTTAAGCGAAACATTTGTCGGTGATGACTTGTGGTGTGCGTTGTAGTGTTCCGAGCGTGTTTTTGTTTTATCGAAGTGTTCCTATGAGGGAGGCAGGGCAGACGATGCAGCAACGCATGATAATCCTTTATCAATATATAGCAAGATAATTTGATTATCAGTATAATGACGTTTTGGTTTGTCATTCGCTTTGTTTTTTTCATGTTTTGTATTCGGTTATTGGTTAATCGGTTCATCCTTTGGAGGCCTTTTAAATTTCATCGGCTTTCGTTATGTCTAACTTGCAACGACTAAAACCCGTGGGTGTCCCTTCATACAATACGACGAAGGAACCACGAGACCCTCGATGCTATCCGAAGCCTCCACAAACACATGGCAAGCCACACCTCAGCAAACTGCTTTCAGCACGAGTGGCAGAAACTCCCGTTCGTTTCTACCGCACAAGGGCTTTAAAGGGCTCAATGGCTGGTAGGGCATTTCGCTATATCACCAGAATCTAAGACCCCGGTCTCGCCAACATCTGGTTGAATTTCAGCCCCACTGGCTCTGCCATCATCCGGCCCCGCCAGCAGAGAAGATCCAAGAGGAAGGGAGGTCCTTTGGCATTCCGGCCGCAGACAGCAGACTTAGATTGAGAACCCCTAAACCACTCATCCTTCCATCCCGCCGTAGTTACCAACTCCACACGGGGACTAACTGTTTCCTGGGTTATGTTATTAGAGTGTGCGTAGTGGTACGTACTGATTGCGTTGCGAAGTGCACAAGTGGACAGATTACAATTTCAATTACAGCAATCTGTACGCACCATAAGGATGTATTTAATGAAAACACTAGCTATAATACCCGGCTCCGCTTGGGTGCAGTTTTACATTCAATTGAAGCATTATTTTTCATTATTTGTCGCTGTTAAACATAGACCCTCTTATTAATAAACTCGGATTAAAGTAATGCCTAGTGTTATTAATGCCGGATTAAAGTAATGCCTAGTGTTATTAATAGCACTGCTAAAACTAGGCGTAACTTTAATCCGAGTTTATTGATAAGAGGGTTAAAGTGTTTGATGGCTCAACTGCAAAAGTTAGATTGATATTATCCACGACTGTTTTCCTTTTTAGGGTTTATATTTTCGTCACACGTAGTTCACATAAACGTCTGAGGTAGCGAACGTGTACTTATTTTTAAAACCCGTTCTATTCTTAACTACTCAGAATTTTATTCCATTCTTGTTCAAATACTCTGGTCCCAGTATGTCATGTTCGTATTGTGCATCCATAGCTCATTGCATCTGCTATGTAAGCAATTTGGTTGTGGCATGACATTGGCTCTCACAATTAGCTGTCTTGTGTTTGTTTTTTTTCATGTCACGGTCAATTTGTACTGTACCTATTTGTATTAATTTGATAATTCTGTCTGAAAAAGAGTGCCAAGAGTTTTTTTCCGCCGGCTTTTTTTGTCTCTTGGTCTACTGTAATATCGTATTTAACAACTATCAACAACTAGTTAAAGCCGAAGTATGTGATGACTGACTTCATCAAGTGTTTTGTGAAATTCCTAAGATGAATAAAACTTTTTGATTTTTTTTTAAATCTTAGTCCAGATCAAACTCTGTTGAGTAGTTTCGTAAATTACCTCGACCATACAGACAAATAATCTTTCCCCTTTTAATATATGTAGAGATACAGTTAAAATTATTATTTATGTCAGTTTCTTTAACACAAGATACAGCGTAAGTGACTCATTGAATTCCCTATGAGGTGTATTTGAATAATAGTTCTTGTGTCATAGGCTATAAAGTTTATCCAACTGTGAAATTACAGGGTTATTGCTACTTTAGTTACTTTTCGATATTAAAGAGTACTTATTCCGCTTAATAAAACTACATAGTTTTTGCGTTCGAAAAAAAAAAGTTATTTTACTCGGCCGTGTGCAGGTTGACATGTTTGGTGATGTGTAAGATATATTCTTAACTATGGAATTTTTCTTTTTATTTAGTGCTGTATACTAGAATACAGTAGTCGTTAGGGTTTGGCAGAAACCATTTCGGCGCCTTGAAAATTCTGACATCATTTGCTTGGTGGTAGGATCCCTTCTGGGTCCGCCTGGCTAGCGACCACCCTTTATATAAAGTCTGCCGCCAAATGTTACCGCTCCGGCGGTAATGTGTTCCGGCAATATTGTATAAAGAGCCAGTTCCTTCCTAAACCCGTGTGCTTTCATCTTCGACCTCATCGTCACTTACCATCAGGTGAGATTGAGGCCAAACGCGGGTTTAGTCATTTATAAAAAAAAAAAAAAAAATCCACCTCCATTTTTGTTAATAGTAACCAGTTTTGTTAATAAATAAAAAAAAATCAACCAGCACTGGGCCAGCTTGGTGGATTACGGCCTATACCTCCTCGTCACCCAGGGGAGAGACTCATAGCCCTGCAGTAGGCTCATTAAAAATAGTTGTGATGTAATGTGATGGAATGTTTATGGTAAACAAAAAATAAGTTCACACTGATGTTTTCTCCTAAGTTTGTATAGTTAAAATAACAAATAAGATTTTAGCAGGGTTCTTTTTGCATTATCTTGAGTTCTAACTTTAACAATTAATTTAAAAAAAAACACACACTCTAATTTCGCTCCACATGAATTTCATTAACATTGAAACCAAAAAACGTGACTTATACACAAATTTGCAAAACAAACAGTTTGGTTTTACATAATGTTGTTGCAATTAATAGCAAATTGCGCAATACATTTATTTAAGTATTTGTTTTGATTGCGCTGGCACATGCGCAGGAGTCACGTGGATGGATTATTGTTTTACCGTGTTTATTACGTATTAATGGATACTGTTGAGAAGTTTATATTTATATTTCATTAGTAACGTTTTGATAAGAGGTACCGCAATCCTAGTGTCATAAACGTAAAGTTTATTATGAATATTTTTTAGCTTTTTACGAGACAACTACAGATTTGAATATCATTTGTTAGATACCTATATGGTTGTTTGAACCCATTTATCTCGAAAACTAATTAAAAAAACATCCATTAAATAGGCTAGGTCTCAGTGAAAGCTTTAGGCTATTTTTTATCAAGAAAATTTTTGGAGATCGAAAGTTACGTGGGTAAAACCGAGCCTTTTCGTAGTTTATAAAAGTATTTATTTTTACCATTACTGAGATTGGTCCCACTGTGTGGTCTCTAGAAATATAAGCTTGTTCAAGCAATCTTAGGTGCTACAAAGGTAGTAAGTGAGTTTTAGATACTTTTTTATTAACACCAGTATCTTTTTTTTTATATTGTAAGGATAGGACGTTTGTCTTCCATGCCACCTGATGGAAAGTGCGCATGAAGACAATGGCGTTACACGTCCATCCACGAGAAACCTATTCACTCGACACTTAAAAGTTCCAGGACTGTAGTGGTCAGGAAAA
The DNA here is from genome assembly GCA_944452665.1 of Stenoptilia bipunctidactyla. Taxonomy (NCBI): domain Eukaryota; kingdom Metazoa; phylum Arthropoda; class Insecta; order Lepidoptera; family Pterophoridae; genus Stenoptilia; species Stenoptilia bipunctidactyla. Next base: position 11,830,921 of record OX101743.1, read on the forward strand.
ACAGACGCAGGCAGATTGTTCCACACCTTGGCATTCCGTACCAAAAAGGAACTATCGAAGCGTTTTGTTCGACTTCTTGGTATATCCACTATATAGGGATGGAAGTTCTGTCTGCGTCTGGTAGTCCGGTGGTAAAAAAAGGGTGGGTACAATTTGGTCAAAAAGAGCACTCGCGCACTCACCAAAATGTATCCGATAAAATACTGTTAAACTTAAATACTGTTATCTTACGGTTTCAACAGCTTTGCTCCGATCTACTAATATTTTATCATGAAATAATCCATACTTTTACTTTACTTTTGAATCAATGTTATAATATTCAGTTTTAAAGAAAAAGAAACAACCTTTCACACCCCCTTTAATTCAAAGAAAAACTAAAGGAAATTCGCAATATTTTTCCTCTTGCAAACCTATTTTGACATCCTATCTCCCATACAAACAAACACAATTACGCAATGCAACAACTGTGTGCGGCGCACAGCGCACACGCCGCGTGCTCCGGCGCACGTTACACAGCACGTTGTGCGCTCGCTCGCGTGACGCGCCCGTGCGTGTATATTGCGCCGCTGAGGACAGGCAAGGTGCAGGAAAGAGATAGAAGATACAATTTGTGTGAGAAAGAGATACAATTAAGTTTTATCTGTTTTTATTTCTATATCTTTCTAAGGTGACTAAATGGTTTGTATCGTTGAGTTAAATGATCATTAAAACAGCACAAGGGGTTGGGGAGGAACTGGCTCTACATAAAATATTGACAAAAGAAAAAACGCATTACTGAAGAAATAGTGCGTGGTGGCAGTTTTTGTATGAAGGCTAGTCGCTAAATAGGTGAACCCTTATGGGGTTGTTCCATCAAAAGGGAATCGCTCGTATTTTATGATACGCTTATCGCGAGGTAGTAGGGTTATTTTTAGCCATTTTATTCTAGCTTAACCTAAGTTATCTTACTATCCCATAGTAACAAACACACACAATTAAGTAACACAACAACTGCACTCGGTACTCCTATATCTCTTTTCAAAATAATTCCCATTTAATTGGTATCGAAGGCTTACCGAAAATCTACAAAACAAATGTAGAGTGGGGTGTAAAATTCTCCTTCTTTCCGAAATTTTCAAAAACTATGCCTTCGTCCAGCATTTTTATATACACTGTGCGGATAGTTCACAAATGCTAAAATAAAGGTGTCTATTGGAGGTCGACTAATAAGTGTAACTTAAGAAATGATGATACGATGATACCATACGTCTTACAAAGACGTAAAACGATATATAGGACTTGCTGTAGAGGATGATGACTGTAGGTTCGACAGTATGGTAGATTAACTCTGTAGAGATGAGAGATTTGAGGAGCATGGTTGGAGTGAAATTGAGTTATAAGGTGCGCAATTTTGAAATTAGAAAGATATATGGATTGAAGAAAGAAGATGGAGTGAATAAGATTGAAAAGTGTATGTTACGGTGGTTTGGACATTTGGAAAGGATGAGTGAAAGTAGATTTACGAAAGAGGTGTACAGAGCATGAATAGATAGTGATGTCGGAAGGGCCCGCCGTAGGTAAACCTATGCCAACCAAATTGGCGACCTATGTATGAAAGGATACCTGACATGCTTCATACATTTTTGGACCATAAAGCCCGGACAAAGAAATTTATACTTAAATTATGATAGTACACGGTTGAAACAAGGTTGAAATATTCGATCTTAGTAAGAATTTAAGCATCAAGATTTTAGATAATAACACCCTGAGTCCACCACTGAAAAGCCTTCGTTCTGTGTGATCAAAGTGGTCACCCAGCCAACCACCGCGACTATCCCACGGATCCACATCCCAAGCTAACCACATCCAAGTTTTCTCGTAACCCTGCTAACCGGCAAAAATGGAGAGAGATTGCCAGTAACTCAGTTCAAACCTACGTTCAAACCAACGCAGCAAAGATAATACAGATGGAGATGGAGTTTCTCTGGGAGCTTAGATGATAAGTGTGAGTGCGGGCACTCCCCGTAAGCAATTCCCCATCTACTTACCTGCCCAGAATGTCTGCACAGCTGCACTCTCCACGACCAGATGTAGGTGTTTGAAAATGATCAGACTAGATGCGACCATCGACAACGATAAATAGGGCTTTATATCGACATTCCTGAGAATACGGCACTTACAGTATGTATTTTTTTTAGAATATTATATAGTTTTGGTTCAGTATTGCTCTCATAGTATCGAATCGAGTAGAATATCTATCATGGTGCGCATGTTAGGATAAAATAATACGGAAATGTTTATCTTGTCGATTCGAGTAATTTATCCATGGTCTTTATCCATGGTCCGCATCTGGTAGAAATGGAAAATTCTGAACACACAATTTGAATTTGTCTCGACTTCGCAGTTGAGTCAAGAAGTTCGAACCGAAATGCCTAACGATTGACTCACCATGTACGGCATCAGAATAACCATGACCACTCGGTCAAGAGTGTACGACTGAGAAGAAGCAATACTAAGACAGTCCAAGTGGAACTGCTAGTGGAACTGCTAATACTAAATAAAAGATGTTTGATTTCCTATATTGTATACATTTTTTAATAAAGCGTATAGAATAAAAATGAATATTACAGACCACTGCCGAAATTTTATTGCGGAATTTTCAATAAATTTTTTTTTTATTTTTTTATTAGAGACTAAACCCGCGTTTGACCTCAATCTCACCTGATGGTAAGTGACGATGAGGTCGAAGATGAAAGCACACGGGTTTAGGAAGGAACTGGCTCTTTATACAATATTGCCGGAACACATTACCGCCGGAGCGGTAACATTTGGCGGCAGACTTTATATAAAGGGTGGTCGCTAGCCAGGCGGACCCAGAAGGATCCTACCACCAAGCAAATTAAGATTAAGGTTGCTGCTAATAAAGCAATTTGAATATCAAGAAATTTGCCGGACCCAAAAAAAATATTTTTTCTGAATTTTATAGTACCTGCCACATTACAGCGAATAGACTATAGCATATCCGGCCTCTGACTAACATTACTGTAGTAATCAATAAAGTATTGTTGTGGTCAGATAGCACGGTCATAGAAAATGGTCAAACCATGCTCACGTAAACGTGAAAGTATGTTTTGTAAATATTATACTTAAGGCGCTGATTATAGTCAGGAACGGAACTCCTGATTTTGTAAAACGGCGTACTTAACAAAATTAAATTGTCAAACACTTACACCACATAATTTAACCTATGAGTTTTGTTTTATTGGTGACTGAACCCTCGTGTGATCTTCATCTCACCTGGTGGTAAGTGAAGATGAGGTCGAAGAAGACAGCGCACTCTTTATGCAACATTGCCGGAACACTTCACCCTTTAAATAAATAAATATTTCTGACACTCACACAACATTATCTAGCCCAAATTAAGTTTCTTAAAGAACTTGTGTTATGGATACTAGATAACTGATATATTTAAGAAATATATAAACATACATATTGAATAAATACATATTTTTTATTAAAATAAACTTAAATAAACATATATAGGTATACATCCATGACTTGACGGCTAATATCTGTGTTCATCATACAAATATCCGCCGTCGCCGGGATTAGAACCCAGGACCTCTGGCATAGAAGGCAATGTATGTTACCACTACACCAGCTGGTCTTTTTTTTATATTGTAAGGATAGGACGTTTGTCTTCCATTTGTCATTAGGTCGTCAAAATTCGTCCCTTTATTTGACTCCATTGCAAAATTTGGCGGCAGATTTTATATGAAGGGATGTTGCTAGGTTGACCAACTCTAAAAGGATCCTACCTTCAAGCGGCGGTCACTCGGATTAGTCGCTTTTACGGCACGCTGACCCAGGGGCGGTAGTTCTATTCTAAGACACTACACGGATAATTTTGATGGAGATGAAGTGATTTTCTGGAGATTTTATTTTTATTATTATTTTATAATGTTAGATTTTATGGAGTTCATAATTCCTTTCTACATACATAACGTCACGCCTGTATTCCTTATGGGGTAGGCAGAACACCAGAGGTTACAAGACCATCTGATGTCACGTTTGACAACTTTGGAGGTATTATAAAGATGGAGAGAGACTATTGTAGTGACAGGGGGTCAGCCTATCGCCCACAAAAACGCCTTTATAACCTCTGTCCCTTAACTGACTTTTACAGTATGCCCTGGAAGAGAAGCAGCTGGCACATTCTACGTTTTTCTTTCGCTCTCAGTTCAGCATGGAAGTTAGTTTTATTCCTTTCTCAGCTCATTTATTTGTTTATCAACTCCGATCCTTTCGTTATTCGTTAATCGCTCACCTTTATAATGAAATTTAGGAATAACCAGCGCCTTAATGCTCCAATACTCGTGTACACACGACGGTTATTACTTGTTATAAGTATGTTTTGCTGATTAAGACGAAAACTTTACGTTTTTTCAACAAAAGGTATGCGCTGTAAAACACCGTTAGATTTACAGTAATTTTTATACAGTTTTGTTATGGTATTGGTTCAGTTTCGTTTTTATTAGGTTCAATGGTTTTATAAATGCTAGAATTTACGTTTGGTTTGAAGCTGAACTTGAAAAGTTAGGTCTTCGCTTGTGAATTCGTGTAGCTTTAACTTCTATATTTGAGATTAAGGTGCACCTACACAAGGATGCTTCCGTTTCATACTCTCTGTAACAAAAGCTTATCATAAGTTAAAACAGATGAAGGTGATGATTTATGAATTTTGATAGTATCAATCTGACAGCTGCAACATGTCGCTCAGGACCACAGGACACCGAAACATCGATTTAAAATGCAAAATATAAGGTGTTCGAATAGTTCACGGTTTTTCCCGCGCGATTTGTAATCCCGGGAATATCGGTATAAAAAGACTGTATGTACGTTCACTATCACTCTGTCAAATTTCATCCAATTCTATTGAGCCGTTCAGTCGTGATTCAGAAACAAACATCTAAACTTTCACATTTATAATATTAGATTATGAAAACTTAAGCCCATAATATGCTTAACATAGTTTAATTTGGGATATTTATAATTTATACATACATACCTTCACGCCTGTATCCCCTATGGGGTAGGCCGAATAGCAGAGGTTAAAAAATTATCTGATGTCACGTGTGACAAATGTGGAGGCATTATACTGGTGAAGAAAGACTATTTCAGTGACAGGGGGTCAGCCTATCGCCAAAATATCGCTTAAATATTTTGGCTCACAAGGTTTTTCTTTTCTTATGGTGCTGTTAGTGAAGGGCAGCGATCCTTGAAATTTCATTTTTAACGACGAAAAGAATTTAAAAAGCAAGAAGTTATAAAGTCGATTTTACTTCTAATGTAACCGTTTTAAGTACAAGGTATGTTTCGTACTTAAAAATTAAGTACCAAATGATTATAATATAATAAATTTTATTAATATTTATTATTATTATTGTATATTTATTCAACAAAAAACTACAAAACAGGACAACACAATACAAAAAACACACAAAAGTAACAGGAGAAAAAGAAAAAAGATGAGGAAAAAGAAAGAACATAAAAGTACCAAAAACAAACAAAAATTAATAAATAAAGAACTGAAAAAATGTAAGTAACGAAATACTACGTTGCCCTGTACTGCAGTAAGCGTGTTAAATAGGATACTTCTCAGCATCATGTTGCAGGAGAAGCCGCAGCGCTGGATTTCATATGTGCTCTGGTGATACGTGAACTCGCCTGCGTAGCATATTACACTATAATATGTGAGTGAAATGTTATAAACTTACTTAGTAGATACAATAATACACAAAAACAATCTATACATGAAATATATAATACAAAGGCCTCACTAAATAAATAAAATAAATACATGCAAGTAGGTATCTGAATTAACTATTTCGGCTTTATTTCGGATATGTTGGAACAACAAGTAGCCCACACGGTATCATTTTTTGGTGTTGTAACAAATGCTTCTTAAGTGATGTTTCGAAGGATTTCAATGATACGAGTTCGCGAATGGGCGGTGGTATGTTGTTCCAAAATTTGGTAGTCGATTATCTAAAGCTACCATGGAAGGCAGTGGTTCGGTGCCAGGGCATACTAAGAGGTCTGCTCAAAACTCGACAATCCCTAGATGTAGCACGCCATTCTAGTTTGCCTATGAGATAGTCGGGGCAGCCAGTTCTTTCACCCCAAAAAGCAGAAAGGCTAAATGTTAATAAATAAAATGACACAGCATTGTTAGAACACATCACAGCAGAAATGGTGATCTTTGTGGTAAATTGAGTGTAAAGGTTGGTCACTAGCAAGCTAATCATGCTTATTTAAGAGTGGTCGGGCTTATTCAAAGCCAAATTTACACGGGTTACAATTTATCTTGATTGTAAAAGCTCCATTTTAATATATATTTTTTTAAATTTAAAATACCATTTTAAAAAAAAAAATTTTATTATATTGTATGTGTTATACTATTCCAAAGTCACCGACATAGCCAGAAGGATTGCAAAGCTGAAGTGGCAATGGGCGGGGCACATGTTATAGCTCTCAGAACAGATGGCCGTTCGGGCAGAAAATTTTTTGAGTGGCGGCCACGTACTGGCAGACGCAGCGTAGGCAGGCCCCCGCCTGCCTACCGCAAGGTGAACCGACGACCTGGTCAAAGTCGCCGATAAACGCCAGATGAGGGCGGCGCGGGACCGAGCGACGTGGAGAACGTTGGGGAGGCCTATGTCCAGCAGTGGACGTCTACATGCTGTTGATGATGATTATGATAATCATACTAATTACTCATTTCACTATGAAGTCTTCAAGTTCATAGATCCGGCCTTCTCTATTTGCGCTCGCAAGTCTTTACTGTTGCGCAGACGCATCTCACAGACGCGACCCGCATGCAACGCGTGGCGGAAACAAACGAAGGTTGCTTTGTGACATTACTCTAGGATATTAGCTCAATGACTTAATTTGTGATGTTGGTGGTATTATTATAATATGATGATGGGCTCTATTCTACGTAAAACTTTCTAGTTTTAAACTTGTTTTAAGTCTGTCTTATGTCTCTTATAGGTTCCAAAATCTGATTTTGGTAGCTTCTGTTGAGTATGATAAATAAATAAATATTTCTCACACTCACACAACATTATCTAGCCCAAATTAAGTTTCTTAAAGAACTTGTGTTATGGATGCTAGATAACTGATATACTTAAGAAATATATAAACATACATATTGAATAAATACATATTTTTTATTAGAATAAACTTAAAAAAACATATAAACATCCATGACTTGACGACTATTATCTGTGTTCATCACACCGATATCCGCCGCCGCCGGGATTCGAACCCAGGACCTCTGGCATAGAAGGCAATGTATGTTACCGCTACACCAGCCGGTCGTCTAGTATGATACTTCGGTACTTTGGTAAGGAGATCTTATCTTTTTAATTTGTACTTTATGTTGGTGTACAAATTATATTAATTAAAAAGTGTAGTACCTAATATTATGAGAACCTTCCTAATGCGATGATAAAGTTTTGTTGTGTTGAGAATATGAAGCCCACTATAGGACAATAAGCCTTTCTCTTAGGCAATAAGGCCACGACTAAACTGGGCAAAGGCTGGTTGGTATACAGGGTGATTAGTGGGTCGCTTTTGAAATTCGAGGACATGATAGTTTCAGATCACACATGAAGACTAAAAATATAGGTAATAAAAAATCAATATTAATGATTTAATGAGTAAACTTAACCGAAAGTTAAAGAATTGATTACGCAATGCATGGTTACACTAGCGCTGACAGCGATTCGCGTGCCAGGTCACGTGTCGCGATTGACTCAGACGTATGTAAGTAAAGTGAATAGTAACAGAACTTTTTTTGTTTATAGGGAATTCTAGTGAAAAATTAAGTACCTACTTTTATTACATAATTATGATCAGAATCAAGTACAGAGTGCTCTCCTTGAGTATCTAAAATTTGTCACCAGTCACCCTGTATATATGTCAGAATATTTGGGGCACTGAAAAGCTCTTACGACAATAGTATACAAGTATTCAGGCTGCTTAGCATTGCCCGAAGCAAGGAAGTCTGAAACCTCCAGAACCCTAAATATTTATTTATGGTATCAAAAGTTACGCGGGCTAAGAACTAATGTCATAGACTTCTTTATGCAAACACCCGTATAGTTCATTAGTATTTTCTATGCCTAATAGGAACTATTACAACTATACTTCAAGGCTTTTTAATCTATATTCTATAGATCATTACGGAAAAAGACTGACTAACCTTACAGCTTGCTTATGTAACTACACTATTAATTAAGTATTCGTTGTGTGTTTGACCTTAGATGTGTAATAGCTATTGTTAGTTGTAGTAGTCGAGTTCACGGTTAAGGGCTCGCTAAGGGAACAATTTAAGTCTACATTAAGGTCATATTGAATCGCCATTTGAAGTATTATTAAAATGGCAGGCAACCTTGGCCGGTATGAAATTCTGAATTCATAGGCCAGTATTATATTACTGGGATAAACACGTTATTCGTAATCAAAGTGATATATCGTGAATGTATTCTTTACAAGTATATTTCCATGTATATTTCCATGGAAATATACATACATACATAGCAAACCTACATAACTTCACGCCTTTATCCCTTATGTGGTAGGCAGAACACCAGAGGTTATAAAACCATCTGATATCACGTTTGACAAATTTGGAACATTAAGAATGATGGAGAGAGACTATTGCAGTGACAGGGGTTCAGCCTATCGTCCAAAAAAGCATCGGATAAAACCTTGGCCCTTCAATGGCTTTTACAGTATGCCTGGGAAGAGAAGCGGGAAGATTCTATGTTTTTCCTTTGCTTCCAGCATCAAGCAGTGGAAATATCTGGATAAAAAATTGCGTTTGTCATTTCTAGTTATGTTAAACTGTGTGCGAATGTCGAGTCATCTTTCAAGTGAATTTACTTATTTTTGTCGGTAAGTCATTCAGCCAGCAGTGGACGTCTCCTGACGAAATTTTGATGATGATGAGGTTGAGATCGAACCTGTGACCACTGTTGTCTCATTACAGACCACCACAGGCTGTGAAAAACTGGCAAGCATCCTCAATAACTTTACGTTTATAATAATCGAAGGACTATCGAAGCACGATCGCAAATCCTATATTGGAACTCGAAAACGTTTGTGAACTTAAATCTCTAATCAATTTGATTGTAATCACATTTGGTAGAAATCAGTATCTACAGTAGTAATTTTACGATAAATTTAGGTCTCATCGGTTTTAGTGGAAAGTTTCGATTGTTTTAGTTTCAGTAACATTTTCTATATCACACTACAATTACATTTGTCTAAATTTTTATCATATACTTATGAGTTAATCTAAAAACTGTTTATTTATATTCTTGCAAATAAATTATTGGGAATTGGAATTAGTGTCAAATATGGAATATTTGAAATATTCCACAATGATGCTTCGATGTTGCGAAATTTATACATGGAAGTGAACCAGCGGAAACCGAACTAACATAAACTATAGAAAGCAATACTTTATCAGCTCCGCCCACTTATATAACAACTCACGTTCAACAAACATAAAAGCAGGTAAAACCTATAAATAACAATATATTTTCGTCACAACTTCCTAACTCAAACGTAATAAAAATACTATTTTTGTAACAGTTTGTCTGTAACTCGACAAAATTTGAAATACACGTGAAAATTTCGCACGTGCTCCCGTTCGGCATCGGAACGTGCTATGCAAACCAGCCCTAGCTTTAGTGATGTTTACGTAAGTCCGCACGTTTTTTAATAAGGGTGGTTAGATGTTACAGGGGTGTTTGCTAATAGCAACTTACACTTTTTGTTATACTTCGATAACTAAACGTGAAAATAAGTTAAGAGAAGTGGTAAGTGAGGTATAAATGGAGTGAGGTATAATGGTAGAAGGCCCTGGGTTCGATTCCTAGTTGGACTAATTTGGGAAACGAAGATTCTCCTTTGACTTATATTTAAACGAATGTAAGTATTATAAACGAGACTACGTACTGGACGACGCAGAGTAGATGGCTCCTGCAAGGTGGACAGATGATCTGTGCAAGGTCACCGGTAAACGCTGGATCAGGGAGGTGCGGGTGATGATGATGATGACAATTATAAATAAACGTGAAACTTTCTAAGGATGAATGGATGCGTTGTTTTCTCTTTCACTCTGAAACGGCCCGTCGGATTGAGCTAAAATTTGCACACATAAAAAACTTACACATGAAATACTTTTTCCAGGATATTTCAAAGCTGGTGAAGCGTGTATCAGTGATATCATAGAGAAGATATCATTCAAGTTTTATGACAATATATTATTTACATTTCCTGTTCTAACTAACTACCTACATGATGTAATACATAGAGGTTATCTTAGTAACAAAATAAGCTATTACCGCTAATTAATTAAGCACTTTATGCTATAAATGTTTACTGATATTATAACTTGTGGCTTTTCCAGTAATCGAAGACCAACTATCGGTGATTAAACTCGATTTTTACTTCTATCTCCTGCCTGATGGTACGAGGAAAAGGATTCGGCTATGACAGCACACAGGCTTAGGAAAGAACTGCTCCATAAAAAAGAAAAACTGAATTATTGTCAAACGTGACATCAGATGGTTTTACATCCTTTGGTGTTCTGCTTACCCCACTATGGCGTTGGGGTAAACCTATCTGCCTCAGACGCCAGTGGTTGCGGGTTCGATCCCCGCACGGAACCAGAAAAAAAAAATGTTCCGTGTCTGGGTGTTTATCTATTTATGTATTTATATTCCAGTTTCCCCCCTAGTTCGCTATATGGTATCCCATAACACAAGCTATGCTTACTTTGGGACCATGTAGTTGGTGTGATTGTCAGGGGATTTCATTTATTTATTATATTATACAGGATGTAGGCGTGAAGTTGAGTATGTAAATTTTATGTGAAAAATGTTCGTTGGTTAGCAAAACCATATTTTGAATTGGTTATATTAACCGGTAAAGTTGCAAGTAAAAGGTTTATATATATATAGGCTGACTGCTGACAAATTTTAGATACTGAAGGAGAGCATTCTGAACTCGATTCTGATCATAATTATGTAATAAAAGTAGGTATTTAGCTTTTTGTCCAGAAACCCCTATGAATAAATGAAGAGACCTTACTACACATTTCCCGACGCGCTACCTCACGCACACCGCCACCCGCTAAGTATCTATTGCATTACGCTTATGTAACCATGCATTGCGTAATGAATTTTTTACCTTTCGGTTAAGTTTAATCAGTAAATAATTAAAATTTATTTTATTTTTTCTCTTCATGTATGATCTCAAAAAATCACGTCCTGGAATTTCGAAAATGATTCACCAGTCACCCTGTGTAGTATTATACGCTTAAAAGTTTGTACTTTAAAATCGCATAAAAAAATCACACATCCTGGAATTTATCCTTTACAAAGGATACTTTTACCGTGTTAATCCATAGGATCTAAATCTGCCAGCAGATTTAATATGAAAGGTGTTCGATAGCAAAGCAAACGAATCCTTTAGGCTGCAAACTGGACGGCGACAGCGAGAGCGACAGCGGCACCGGGCAGCGACGCGGGGAATCTGGGCCGTTCTCGACGCCAGCGGACGTGAGAGCGATTTGTCGCGGTGCAATACAAACTCAATCGCTGCCCGCGCCGCTGTCGCTGTCGCTGCCGTATATTTTGCAGCCTGAGGTTTAGAAGCGAATTATGCGCCTTTTTACGCATGAAGGCGAATTTTAAATATTTTCTCGAATCCGTGTAAGGAGCCAGTACCGTTCTGAACCAATGTTCTATGACATAATTCTATATACCTACTAAGATACATTCGTAATATTATTCATAACGTCATGACCACTAGGTTCGTATCTGCATTTCTTATCGTTTAGTTATATCATCCAGTTGCATATCTATTAGCTTTGGCTTCGGTATCGACTAGGTCTCGCTTGGGTCTCGGTTAGGTCTAGGGTATTATGATTTAAGGTCGACTGACGTAACGTTAACATTGATTTTCCGAGTATTTAGAGGATAGGTTGTATTGTTTAATGTTTAGAAGTGTTCTACTTGCTCTGTTCGAAGTATTTTTAAGTTTTACATCGATGTTTTGGTGTCTTACAAACACCGCGGTGAGAAGTCAGATATCTCAACGATTATTATATAGGGTCGCCACATAAAAGTCAATTATATTTTAATAGAGGATGAAGACTGATGAGTGGGTCATAATTACGAAAATTTTTTTTTTTTTATGTATTTTTCATAAATTAAAATTTCAAAATGATCAAAATTTAAGTTTTATCTGTAGTTTATGACTACACAGCAAGTAATAAAAACGTTTCCATCAAATTGTATGTATTCATAAAAAGTAGATTAATCCAAAATTTTACTCACAGAGAAGAATTTTGAAATTTTAATCTACCAAAAATATTTTTTTTTTTTTTCGAAAATCAGAGCCTCTCATAATTCCTAATCTGCTATTAAAATATAATTGACTATTATACGCGGACCCTGTATAATAGAATATAATGAACTGTCAAAACTTGAGATAATATTAGTAGTTATTAGTGGGGTTTAGTGTAGATGAAGTCTAATGGCCACCAAAAAAATATCTTTGACGACCACTTTGGCGAAGGGGTAAACCTATCTGCCTCAGACGCCAGTGGTTGCGGGTTCGATTCCCGCCCGGAACAAGAAAAAAAAAATGTTCCGAGTCTGGGTGTCTATCTATATATGTATTTATATTCTAGGTTCCCCCCTAGTTCGCTACATGGTATCTCATAACACAAGCTTCGCTTACTTTGAGGCCATGTAGTTGGTGTGATTGTCATGGGATTTTATTTATTATTTTATTTTATTATCTCTGAAATCCCTCTTTAAATTGGAGTTAAACACTTTGTATATGTGTAATTTTATCGTGAAGTTTTATCAAACACGCCTTGGTACCTCATCGTTTGCTCCAACATACTTTTTATCATAAAAATAGCATCTATCACATTTAAACCTATAAAAAACGTACAAAACTATTTGCCTACATTACTACGGAGCCTTTAAAATATACGCATTTTATTAATTAGCTCTACTTAATTGTAATGTCAATTTCACATTGCCAGGTAGTTCTATTGCGAAACAGGCACGTGAACGGCTAAGTCACGCGGTAGCTGACGTCACCACGAAGGGTTAACTTAACCCGTCGACTGTTTGTGATTGGCTGGATTTGAAGGCATACATTTGCGCGTTATTTGTTATATAAGGTATTTATAGGGTGTGCGGTCACGTTTGATTGGATTAGGTTACTTTTTGAATTTGGAATTGTTTTAGTTGTGACTTAATGAGTGGTTAACCTCAAATTTACGTCGGGGTACGTTGTACCAAAGGGTTTTGGATGAAACTTGTTATATTATTGCGGTAGATATAAAATTTGGCACTTTTTGTATGAAGGATGATATGCGCTGTTAGGATTAAATTTAATTACTAAATGGGTGTCACTCGCCAGTTTTTCTTCTTCTTAATGTGCATCTCCGACTGGAGAAGGTTGGCAGTCAGCTCTGTATAACATCCTTTCGACGTTTTTAAATTCATGCTTATACAGGGGCAATAGGTTTGTCTTCAGATAACTCTACACAACTGAATTGACTGATAGTCACTACAAGATGTACACACTTTGCAAGTTATTCGGTTGTGCTAAGGTTTAAATTCCAATGAAAATGTATATATCTTATTAGGTAGGTAAGTAAGTAAAACGTTTATCAAAAAACTCACTTCCCGTTTGCGTTCGCTCCCGAACGGTCGTGTCTGCGGCCGCTCCCGAGTGTTCGTATTGCGCTGCCCTTGTTCCCTCCCCCGCACTCGTGCGGGTCAGGTGCCAAGTTAAGCTCTTTCGGAAAGTTTTTCTCTTGTGGAGGCTGTGTGGTGTCGGGGCTAATTCATCTGCCCTTTTCAGGGCGGACCCGACTGCTGCCGGCCGAAGCATCGCTGGTCAGGTGGATACGTAACCGTGACAACTAAGCCTGATCGTCCGCCGTTCACCGGCAATAGGTCCGTACTAGGTCGTTTTCTTTTTCAGCGCAGTTTGTGCAGCCAATTCGCCGTTCACCGGCAAGTAGGTTCCTTGTTAGGAATAGGCTTCCTTTCAGAACAGTTCAGGTTCCCAGGGTTTGATGGATGCCCCCATCGAACCCAGGGCGTTTAGCCCTGAAGATTTCTTCAATCTTCAGGAGCAGGTAATTAAGCTTTCTCAGCTTTCCCAAAGCTTTTCCGAAGCTTTCATCACCCAGTCCAATAAATTCAGTCAGCTCGAAGATATGATATTGAAGTTCTTGACACCTCAGGCATCAGTCTCTCAGGTCCAACCCGCGACCCTCCCGGCCACTCAGGCCTCCACCGCGTCTCTCCCGGCCACTCCGCCTTCTCTTAGTTTCCCAACAGATTCTCCGGCGTCCCCAGATGTCGAGCATGCTGATACTATGTTAGATTTCATGTCGGTAGACTCCACCGCATGCAAACGGAAAACTACCCCGCCGGGTAGTGACACTGATTCCACTCCAATTGTTCCAGAATCTCCTGCTCCGTTCACCGAGGTTCGCAAAAAATCCAAATCAAAGAAGAAGAAGAAAGAGGCTTCTTCGACTTTATCTCCATCCGTTTCAGCTGCTCCAGCCGCTGTTCCTGCTCCGCAAAATGTCGCACCGGCGTCTGCTCCTGCGCCTTTTGTGTCAGCGATCCCGGCGTCCCAGCCTGCGTCGCAATCAGATTCGGCTCCGCCGAAAGTCAAGTCTCCGCCCCCCGTCTTTCTACGGGACAAGAGCCGCTGGACCGAGGTCTCAGCTCTCTGCGGAACTCACTCCCCGAAGATCCAGTATAGTAAGGCATCCAATGTGGGTGACTCTATTAAGGTCGTTGTCTGCTCAATTTCTGATTTCAGGAATTTCACTCGGCTTCTTGCTGACAAGAAGCTCGAGTACCACACTTACGCCCTCCCTGAGGAGCGAAAGATTCGTGCTGTCCTCAGGAACGTGCCGTTCGAACTCTCGAACGAGCAAATCCAAGAGGACTTGTCTTCTCAAGGCTTCCCCGTCGAATCTGTGCACAAAATGCACAGCCGCCGAGGCAAGCAGTTCCCACTTGCGCTAGTAATCCTAGCGAAGAGCCCGCAAGGGCAGTCCATTTTTAGAGGCAAGCTCTCCGTGTGCGGTCTCTCCAACATCCGCGTCGAAGCGCCACACAAGCGTGGTTTTCCAGGTCAGTGCCACCGCTGCCAATTGTATGGTCATGCGGCAGCAAACTGTTTTGCTTCCCCTAGGTGCGTCAAGTGCCTAGATCCGCATGGGACTAAGGAGTGCTCTCGCACTCCCGAATCGCCCACAGCTCCGTCCTGCGTCTTGTGCGGCCAGTCTGGCCACACAGCAAACTTTCGCGGCTGCCCCAAGGCACCGCGTGCTGCCAGGGCTACCGTGAAGCCCATCGAGAACTGGAGAGAGCGACCGCAGCCTAGCTCGGACGCTCCTCCAGTCAGTTCAAAGGTCCCCAAGGCCTTTACTCCTATCGTTTCAGGTCAGCGCAGCCGGGTTGCGACTCAATCGCAACCGGCCGCCAAATCGACTTCCCAGTGCCAGAACGCAAAAGGGTCTCAAGACCGCATGGCGTTCTGGATCCAGCTCGCTCCCATTGACGAGATCCTGGCTTTCGGCGCCGCTCTCGACGCCAGCCCAGAGGGTTTCAACGGTGCTCTTCCGGTCTTAACCAAGTTCGCTCCCCTTATCAGGAAACTTCAGCAAGCTCAACGTTTCTAAACGTAGTCCTTCTTTCCAGCATTCCTATCTCAGAGTGAGTCTGATCACTCTAGATAATATCTTAGTTTCAGCTTTGTCATTTCTGCTAATCTTAGCTTTGTTTTTCTCTCTTTCAGTTCCTTTTGGTGGCAGCCGTCTGGATGCCGCTCACTACGCAGCCTCTCGCTCCAATTGGCTGTCGTTCCGACGATGACTAAGGACCTTAATCAAGGTGAGTCAAAAGGGGGATGTTTAGTGGGTATGCTCAGCCTATCTGAGAGAGTCTCCACACTGTCTGGGCATTCTATTTGCCATTAGCCACTTATGGTTAACAGCTTATAGAATGCCCATTCGTCCGTAATAGGATTCATCCTCCTCCCGCTAAAGCTAGCTTTACTGGTTAAAGCTGGTTTTAGTGGGTGCCAAAGGACTTTCCTTGGCGGAAAAAAAAAAAAAAAAAAAAACGTTTATTTGGTACAAAAATCTGTTGTTTACAATAGAAAAAAATAATAATTAATAATAATACGTAACTGTACATCATCAACGCTCGTTTTAATGAAACCACTGCAGTGCATTTTTCCATGCAACTGCGGTTAAAACCATAAACCATCAAACTGGCATAGCGATGTTTCATTTCATGCTGCTTGTATGTAACTCTCTTTCTCTCTCTGAAACATTTATAATTAAATAAATGAAAAATGTGATAAATAAAAATACCCGACCAGGATTCGAACCTCTCGTTTGCCGGACAAGTGCTCTTCCATTGAGCTACCGGGACCTGGCGGTATGCCTCGAAATTACTTACCACATTTTTTTTTTGATTTTACGTTATATTGCTAACGTAGCTCCATCTTATGGCATAGCTTTGCAGCTAATAATAATTCATTTATTTCAGGTTGCATAGACCCATAAAAATAATTTAAAAATTAACAAAATCATGAAACTGATACAATAAATTAACTAACAATAACTAAAGTACATTAAATAAGAAATTAAATTGAAACAAAAATAAAAATAATAT
Source organism: Stenoptilia bipunctidactyla (assembly GCA_944452665.1). Classification (NCBI taxonomy): domain Eukaryota; kingdom Metazoa; phylum Arthropoda; class Insecta; order Lepidoptera; family Pterophoridae; genus Stenoptilia; species Stenoptilia bipunctidactyla. The sequence continues at coordinate 11,847,717 of OX101743.1, forward strand.
TTAAAATAAAGTGCAATTAATTCATTAAAATTGAAAATATGGAAATTCATATAACATTATTAAAATTATTACACATACAATTACAGAATATTATGGAGTTAGTAAAGGGATACAAAACTTATTTGCTAGTGTGAGTAAAAAACATTAACGGTGCGGTGGTTTGTGCATATCTATCCACCTTTGAAAAAGGGGGTAAGACCACCCGAGACCAATTTCTTTACAGAAATTGTGAATCCCAGTTAAAGTGAAGCATTGCAATGTTTTTATAATGTTTTTAAGTTTTTGCATTTAAAATGCTCAATTATTCTTAAATAAATGACAAATGGGATACTTAAATAAAAAAATAAAAATTACCCGACCAGGATACGAATCTGGGACCTCTCGTTTGCTGGACGAGTGCTCTTCCACTTCCAAGCTTAAAAACATTAATAAAACATTTATTATTTCCCTCTGATGGTGGGGTTTGCTTTCCTAGTATTCCCCTTCCATTTCGCAGGGTTGGACCTGGAGCGGATTGTGACTTACACAATAAATACATAGTACATCTATTAAAATGGTTAATTCACATCGTTCGTATTTTTCTTGGTTTAAATTCAAAATTTTACTATTAGATATTTTAACCGCATTCCCCACAACCACATCCCCGGCGTCTCAACGTCGGTCAAGTTAAATAAAACCGCAATAAAATTTAGTTGAGAACATATTTTGTTTTAGTGAGTTAAATACTTAAGTGTACTTATAATATTAAATAGCTCTACCGCCCCTTAATAAGCGTGTCGTAAATGGCACTAATCCGAGTGACCCCGCTTGGTGGTAGGATCCCGTCCTACCTAAATATTACCCCTTCAGCGGTGATGTGTTCTTTCCTAGCCCCGTGTGCTGTCATCTTCGACCTCATATTCACTTACCATCAGGTGAGGTTGAGGTCTTAGCCTTAAATTAATAATAATCAACGAATGGAGAGCATTAAAAAAAACCGACTTCACGTCAACACTTTGGCCGACTAATAGTGTCATCCACGTAAACATTCTCCGAAATCATACCAAACTGATTTTGATGAAATTTATATGAGACTAACTATGTCTATCTTCTATCATATGAATTAAGAATTTTTAAAATCGATTCATAATTGTCTGAAATATCGTGTAACAAAGACACAAAAAAACATACAGACGAATTGAGAACCTCCTCCGTTTTTTGGAAGTCGGTAAATACGTTTTGTGTCAAAAACCATGCTTACGTTTGAATAACAAATCGGTCTTATAAATTAGCGACCGAACAATATTTGCGCCTCGAGTGAGACGCACAAAAAGATGTGTTATTAAATTTTAAAGTAGGTATAAACAATCCGCATATTAGCGAATTGAGAACCTCCTCCTTTTTTGGAAGTTGGTTGAAAAGAAGCTCAAGGGTTTATTTGTTTAAATTTGCTTAGCTCGGAAACGAGTAGATAATAATGAAGAACTGTTAACTGTTATATTTAAAGAAATTCCTACGCCATCAGGACCTATGCAGAGGAAACTGCTCTAAAATGCTTGTATCTAAAAATCTTATTTATTTTATTTAGTCTTGAAAATACAATCAATAATGAGTGACGACGTGCAAGTTTCCTCTGAAGAAAGAATTAGGTACCAGCGTTGTTCCTGGACTGAATGCATCATTGACAAGAAACTGAGCTGTAGCCTTATTGTGTACTAGCTGTTGCGCGCGGTTTTACCCGCGCAATTTCAATTCCCGCGGGATTTTCGGGATAAAAAGTAGCCTATACGGATTCGGAAGAATCCCTCTAAGTAATGGTAAAAGAAATTTTTAGTTTTTGAGCCTATTCAATACAAACATACAAAAATACAAAGGTTTCCTCTTTATAATATTATTATTGTGTACTACATATTTTGTCATTGATAACGTTTTACTCTTTTGCTATCTATGTAAGCAAATAAAGATTATTCATAGATATTAATGTAAATAAAATTTACATACATACATAACGTCACGCCTGTATCCCTTATGGGGTGGGCAGAACACCAGAGGTTACAAGACCATCTGATGTCACGTTTGACAAATTTGGAGGTATTATAAAGATGGAGAGAGACTATTGTAGTGACAGGGGGTCAGCCTATCGCCCACAAAAACGCCTTTAAAACCTCTGTTCCTTAATTGAGTTTTACAGTATGCCCTGGAAGAGAAGCAGCTGGCACATTCTACGTTTTTCTTTCGCTCCCAGTCCAGCATGGAAGAATAAAATTTATTACTGCTGTTTTGAAGTCATAGGTAGCGGGTACATAAAACACGCTTATGCTGAGAAGATTTTGAGAATGTTTTTCTTGTTCAGTGCGGGAATCGAACCCACGATCTCACGATTGGCACAGTATCGACTAGACCACTGCAGCAAGGAGACCGTCACACTTATAAACATAAAAGTAAAAAAATAAAACAAAATAATATTTGCTAAGTATAATCCAAGTATGCATATAAATATAACATACTCAAACTAGAAAAAACACATATCTTTCCCTCACTCACTACAGTATACAGTTTAAACTTCCCACACCTATAAACCCCATACTGCATCCTCAACGAGACGTTAAAACAATTAACTAGCGGTCTATCAGACCCGCGGTACACATAAACCTGACACAGTGGCCGATAAAAGGTTAACTGTCTGTGCTGTGATGCCGCGTTTGTTTAAACTAGTCCACTGGAATTGTACAAGCTAGTTGAGTGGGAATGTTATTTTGCGTTATTATTTGGTATGTTATTTTGTGTTATATATGAAAATGTTTGCTTTAGATGTTTGAGATAAAAATTTGATTAGAAGACTTCTGTGCAGCAGTGATGTAACATGCTACTTCGTAATTCGTGAAGTCGCGGGTTCTATCCACACATGGAGCAAGATAAAGTAATGTTCCAGGTTTATCTATACGTATTTATATATGTTACCGGCAATCTGTATACTCCGTTATTCTATACAATCCCTAGGTATTGTATACAATACCTAAAAGTGGCAAGTGATTTATGAAATATTGTTTATTTCATACTTTACCTTACCTTGCCTAGGTTCTATACAAAACCGAATGTACAGCCAGCAACGTATGTAAAAGACGAGAGCATGGAACGAGGAACGTGCGGGACGTGCCTCTGGATTGAGGTTTATCGACTAGGTTTAACTATTCAGGTTTATACAAATTATATGAATGTTTTCCACTGTTTTTTTTCTAACTTGTAACATATCATCCGTTGTTCTAAATGTCATACTTTTCGAGAAAATTGATCTAATGCATTTTATAGGGGAAGAAATATGTAAGATGACCATAATATTGTCGGAAAATTAGTTCGGTTTTCTTTACTTTTAAATGTTATCTTTTATTATTTAGGGAGTAAAGCTTTTTCCTTAAACGAATTCAAACCATGAGCTTTAAAATTGTTTGCATTAAAAAAAGCAAACTAACCGACTATAAGCATGTTGTACATTAATTAGGTAGATATCGTATCTATGGATCACTGTTGCACCAGAAATTTATGATCATATAATGAACCGCCAAGATATTTTTTTGTAAATGAGCCCTTTTTGTAATTTTATTTGTAATAATATTTTTTGTAATTGGGAACTAGTTATGAACGGCTCTCAGACGTGGTGGTCGTTAACAATGGGCCTTATAAACAAGCTTAAAGTCGCTCAGCGGGCAATGAATGACTATGCTCGGAGTTTCCCTGCGGGTATTTCACCGACATAGCCGGAAGGATTGTAAAGCTGAAGTGGCAATGGGCAGGGCACATAGCTCGTAGAACAGATGATCGTTGGGGCAGAAAAGTTCTCGAGTGCTGACCGCGCACTGGGAGACGCAGGCTCTCCGCAAGATAAAATAAACGGATGATCTGGTCAAAGTCACTGGCAAACGCTGGATGAGGGTGGTGCGGGTTTTTCTCGACACTGCCGAATCGTTCCCCGGTTTCTGTCTCTATTGCCCTGATCCCCGGCCGCGAATATACAAAGGCTATACTATTTGAGTCACGAGTCAGACTCTAATAGAGGAGCTTTTGTTTATGCATATTACTTGACAATACCTAATCGAACTCAGTAAAAAAGTTGACTGAAATGGATTAGCTTTTGCTCTTGTAATTTTCAAAGAAATGCAATGACAAAACCTAGTACTGTATAATACATATTCACTCAAATAGATAAGTTTTTGTCAAGATGAAAAGTAGGTATATCTTTGTTTGATATACATTGCGATGAAAGAGATAAGCTACGAGAAGGGCTGCCGCACTGGAAAGCGGAATCGGTACGGTTAGGTGCGACGACGAGCGCAGCGAGGAGGAGCATGTTAGGTTGCATATAGTTATACACGTGCGCGAGCCGAGCGAGCGAAGCGAGCGGTGCCGCGGCAGCGGCCGGCGAAGCGCCATAAACCTGGTCAGCTATTATAGTCAACCCTGGACGATCCCGACATGGTCAAAAGTCAAACGTTAAGTCATCAAAATAACGATGGTAATAATGAATGCACATTTTATTTCTATCTTTGAAAATCAGAACAATTGCCATTTAAGTATCAAATTGAAGCCAACGATCGGTAAATATCGATATCAAATGGGATAGCTTTTGTTGCTGCAATGTTCAATTGAAGTTATCTCACAAAGTCTACACGACTTCGGTCAATTTCTGTACTAGAATGGATTAGGGTTTGGGCCAGTTTTTGTCATACAAAAGCTAATCCAGTTCAGTTTGCACTTTCACTCTAATGGTATAGCTTTTGTAAATACGCTCCCCGGCCGACAGGTCAGACTATCGGGTGCTTTGCGCCTGAGAAGAGCGTTTAACTCTTGAGATAAAAAAAAAAATAATATTGTCAGAAGGATACCGCCTATAAGAATAAACATATTTTTATTTTTAAAATCTTATGAAAATTCTCTTAAATTTACAACATTAAACATAATTAATTTCCTGATTTGCTTAAGCTCGTAACGATTGTAGCTGTAAGTAGCGTACACCTAACAAAACAATTCTAATCTTACTTATGTATAAAAAAAATAGCCAAGAACAAGTGCAACTCATTCAGAAACGTCGTTTACAAACAATTGTTATCAGAAGTTGATATTATGAATGAAAGGGGAAACAATCGTTTGTACAAGTAGGTGTAAACAAGGCACATTTCATTCAAGTGGCTCAAGTTATGAAGCTTCGTTATCCATATTTAGATGATGTACTTAACTAGAGAAACTTTCGCTTATGTATCATAAGTTATACTTAATAATAACTTAAGTTTTTACTTTTTAATATAAAAATAACTACTGAATAAACATGATTTTTCATCATCATCATCATCATCACAACTCTTTTGTAATGAGCCCACTGTAGGCTATGAGTGATGAGGAGGTTTAGGCCACAATCCGCCAAGCTGGCCCAGTGCTGGGTGGTGGATGTCAGAATTTTCAGGGTGCCGATACGGCTTCTGACAAACCCTAACGACTACTGTTGTATACAAGTATACAGCACCCGGGACCGACTGTTTAACGTGCCCTCCGAAGCACGGAAGTTGCCGTGAGAAATGAATGGTCGGCGGTCACCCATCGAAGTACCGACCGCGCCGAACGTTGCTTAACCTGCGATATCATAATATGATACACACAGTAACCACGGCGCTACGACGACTTCGATTTTTATTGTTATCTTAATCCTTAAAACTAATTTAACCACTCAGGGCCACAGAGTCTCTTGGGTGACTAGGTTTCACCCATCGAAAACCAATCTGGCCCATGGATGGTAATTGGATTTTGTTTCGTGTGATTATAATGTTTACTTTGAATTCAGTCACTCGTTCATCACTCGGTCTTCTAAGACACTGACACGTCGAGTTAAATATAAATATTGCATCATCGTCTTAGAGACGACTTAGAAAATCCCTACTGCCTAGACGAGCGTGTGGTAAAAAGCGACTAATCCCCGGGCGGTGATAGGAATGATCAGGTTTCGCCTGGATCTGGTGTCTGGGTGATTTGTTCCAGCAATTATTGATGCAGGGTCAGTTCATTTCAGCCCGTATGCTGTCATCTCCGACCTCATCTTCACTTAACGTCAGGTGAGGTTGGGTCAAACGCGGGGGTAAATCACCATTAAAAAAACATGCTGTGTGAAATGTGAAGTTTTTAACCATGTAATTAGGATTGTCTTGATAAAATATAATTTATTTGTTAGTTTTCTTCTAAGACAAGTTATTGTTTCAATGATTAGTGTGTTAAGCATAGAATTCACGATAAATTGATAGTTTATAGGTCCTATTTCAAGCACATAAAGTTCTACATTTTGATGGGAGGTATATTCCCATAGCCCGTTTACGGAAACATATAATGACTTCTGCAGCTAAAAAAATTGTAATTAAGTGACATTCTATCTACTGCTGTTGACAATAAATGCGTTTTTACTCTACTTTTACTTAATATACTATGGAACCTCATAGTTGAACAAAAAGTATAGTCTCGTAGTCCTAATGCAACAACTGTTGCAACCGCTGCAAGGTTGTAGTTGCAAAACGTTGTCAGGGAATGCATTAAGCTGCTTACACATTAGCGTGATTTTACTCGTGAGACTGTGACAAGCCTTATACTTTTCGCGGTTATGTGTTAAATAGTGTTGCTATAAAGAAATATTTTATTTGACTGGGTGCTAATATGATTTTTAAAATAGTGGATGTTAGCAGTTTTCGTGGCTAGGTGTGTCACGCAATGCTTATAGTCATCACAGTTATTCTCATAATATTATTTAAACTGCAGAATACCATGGATTGGATTAACCAAAAAGTCGAACAAATAGCTTTGACACTTCCTGTTTGGTTAGGGTTACTAAGGTGCGGTACAAACTGCCTGCGTCTGTTTTACCAACCTCTAAGACATAAAACTACAATCCTGCAGGGCTAGCATGCAACTATCGATAAATAGTCGAATCGACAAGATAAATATTATTTTATTTTATCCTATTACTAGCTGTTGCGCGCGGTTTTACCCGCGCAATTTCGATTCCCGCGGGATTTTCGGGATAAAAAGTAGCCTATACGGATTCGGAAGAATCCCTCTAAGTAATGGTAAAAGAAATTATGAAATCGGTCCAGTAGTTTTGAGCCTATTCAATACAAACATACAAAAATACAAAGGTTTCCTCTTTATAATATAAAAGTATAGATGTAAGCTAATATGCGCACCATAATAGATATAATTACTCAATTTGATAACATGATTAAGACCACAGAACCAAATATGTCATAATCTTAATAAATTACATAAATACATACATACATAACTTCACGCCTGTATCCCTTATGGGGTAGGCAGAACACCAGAGGCCATCAAACCATCTGATGTCACGTTTGACAAATTTCGAGGTATTATAATGATGGAGAGATTATTGCAGTGACAGGGAGTCAGCCTATCGCCCGCAAAAAACGTCAATAAAACCTTAAAAATAAATTACATACACTAAATACCATATTCTAAGACAATATCGATAAAAGGCCCGATTTATCGTTGTCGACGGTAGCATGCAAGCCCCGCTGGTACTTTTAAGTGTCGAGTGAAAAATTTTCTCTTGGATAGACGTATAACAACTCAATTTTTATGTTCACTTTCTACTAGATGGAATAAAATACAAGTCCTATCCTTCATATAAAAAAAAAAAACAAAAAGAATACAATTGGCGGTGATATGGGTGCTTCGAGGTCAGAGTCCCAACAATGACAGTTATTGAAATAACATTTCATAACTGACTCTGGTCTGAGTTTATGCACCCTAGTTATATACCTATAGTCTACAAAACACAAGTTTATTATTTCGGCTACGGCGTTATCCTAGTTGAACCACGATCCTTTTATTTTAATATATGTATACATACAATTATGTCGTTACAATTAATTAAAATTAAAGTTGCCTCTTATGTAAAAGGCATCTTAGTTTCACCAGAATGCGCTCAACTACAACTGTCTTATGATCTCTAAGTAAAATGCAATAAAGTTGCATTTTCATCGCGTTTAGAAAACCATTTGCAAAAGGTGAATTTGTAATTTATACAAATTTTGAGCTGCTGAGATTCATTTGGTTTTTCACGTTAAGTACCAATACTCTAATAACAAATTGTTAGAATTTAGCTTCGCTTCTTCGATCCCATGGGAAATTCTCGATAAAATAAATAAAATAATTCTTCAGCCAGTAGACGTCCACTGCTGGACTGACGGTCTTCGCGGCTCAGTAGTCTAGTCGCAACTGCTCTTATCGTGAGGCTGCGGGTTCGATTCGCGCAAGGAACAAGAAAAAAATGTTCCGGGTCTAGGCGTTTATCTTTATATGTATTGTATATTCTAGGTTCCCCCCTAGTTCGCAACATGGTATCTCATAACACAAGATTTACTTACTTTGCGGCCATTTAGTTGGTGTGAGAATTGCCTTTCCCTAGGTACTCCACATACATCGTTCCAGCAGCGCTGCAATGATCTAGCGTATACCTAACTACACACCAAGACGGAAAGGACCCGACAATCTGATCAGTCGGTCGAGGATTTTATTAATTGATGTGCAATTTCAGACTTTACCAGGTAGAATTTAAGAGTCAAAGCTCATGATCAGCAGCTAGGTTTTAACAATATACGTAGGCAAAAGATGACGTAAGTTTAGGTGACTTGGCTTTTTATGAAGCATCTGGACCTTACAAGGAGCTCTACAAAAATAACACCAAATTTCACCTCCGGTAAAATTATCGCCTTTTCAGAAACCTAGGTTATGAAAAGGCGCTGTCCACGCCACGCTTGACATAAATTAAGTTATTGTTGCTTTATTGGTAACTTTGAAAAATGTATGTTTACCTTGAAAATAAATAAATAAAATAAATTTGCAGTCCCTCCAAGTTTTACCAGCGTTATTTTTGATTCTTATAGGCTTTATTTCTTGATAAAAGTATAGGTAACATTCCCCAGGAGTAGTGCTATCAAATACACCAGTATTTTTTTCTAATCCGACTGCTTGTTTTCACGTTCTGCCGGTACAAACAAAAAAAACCCCTTCAGCTCCGTTGTATTACTATACAGGGTGGTGACTGGTGAGTCATTTTCAAAATGCCAGGTCGTGATAGTTTGATATCATAGACGAAGAGAAAACTTAAAACAAAAAATAAATATTAATTATTAACTGAGTAAACTTGAAAGTTACAGAATACATCACGCAACGCGTGGTTACAAAAGCGTAATGCAATAGATTCTTAGCGGGTGGGGGTGTGCGGGAACACTGCTGTGTGCGTGTTGACTGAGGCGCCGCGTCAGGAAAAGTGTGGTAAGGTCTCTTTATTTATTCATAGGGATTTCTGGTGAAAAATTAAATACCTACTTTTATTACATAATTATGATAAGAATCGAGTTCAGAGTGCTCTCCTTCAGTATCTAAAATTTGTCACCAGTCACCCTGTAGATTTCAAAAGTCATCAATCAATAATAAACCTTGTTACATGAGTCAGTCAAATAAAATCTAATTAAATGATTCTTACGCAGTACTTATTGGTGTCTTATTTCTATTTTTAGAAACACACGCAATCCAATTAATAGATTTGATTTGACTCTCCATAAAAATAAACCATTGCGTTAGTTAAATCCATAAAATAATCGGCAATTTGATCAATTGATCGATAATCGGTATCGATTTCGTTGTCTTAATCAATACTTCGTTGTCTTACGAGATCGATTTTGAAACGATCGCCGGAAAGTTACGATTCAAGGTTTTTCAATAAAAATTACGAAAAACCTTCAGGCTTCATCACACAATTCAATTTAATATGAGAGTGGTGCCAACTAAATGTTCTCATAGTTACTTGGCTTGTTGTAATCTATACTGCTGAGATAGATTTCGAAAATTGATTGAACAGAATGCGAGAATTGTTAAATGAAAAACTGTTTTGCTAGGGACGTAGACATCGTGAAAATTATATTGACTGAGAAACAGATGACTTTAATGATTGACAACTTTGTAACTGTCAACGTGACGTCTAACACCTCAGTCTCTCATGACCAAGGGGTCTACATACTACATACAAATTCGGTTAAAAATACCAGCTTTTTTTAAAATAAATAATGAAATAAATAAAATCCCCAGGCAATCACACCAACTACGTAGAACTAGGGGGAACCTAGAATATAAATACATTAATAGATAAACGACTTCCGTGCTTCGGAGGGCACGTTAAGCTGTCGGTCCCGGGTGCTGTATACTTGTATACAGTAGTCGTTAGGGTTTGTCAGAAGCCATATCGGCACCCTGAAAATTCTGACATCCACCACCCAGCACTGGGCCAGCTCGGTGGATTATGGCCTAAACCTCCTCGTCACCCCGAGGAGAGACTCATGCCCTGCAGTGGGCCCATTACACGGAGTTGTGATGATGATGATGAATAGATAAACACCCAGACACGGAACATTTTATTTTTCTCGTTCCGTGCGGGAATCGAATTCGCAACCACCGGCGTCTGAGGCAGACAGGTTTACCCCATCGCCAAAGTGGTCGTCGAGCTTCTTAGGGTAAGCTTAAAATAGCCCTACCTTCCCTGAAAAGGGTGTCGTAAAAGGCGAATAATTCGAGAGGGACCTTCTTGGGGTTAGGATCCCGTAGAGTAGAGTTTCACACGGCTAGCGACCACCCTTCATATAAAATATGCCACCACATATCACTGCTCCGGCAATATTTTATGAAGAGCCAGATCCTTCCTAAGACCTCATCTTCACCTACCAGGTGAGATTGAGTAGTTTTGTCAAAAAAAACTATCTCTATTAGAACACGCTTCAAAAAAGTTTAGAAAGAACTTAATTAACAAGAGACAGAAAAAGTTATTAGGTCGCAACTTTTTTAGCGATTTTAAATAACGATAACTTAAATAATATAAAGTTATTTAGTAAGTTAGCTGTCGGTAATTGAGCAAACCCAATAAACTAGTTTGGTATAAGTAGTTTGGTGGAAATGCAACAGGGCAACGATGTGGTAACTTCGGCGGAAGGTCGATGGGCCGCGCGGGTGATGTTGCTGCGGTATTTTTAATTAAATTAAATTAAATTAAATTAAAATACACTTTTTGAGTGGATTAACCCCGTAAAGACATAGAAACATAAAGTTAAAATATAAAATACACGATAGATCCAGTTAAAAGATGTCTTACTGAAGATGATGGGTCGTGAAAACTTAACACGATTATATTTTTAAGTTTCTGTTGATATATTTTTTTATAAGTTTTGATGTGGACGAACGTAGGGTTATCTTTACTAGAGATGAGCGACTTTTGAAGGATTAATAAAAAATTACATCATTCACGGTCCTTAATGTGCGCACGGCTATGAACACACATACAGGCTGATTGGTGGGTCACTTTTGAATTTCAAGGACGTGATAGTTTGAGTTCATACATGAAGAGAAATTAATTATTTACTGAGTTAACCAAAAGTTAAATAATTATTTACGCAACGTATGGTAACACTAGCGTTGGCAGCGATCAGCGAAGTGTAAGTAAATTAATTAGTTACAAAACTTTATTTATTCATAGGCAATTCTAGTAAAAATTAAGCACCTACTTTTATTACATAATGATAACCAGAATCGATAACTGAGTGCTCTCCTTCAGTATCTAAAATTTGTCACCAGTTTTTCCTGTCACCACCCTGTAGAACTGGGTTGTGTCGGTTGCAATGTTACAACAACATACAACTTCCTCGTAAAATTTACAAAATAATGAACAGAACGATATTATTACCATAATTAAATTTGAATAAATCATACATACATTAAATATGAAATGTGAAATGAGAAGATGCATATAAACGTACAATGCTTTTTTGCAATGTCGATAGAAATTGAGCCGCTCTCTTTTAGGTCAGACTCGATAGCTCCTCTTCGGGGGCTGCATGTAGCAGTGATTATCACAAATACAATCAGGTATTGCACATGCTCTATGGCACCCGATAATACAATAAAGTAACTGCAAATTATTGCATGTAAATCTACCGCGCGAGCTATAACACTTGCATATGAGTTTAGCAACTGTGAGGTAATGAGATTATAAGTATGTGTGTATAAACAGCATGTTGACATATCAACGGAACTAGGTTTCGTCATACCGATAATGTTGCCAGTATCAAATACGGTAATAATTAACTGCTTATAGTATTAGGAAGTCGGATTAGGAATGTGTTGGGGTTTGTGTGTTTGAATAAGTGGATGATGTTAGTTGGAGATTTTGTGAATATCATCATTAGAAATAGGTTTTTAGTTAATTTATTGTATTATTAATATTATTAGCCTAGTATGGCAGCCACTGTGTTCCTCATTATTGTAATTTTCTTTTTTGATCATAAATATTATTATTATTATTATTTGACATGATAAGTGCTACACGGTGGCTACACTCCAAAATTTGTTATTTGGCGGAAAGGACCCGACAATTTGACCAGTCGGTCTTATTATTATTAACACAATCCTTTTCTGATTAACCTATTACTGAGCTATATAGTACTCTCTTCTGGGTGACTTCGAACGCCGTTAAACACCAAGCTGATTCAGTGCTAGTTGATAGATGTCGGAATTTATAGGGCACTCAAATATCTTCTGAACAATTGAAACGATCCCTATATAGCTAACCAAGATCGACTGCTTAGCGTGCCCTCTGAAGCACGTAATTAGGTAGTATTTAAGAGTTAAAGGTCGGTGGTGAAGCATCATCGTACCGGCCAAATATTGCTTAACCTGCAAACCACTACACTACGTCGATTTACCCTACTTTGTTTTATACCAAACGCCATATCCAACAAGCCGCAAGATTTGAAACTCAAGACCCTGTCAGCTCGTTTTCTTCTAATCCTTAACGCTACGCCCATAGACTCAGAAAAGGATGACGATGATTAAAAACTGTTGCAATTATCAATCTGACATGACGCCTCAGTCACTATAGTGTAAAGGCACTGAAGCGTAGAATGTAAATAAAAACCCTTATACACACCACCTAATCGTGAAAACTTAAGACGACTTACGTTCATTTATTAAAATAGTCGTAGCTTTATTTATGACTATTTTTGAAATGTTTTTATGCTGTTTTTCTTTTTCCTAAAATCCATTTTATGTTCTAAGAACACACCTTTGTGTGCCTTTTAGTTACAGATTTTTCCAAACTGACCGATCTACATAAATGTTCCACCAGGTATATCAGCCGAACTAACGGAGGCATGAAAGATTTTGCGCTAGATTTTGATATTATCAACATGGTTAAGTTAGGTTTTTTCTACTTTTGCTTCCCCTGTAAAAAGTCCTTTATGGCGATTACGACAATTGAAATGAAATGAAAATTTTTTATTCATCATAAGACCCTTAATGACGCTTAATGACGTCACAATTTTGTACTTCGGCTTCAACAAGTTGTTGATAGTTATTGAATAAGATATTACGGTAGACCAAGAGACATAAAAAGCCGGCGGAAAAAACCCTATTGATCATGACATGAAAACAAAAAAACACAAGACAGCTAATTGTGAGAGCCAATGTCATGCCACAACCAAATTATTTACATAGTAGGTGCATTGAGCTATGGATGCACCACACGAACATGACAAACTGGGACCAGAGTATTCAAACAAGAATGGAATAAAATAGTCATAGTATCATCAGCAAAACGACCTGGCATCGCTAGCAGCACCCGTTTTAGGGAACCATATTTTAGGGAAGACGGTGACCCTATACCCGACGCTATCACTAGCCATGCCGCCTATCTTGCTCTTGCTTTTGTCTTGACAAGAAAATAAGTGAGTGGAACAATTACCAGTATGCCACATGTCATACTGCACAGCCATGACGTAAACAAAATTAATAAGTAAATAGAAACTTTTTGAAATGTCCTGCAGTGTGCTTAACCCCATGCCTTTTTATCGTGTACATAATATTTAGTTTTATAATAAGCTTTTCGAGATAGAGTGTCTTTAATGACTGATTTAAATTTATTGAATGGCAGGGATTGAATTGACTTCGGAATTTTGTTATAGTAATGACATTCCAATAAATGATTTGCCGCTTTTAGCTAGCCTTAATTTGGGAAACGCTAACTTATGGTCGTTCCTAGTCTTTACAGAGTAATTTTTATCATGATTATCTTTCCTAGTTTTAAATTTATTACTATGCCAGAGGTCCTGGGTCGAATCCCGGCGGCGGCGGATATTTGTGTAATGAACACAGATATTAGCCGTCAAGTTATGGATGTTTATATGTTTATTTAAGTTTATTCTAATAAAAAATATGTATTTATTCAATATGTATGTTTATATATTTCTAAAGTATATCAGTTATCTGGTATCCATAACACAAGTTCTTTGAGAAACTTAATTTGGGCTAGATAATGTTGTGTGAGTGTCAGAAATATTTATTTATTTTTATTTATAAGTATACATAATGTTTTCGTAAATATATTGTGATGCAAGGGTCAAGATACATTCCATTGATGCTCCAGGCATGAAATAATTTAATACATCATCTTCCTAATTCATCACAGTACATAACTGTTGAGCTTTTATATTGTTCAATATAAAACCTCCTATACCGTTATAAAACCTGAAGATCTCAACGGACGCGGATCGTTGTTGAGATCTTTTTCGTCCGTTGAGATCTTTTTTGCTTGGTGGTAGGATCCCTTCTGGGTCCGCCTGGCTAGCGACCACCCTTTATATAAAGTCTGCCGCCAAATGTTACCGCTCCGGCGGTAATGTGTTCCGGCAATATTGTATAAAGAGCCAGTTCCTTCCTAAACCCGTGTGCTTTCATCTTCGACCTCATCGTCACTTACCATCAGGTGAGATTGAGGCCAAAAGCGGGTTTAGTCACTTATAAAAAAAAAAAAATGCGAGAATCGTCAAATATGGGTTGAGTCATCTATAAAAAAGGTTCGAAAACAAGTCCATCCCTACAAACTCCAGTTTTATTACATACATACATATCTTCACGCCTGTCTTCCTTTCGGGTAGGCAGAGACAAGGGAACGCCAATTGCTACGATCGAGACATACCTCTTTCGCTTCCTCCACGTTCATTCTACTAGTAGATATAGAATAAAGACATTCCGGGGTTTGATTACGGAACTCAGATTCCTAGATATAATCGCATGTTTTCTGTGCAAAATAAATCTTTCGTTTTTTATAATTTAAACAGACAATACAAGTGTCGAAAGCGGAATTTCGACATGAACTTTAGTCTCCAGTTCCCCACACGAACTCAATAAGTTCACACGACATTGTGGAATTAATTAAAATTTTGTAACTTTTCGTGGTACATAGCGGTTCATTTGAACAACGGTTGCAAATCAGCGGCTTGGTTTTATCAATTTGTTTAAAGAACCTAGCTTACTGATACCTCACTTAATCCGTGTGCTTTCATCTTCTATCTCATCGTCACTTAGCATCAGGTTAGACTGAAGTGAAACGCGGTAAAAATATCATAATTATTTATATGTACTGGGACTGGGAGATATGGACTGGGGGCGAAACAAAAACTTAGAATGTACCAGCTGCTTCTCTTCCCGGGCATACTGTAAAAGTCAGTCAAGCGACAGAGGTTTTATTGACGGTTTTGTGAGGGACAGGCTGACACCTGTGTCTGCAATAGTCTCTCTCCATCATTATAATTTCTCCAAAAGTGTCAAACGTGGTATCATATGGTTTTATGTCCTCTGGTGTTCTGCTTACCCTATACGGGATACAAGTGTGAAGTTATGTATGTATGTATGTATTTCGAAAAATTGCTTAAAACAAATTGATGTCGGTAGCTAACTTTATCTAGATAAATTTAAATGGTAAGTATCATATGAGTGTTTATCAGGTTATTTCATTTTTACCTTTATCCCTTATCCTAACTTACGTTATTGAGACTAAATATCGGGACAAGGGCTAATTGCTAAGTGTTCACCGTTTGTTTTGACTGTTTTTTTTTTGTGCTAACCTCTCAAAAGGGTTTGGCGGGGTGCGTGGGGATGATCCGGCAGAAGGCCGGACCAACCCACTTAAATCACCAGGTATACCTCATCCGCCATAAGTGGAGCTCACGGTACCTCCATGGGCATTAAGCGCCAGCACCGGCGGATTACAATCAGCGTGAGCCGAGCGCTTTCCACTTAGGTCCAGTATGATAGGTATACCATTTCCACAAAAATTGCCCTAATAGCTACAGCATATTACTCGCAGCAGATCACCCACTAAAGCTGGCTATCGGGACGGAGAAGATCGGCATGTCTCTTTCTCATTCACCCTCTCCGCCTTAGGAGGATAGTTGCCAGGGAGGCGTCATCCTCCCGGCATGGCTCCACCGCTTCCTTCTGGGACGTATTACGCCCTATCTAAATATACACCTAGAGCCGAGTCAGTTCTGAACAGGCTTTTCTTCTGAAACTGACCAATCTAAGACTCCAAATCACTACACTAGCGGCCACTCAACCTATTCTCCACGAAGGCCATCACAACCTAAAAATCCGACGTGTAAAGTGGCTTGAAGCAGTGGAAATGTACACCATCTTAATAACTCAACATCTTGAAATGTCAAAGTGACCTTGTAATATTTTCGCTAGGTGCTATCTAACAATTACCTCGTGCGTTGCAATCGAGTTTCTCAACCGAGTATTTGCTACATGAAAAAGGCAATTCTATTTTTAGGTCGATGCTTAGAGAAAATATGCGTGTTTTTGTTGTTAAAGTAATTATGATCGCCTATGGGCTCTTTTGTTTTAAGTGAAATGGTACATACATTCATACATAACGTAACACCTATATCGCTCATGGGGTAGGCAGAACACCAGAGGTTACAAGACCATCTGATATCACGTTTGACAAATTTGGAGGTATTATAAAGATGGAGAGAGACTATTGTAGTGAAAGGGGGTCAGCCTATCGCCGACAAAAACGCCTTTATAACCTCTGTCCCTTAACTGACTTTTTCAGTATGCCCGGGAAGAGAAGCAGCTGGCACATTCTACGTTTTTCTTTCGCTCCCAGTCCAGCATGGAAGTAATGAAATGGTAAGAGACATTAAATAGTCCCAGTTATAAAATTCCACATCATTATAATAATTTCAATGAGTCCACTGCAGGACCATGGGGTTGTCTAGTGGAAGACGAGGATGTTTAGGCTTAACCACCAAGCTGGCTTAGAGCTGGGAGGTGGATGACAGAATTTTCAGGACGCCGCAATGGGTTCTGAAAAACCCTACACTACCTGCTGCAGCACTCGGAACCGACTGTTTATAGTGCACTCCGAAGCACGGACGCCGTCGAAAGGAATAAGTAATTCGTCAAAACTAAAAGCAACAAGTACACAATATTGCTATGTTCGTATGATATTTAGGTGAACGCTAATTGCAATAAATAACCGAATGACATCCGATTGCAGCGCCGCGGTTTTAACAGAAATGTAGGTATTTAGCAAGTGACATATATTCGGTTTAAAGATAAAAGTATACTTATAATCGAGCATTATAATATAACAGGAATTCAGTTAGAAAGTACAGGCGTGCGAACACATCTTGAATGAACGGTTAATAGTGCCTGTTAGTCATTGATATTTCAAACCAGAACTAAACACAATACGTTTTTATCGGATTAGTGTGTAAAAAACCGTAATAATATACGAGTAATCAAACACAGACACTTTCGGACGAGTAATACATGCGAGATATCACGATTTTTGGTGATAGTAAATTAAAATTCATTCTTCCATGCTGGACTGGGAGCAATGAAAAAACCTAGAATGTGCCAGCTGCTTCTCTTTCTGGGCATACTGTATAAGTCAGTTAAGGGTTTTCTTGGAAGTTTTTTGTAGGCGTAATAGCTCCAAAGTCAAACGCGATATCAGATGGTTTTATAACCTCTGGTGTTCTGCCATACAACTAAATTCAACAACTTAAAGCCAACACGGCACCCGAGCAAATGTGGGTACTACAGCTTATTAAGCTTTTTATTGCAAGACCAAAAGCGCGACCTTTTTTATTATTACTTAATAAACAGTCAAAGCTTCACAAAACACTATTGCCCCAACCGAGCATCGAACGCGGACCTTGACACGTCGTCGTTACATCACAAGGTGAAGAGCGTTAACTGGTTCGAGTTGCGAGTTATGTGAGCACAGACGAACTTACAATTAAGTTTCATAACCGGTCTTGTAATGCTTGTTTTTTTGACTCCAATGTTAGAAGTTTTATGTTAATTTGTTAATGCTTTGTATGGGGTCTCTATGTGCCTAAGATGTTAAAGGTCGCTGATTCAATCCCTGCACCAAAAAACGGAACGTGTTGTTTGTATTCGAGTCTTTTATATGCAAGGTCTGAATGTATATTATGGTAATATAACAAAAGGTATTATTGGGTTATATGTGTTATGCTTTTATTTTCATTTGTTTTATCTTCATTCATTTTATAATTATATTGTACGTTATTCTGATTAGGAATTATACTTAATTAGGTCACAAATACTATTTTGTACCCAAATCACAAATGACAATAATGATAATAATTGCCACGCCCACCGGGATTCGAACACAGTTCCTTCTTAATCCCCTGTGCTGTCATCTTCGACCTCATCTTCACTTAAAATCTGCAAAAGTCCGTTAAGGGACAGAGCTTTTATTGGCGTTTTTGCGGGCGATAGGCTGAACCCCTGTCACTGCAATAGTCCCTCTCCATCAATAATACCTCAAAAATTGACAAACGCAACATCAGACGGTTTTATAGCCTCTGGTGTTCAGCCAACCCCATAAGGAATACAGGCGTGAAGTTATATATTATGTAGGTATGTATTATGTATAAAAATCTGTATAATTCCGGACTGATCCCAACCATGACTAATATCCACTTCTGCATACGAACTCAATAAGTTCACACCAAAATATCCATCTTTTGATTACTCCAGTTTATTTTGTATGTACCTACTGCCGTCAAACAAAAGTGAATTGATCCATTTCTTTAAATTTCATCTATTTCTTGACTATTTCTTCATTGCATGTAAGTTATGTAGCACAAACCTTGGCAGCACATTGTATGTTTGTTTGTAATGCAGATAAAAATTATCACAATGCCTCGGTTTCGTTGTTTCGATTTTTATCTTTCTCAATCTATGTATAAAGATAACGGTTGTTTATATTCGAATGAAAGCGATGTAAAGTAAAACAATTGGTTAGCTTTTTAATGATTTTTAATCAAACTTAATAGTTATGTGTATACACTGTATAGGTAGGATTAAAATAGTTATTAGTTAGTTACCTGGATAAGCACGAACTGGATCCAAAAGAGATTAGGAGCATCGCCGTAAGGAAAATCCTAAATTTCCGACTCCATTGGAGTGTGCGGCGAGTTATAAATTGGGACTCACACAATAGGTAGCAGTGTGACGAGCGGACAAGACTGCTCATATAGTCCCAAAACCCCCAATAATAATAATAATATACCAAAACGTCGTTAAAAGTAAAATATAAGTTCGTGATAAAATCCGGTTATTCTTTATCTTATATAAGTATATCCAATCTGCTATTTCCTGCAGCAGATTAGATTGAATATATTTTTATTTATACAGTGTGTCCCCGCATGTAGTAATAAAACTTTAGGAGCAGTAACTATGCCCAATTTAATCGACGAAAATGCTTATTTTAAAATTCTGAAATATTGCGAAAACTACACAGTCAATCCATTTTTTCTTTGAGTTGCTTAACAAATTGATGTAAAAATCACTGCTCTCGGAAAGATTTCTAGTTACATACACAACTTTACTCCTATATCCCTTATCGAGTAGGCAGAACACCAAAGGCGACAAATTGTAAGGCATTATAATAATGATGGAGAGAGGCAATTGCAGTGACAGGGGGTCAGCCTAACGCCCACAAAAAAACCTCCAATAAAACCTCTTAACTTAACTGACTTTCACAGTATGTACGAAAAGAGAAGGAGCTGGCACAATATATGTTTTTTTTTCGCTCCCAGTCCAGTTCTTTAAGAGTTATTATCCAAAAAGTCCCCTCAACTTCGTGTGTATTTGTTTTGTATCTTTGTTACACGATATTTTGAATAATTATGAATCGATTTTGGAAATTCTTGTTTCATATGATAGAGGATACTTTAGAGTTAGTTACATATTAATTTCATCGAAACCAGTTGAGTACTTCATTAAAAATTTCAAAGATTTGAAAAAATATGTATGATTTCGGAGAATGTCTATATACCTTGATGACATTATAACTCAGTCAAAGTTTTGAAGTGAAGTCGGTTTTTTTAATGCTCTGCATTCGTCGATTATGAAGCTTTCATTGTAGATAATTAGAAATTTTAATTTCGAATACGGTGCACTGTATACGTAAAATACTACTTTTACAGCTGTAACATATACACAAAAAAAAACAAGGTTTAAAATCATCATTCCGTTATTAGTCACTTGGTGTCAGTCATGCCGTTGTAATACTTATCCAAACAATTTGCTGTCGCGTTATTTCATGTTACATTACTAGACATTAGCGTTACTAAATGTTACATTACTAAACATTAGCGGAGTTACTAAATGTTTCATGTAATCTGTGTTGGTTGTTATCATATGCGTATACGCCGTTATTAGAACGGTTAGGGGGATTTTACACTGGTGTAATGAGACAGTTCTGTTTTATTTTTGAAATTGAAAATAGCTTATTTTTGTTGATGACTTTTGACTATGATTTAATGTCTTTGAGTGAATGAATGTTATTGCACTTATTGATTGCAAATTAAAAGCATGTGTCAAATGATATTAGGACAATACTCAAAGCCTCTCTACACTAAGCATCTGATAGCACCTTTAGAAGTACCCTGTAATGCGAGGTTCAAAATATACATTGATGATTTATGCCGCTTGTATAAAACGACGGCAAATTTAACTGATCACTTGGTGGTTTGGGCAAAAATAACCCAAGTAAGAAAATAGTAAGTCTGTTCTTAAACTCCTGTAGGTCTCCATCATCGGCTTTAGCGTCAGTTATCATATTATGTTGAAATTGTGATTTCAAAAAAAGTTCACATGTCAATTTAAAAAAAATATAAAAAAATACTGACCAGTGTCACTAGACATCAAGTGTACACTCTCCACGCATCTCTTACAATATAGTCCTTGGCATAAAATAGTTTGTAATAAGCCTATATTACATCAGAGCGTATTCTGAAGGCAAACGATCCGTAACACTCTACGATAAGGTTCAATATTGCTTCACAGCAACATACGCTTGTATTGTTCTAAATTGGGTCAGAAATAAATCTTTTGAAATAAGATATTCTAATTTTGAATTTTGATATAGGTATTTACTTTCTTTTAATACTAAGGGTGAGATTTACTCATTGCATTTACTGCTCCAGATTTTGAAAAACATAGGTATTGTCTTTACGTAAAGACTGCCTGTCCAGTCTCAGTAATTTGAAAATTAGAATCATCTTTCATTAGTATAACCCTATAATATGAAACATATTAAACTACTATGAAAAAAATACTTAAAATAAAATACCAACCTAATCATCATCATCATCATCATCACAACTCTTTGTAATGAGCCCACTGCAGACTCTCCCCTGGGTGAAGAGGAGTATAGGTCATAATCCACCATGGATGCCAGAATT
The DNA here is from genome assembly GCA_944452665.1 of Stenoptilia bipunctidactyla. Classification (NCBI taxonomy): domain Eukaryota; kingdom Metazoa; phylum Arthropoda; class Insecta; order Lepidoptera; family Pterophoridae; genus Stenoptilia; species Stenoptilia bipunctidactyla. Next base: position 11,869,361 of record OX101743.1, read on the forward strand.
TTCAGGGCGCCAAAATGGCTTCTGACAAATCCTAACGACTACTGTACTTATACAATTATATAGCACCCGGCACCGACTGCCTAACGTGCCCTCACCATCCAAGAACCGACCCCGCCCAACGTTGCTTAACCTGTGATATCGTATGATACATACAGTAACCACGGCGCCACAACGACTTCAACCTAATGTCTGATGGTAAAAAAGTATCTTTCCGATTATACTTAGAACTCCTTACGAGCGTGAGTCGTCAGTTCGTAAAGTTAAAACATCTTTCATGTTGACTAACCGCGTTTGACCTCAACCGCACCTGTTGGTGAGTGAAGATGAGGTCGAATAATCCAGCACACGGGCTTAAGAAGGACCTGGCTCTTTGTAAAATATTTCGGGAACACATCACCGATATTTGGCATAAGGTTTTATATGAATTGCGAAGGCTAGCCAGGCCGTTCCTGTAGGGGTTCTTATCACCAAACAAAACCAAGCTTAATTAACTAAAAAAAATGTGCTAAATAAAAATCACCCGACCAGGACTTTCTGGACTCGAACCTGGGATCTCTCTTTAGCCGGACGAGTGCTCCTCCACTGGAAATTACTGGAAATTACTTAGCATATTTTTTTTGTTTTTGCGTTATATTGCTAACGTATGGAGGTCCCAGGTTCGAGTCCTGGTCAGGTGATTTTTATTTAGCACATTTTTTCTGTTATTTACCTAAGAATAATTGAGCATTTTAAATGCAAAAACTTAAAAAAATATTATAAAACCAAGCTTTAACTTTTGAGTTTCTTCTGAACGCTACGATTGACTGAGAAAGAAATGGAGGTGATGATTGATATCTTTGAAACTGATCTGTCTTTTTTTATATTGAAGACTAATCCCGCATTTGACCTCAACCTCACCTGTTGAGTGTAGATGAGGTCGAAGAATCTGAAAATATATTAGTGCGATGATAATTGGCGACAGGTTTTATAAGAATGGTGGTTGCTAGCCATTGGCGGTTCCTGAGGGAAACTTTTTAACTTTTGAGTTACTCCTGAACGCAACGCTCGTAGACTGAGAAATAGATGGAGGTGACGATTGATGTTTGACGTCTGTCACCTTAGATTCTTGTAAAAGCGGCTACACACGACCCTAAAATCACTGGCAATATCGGGACAGTGGTGGGGAGGACCCTAGATCATATCATAAATCGTCTCGTGTGTATGCAAATCCTACCCGATTTTTATCGTCCCTAAATCGTTCCGAGCGAGCTCACGATTTAGGGACAATTATCGTCTAGGGAGCGTTGTCAGTACGTGTGTAGCGAAATGAGGATTGATTTCTACGCAGTCTGCGCTTGAGAAGAAGAGAAAAATTTGATGAAAACCAGACAAAGATAATTCAACAATTAGAAGGATGTCTGTCTTTTAAAAATAAACAATTAAGGGGTGAACGTAAGGATATAATTGTTTATTAATGGAACTTAAAATAATACACAACAGCAAAGGAGTAAGCATTTATATTGATAAAGAGTAACAACTATTTTTTAATATTCTTCCTTTTTCGTCTCTGGTTAGGTGGCACCGTAGTAAGTGCCAAAACAATGCCTATTTTCTGCTGTTTTGTGAGTGTCGGCGGCATCTCGGAACAACGAGCAGTCTGTTGCACGGTCGGTTTCGTACTGACTGGCAGAGACGTGTGTAGAGTAGTAGCCGATTTCATCCCCACTACCGCTATCCCGATATCGCCAGTAATTTTAGGGTCGTGTGTAGCCGCTTTAACTGATGTCTGTAAGATAACGAAACATCGAGTTAAAATGTGAAATTTCATCAAACCGATTACACCTCTTGCGGTCACCTTAGATTAGCTCTACCGCGTAATATGTCATGTTCGTATTGTGCATCCATAGCTCATTGCATCTGCTATGTAAGCAATTTGGTTGTGGCATGACATTGGCTCTCACAATTAGCTGTCTTGTGTTGTTTTTTTTCATGTCACGGTCAATTTGTACTGTACCTATTTGTATTAATTTGATAATTCTGACTGAAAAAGAGTGCCAAGAGTTTTTTTCCGCCGGCTTTTTTTGTCTCTTGGTCTACTGTAATATCTTATTGAACAACTATCAACAACTAGTTAAAGCCGAAGTATGTGATGACTGACTTCATCAAGTGTTTTGTGAAATTCCTAAGATGAATAAAACTTTTTGAATTTTTTAAGCGTGTCACGGGTAAGCGTGTCGTTAAGGCGACTATTGCGAGTGGCCCGCTTGGTGTTGACCCTTCAGGGTTTTACTGACTAGCGACCACCCTACATATAAAATCTGTCGCCAAATATTACTGCCCCTTCGGTGTTCTTAAGCCCATCTTTGATTTCATCTTCACTTCGGTACCATCTTCACAGGTGAAATTAAGGTCATTCGCGCATTTAGTCGCTAATATGTAAGACATATGACAACATTAACCTTATTCTAGTCTACATATTATCAATTTATGATACTTCTACGCGTGTTAGATAGTATGACATAATTAGATAAGTCGGCCATATTAATTTAATTTTATCGTAATAGGAAGAGCAACATCCAAGGTAACGATTATAAAACAACAATATAATGCCAGTAGGCCAATTATAGGTCCACAGATATTAATAATTATCTTTTCTATAGTCTAATATAGCGTACATACATACATAACTTCACGCCTGTATCCCTAATGAGGTAGGCAGAACACCAGAGGCTATAAAAAAAATAGATGGAGATGATGTATAACTTTTTCCACTATTAATCTGACGCCTGAAACTTCAGTCGCTCGTGACCACGGGGTCTGCAAAGACACCGAAACGTCGAGTTAAAGTGGAAAAGAATATAAATTATAGGTACGTGATTAATCCGGTTAAAAAGTAGTTTTGTTTAGGCAATAAAACCATCCGAAGTCACGTTTGACACATTTGGAGGTATTATTATGATGGAGACAGACTATTGTAGTGACAGGGGGTCAGCCTATCGCTCGCAAAAACGCCAATAAAAGAGAAGCCCGGGAAGAGAAGCAGCTGGCACATTCTATGTTTTCTAATATAGTGTACGATAAAATAAATAAATAAAATTTGTTTTATCGTACCCAAGAATATCACACAAACTAAACAAAGCTTGTGATATGGATGACCAGGTAGCAAACTAGGGGAGAATCTAGAATATAATAGATTAAACGCCCAGACCCGAAATATTTTCTTTGTTTCTTGACCTCATGATTGGCATCGAAGCGTCTAGACCACGGCACTAAGGAGCCCGTCAATAATACTCTTAACTTTTTAAATAGTATGTATAATAATGCTTCTATGCTGGACTGGGAGCGAAAGAAAAACATAGAATTTGCCAGCTGCTTCTCTTCTCGGGCATACTGTAAAAGTCAGTTCAGGGACAGAGGTTTTATTGGCGTGTTTTGAGGGCGATGCAATAGTCTCTATCCATCATTATAATACATCCAAAGTCAAACGTGACATTAGATGGTCTTATGACCTCTGGTATTCTGCCTACCCCATAAGGGATACCGGCGTGAAGTTATGTATGTATGTATAATAATTTGCGTTTGGCCGCTATCTTATCTGATAGTAACTGGTATTATCGCCGGAATGGTGATATTTGGCGGCAATATTTATATGAATAACTAAATATAAATAAATAAATATAAATATTTCTGACACTCACACAACATTATCTAGCCCAAATTAAGTTTCTTAAAGAACTTGTGTTATGGATACTAGATAACTGATATACTTAAGAAATATATGAACATACATATTGAATAAATACATATTTTTTATTAGAATAAACTTAAATAAACATGTATAAACATCCATGACTTGACGACTAATATCTGTGTTCATCACACAAATATCCGCCGCCGCCGGGATTCGAACCCAGGAGCTCTGGCATAGAAGGCAATGTATGTTACCGCTACACCAGCCGGTTGTCTAAAAATGAAGGGTGAAGGGCTTGCCAGGCGAGTCTTAAAGGACCAAGAGGATAAGTAGGGTCTTACGAAACTCTTATCCTGGGCTAGTAGGGCTTTTCTAAGCATCACCTAAGCGACTACCTACCTCTTTTTAACTTATTAGTGTTTTAAATTTACTTATACATAATTTAAGCAAAGTATAATTTCTGTAGAAACAGCTTTTGGGTAAAGAAAACTACTTCTCCTTAACTTGCAGGGCTCTGCCCTTTATTAGGTGATAGGTAGAGAGTACCTACTTCTTTTTTTTCATATTTATGTTTCAGTGTGGGCACGTCAAGCAGTAGGTCCCGGGTGCTGTATACTTGTATACAGTAGTCGTTAGGGTTTGTCAGAAGCCATTTCGGCGCCTTGAAAATTCTGACATCCATCAACCAGCTCTGGGCGAGCTTGGTGGATTACGGTCCATACCTCCTCGTCACCCAGAGGAGAGACTCATAACCCTGCAGTGTGCTCATTACACGGAGTTGTGTTGATGTTTTAGTGATTTATAACACTACTTCTGATGTTGTGAAAATTTACAATACCTATTTATTTATTAAGCCTGTATACAAAATAAAAAATCTAAAAAAAGATACAAAGAAAAATAAAAATCAATGCACAATGGACAGCCTATCGCTTGAAAGCAACTTCCACCAGACAACCTAATTTATATATGTTATCATAAATTATTAGTCAGATCTACTGAATGAGCTGCAAACAATTCTTTATTTACAAATCCAAACAAACGGTATAATAATCAATAATTTCAAAACTATCTTTAGTAACCGGCTCGAACCGGTTCGCGAGCGTTTATCTTTTGACTCGTTACGCAAAAATTGCATCACAATCGGTCGAGTTCTTACGCAGAATGTCAGTCAAGGTTGCACACTGTGTTATTTTCACAATTTCATGTTCTAGTTGCACTCAATCGTTACTTAACTGGTTAATTACTATTCTTACTTAATGTTACTCATCGATGGTAACGTTTTTGTTATAATATATTTGTTTACAAGCTTTTGGTGGGAAATAGACACAGACACGCATATAACCTCACAAACTTTCAAGCTTCTAATTTTTTTTAGAGAATGTGAAGGGAGATTATGAAAATTGGTACATATTTAAATAAAAGTAACAACACATTATAAATACATATAATAAAATACTTTCTTTTTTACATTTTTTTCATTTTAAGTCCAGGTTTCGTTGTATGCGATAAAATCTGTTGAAAAATGTGTTTTATGAAAGATAATGAATCGAAAATATATTTTACAGTTTATGGAATTTTCACTGCATTAAAGTAGTTGCAAAAAAAATACCTAAGCTCATGTATGTACAGGTAAACGTGTCAAGATAATTTAGCCCCGAAACATGTGATACATCTAATGTATCACATCTTTGAGGTCTAATTTTTGTTATCAGGTGAGATTGAGGTCAGGGATGGATTAAGTAAAAGATCTAAAATTTTTAAGCTTGATTAAGGGCCACGAGGTGTATTTTGCTCGTTAATATATCTTTTAAGGGATCAGGCTATAGAGTAATATATACACAGTTTCATATTCCAATACGAGCTTTTCCCACAACTTCATACGCGCTAAACTACCCTACCTGTGGGAATTTCAGAAACTTCTTCCAAAATACAACCAGACGCCTATTGAAAGAATCTTTAAACCACGTTTCGCATCCGTGCACTCAAAGAATAAGATTTTTCATACAAATTTAAAAGTTAGATATTTCCCGCTCCCATAAGAATTTCTGGAATTACGTCCTTAGTATTTTCTTTTTTATTTATTTATTCATAAGTTTTTACTTTATAGGAATGTCTTATTACTATCTTAAAATTTATCTTAGATTTGTCTAGACAGTATTATCTCGGTAAAAATATAAGTACAATACTAACAAACAGCAAACATACCGGAGTATTTTTTTAAATTTCTTAAAGAAGCCTACTAGTATAAAATTAACTTACTATTAGCTTAATAATATATATTTTTTTATATAAATCAATAGCAGGAGTATATTTCGCACCTTCAAAATAGTATAGATCCAAAAATCCAAGAAATCGGTTACCATCATTGAAGTAATTTTTTTGCTGTTATTTCACGAAACTTAAACTTAACTTTATTGTAGAAACCATAGCGCTCCTCTACAGTCCCTACAAAATGTATGTTCTAAATTTCAGCTCTCTGCGCTCAGTAGTTATGGCTGTACGTTATCTGTCAGTCACTCAGTCAGTAACGGAACAGCTTTATATATTAGGATTGTCGTAAATTTTTACATAGGTATTAAATATACTTATTTAACCGTTTCTTGTGATTTATAGCGTTAAAGCTTCTTATATAGATACCGTATTCACGTCATAAAACAGTCTTTTATTAACCAACTTCTAATCTAAAGGGTTCTCAATTCGTCTGTAGCCTGTAGATATATTCTTTTATTTTTTTACTTGTATATTTTTTAGTTTGTTTCCCGAATTTTGGTCGATTATGAAACCATTTTGGTGAATCTAATTTAAATTAAAATATTTTAATTTGGTACAAACTCCTTGAGAGATCAATGTCGACGAAGTAATTTTTGAAAATTGTCTCTTTTCTATGATAAGGAAAGTAAATATAAACATAGACGTGGTTTCACTTCAACCAAAGTTTTGGAAAGAACTTAAATTTGGGTGAAGTTGGTTTTTAATTATCTGTATTCGTAGATTATTTAATCTAGAATCTAACTACACGATAGTTTTTCACAGTCCATTAAGCTTCACAACGCGAACCGTTATTACAACAGATTTGTTATACTTGCGAACATAACTATAACATACTATTCTAATCAGAGTAACTTCAATATACGTTGCAGCAGAAAACATAAAGTACAGAAGGCTAGAAACTAAGGCCAGTTTTTTAAAAGACTTCTGCACTGCAATCGAAACTTAGGTAAAATTAATCGTAGATCATCTTATCGATGATAAGACCGCTTTTTGTGCTCTGTTACTTATCTGTATCCTTTTGTAATAATCTCTGAATTATGTGTAGGTATAATAAAGAATTAATAAAATTCAAGTAATCATTATAAAATAAGTCTTAAGTCTAAGTAGATTCTATCTATACGCTATAATTTTACGCTAAAAATGCTAAAGAAATTATTTCAGTAGAACAAATAATAATCATGACAAAAATCGGAGGATATACCGTATTTAATGCAACAACAAATTGATTTTAATTAAAGTTACACATCATCATCATCATCGTCATCACAACTCCGTGTAATGGGCCCACTGCAGGGCATGAGTCTCTCCTCTGGGTGACGAGGAGGTTACACATACGGTAACATATTTTATGCACACAGGATAATCACAATTCGAACAATCTTTAGATTTAATAATTAATTGTAAGATCCACTTGCAGCTTTGTAAGGTTTACACAGGTTTACACATTAATTTTATTGCTAATAAAACAAAAAACGAAAAAATAAACAAATCTGTATTTTTTATGAAATATCAAACAATTTTACTACTTTTGCACTGACACAGATACCATCATTTAAAATCTCATGGAAATCTGTACTAATAAAATCATACTGAAATCTAATTTTTGGCTTGTTAACGCTTATCTCAAGAGCAACAAATTACATTTAAAATATTTGTAGAAAATATCTGTGTTTTCTAGAGTACCTATCTATTGAGAGAATTATTGTAAAATAATCACACCATCGTATTTTGTAAAGGTGAAAAATTTACAATTATGATATTTTTTACTGTTGTTGTTGTGTTGTACGTTGTGATGGCGTCCTTCTGTTCCATTTCGTGGCATATGTGTTTGAACTAACCCAATTCCAAATCAAAACTTTCAAAGAAAACCCAACTTTACCTTCAGCGGAGTAAGTCTATTTTGGTTCACGTAAATATAGTTTTGGCCAACAGTTATGTCACAATTTGAGGTCACTGGTTGCATAACCAAAGTACATTACTCCTCTATAAGACCAGATTAACTTGAGCCGTTGGTTGGGAGTCAAGAGGATTGGGTATCAAAAGTTTATAGTTCAAATTATGATGGTAGTTGATTGTATGATTTTGAATTGGTTAATTTTAGATCGTTTTGTAATATTACGACATTGATAGATAAACTGTGTTTGGGTGTAGCTAATGTGCATTTGTTTGGAGTCTCTATTTGACCTATATTTTCATCTTATCTTAAACTATAGGTGCCTTACGTGTAGGTACTTAGTTCGTGATAGCAGTATCTATTGAGATGACGATGAGATGACTTTTGAGATGTTGACACTCAATGAGATGATTTGGGACCATATACAGGGTGACTGGTGACAAATTTTAGATACTGAACGAGAGCACTCTCAACAGTCACCCTGTGTATTGTTGAGTGAGTTTTATTTCAAATTCAAATTATTTATCGCACGTATATCGAGTACCTAGTGGAAAATTTATTAAGCATGGTTTATTCCATATTCTTCCAAATGGCGTGTTCAATATAATGTATGAGAAAATTTACAAATATAATCAAATGAACTAGTAAGAAGGTTTCCCCGGGGCTTCACACATATTAATCCAAATTTAGTGAAAATTAATAAGTAGTTTCTTTGTGTTAGGTATTCCAAGCTATGATGGTTACGGTTTATTACCTATGTACAAAATATCAGCCTTATCCTCGAAGTCGTTCGTTGCTAGAAAAAGGAACAAACACACATCTGTTCTAATAAACTTTCACATACAGGATTTTACTAGGAGGATGAACAGTAGTTTTGGAGAAACAGACTCTTCTTAACTGTATAATGTGAGTCAAGAATATATTATTGAATGGATTGATAGTTAAGAATTAGTTAATAATGATATGACTAACAATTACTCGGCTACGAGCTTTAGAGAGCTTACAGATCACACGCGCAGCGCCCGCCCAGCGCCTAAACACTCGCTTTTCAAGTACATAATTTAAGTCTTATTTTACACACCAATACATCTCAAATTGCAATTATCGAAGTCCACCCGCGCCCGCTCAGCACCCGCCCAGCACCCGCAATGAACCCAATCCTTATTGAATCCTGAAAAAGTGTGACAGTACCAACCGCACTCAAATCGGTTCTAATCTAACGTTTCTACGATGCCACAGACCAGCACGCAAATACATATTGTCAAAGTTATAGCACACCGCATTTGTGTCCGGGATTAAAAAAAAGCAAAGATTTTTAGCCACAAACTTCAGACACAAAGAATTACAAACATACAAAAATCGACCAACTGACATTACGAGCAGAAAAAAGCATCCTCGTTACAATGTAAGCCATCTCAAATTGATTGATGCAACAGATCTAAACCAGTGTAAGTATGTGTGTCTGTCCGTGTAGCGGGCACAGTTAGCCGTGCCACTTGCCGCGTCTCGGCTGCGTCTCCTGGCCCGCTGTGCTAGGGTGACCATTCCTTACGAGCTATTGCGGGAAAAATGGATATTCATATAGAGCGGTAAACAATATGCGAGGCTAAATAAAATCACCCGACCAGGACTCGAATCTGAGTATCACGCTTGTCAAGCTACTCTCTAAAAATTATAGAGAATTATTAAATGCAGAAAACCTTAAAAAAATAATGGATAAAGCAACGTAGGGAAGGTCGCTTTTTATCGCAATTTGTATAATCCGAAAAATAATCATTAATAAACACATTCATAACAGAGTTTTTTCCATATAAGATTCTGATATTGACAATACATTATCTGGACCTAATTACGTTTAATAAGTTATTTTGTCCTGGCAACTAAATATTGTATTAATATATTTGTTAATATTGTATTAAAGGGGTAGTTTTACCAACAACTGCTTAACTTATTTATATCGATACAAAAACAGTTCAACATGAGATCAGTTCAATTAAATTAACACGATTGTAATAAAAACGGTTAGTCATACTTATAATACTACAATTGAAATTAAATGATATCACGTTTAACCATAAAGTTTATTCCTTACAAAAATGCTATAAATATTAGCTATTAATAGTTAGTGACGCAACATAAGTCTGTAAAGAAATAAATGCTTATTCACTCCCACAAAAAGTAGATACTGACCGTATTTTTACCACTCTACCATAAATATCTATCATCTATTTTAGTCACTAAGTTATGTACAGAAGGCAGCAGATCAAGCGTTACATTACCTTTCAAATTTCCCCAACCAATTTTAACTTAATGTCAAAGGCATAGAGTTCAGATTCAAGTAAAAATTTTTGACAGATTTGTAACGCTTGACGTGCTGGCTTCTGTATTTACTGTATTTCAGACATAGGAAGAGCTCAGACTCTTTTTTCAGTATGGGACGAACATTTTTTTATTAATGGCTAAGTCCGCGTTGATTCTTATTGAAAACAAACAGCTACAACTTTCCCGCTACACTTCTTTCACCATGGCCACCCTACAAGTCAAACAGTGATAAATGCTTCGCTTGGTTTCCCATACTTATCCAAGTGACGTTATATTTTACTTAATCCGCTCACCTACTGCCAGGCCGGATTTCTGCCAGGGTTGGTACACACGAGCGATATTTATTTTATTCTAAAAACATTTGGGAACAAAACACATTGGACTGTTGGTGTAGATATCGTGGGTTTAAGCCCCTTCTCGGCCAGTTGGATAAATAAATTTTACTTATTTATCTCGGGTGCAGGAGTGTACAAATGTACTGTTACCGGTAATCTGCTTAATCCGGTATTCTATACAATCCCTAGGTAATGTATACAATACCTAAAACGAGCAGGTAATGTATTTTCATACATTATTTATTTCATACTTCACCTAGGTATTGTATACAATACCGAATGCACAGCCGGCAATGTATGTAAAAGATGAGAGCAGGGAACGAAGGATGTGCGGGACGTGCATCTGGATTGAGATTAATCGACTAGTGGTGGGTTTCTTTATCCAAAATCCAGATTTGTTTTTTTTTTATGAAAAACAACAAACAAACAAATTTTCGATATTGAAACCCAACATAATTTCGTCCATTGTTCTAAATTTCATACTTTTCGAGAAAATTGATCTTTTGCTTTTTGTAGGGGAAAAAAAATGTAAGATAACCATAATATTGTCGGAAAGTTAGTTCCGTTTTCTTTGCTTTTAATGTAATCTTTTATTATTTAGTTTTAAAGTTTTTCCTACAACGAATTAAAACCATGAGCTTTAATTTTTTTTTAATATTTTTTTAGAACGAGCGCTTGATCCTAGTAACCCGCGGTTCGCAGTAGAAACACGGCAATGTATATTCATGTATATTTTCGGGCAATGTTCTATAAAGAGCCACTTCCTTTCTAAGCCTGTGTGCTGTCATGGAAACTTCAACCTTGTCTTCACTTCCCATCAGGGGCGACAGAAATCAAGGCTGGCTTAGTAATTGATAAAAATGGAGGATCGCAAAGAGATACAGGATGCCTCTGATGTCAGAACACATCATAAATAAATAAATATTTTCTGACATTCAAACAACATTATCTAGCCCAATTTTTTCCTACAGAACTTATGTTTTGGATACTAGATACGGGATAATAAACTATACAATGAAGTATACATACAAACATACATTTCAATATATGCACATTTTTATAAAAATATAATTTGTAAACATATAAACACTTGACGATATATCGGTGTTCATCACACAAACATCCGCAGCCGACAATAAAAATAATAATCATATAGTCCCCAGACAATCACACCAACTACATAGTCCCAAAATTGGCATAGTTTGTGTTATAGGATGCAATGTAGCGAACTAGGGAGAACCTAGAATATAAATACATAAATAGATTAACACCCAGACACGGATAAATTTTTTTCTTGTTCCATGTGTGAATCAACCCGTAACCACTGGCGTTTGAGGCAGACAGGTTTACCCCATCGCCAAAGTGGTCGTCGTATGTTGTATGTATGTTACACCAGCCGGTGGTCATCATCATGATGATGTTGAACAGTTTTAGAATATATAGTTATCATATTTATTTTATTAATTTATATTATTTTTAAATATGCTGGAATGGGAGCGAAAGACAAACATAGAATGTTCAATAAACCAGCTGCTTCTCCTCCCGAGAATACTGTAAAAGTGAGTTAAGGGACAGAGGTTTTATTGGCGTGTTTTGTGGGCGACAGGCTGAACCCTGTCACTGCAATAGTCTCTATCTATCATTACAATACCTCCAAATTCAAACGTGACATCAGATGGTCTTATAACCTATGATGTTCTGGCTTCCCAATAAGGGATACAGGCGTGAAATTATGTTTGTATATTTGTAAATTATTTTTTATTAAATCATTAAGTCTATCTAATGCAAAAATAACTTAATAATGCGACTTACAGTTACCGAGATTCGCTCGTTAAAGAAAGAAAGAAACAAAAAACTCTTCATTTTTAGTTTATACTACTTAGCAAAAATTTACTGCATTACTTAAAACGACCGATATTATGACAATCTGTTCCTTTTTGGTAGGTATGGGTTGCCAAGGTGTGGAACAAACTGCATGCGTCTGTTTTTCCTGACCACTACAGTCCTGGGACACTTAAGCATCGATTGAATAGATTTCTCGTGAATGGACGTGTTCCACCTTGGTCTATATAATTACTTTCCTTCAGCGGGGTAAGCATGCTATCATCGACAACGATAAATCAGGCCTTTATATCGATGTTTTCTTGGAATATGGCACTTAAAGTATGTATTTTTTTAGAATATGGCGGCTTTGGTTCTGTGGGTTTGATTATGGCATCGAGTAATTCTATATATCATGGTATCTTTCATATATTAGCTAACATGATATGATAAAATCATTCGGTAATATTTATCTTGTCGATTCGACTCTTTTATTCTTGTTTTATATAAAAAATACCTTTATTGATTTGTAGCTTTATTCGTCAATGTAGGTCAATTTGGTTAAGCTTTAAAAATGCTTACTTTGTGGGCTAAATAGTTGGTGTTTCTATTTGAGTTATCTATTTATTTATAAGGTAGGTATGTGGTATTCTTAATCAGTATGGAAACCCTAGGCTCCCACTGTCGCCTTCGTAAGTTTATACATAAAAGTAATTAGTTAAGACCTGGCAACCCAGTTGTACAGCATCAGCGATGCTCCGCGGATGCTAACTAACCTACTGCTTCGTAACGGGACTGCGCTCAGTGTGATGGTGTAGTGTGGATAAGACGTAGGTATTTTTGATCTAGTTTTTAAATATAATTTAGTTAGTATTAACAGCTCAGCGTGTTTTTATGTACATTTTTTATACTGTGTTGTTGATAAAATTTATAACCAATACGCTATATCTTTTCTTAAGAGCTAGGCTATTAAGAGCTCTCATTTCATATATTTTACCATACAAACATAGGAGCCTCGTTTAAGTTTGTTGCTAGTCAACAAAATGGTTAAAAAACATTATTAGATTATGATCATTGAAAAATTCATATTTCAACCCCAAATTTAACGCAAAGTTTCGCGTAAATAATTCGTAATTAAAACAAGAACATATAAATTATATGATCCACGGACCTAGTTTATGTATCACTTACTTTAAATAAGAAATTGTTTGGATACTATTAAGCTAATTTTGTCATACGAAGACAAGTCCCAAAAGCATTTTAAGATATTTTGAGTATCAATATCTATAAGAATATGTCGTGCGTCTCACCAAACATGTCAACCCGTGTTTGAATCTGAGTGAAATAGCATGATATTTTTGCCAAACTCAATGACAAGTTTGGCTTAGCGAGTGGCGGGCTCCTAAAGGCAGCTGGTAATCTGAGAAGAGAGATTCAGATAAGCGCGTGCAAAAATTAAAATCTTCTACTTTTTTTATTTATATAGATTGAATAATTTTATGAATAGGGATAAGTAAGTATAAGTAGCAATTTTAATAAAAAAATTCAAATGTGAAATACATGTTTGAAATAAAAGTGATATAGAAATTATACTTATTTCAAAAAAAATTATGTTATGTTTTTAGTGTTCTCAGGCAAGATTTTTGTAATATACTTTTATTAGTGGTAACTATATTATTATTATGTTATTTTTGACTTATCATTCGGACACAGGTGTATGAAAAGATTCATATTGCTGCACAGATGGTGTTAAAATATTATCTAGTAAAAATACTCAACTGTTATTTCTATTAGATCGTATAACAATGTAAGTTACCTAATAAGTCAGAAATTTCAAATTACCAAGATGGAATTAGCAATAGCAACTAAATGCTTAGTAAAATTATTACAGTTAGCTTAACTCAAGAGTAGATTTGGTATACATGAAGATGTTCATATATAAAGCGACTACAAGTATATCCATGCTAACATAGCGCTGCAGTTTTAGCGCACCGTGTCACTCGTTGCCCCACTGCTCTGAATGCGCCATATTGATAAACGCCACAGATAACAACATCTTTTTCTTCTTTCAAACGTCAACGTCAAACAAATGTCAAATGAAAACCGACTTAGTTCGGTTCAATTAAACTTGATAGTTGAACATACGGCTTTTTATCTAGCCTTCGAGATGTAATCAAAGTAATAGTCGACTTTCTTATGTAAGTGGTAGAGAAGAAAATTGTTTTTTAGATCGGTTGATACAAAGTTGAATGCTAATGTTTCTAGTGCGTGGTATTGGAGCGCTAATCGGTGTTAAGACAGTAATAGTATTTATTGGTTTTTAGTGATACTTGTTATTTAAAACAGGATTAAGAGTAGCCTTGTCGTGGCATAGCGAACTTATGGGTTTCTATATTAATAAGTATTATACATACATATAGGATTCTTTTTTGTGTTTGTTAAACATGCATCTTGTGATTAAAAAAACTCCCCAATCACACTGTGGCTCTAAACTAAGCAAAGATTGTAATATGGGATACCACGTAGCCAATGGGCATTGTTAATTTTTTACCTATTATTTTTATTGTGTTATATTAATCTTTAACCTACTTTGAGAGACTAATTTGAACAGTTTTATTTTTAAATATGTGTATTTTATATTGATTTTGTTAAATTAGTACCTACGTAATGACGTCATCAGTAACATTAAGTTTATGAATATGTGTCAGTCAGTAAAAAAAACATTAACTGTGTCTGTGTGCTACAGTCATGTAATGTACTCAATTGGATTGTAAACAAAAATATTTCAAAAAATGATTCAAATCGGCTTTTTTCCCTTTGTTTCTTTAATTTGTAGTTTGTATAAATAATCTATAATCTCTCCCTGATTTCCGCAGTCTTTCTAACGTTCAATATTAAAGATGAGGTTACTTTAGAACGTAAACAAAACAACCATAGAGCTATTGAGTATCTTTTCAGTTTTATGTTTTTTTTTAAACAGCTTTAAAGGCATAATACTTCGTTGATTTGATGCCATCAAGGTTAAATAAAGGTCAAATGTATTTTGTTAAAAATCTATAAAACCCCAATGTTTTTCAATGTTTTAAATCGACTTAATTAATCAGAAACCTTAATCCTCGGAAAGGTGTTTCATATGAAGTAAATGAAAAAAATGAACAATGCCCATTGGAGGGAACCTAGAACATAAATACCAACATAGATCCGGACCCGGAACACTTTTTTCTTGTTCAGTGCGGGGATCGAACCTGCGACCTCACGGTTTACGTAGTAGCGACAATACCACTGCGTCACGGAGGTGGTCGAGGTTTCTCGTGTAGACTAGTACCACTTGACTTGGTCATCATAGTCACTTACCACCAGGTGTCACGGAAGCAAAAGAGTTAATGTTAATTCTGACAGGTAAGCTATGCAAATAATAGCTCATGTTCGGTTAATTCCAAATCATTTACTTATATTAGAAACCACAGCAAGGATTTTAATATTTTACCCTCTCAATCAAGTTACTCAAGTTACTCAATAGCATACCTAATAGTATCATCCACTTGAAATGAAAATCCCGATATCGTTTCTAAGACATGAAATCAAGTCTGCACCAATAGTCTGGCTAGATATAAACAGGCAGCATTTCAATGACAATATCATCTTTAATTCTTTATACATTTATATACCTAACAAAAAGTAGTTTGACAGGTCAGAGACTGTATGGACCATGAACATTATTATTTTATAAAAAAGAACTCTGAAACTGCTAGGGCGATTCAAAGTTATAGGTATAGGCTATATTTTATCAAAAAATTAAGTCATAAACGGATGACATAATATGATTAATTGCGATAGTCGTTTATCAGCTGATCCCCTTGATATTATAATTCATTTTTTACGATTACACAACCTTTTGCAACTTTGGATGTCGTATGTGCTTACCAAGTACATGTCAGAATTAGTACTTTAAATACATTTTTGTCTTATTATTATACATTATATGAAGCATGATTGACTTATTATATTAAATAAATAAATAAATTCCTTCTAGAATAGAAACTATGTAGGTGAAACTGCTTGTCGTTTAATAAAGCAGTAAGCAACTTTCATTCTGGTCGGTGCTAAACAATAAAAATAAGATAAAAATACAAAAATAAAAAAGGTAAGTTACCAATAAGGCTGCGTCCCCAGTAGACAAACAGTTTGCGACCGATAGAGTTTGCAGCGTATTAGTTTAGTACGCCCTACCATACATTTGAAATGGAGTTTCTACATTTTGCTAGTTTTGCACTCACTGTAAGCAGTTTGCGCCGACTATCTCAGTGAGATAGTCGGCGCAAACTGCGGCTGACTCCCACGCGATGTAAGAAAATTGATCTGAGTTTGCAGCTAACTCAAATTTCAGTTTGCCCCCAATTTGCGGCTCACTTAGTCGGCCGCTAACTATTTGTCTGCTGGGGACGCAGCCTAATGTGTCGTATACATTAGTCATTAGGATTTGTTGGAAGTCTTTTTGACGCTTGACTGTAACAGCCACCAAACAGAACGGGGCCACCTTAGTGGTTTTTCTCCTTGCCACTTTGTGAACACGGGGACTAAGATGGTACAGGTCCATCCATCTTATCCAATCAAGAATTAAAAGTACCAGGACTGTAGTTGTCAGGAAAACCAGGCGCAAGCAGTTTGCTGCATCTTGGCAATCCGTACCAAAAAGGAACAGTCAATAGCGCTTTGATCGAATTATTGGTAAATAGGGATGGAAGTACTATCTGCGCCTGGTAGTCCGGTGTTGAAAAGAAGTGGGTTCAATTTGTTCAAAGAAGTACTCGCGCAATCTCCAAAATGTATACTGTAATATATGTTGTTAATGTCAATTAGTTCCAGGGCTCTTCGGTCAACAGAACCAAGCGCTTTCAGGTGATTTAGGCAAAATTATCCGGGTGGATGCACGTTGGTTTTCCACGTCAACTTTGCTGATGACATTATGACTATGTTACTTTTTTGACTTTGACTTCCTAACGTCCCTGTCCGCATCCATGTCTGTGTTCTGTCCGTGTCTGTGTCCACGTCTATCTCCATCTCCATCCACATTTTGTCTATTCTCTCTCACCTCTATCGCTACGTTTATCTCTACTTCTTTCTTTACCTCTATATCTATGTCTACGTTTATATCTAGTACCTCTTTATAAACTAGCCGGCTATAATAGTAGACTCCACAAAGTCACTAACTCGTTCATGGGTGTACGATGTGTACGATTTTATAATAAAATTCCAAAAATATTTGAGATTTACCCTTCGATAGATTTAAGGATACGGTAAAACAAGAGTTGTGTGAAAAGTACTACTATTAAATATCCGGATGCAATAAGGTGAGATTCCCTGGCTGATAACTGTTAGTGTGTATTTTTAAAAGATATTTGCTGTTACTTTTCTTGCCTCTTTTTCTCAACAGATCGACTTTCCGAAGTGGTGGTAAAATTAGTTCAATTTGAAAATAAATTGACGTATTTCAAGTGTATGTAAAATTTGTACGAAACCTAAGAAATAAAGTTTTTCTTTTACTTTGACTTTGTCCCTTTGGATAAAACTTGAGCCATAGACGCAATATGTTTCATAGCTCTGAATTGGAAGATGGCTTTCGTAGCGCGTTAGTCGAGAGTTGACGTGTTTACGAGTTCAAATCTTTTTTGAAAGATCTCAATCTCACTTGATGGTGTGTGCAGATGAAGTCAAAGATAAAAAGCACACAGGCTTACTAAACAACTGGCTCTTCATAAAATATTCCCGAAGCACATCTCCGCTAGAGCGGTTATATTTAGCGGCATAATTTTATGTGAAGGGTGGTCGCTAGACAAGTCCACACTGAAGGAGAACTACCACCAAATTCAAAAAGTTTTATTCATCATAAGACGAACGAATGGCCAACTTAATGAAGGCACAATTTTGTCAAATTTTGTCAATTTTTAACAAGCTGTTGATAGTTGTTGAATAAGATACATATAACAGTAGACCAAGAGACAAAAAAAGCCGGAGGAAAAAACTTTCAGCACTCCTTTACCAAGTATAGTAGGCCACCTTGATAGACACTAGGAGCCGTAGGGCTATTCTAACCCGACCCCGCGCAGGCCCGACCTCTTATTAGAAGAAAGACCATATCAGAATCTGTCTGGTTGGATAACAATTAGCACTATTATAAAATCTAAGAGAACGCGGCCCATGTGTTCCATCTTCGACCTCATCATTGATGAGATAGAGCCCAAACGCTGGTTTGAATAAATAATAAATAAAATCCTCAGACAATCACACCAACTACATGGCCTCAAAGTAAGCAAAGCTTGTGTTATGAGATACCATATAGCGAGCTAGGGGGGAATCTATAATATAAAATATATTTACAGGGTTGATTTTAAGTAGCACAATACCTCTTGCAGGCTTCGCCGACTCGGATGGAGGAGGGTGCGGCCCTAGTGGTGGGCCGCATAAGGATGTTGGGCCTCAGGGTCGCGCTGGAGTAGACCGAGGCCCTTTTGTTTCACGGGCCTCGGAAGGGTCCCCCTCCAGGCGCGACGCTGATGGTGGATGGGAACCGGATACCCCTGAGGAAGGAGATGCGGTATCTCGGTCTCATCCTTGATGGGCGCTGGGCCTTCGGCCAGTATTTCAAGGTGTTGGCCGAACGGCTCATCAAGGCGGTGGCCGCACTAGGGTGGCTGCTGCCAAACGTGGAGGGGCCTGGTTCCCCATGCCGCAGGCTCTACTGACATTTGGCGTCTGAGGCAGATCACTGGCGTCTGTGGCAGATAGATTTACCCCATCACCAAAGTAGTCATCAAGTTCGTAAAAATATTGTTCTTTAATTTCTTCTTATTCTAATCCGAATGATTAAATCTGAGTCTGGTCATAATAAATATTTAAATAATTGAAGCAGTTACAATTATTTTGTTGCAAATTCGATACTTATCTTCGTTGACCTTTTCAAAATCAATTCTGAAAATCCCCAAAAAATATTGAACGTGACAATATTGCGTTTTTCATCATTCTCATTTTTGCATATATTTTTTTGCGAAAAGTCATATTGCGAATATAACGTACTTACAGATAAGTTTTAACAGTATAAAAGCAGGTGTATTGTATGTAGTCAAATTAAGTATTGGTTTTTTGCCAGAATTGTTCAACATGAGTCTCCTTAAGTGTCTTATTTTAACTACTTTTGTAAGTATTGTTATGTCTACCTTTATTCTTATTGCTGTCTTACCTAATAATAAGTTAATATGGGCCGAAGAAAGTTAGTCGTCAGGTGTGGAATGAGCTGCCTGCGTCTATTATTTCTGGACACAAATTATTTCTGGTAACGCTTCTAACCGTGAACAGGTTTTTGTAGATGGAAATATAACACTTCATCATGATCGATCTCCACCATAGGATAGGTCAAATGTTTCGACTTGTTTATTTAAAAAAAAACATGAAACTATTAGCAACGCCAATAGCCTAGAATATAAATACACATAAAGATAAAACCCCGGACCTGTAACATTTTTTTCCTTGTTCCGTGCGGGAATCAAACCCGAGACCTTACGATTGGTGTAGTAGCATCAAGACCACTGCACGGCTGCCGTCAATTCAATAATAGAGCCGAGTTATTAAAAAAAAAGGTTGATTTGGTTTTTAACATACTCGTAGACGAATTCGTCTATGATACGCTTCTACTAATCAATTCACAGTACAACTGAATTGCCAAATCGGTTCTTAGTAAAACAATAAACAATCTAATATTATTTTTTCAGACCATTGCTGTTCAAGGATGTCTCTACCTCAAACCTTGTAAAGACACAAGCAGCGATGGATGTACAAACGATTGTAACCCTTGCGACGATAACACCCAAAAACAAAACATATATTATGTCATCAATAATAGCCCAAAGATCTCTTCCAAAACCTGCTGCCCTCCTCGGTTCATTCCTGTCAATGGAGCTTCTCAAAATGACTGCAAATATGGACTCTATCACTGTCAAACTTGTCAAAACAACAACAAACCAGGCTTATGTTGTGACATCACTGAACTAAAACAGAATACCTACCCTGGATTCCAAACTAAACTAAATCTTTGTGGCGTTGTTAAACCTTGTTGCACCACGGACTATGGAGCACAAAATTCATGTCTGAATTATGGACAAAATTCCTGTCCGGATTACGGAACGACTCCTAATTGCTGTTCTGGTTATAGCAGGGTACAAAGTTCGAGTCCTGTTTATGGAGGTTCACAAGGTTCTTGTCCGAGAATTTGTTCTGAAAATGGTGAATCGCCTGTTTTTGTAACAATTCGTGATGGAGAAATTGCTATTGATTGCAAATAAGCTCCTAATGCTAATAATATGTATTTGCCAAATTTGTCCAAATTAAAATTTTATGTTGCTAGTATTTTTTTAATGGTTTTAAATTGATTTGTATTCGACGTGTTTTATCGTATTAAAAGTAAGTATATATTTTATATTTCAAATAGTTTTTTATTTCTTTTGTGTGTTTCGTAATTCGCCTTTTTACTATCGGAACAACAACTGCGTTACCTTTATTTTATGATTATTCCTTTAAGTATGTTGGTATAACAATTGTTATTTGGTTTTTGGTTATATGTTTTTAAGTATGTATAGTTTTAATCATAAAATGTACGAAATATATTATATTTTTATGATAACGTGTTACTTAAATAAAAAATTATTAGTGTGTATTCCTCTGACCAGTTTTGTAAGAGAGTTTCGTAACAGCAAATAGTTGAAGTAATCATCACAACTCTTTGAAATGAGCCCACTGCAGGGCATGAATCTCTCCTCTGTGTGACGAGGAGGTAAATAGGCCATAATCCACCAATCTGGCCCAGTGCTGGTTGATGGATGTCAGAATTTTCCGGGCGCCGACCGAAATGGCTTCTGACAAAACCCTAACGAATGACTACTGTATACAAGTATAGATACAGCACCGAGACTGACTGCTTAACGTGCCCTCCGAAGTACAGATGTCGCCGTGAGCAATGACTGGTCGGTGGTCACCCATCCAAGTACCGACCGCACCGAACTTTGCTTAACCTGCGAAATCGTATAATAAACACAGTAGTCACGGCGCCACAATTAATTTAGTTGAGGTGCTTATTGGAAATTAAGGTGCTTATAGTTTGCTGAGTCAGTTCCTTTTCATGGTTGCAGAGAGTTACCTTAATAGAATAGACTGCCTTTGTGACGCAGTGGTCTAAGACGCGGTCGTGGGTTCGATTCCCGCACGGAACACTTAATATAGCAGCTTCTATTCTTGCTGCAAATAGCCTTATATTATAATTATGTGCTTAAGGGCCTCTTGTAGCGCGCTGAGTACTTCCATACTTCCCGCCCAAATATCGCTAGCGAATTTCGCTGACGTGCGCAAGCGAAATTACTTTTAACTAGTTTATTTTCTAAAATTTAAGACTTTTTAAAATTTTTACTCTACCCATCGGTTGATAGAAGTCCGTTTTATGTTTTTATGTAACTTTTACATGAATCCATTATGGAATTTCGTAGCAATATCCGTTTGATTTGTGTAATTAGTGTTATGTTTGTGATTTTTTTTATCGAGCCTATTTTGTACACACAACTGGGTATATTATAGTTCTAAAAAGTTTAAAAACGCTGCTCACCTTAAGTCTGCAAACTGGACGGCAGCGACAGCGAGAGCGACAGCGGTGCGGGCAGAGACGCGGGGAATCTGGGCCGTTCTCGACGTCAGCGGGCAGCGGAGCGATTTGTCCCGGTTTCATACAAACTCAATACTTTCTATCGTGTCGCGGAAATCGCTGCCCACGCTGCTGTCGCTCTCGCTGTCGCTGCCGTCCAGTTTGCAGGCTCAGAGTTCGCCTTAACTCTCGATCAAAAAAAACGAATTCAGCCGCTAGTTTCGGAGATGAGCGCATTCAGCCATAAAAATACCGCTCCAGCATTATACGAGTATTAGCCGCATAGAGTCGACTTAGAATAGCCCTAGCCCCCTGGATAAGCGTGTCATAATAGACAACTAATATAAGTGGCCCCTGCTTGGTGATAGTTATCGATTGGATAGTGAACATCTACATACATACATACCTTCACGCCTGTATCCCTTATGAGGTAGGCAGAACACCAGCGGTTATAACAACATCATCTGATGTCACGTTTGCAAATTGGAAGGTATTATAATGATGGAGAGAGGCTATTGCAGTGATACAGGATCAGCCTATCGCCCGCAAAACGCCAGTAAAACCTCTGCCCCTTAACTGACTTTTACAGTATGCCCGGGAAGAGAAGCGGCTGGCACATTCTACGTTTTTCATTCCCAGTCCAGCATGGAAGGATAAGCGTGTCTTGAAAGACTACTAAACCGACTGGCCCCCGCTTGGTGATAGTTGTCGACGGGTTAGAGAACACCCTTCATATTATAATCAGCGCCAAATATCACCTGCCCGACGATGATGTGTTCCAACAATGTTTTATGAAGAAGCAGCTCCTTCCTTTGTCATCATCGACCAGGTGAGATGAAGGTCAAACCCGGTTTAAATCAAAGATAAAAAAGTAGGACATAGATCATGATAGACAAATTTAGCAAATTTAGACTTACTCATTTAAGAGTAAGTCTAAAGTTACAAAACAAAATTTCTCAGGGATCGACCAAACTCCAAAATTTAACATCTAACACTGATTTAATAAATCCGAAATTAGCCACCTCCTTCACTCCAATCACACCAGGCAGTGAGGTAATGGTTACACAAGCCACCAAGGATACCCACTGCACAGTGGGCTTGCGACACCGTATACCGACTTAGGAAAGGCGCATGTCAAGGCGCACAGAACGCTCCTAAGGTTTTGCAATCGGCCAAATGCCAGCCAGCGAATTCTTGAAGGGTTTGATTTTGTGGCTGGTAAATTATTTTTGGTTTTAATTTTTTATTTACGTTGAAGCGATAGAGTTCAATTTGACACTACACTCTCTGAGTCCCTTTATATATCTCTTTTATATCAAATTAGGGGATAGAGCTTAATTTGACATTATATTCTTTAATTTTAGATCTCTCTTATGGGTACTTCAAACTCAGCAGTTGCTATAAAATCTTATTTGAAAAGCCTCTAAGTTCGTCTTTAGGGAGAAATACCTACATACAATTAGAGAGTGTACCGCCGCTTAATGTTTATTTGTTAGGCATAGTAGCCCAAATTATTTAGAATTTGGAATTTTCTGACCATCAATATGTAATATTATTATTATTATGTAAACTTACAACTACACGCCTTTCGGCGGAAAACATCTGACAATCTGCCGGTCGGGGCTCAGCGCATTATTAGTAGGTTTTAATAATAATAATCATTAAGTATTTCTAGTACAAATATACAAAACTAGATAAACAAATAAACATATGAAAAACACATCAAAGTTTTTTTTTTTTTTATAAGTGACTAAACCCGCGTTTGACCTCAATCTCACCTGATGGTAAGTGACGATGAGGTCGAAGATGAAAGCACACGGGTTTAGGAAGGAACTGGCTCTTTATACAATATTGCCGAAACACATTACCGCCGGAGCGGTAACATTTGGCGGCAGACTTTATATAAAGGGTGGTCGCTAGCCAGGCGGACCCAGAAGGGATCCTACCACCAAGCAAAAAGTAGGAGCGGCGGTCTTATCGCTCTAAAGCAATCTCTTCCAGGCAACCTTTCAATTGCAGATTTTGTAAAAGTTTTATCTCTTGGTGTGCCTGAGTATGTGCAGTAATAGTATATTATGTAACAAGTGAGCTAAGTTGCTAATTACAGTCGAGGGTGTGATTTGAGCCCGAGCCGGAGGCGAGGGCTTAATAATGAGCCGAGACTGTAATTAGCAACGCTCACGAGTTACATACGACGTTTTTCAGCACACTTGTGAGTAAAAGACAGACATACGTGGTCATAAAATAACAAACACACTTGATAACAAAGCTGTGAATTGTGATTGAAAAATGGCGCCGAACCTCGCGCATGCACGTAGGTTTTTTTTTTCCGTCAAATGTGTCAATGTCTGTATAGCATATACAGCCTATTTTAAGTGAAAATGTTTAATTTGGTGTGGTAAATGCAAATATTTTAATATTTTATGACAAATGATTGTAAATTGTGAATAATTTGTTTAATTTACAAATTTATTTTACTAATATAAGGCGCAAACATTTAAAAATGTATATGGATTTGAAGTGGTATAAAACCTCTTTGTTGTTTCTGAAAATATTTAGTGTATAACCCGGACCAATAAAGTATGCTTTGTTTTCTCGCATGTTTTTTGCACAAAGGTACAATTCAACTTTGTAGGATTCATTATATTATGCACTAGGGTATAATATATTATGCACGCGTGACTTATAGCCCAGTTTATAGTTCTAAATTCAATAGAATAACGCTCACTTTACGAGCAAGTGTGTTGAAAAATAAATAATAGATGGAAGGTAAATGGTTAAGACTTTAAATTCTGTTATTGCTACTAATTTTAGAACTTAAAAAGTTTATGAGGTTGTTTTAATGCATGTTTGTTGCTATGCTTGAAACGGTTTGATTAATTGAATTGAAAAGTCACATGTAGTTTTGTTTTGAAGCTGGTAAAAAAATGAAGCAAATTACTTGAACTTTTTTTTGGTAAATCTCGTGATTAAAGAACATAAAGGCACTGTATTTAATCAGTATTAACTAAATAAGTATAACTACAGAAAGTTGGTTCATGAAACTTCCAATAAATAAAAAAAATGCTCTCGACTAGTTAACTCTTGAGGAATGCCTATTTTTATTCAAAAAATATATTGAGTTCTAAAGCTATGCGGGTAAACCCACGTGAATTGCCTAGTATTTTATTTAGGTATGAACTGGGATGAATTTAGGTATGTACTGGGAGACGCAGCGTAGGCAGGCCCCCCACACGATGGACCGACGACCTGGTCAAAGTCGCCGGTTAACGCTGGATGAGGGCGACGCGAGACCGAGTGACGTGGAAGAACTTGGGGGAGGCCTGATGTCCAGCAGTGGACGTCTACAGGCTGTGGATGATGATGATGATGAAATTTCACAATATTTGATATTATTTCTATTGTATGTTGAATTGGCTTATAGGAACTGTATTTTCATTCTCACACCCCAGCCGCAGCCCATGACCCAATGGTTTAAGTCGTGAAATCGTACAAGTATATGCTAGTCGCTTCAGAAACTTTGATTGCGCGATCTACGATATCGTGTCGTCTTCGTCGGTATTTTTGCTGTTGCTGTGAAGCGTCATCAGAGGTCACGACAGGGCCATTTTAATATACCTAAGTCTTCTTAAAACATCACCCTTAACAAACAAAGAAAATTTAAGTCATACACACCAAAATAACCTCAAAAAAATCCGGAAAGGAAAAAACATTAATGTTCTATTCATTGCCAGCACAAAAATTGCATAGATTACGACTAGTTATCCTCAAAACTGGTAACATTGCTAGGAAGGAAGGAAGGATTCGAACCTTGAGCGGTGTCGCCTTGTGTGTCTATGACAATGGATCCTTATACGGAACTACACGTACGTAGTAAGACTAGTAATTATGTAATGAATGATTGACCTTTAGATTAAATGCATAGAATAATAATAATAATAAATAATAATAAAATCCCCAGACAATCTCACCAACTACATGGCCCCAAAGTAAGCATAGTTTGTGTTATGGGATGCCATGTAGCGAACTAGGGGGAACCTAGAATATAGACACATATACATAAACAACCAGACCCGGAACATTTTTTTTTTCTTGTTCCGGTCGGGAATCGAACCCGCAACCACTGGCGTCTGAGGCAGATAGGTTAACCCCATCGCCAAAGTGGTCGTCAAATAGAATAATTGTATTACGTGTATTGAAGAAGAAGTTCTTAAAAAGGGCCTAGTTAAAAGTACCCGTAACCGGCGATCATGTATGAAAAGATTAATGAACGTGGAGGAAGCAAAAGAGGTATTCTGGATCGAAGCAATTGGTGTTCCCTGCCTACCCCAAAGGGAGACAGGCGTGAGGTTATGTATGTATGTATGTATGAAGAAGTATTTATTACCATATTTTGCAAATAGGAAAGTTAAAATGTTGGAAGGATTCGTAGGTAATAAAGTAGATTTGAAGACATACAAAAAAATTGAAAAACAAGTGAATGCCGTATAGTATCAATTCTGTGTCCGTCTGTCTGTACAGACCCTTTTATTTCAGAAATGCATAGAGGTATCAGACTAATAAAAAAATCTGCGATCTTTCGAGCGTAGATACTTAATCAACGCTGTCATTTGATACAGCCGTTTATGCTCCATATGTTTATTATTTATGAGTCCATTTAAATGTTCGTATGTCATTTAATATTTATAACGGCCTCTATGACGCAGTGGTCGAGTGTTTGGTGTTAGGTATTCTGTGTTCGACTCCCAGCCGGGCCAGCTTACGAAACGAAGTTTTCTAAACTGGCTCAGGTCTTGGCTTGTACTAAAATACCCACTACTTCCGGTATGGGGTTTCCGTTAGCTTATAGAAAAACATAGGTACAGAAGACGGCAGAACAAGCGTTCGAAAAAATATGATTGAATTAGAACTCTGGACATAAAGTTAAAAATTGGTATGGGAAATTTACGCTTGACCTGCTGCCTTCTTTACTTTGGAGTCATAGCTGATGACTGAGTTTGGGTAATTTATTTATTTATTTATTGATACCACATGCACTTGGTTCCGTACGGAACTCTCGGGGCGCAAATGTCAATTTCGCCCTGGCTCCTAGAAGTCAAAATTATTAATAGTAATTTGCATATTTTACTGAGAAATTTACATATTTCTATATGTAACGGACAATTTTCCATGGAAAAGTAAGGTAAATTTTAAAAGTATTTTATCGACAAACTTTGAATCCTCCAACATCTTGTTAAAACAGTCACTGTCATCACAAAACTATTATGAGGGTTGTATTATTATTTTTGATCGCATCTAATTGCTTTGATTATAAGTCTTTTATTATATGATTTCACATGTGAATTTTGTAAAAAAAGACATTGGAAATATATGAAAATTGCATAACATATCTAATGATTATTTAATTTGGCACTAATTTACTCTAAGTATATTTCTACTTTTCCTGCTCCTCAGGGCGGACAATGTATGAAGCAAAAGCAAAGTCCTTTGACTCGTACTGAATTAATTTTTTGGGCTTTATTTGTTGCCATGTTCTTAATATCCAAGAAGTCTCTGATCATATGGGCAATTATTGCCCTATCATGCGGAAAAACACTTATAATAAATTAACACTCACACTTTTCAGTTCAATTTATATAAACGATTTATGAATAGACAGTATCTGAGTCATCATCATCATCGTCACAACTCTTTTTAAGAAGCCCACTACAGGGCTATGAGTCTCTTACCTGGGTGCCGAGGCTAAGGCCAAAAACCACCAAGCTGACCAAGAGTCTTGGTTGCTGGGGTGAGAATTTGCAGGACGTCGAAATGGCTTCTGGTAAATCCGAACATAACTCCACGCCTGTATGCTTATGAAGTAGGCCAGAGGCTATAAAACTATCTGATGTCACGTTTGACTAATTTAGAGGCATTATAATGATGGAGAGAGACTATTTGCAGTGACAGAGAGTCAGCTTATCGCCCACAAAAAATATACCTCTAATAAAACCTCTGTCCTTTAATTGACTTTTACAGTTTGCCCGGGAAGATAAGCAGATAAGGAGACGAATTGATGATTGCCGGTCACCCATCCTTGTAACGGACTGTAGGACGTTGCTTAACCTATGTGCTATATTGAATGCTATACAAAGGCACCACTGACTAACATTTATGACCAAGTACATAAATATAGTATCTGAAAACATGATATTTAAACCTATCCTATTATAATTATACCTGTTACCCTGTCTAAAGAACCGTAAAGTTTGAACTTTTGCCTTCGCTCTTCGAACTAATATCTTTCGTAATATCGTTATTCGCTACACTGCGTTTCCATACTAATAACCCATTTAATATACTTTTCGCAACAACTAGCGTTGCAATAGCAATGTTTGATACTATGTAGTGAATGAATTTGTCTAGCAATGGAAATTACATAAAATAAATAAATATTTCTGATATTCACACAACATACTTTAGCCCAAACTGAGTTTCTTAAAGTACTTGGGTTATAGATGGATCCCTAATAGAAAGCGGTTAATAAACTTATGAAACATATTGAATAAATATTTCCTTTTAATTGAATAAAAAAAACTTAAATAAACGTCCATGACTTGACGGCTATTATTTATTTATTTATTTACCCATATTATACACAATAAAAAATGCAGAACAAAGAACAAAAGTAACAAACAAAAAGAAAACAATGTATACCTAAAGGACGGCCTTATCGCCAGGAAGCGATTTCTACCAGGCAACCCCAGTACAAGAAAATGCAATTTGTAGATGGGGCTTTAAAAATTTTTACAAACATCTAAATATAATTTTCATCTAAATTAGTCTAATAGCAATGAACATACATTACATACAAATACAACACATACATACATAAACTACACATTGACTTCTTCAGTTAAGGATAAGTAATAAGTAATTATCTGTGTTCATCACACAAATATCCACTGCCGTCGGGATTCGAACACAGGACCTCTGCCGGTTGGACGTTACATACCTAGGTGCTGATAAGGTGAGTGTGGTTTAGCTTTTTAAATTAGTCTCATGGATACCATGGCTACCACGGTCTCATGGATATCATGGTACCACTTTAGTCTTCATTCCCGACAAATTTTAGGTGGCATGGACGACAAATGTCCCATTCTTATAACATGAAAAAATTGGCTATTTTTGACAAATTAAATTTGCTGTAATAGACTTTGATCTCATTTAAATTACAATGTTGCCCTCAATCATATAGGAATTACGTCGTTGAACTATGAAATCATCTTCGTCATCATCATTAACCTACTAAAATAATAATAATAATAATAATATAATAAATTCATTTATTTCAGGCAATATTTACAATGAGATCTTAACAATTGAAAACAGAGGCCCATAGCATAAATACCTTACAGTCTAACATACATATAAGATAAACAGATACATACCTTATATACTAGAATATATAAAAATACTTAAAACTACACTTAAGACTGTCGTAAAGTCGGCGACGACGTGTGACGCGAGTCATAAGACAGTCGTCCTCGAAATTTTCGGAAGACGACTCCCTGCGGCCAGAAATCCTCCTTCATGAAGGTTGGCAGATGTTGGGTCGGCACTCTCACCACAAAAGAGCTGAAACTCACTTTATGGCGAGGTTCCAAACGCTCAACCCTCAGAGTAAAGGAGGTTTTCTTTCGTACGTAATCTACGACCTCCTCGACCTTCGTAGACCAGTGTACTCTGGACACGTACAGCTGCGTCGACGGTACTTCACCACGCATCAGCTGACCTAGCACGGGCGGTGCGGTGCCGCGGTGGTTGCGGACGGTAGGCTTCTTCTTCCTCCTCTCAACTTTGATGAAGCCTTCCTCATCGCACTTCTTGTCCTGCGTAGGACGCGGAGGTTCAGTGTTGCGAGCGGGCCCGCTACAACCTTTCCTCTTCTCCGTTATCGCCCGCTGTGATGGAATAGCAGCGGCGGCGGCGGTAGCATACGCGCGGGAAGTCGGTGCGCGTTGAGTCGTGGGCTCCGTCATTGCGAAGGCGCGAGCGGCGGGGCGCGGGGCGGTGCACGCGGGGGAGCCGGCGGCGGCGGGGCGCGGGGTGTTGCACGCAGCGACCTGCGTCATCGGCAACGCCGACGCCGCCGGACTGCTGACGGATGCAACTTGCGCTCCGCGACGGTTCGTGTTGACAAAAGACTCTTCGAACTCCGGTGACCTACATACGAAGTTATTACTTTTCAATTGTAATAATTCTGTACGAAGTTCACCGATTGTAGAATCCGATGCTTCCAGTCTTCTCTGAACATCAGCTAGGCTTGACTTCAGGAACGTAATGTCCTTCAGTAACCTGCTTACGTCGACGTGGTCGAATCCAATGCTTGGCAGCTTATTAAGATCCTTCGCTACGAATGCGGGCACCTCGTCCGGGTCTGTCTCCTTCAGTAGGGTGATGATATCTTGGAGACTTCGTTCACCCCCATCCCTCCTGCGGGAAGGCATCTGCGCGGTCTTGCCGAGCGTCTGGTACAGCAGCGCCTTACCGCTACTGATCTCGTCCTGAGTGAAGCCAGACTTGCAGATTTGCAAGATACTGACTTCATCCATCGTGTCGATGGCGTGTTGGATGAACGCCAACAACTCATTGGCTATGAGTTTTTCGGAACCCATAGCCATAGTGACGTGCAGCGGCTAATGCCGCGCGTATCGCGAATTGAATTAAATTCAGACTGTAATGTAACGAGACACGTCCGTTTCCGAGCGCGCCTCGAAAAAACCTCTAAAAGGTGGTCATACCCTGGTTGTCGTGTAAGTTGGAGCCTTAATCTGGGCTAGCGTTGGTAGGTGACAGAATTTTCAGGGCAAAGGAATGGATTCTGTCAAATTCTTACGAATTCCAGTTACAAGCCCGGAAATGAACCGTCCAACGTGACATCTGAGGCAGGCAATTCACCATGATAATATAATGTCAGGCCCAAGTTATTTCTGCTATATTAAATATATGTATATTAATGAATATGTAGCGATGGGGTCACGAAATCCGCCTTAGATGTCAGTTCTGTCCTGGTCGGGCCGTTAGAAAAATAACTTTCTAATTAAAGTTACATACTCACATAACTTCAAGCCTGTATCCCTTATGGGGTAGGCAGAACACCAGAAGTTAAAATACCTTCTGATGTCACGTTTGACAAATATGGAGGCATTACAATGGTAGAAAGAGACTTTCGCAGTGACAGTGGGTCAGCTTATTACCCACAAAAAAGTTCCAATAAAACCTCTGTAACTTAACTGACTTTTACAGTATGCCCAGGAAGAGAAGCAGCTGGCACAGTCTATGTTTTTCTTTTGCTCCCAATCCAGCGTGGATAATTAAAGTTAAGTAAAGTTTTTTGGTTGTAAGTATGATGTATTAAAATAATTAAGTATGTAGTTATACTTATTGCCTTTTATTTACAAGATTTGTCCTTAGGTACTTTGGGGCTAGATTCAAAGTTTAAAAATAAGTCCAACAAAATTTATTTTAAGCCATCAAAACAACATACAATTTCGTCAAAATAACCTATATCAAAACGTCACGATTACAGCGCCTATCAAACAACACAAATGTCGAATCAAATGTTGCGTCCCTTGCGAGATGATGTAAGCGAGAGATCGATAAATCACTTTTGTGTAATGCCCTTGCAATGGGAGATAATGGTAGGATGTGGTGAGACGGGCAAATTTGATGTATTTGTTTGCGTAAACTCGAAATTCTTGTATAATTTGCAGAACTTAAGGCTTGTGGACATGAAAAGTGTTATAATACTTATCAAATATACAGACTGTTCGAAAAAGCTCTCTTTCTGTATAGTAAAAATATCGCTTGTATTTTTGATTATTAGTTATTAACAGATGAGCGATTGTTGTCGTTCACGATGCACGGATGCTAAATGGATTTATTGTACACCAACATCATTAGAAACATATTATATAACATTTGTAGGAACAAAGGCGGCCTTATCACTTAAAACGATCTCTGATGTGGACAGCCTCATCGTAACCTGGCCTTACTTTTGAAAGGTTAGATACTTAAAGCATTGGTCATTTCTCACACATAGGTTCGCTGATAATTCTCTAACTAAAGAGACCTATCAAATCATCTGTACCTAAAGTAAGATTCGAATTATGGCTCAAAAATTGCATCGATTGTCAATAATACTACCAGCTGCACTACCAGTAGTGTCCTTTACAAGAACGGCAATACCAAACCTATGTTGTATCAAATACTGTCAACACAGCACAGCACATTATTTATAGCTCATAATTTAAATGCCATTAATTTGCTCAACTACCAACATTCCAAAATCGAAACTTAGCTTATTGATATTGATTACCGAAAATTCTTACAAATCCCGTCTCCCATGACACGTTCATCAGGATATCCTGCCAGGGGTACCAACTGCAGCAATCGAATGAACTCATTGCATCACTTCTCCCTCCTGAGCGATTTCAACACGCTATTCTGTCAGATTGGGTAATAATATCAAATTAGCGCCGGAGATATGACGATGAATGAAACAGAGAATGTGTATGTAAATAATGTGTTTTTTGACAATATGTGTACAGCGCCATCTAGATTGTTTTTTAGAAGGTTTGCTAGGGTAAACTAGTTTATAGGTTACTTGATGTACAGTAATCGCCATCGAGTATTGTCATCTGCAACTTTAGAGGAACTATCAGAATGTTTCCGACCTGGGAACAATAGTTGGTGTAAACGGTAGTTCTATTAAACTGTTCGACTGTAGAAGGACCTCGCACTGGCCACCGACAAGTCAATAAAAGTGGCAAGTTTGTGAAATCGTTTATAATTCTGCAATAAGTACTTTGTTAAAATACCTAGAGAATACAAAAAAAAAATACAATTTTAAGCCTAAAATTTTCCTTCCATTCAGAATTATGCTGATTTTAGAATATTTTATCTCGGTTGACCTCAACCTTACCAGATAGTAAGTAATAATAAGGCTATGGTAGAGCTCTAGTCTTGCTAGACGAACTCATTGTTACCGAAATAGATACATAAATCCTTAAGTGATTATGATATTATATAAATGGTGACCAACAACTACTCGTCTATTTCTTTCCTACATCCAAGGCTTTTTCCATATAAAAAGTTTACCCGGAAATTAAAATCAAAACCGATCCCGTAAAATATGCAATTGTTTCGTTTCGCTAGTTGAATTATAATAACCTGTTTTATTTCAAAATTGCGGTTATATTAGGAACTAAGTATGGAGTAATATTAGATCGTTTTTATCACCGGAAAGACTAATATGGTAAAAACAAGCTGTACTTAAAACTAGAAAAATACTTATTTTAATTAGACAGATATCGCGTATCGCTTTTTTGTAACTGACCGTACTCAACTTGTTTTTCACATTTATTTTTTTATTTTTCTATCTTCTTCAAATTGGCCAGTCTCTGCGCAAAATGAGGTTTTATTATTCATTAGAGTTGATATATTTTTTTTAACTATAGATAGAACTTTTTGGTTTTCTTAAGATAGATAGGTAACTAGTTTCAAAGTCCCCCTCGATTTTAAGAAAACAAAAAGTATTTAAAAAGAGAAAAAATACTTAATCGTTCTATTTTCAATCGTTTACACTCGTCTTTTCATATGAAACACGCGGTATTTCAAATCAAGTACCAACCTAAAAAAAAAACAAAAAACCAGCAAATCGCTCAAAGGTTACATTACCTGCGCTTCCGATTACAATAAACTTACTAAATTGCGTCTTAACAAATACACAAATAAGTAAATTGTATTACTTCAGTCGCTGTAATTGTTTTGAAATGGGTCGCGTGCGTTGTAGTACCACAATGGATGGAATTGCAAAATTTGCCCCAATTTGTGTTACCAAACGATATAATTGAATGCTGATTTGTGTGTGCTTATGAAATTAGTGTTTTGATTTTATAAGGCATTTTGTAAACAAAGTATCAATATAAAGGGCAAGTTTAATATACGTATTAGATTTTTTTTTACATTTATGACATTTGAAAATAAACAATATTGTGTTCTAGATTCACTTTACTTTACCAACTCTCTTTTCAAGCATATGGATCAGAGAAAGCTTTCGATAAAAAATCATTTAATAGAATAAAAAAAGAATCTTCTTAGATAGTTTGTGTCTTACCTAGAAAATCGAACTCAATTATATATAATTTTATATTAAATACTTGAAAAAAGGAGAATTGCTGCTGATGTTGTATTTTTGTTCAAAATATTAAGAAATGTTACATTTAATGTTCCGAAACGACAAACACGTAACATAATTATTAAATAATTCTAACCAAGGGCATCGGGCTCCATTGCACCGTATTTGCTCTACATACAACAAAACATTCGCTTCGGTAGACATATTCCATACAATCCTTCATGCTTATAAAAAAATAAATTAACGAGTTACTTTCTGGTTTGTCAGAATGAAAGATGTCATATTTTTTTTGTGTAAATTTTTTTTTTTTTATAATTTGTTTCATCTGATTCAATGTTTCTTCTTTTAATGTTTAATAATTTACCTATTATTATTTGATTTTGTATTAGATGTTTATTTTTTTTTGTTTCTGTAATTTTGTAATTTTTATATTCATATATTTTTTTATCCATAATTTTAGTCCTCATTATGTATTGATTCTATGTTTACCAAGTGAGAATGTTAACGATATTACAATTAACTTACACTAGATTTAAATTTCATTTTCTTTAACTGACCACATTGTAAATATCTGTTTTTTCTCCAATACATAAATAAATAAATAGATGACTGGTGTAGATAGGTAGATTTTTATATGGAACCAAAAAATATTTATGACAAAACAAGCTATGCCGTTGGTGAAGTTTTGCTTTGAATTCTTATTGTTTTTACAGTTAAAGTATTTTCAAATTGATATTTTCAACCACTTTCTTGACTGACCGTGACAGCATCTCGGCTTGTTCGTCAACTGTCACGTGCAATAAGATATACACACTTCGCAAATTATTCGTTTGTGATAAGCTTCAAATTTCAATGAAAATGTATACATCTTGTTAGACATGACTGTACCTATCGTAATGTTTTATAATCATATCATTATTCAGCCGGAGACGTCCACTGCTGGACAAAGGCCTCCCCTAAGATTCTCCACGTCGCTCAGTCCCGCACCGCCCTCTTCCAGCGTTTACCGGCGACCTTGACCAGATCGTCGCATTTTACGACAAGCTTATCTAGGTGCACGGCGCCGAGGTTACTGTGTGTATCATACGATATCACAGGTTTACAACGTTCGGCGCGGTCGGTACTTGGATGTGTGACCGCCGACCATTCATATCTCACGACGACTTCCGTGCTTCGGAGGGCACGTTAAGCAGTCGGTCCCGGGTGCTGTTTACTTGTATACAGTAGTCATTAGGGTTTGTCAAAAGCCATTTCGGCGCCCTGAAAATTCTGGCATCCACCACCCAGCACTGGGCCAGCTTGGTGGATTATGGCCTATACCTCCTCGTCACCTAGGGGAGAGACTCATGCCCTGCAGTGGGCTTATTACAAAGAGTTGTGATAATGATGATGATGATGATTATCTAGGGGCGGCTTTAGAGATAAGCGCATTTAAAAAAACAAACTCTTCATCTTTACTATATTAGTATAGATAATTATACAGGGTGACTGGTGACAAATTTTAGATATTGAAGGTGAGCACTCTCTACTCGATTCTGATCATAATCTAATATATAAAATTCTCGTGTCACAGTTTTCGTTGCCATACTCCTCCGAAACGGCTTGACCGATTTTGATGAAATTTTTTGTGCTTATTCGGTATCTATGAGAATCGGCCAACATCTATTTTTTTTTTTATTTATATGGCAAAACAACGTTTGCCGGGTCAGCTAGTCAATATATATAAAACTGTTCCGTTACTGACTGAGTGACTGACAGACAACGCGCAGCCGTAACTACTGGGCGTAGAGAGCTGAAATTTTGAACACACATTCTTTAGGGGATGTAGGGGTGCACTAATAAGAAAGGAATTCTCGAAATTCCCGAGGGAACGGGAAATATAGGACTTTTTAGTTTCTATGAAAAATCTTATTTCTCGAGCGCACGGATATGATAATTGGCATAACGGTTCTTCAAAAAAAGACTGGTTGTTTTATGAAACAAATTCCCGAAATTCCTACGGGAATGGGAAATATATGATGTTTTAATTTGTATGAAAAAATCTTATTCCTTGAGTGCGTGGGTGTGATACTTGGTATAAAGGTTCTTCAATATATGTCTGGTTGTATTATGGAAGAAAATTCCGGAATATCCACGGGATCAGGAAAAATAAGACTTTTCTGTTTATGCGCGTACGAAGTTGCGGGAAAAAGCTCGTTATGTAATAAAAGTAGGAACTTCATTTTTCACCAGAATTCCCTTTAAATAAATAAAGAGAGCTTACTACACTTTTCCCGACGCGCTGCCTCTGTCAACAAGCATACAATAGTGTTCCCGCCACACACACACACCACCACCCGCTAGGTATCATTATGCTTATAAGTAACCATTCGTTTCGTAATGAATTCTTTATCTTTCGGTTAAGTTTACTCAGTAAATTATTTATCATTTAATTTTTCCTCTCCATGTATGATCTCAAAAAATCACGTCCTTGAATTTCAAAAGTGACCCACCAGTCACCCTATATAAGTTTTCCATAAAATAAACAAATACAACTGATATCAACACAGAAGATCACTGTCCACTTATTGGCAATCACTGATTTACTTCACCGCTATCAAACTGACGTTCGTAATCATTTAAGTCAGTCGGTCATGAGTTACGTAATAACTCAGTGACATCGGCCTATATTGTCATATCTTATCGTTCTGTATAACGAGTTGCTTCATTGTATATAGGTTAGGAGTTTAGTAAAAAGTATTACGTAAATCGTGTTATAAAATTTTCTGTTTTGACCCAAATATGTTATCGTATTTTGATTAAAATAGGAATTGATTTTTAAGTTTTTGATGTCCATTGCTTGGGTTTTTTGTGAAATTCTTAGTAAAATAAATGTATTAAGTAACTATCCTCATGAATTTTGAAGTTTGTAAGAGCGTTTTGGTCCGCACATATTTTCTGATGGGATTGTTCTAGAAAAAACTATCGATCGACGTTGACTAATCCATTCTACCATTCTACTGCGTCGAAAGGTGTGGTGATACCCTTAGATTTAGGTAGAGCTATTTCTTCATAAGACTTTGAATACAAATTATTGCTGTATCATTGATTGAATCAGGCGTTACTTTGCGGAAATCCATGACAACTACTATAAAAAGTTATTTTGCTAATTCCGCGACTTGTACTTGCACTAGTTATGCAGGATTTTCATGCGTAGGTTCACCGCCCTCCCTCCCTCAAGCAAGAAGCAAGACATGCAATGAACACACACCTGGAAACCCACACCACAAGCTATCACCGATACGTGTTTGCGGTGTGTTAGCTTGTGGTGTGGGTTTCCAGGTGTGTGTTCATTGCATGTCTTGCTTCTTGCTTGAGGGAGGGAGGGCGGTGAACCTACGCATGAAAATCCTGCATAACTAGTGCAAGTACAAGTCGCGGAATTAGCAAAATAACTTTTTATAGTAGTTATTACTGTATCGTATATAAGAAGATTGTTCCTAAGCCAATAAAGGGGATGGTAAACCTGGGCCCACAGAACAAAGGTAGTAATCGAGAAATTATAGCTTTATTCTATCTATTTATCTTTTCTATAGGCTGCTATAAGGTAATTGCATCTAATAAGGGCCGGGTTTTTGAAAATCCATATAAATCGATTTCGGGAAGGTTGTTAATTTGTAAGACATCGTAATCAAAAAACTGTTGTTATTTTAAGAGAAAACATTGTACAACATCCATGTATCTAGGACCAGTTACATACAAAAAAAGGTTTTTTAAAAGCTTGTCCATGGACCTTATTGAGCACAGGCACTCTGAATAAGGTCCATAATTGAACTGATTTAATAATGAAGCATGATATTATATTGTACCAGATTTTTTTTTTAGAAAGCAATTACTTTTAACTTTCAAATAATTAAACGGAAATTCACATAAAATTGTGTCGTGGGCCTTACAAAGTAGTAGGAAATTTATATAAGTTATAACTAATCTATTTTTACCCACGACGGAACGGAGACGGCATATATGCGTTTGACGTGAGAGGGTGTTTGTGCAAACCAATGTTACCATTTATCTCCAGAACCACTGGTCCGATTTTAATGCGGTTTTCAGTAATCGCTTTGGATTTGATTGGTGCATGTTCTTAGATAGGTGTAGCGGTAACAACTCATCAGGGGGCGCTGCAGTAAACATTTGTTGGTAAAAGCCAATGTTACCGTTTATCTGCAAAACCATTGGTCCGATTTAAATGCTGTTTTTAGTGATCGCTTTGGATTTGATTAGCGCATGTTCTGAGATAGGCGTTACGGTAACAACTCACCAGGGGGCGCTGCAGTAAATATTTGTTTGCAAACCATTGGTCCGATTTGAAATTTGAATGCCGTTTTCAATTATCGCTTTGGATTTGATTGATGAGGAATGAGGTGTTATGTAATGTAATGTATGGTACCTATATTAAGGTCTCTAAAAAGTTTGAAATAAAAAACAAAATAAAAATTTTGAAAAACCCACGACGCGACGGTTAAAAAGTAATTGAAAAAGAATAAAATAATTTAAAATCCCCCGACTGAAATGATTTATGTGACGAGAGATAATTAACGTGAAAAGCTTTTTTAAAAGTTCACTTGTTCTCACACAGAGTCGGCCATATTATGAACAACATACTATTCGTTTTCATAACACTTCC
Organism: Stenoptilia bipunctidactyla; assembly: GCA_944452665.1. Taxonomy (NCBI): domain Eukaryota; kingdom Metazoa; phylum Arthropoda; class Insecta; order Lepidoptera; family Pterophoridae; genus Stenoptilia; species Stenoptilia bipunctidactyla. The sequence continues at coordinate 11,908,200 of OX101743.1, forward strand.
CTACGCTTACCTATTCGGTTCTCGAAGATGTAGATGTCGCAATAACATAGGTATTCAACTCCCTATGAACTTTATAAGAAGAGCAAGAAAATCCGTCTGGGGCTGCCATTGAATGAATTCGTTTTGTAGTTTTATATTGAAATTTAAAATATTGATGGCAGCCCTCGAATATTGAATAGGCTTCTGTAATTTAGGCCACTCAGATCCGAGCGAGTTCATAAATTTCGTTTTCTTAAACTGTCCCGGCTTGGATTTGATCCCAGGACCTCTCAAATCGCTGAAGGTATTGACAGAGCCTGTCTAAATGGCACGAAATAACAACAACCTTACAAATAAAAAATTGCAGACGCTGGAGCATCGTCGTAAGGTTGCTTGTTTGATAGTTTTTTATGGGCTATATTTGGGTGAGTGTGCGAGTGCTCTTTTTGACCAAATTGAACCCGCCCCTTTTTACCACCGGACTATCAGACGCAGACAGAACTTCCATCCCTATAAAGTGGATTTACCAAGAAGTCGAACAAAACGCTTCGATAGTTCCTTTTTGGTACGGATTGCCAAGGTGTGGAACAATCTGCCTGCGTCTATTTTTCCTGACCACTACAGTCCTGAAACTTTTAAGTGTCGAGTGAATAGGTTTCTCGTGGATGGACGTGTAACACGATAGTCTTCATGGGCACTTTCCATCAGGTGGCATGGAAGACAAACGTTATCTAACCTATCCTTACAATAAAAAAAAAGATCTACTTTATATGTGAAGATAAATTAAAAAACACACTATCAGTTCATCCGCTTGAGACATCTTTCTTTCGCGTTAAGGCTTCTTGTAGCGCGGTGCTTACTTCTATACTTCCCGCCCAGATATCGCTAGTGAATTTCGCCGACGTGAGCGAGAAAAATACGTTTAACTAGTTTATTTTTCAGAAATTAATTTTATTACACAGCGGTTGCTTAAATGGTTGATTCTCGTGAATGTTTTTTTCAGACAAAATGTGTTTACTGGGCATATTATCGTTCAATAAAGTGTAAAAATGCTGCATAAAATATTTCCAAACATTCAAAACATTTCCTTCAAGTTTTTGTATTTATAATATAATTGACGACCGGCTGGTGTAACGGTAACATACATTGCCTTCTATGCCAGAGGTCCTGGGTTCGAATCCCGGCGGTGGCGGATATTTGTGTGATAAACACAGATGTTAGTCGTCAAGTCATGGATGTTTTATGTTTATTTAAGTTTATTCTAATAAAAAATACGCATTTATTCAATATATATGTTTATTTATTTCTTAAGTATATCAGTTGTCTAGTATCCATAGCACAAGTTCTTTAAAAAACTTAATTTGGGCTAGATAATGTTGTGTGAGTGTCAGAAATATTTATTATTGTTATTATAAATAATGTATGTGTCTCAAGTATAAACATTCATCTACAAAACTTCACCTTCAAAAGTCATACGTGAACCAATAATAAATTTAAAACCACATACACTCACATAAAACCGAATGTATTGTACTCAGACAATATACAACTTTTGTCCATAAAAGCTCACTTAACCCTACAACTATTTCGATAAGGAAGTCAAAGTTCTGCGCAGACGCACAACCTGTAGTGTCATCGCCTCAAGGGCAGAGTTGAAGTGCATTGCGCATGCACATAGCGTTGTGATTGGTTGCATTTTTAAAGAAGGAAATGGGAAGCAAAAGAATTAAGTTCTTTTTTGTGACTTAGCCTGCGTTTGGAATAAATTTTCAACGGACTTCAAAAAAAGGAGAAGGTTCTCAATTCGTCGTGAATGTTTTTTTAAATGTTTGTTATCTCATTACTTTTGACTGAGTGAACCGATTTTGATGATTCTTGTTTCATATTATAGAGGATACAGTTGGTCCCATATAAATTTAATTAAAATCGATTGAGCACTTCATGAAAAAAAATTAAATATGTATGAATTCGGAGATCGTTTACCTTGACCTTCTACTTCAGCCAAAGTTTAGACGTGAAGTCGGTTTTTTAATGATGAAAAGTTATTGGCCAACTTTTCAGCCGATTTGATTCGGCTGTGATAGATATCACCTTGGATAAGCGAGTCCTAAAGGCGACTGATCGGAGTGAGCCTCGCTTGGTGGTAGGACCTAATCAGGTTTTTCCTAACCAACAATCGCTCTTCATATAAAATCTACGCCCAATTATCAAATATCACTTTTCCGGTGATGATGTATTCCGGTAATCCTTCTTCGTCACTTATCATCAAATGAGGTCAAAGGCAATCTTAATCAACGTTAAAAAGATATTTTTTATTATTATTTTACCTAGAACTCAGAATGCCTGAAAATTTTTATACAAAACTAGCTTTTAGCATAATTTAATTGTTTAAATCAGCTTTGCGCGGTTCCTTAAAATAAGATTTTATAATATATTCAATAGCTCAGGTATTAGTTAGACAATCACATGCAACATACTTTTTAAGGTATTGTATATTAAATAATAAAAAGATTTTTTTAATACAGTTGCTCAAAAAGTGGCGTATTGTAGGGACGTTTAGCGTTCGGGATGTGGGCTATTACACACTTGTGCTTTTTCTTTACCTTTTCCGCACTCGTGCGTTCTCTTTCCCAAATGTCAAAATAATGTCCATTAAAAAGAAAAAATCAACCACGAAGTTTTTACTAAAAAAAAATTCATAGAAGTTTTTACGATTCATGCAAATATTTCGTAAAAGAAGCTACTAATTTGTTTCAATATCAGATATAATGATTTGATGCAATGAGTTAGGTTAGGTTTCATTTCATTTTATCTCATTAAATTCATTTTCATTTCATGTCAATGCAAAAATCTAGTAAAGACTTGGCTGTATGGGCATAGTTCCCTTTGCCTACCCAGAATGGGTAAACAAAACAAAAAAAATCTCTGTTTATAATCTTTCACGGCTGGCGCCATTTTGTATATTTTATGCAATTGCTTAATTTTTTCGCAACTGTATTAAAAATAGTCGTTCAGTACACGTGCGGAACCGTCATTGCAACTTGTTCCGACTGTCAACCCTCGCCTTCGGCTGCGCCTCGGCTCGTGTAGACATTTGTCGGAACTCTTTGCAATGACAGGCTTTCCGCACTCGTAATGAAATATACTATATCGTGTACATCTTCATTCGACATTAAGGCTGCAAACTGGACGGCAACGAAAGCGACAGCGGCGCTGGCAGCAGCGCGTGCAGCGATTTCCCCGACACGATAGACACACTGTCGTTGTCGTCCAGTTTGCAGCCTTAAGGTGAGAGGGTGTCTCTAAAGAGTGAAAATCACTCAGTAATAATCATTTACGTCTTTAAATAATTTTTCAGTTGTGAAACCGGTTAGCGTAGTCAAATAAATAAACATACTCTTCTATTTTCACTTCTATTAGCTGTCATACTTACACCTAAAATTACATTTTGAGAAAATCAAGTACTTAATCTAATAATAAAAAAAAGCGAATCCAACATATAAAAATGCATAGCACTCGTCCAGACAGCCACTAGACTGCCACATAGCACGTGTCTACTTAGGTATTGAACGCTACAAGTCTAGACTTTACACTACCTAGCTAGACCAGACCACAGTAATCTATAGATTTGGTGCAGTGCTTAACGTTAATACGCTATAAAAGAACTTTATAGATAAAACGTTTAGTATAGTAGATTTTCTGTGATAATTTGTGATAATTTGAGGTGGCTTTTTATAACTTCATATGAAAATTATGTGTGACTAAATGCTCGGAAAGAATGGCTCTAATATAAAGTATATCCCCAATTGTCCAATCGAATTTAGGCCACCAGATTGCTAAAGTTACATTAGTACATTAGATATGTATGAATTTATATAATATAAGAAAATATAGGAAAACTACATACATACATTCACGCCTGAATTCCTTATGGGGTAGGCAGAACACCAGAGGTTATAAAACCATCTGATGGCACGTTTGACAAATGAGGTATTATAAAGATGGAGAGTGGCTATTGCAGTGACAGGGGGTCAGCCTATCACCCACAAAAATACTAACAAAACCTCTGTCCCTTAACTGACTTTTATAGTATGCCCGGGAATAGAAGCAGCTGATACATTCTATGTTTTTTTGGTCGCTCTCAGTCCAGCATGGTAGAAGAACTAATAGTAGTTTAACAAATGTGTATTGCTTCTATGAAGTTGAATCAATGGAAATGATAAATATTGGAAAAAGCGAAGTTAAGAGTGGTGATTGCTGGATAAAGAATGTTATGAAGACTATTTTTTTATAGATTTTCAAACCCGCAGTTGACAACCATCTCACCTAATGTTAGGTGTAGATCTGATTGAAGATGACAGTACACAGGTTTGGGGTTAACTAGCTCTAGAAATTCCAATTATCAAAATTAAAGTCTCTCCAAGCAATCGTCCGGAAAATTTCATGCTAGGATTTTCCATCCCAAACCACCATGATTCACAAAAGGCCGAACCGACACTTTAAAACTTCCAGTTGTCCTGATCCGCCATAGATGGAGCCCACGGTATCGTGATTGACATTACCGAGTCCCGACGGATCGCGCTCAGCCTGAGCCGAGCACTCCCCACGTAGGAAATGGTCCAGTACCTACACGAAACTATTTCCTAACCTTCGGCGGATTGGTGGTGTCGAGGCGTTTCATGCTAGTTCAAATGAGGGTCTCAATAGCACAAGCTTGGCTCATTTTAGAGCGAGTTTGGGTTATTCATTGTTGATTATAAAAAAAAAACTAAGTATTAAAAAAAGCCCGTGGATTCTCATGTCAAAATGATGCCAGGAAGGCCTCTGGCATGGACGGCGATGTATGTTACCAGTACAGTCGTCATTAGCTGGTTTATGATATAATTAAAAGGACAAAATGCAGTCTAAACATAAACCTTTGTTGTCGCGTGTCTCAATGCGCCGCGAACTAACGCCCGCGTACCGGTTGCATAATATTACACACGTGAGTCATATCCGACTGTCACACCGAATGCTTTTATTTATAGTAGTAAAGTTAGTTTTAGTTAGTAAATTTCTTAAAGTGAGGTTATGGATATAACATACATATAAGTAAACAAGTAAAACCTGACGACCGGCTGGTGTAGCGGTAACATACATTGCCTTCTATGCCAGAGGTCCTGGGTTCAAATCCCGGCGGCGGCGGATCTTCGTGTGATGAACACAGATATTACTCGTCACGTCATGGATGTTTATATGTTTATTTAAATTTATTCTAATAAAAAATGTGTATTTATTCAATATGTATGTTTATATATTTCTTAACTATATCAGTTATCTAGTATCCATAACACAAGTTATTTAAGAAACTTAATTTGGGCTAGATAATGTTGTGTGAGTGTCAGAAAAATTAAATGCATAAATATTAAAATTAAACTATCCGACTTAATCGAGGCGACACTTCCTACGTGTTCCCACTGGTCTTTTTACACAATAAGCCAAATTTTTTACACAATAAGAATCATTTAAAGAATTTTAGCAACAAAAAGTATGTATTTTTGAAAAGGAAATTAATATATTCGTTAACATATGAAGTAAAGCATCATATTCATAATATAAAACGATAATACAAACCATTTTGTAGTACTACGTCGTAGTATGGTATTGTGAATGAAATGTCGCGTCGTAGTAGCTGTTTCCAACGACAGCGAGTTTGTGATGCCATATCTTTATTTTCTACTGAACGATACTAAAATAAATATGCAAGTACATTTATTTATATTGTATCAAAGAAAATAACATTTATATTTGGCTGGTGACTAAAAAATAGGCCTGTATAAACATACAAATTGAATGCTTGAATATTAGAAATAAGCTATCCGACTGAACTTTTTAAGTGCCTCTTCACTGGGATGGAGTCGAAAACACCGACTCTTATTGTATTGCAAGGATTCACAAATCAAGAACGTCTTTCGAAATATGAATAAAGAAAGTTTGACCATCAGTGTCACTTTCTTGACAATCATAAGCACTCTAAGGACATTATTGTTTTAACTTCAGTTCAGCTTTGCACAATGGCCCAGAAAACTTTATTCTTTATATTAAAGATGTTTGTACTCAATCCGCTACTAAACTTCAAATTACAAAATCACGATGTATTTAAAGTCCAAAAATATACACTGAATTTTTGCTGAGTTAAACATAAGTTCTTCTACAACAAATCTTCCATGCTGGACTGGGAGCAAAGGGGAAACATAGAATGTACCAGCTATAAAAGTCAGTTAAGGGACAGAGGCTTTATTGGAGGTTGTTGTGGGCCCCTGTCACTACAATAGTCTCTCTTCACCATTATAATGCCTCCAAATTTGTCAAACGTGACATCAGATGTTTTTATAACCTCTGTTGTTCTGCCTACCCCGTAAGGGATACAGGCGTAAAGTTGTGTATATGTGCATGTACCTATGTTAAACATAAGTCGTAAACAGTTTTTTTTGTTGCTAAATCAGTATTCTAAGGCAAATTTAGCAATATCACTAATTGATAATAATTTAACATAGCAAAAATACCTACCTCATGGTCACCCTAAGGTTGTATCAGTTTAATGTTAGGCTAGGGTGACTATGAGAATTATATGTATACAAAAAAAATTACTCAGTACTTAATTTTATTTTTTTTGACCTGTTGTCATGTGTTTAAACTAAAGTTAAACAGTAATGGTGCGTACAGATTGCTGTAGTGGAACTGGTAATGATACATTCTGCGCACGTTGCGTCTTTAGACGTGTAGTAAAAATACACTTATTTTAAATAAACACTTATTTTTATTTACACCTAATGTTTAACCCTGTATAAAGAATAAACTAAAAACGATGAAACTACTCATGCTAAATCGCAACTTCCTTGTTCTAGCGTCCTTTTGAATATTACAGCAAGAACTTACAATTGTATTTGTAGACCTTTTGACAAAAAATAATACTTTTCACCCTAAACTTATTTCATGGTGCATTTGACTGGATAAACCACATGTCTGTTGTAGGGTAGGGATGTGCAGAAGGCCTGAAATGCTCATAAGTTCAAGTTCCAAATGTTTCAACCTTAACTGTAAGTCACGGTGGAATGTATGTTATTTATTTAGCAATTTCATAAATATATAATCGATAGTCCCTTCTTGGCTCAAGTCGCCAATGTGTAAAACGAACTACCTGCATCTATTTCATCTGATCACTACAGGTCTGTCTGGTAATTTCAAGTGTCAAGTGAATAGGTTTCTTATGGCCGGACGTGTACCACCTTAGCCTTAATGTGCATTTTCCCCCAGGTGCCATAAAAGACACACGTTCTATACTTACTTAATATTGTATTAAAAAAAACAAGCAAATAAAATGGAAACTTAACATCGGTGTAACAAAATCCACTACTGCAAATAACACGGGGCAGTGTCATTGTCACGGGGGCCGCCAGACGAGGGGGAGGGGGCGAAGAGGGCGGTCACAGACTGACTCACGCTTCGGGGAAGTGGGGGCACAATAGTACCCGAGTGAAGAAAGCCAGGGAAACGGACTTCCTTGTAGGACTTGTGACCTTTAACTTGATGGTACATGAAAGACTGAAGATCACGCGGAATTCTGAAAAGATATTGTGTTCTGGTTAAAAGTTAGGAAATAATATTTTTAATGGTTTGGTTGTTTTTTTGAGTTTCTAAGCCAGCGTTAGACCTCAATCTCACCTGAAGGTAAGTGCAGATAAGGTCGAAGATACATAATAATAAATAAAAGGTACCTATATAAGATAAAGAGTCCTTTGGGCTAAAGTACCACTAATCTCGTTATCATTTTTGCGACTTATCATTATCATCAAATACCTATGTCCTATAAAGTTTCATAAATCGATGGCATCAGACGAAATATAATCGATAAAAAAATGGTAAATATCATTTCAGTACTTATTTTTACCAACGCAGCCCACAGTGAGTTTCAACACCTTAAAAAAATATTTTATTAATGTCTTACATAAAAAGTGGCAAATAACGCAAAATTCATTATGAAATGGCTGTTTTTAATAGCACTAGGGTGCAGTGTTTACTTATCATCATCACAACTCTTTGTAATGAGCCCACTGCAGATTTTCTATTAGTTTTCCTATGGGTGAATATCAAGCTGGCCCAGTGGTGGTTGCTGGATGTCAGAATTTTCAGAGCGACGAAATGACTTCTAACAAACCTTAATAACTACTGTATACAAGTATACAGCACCCGGGGGCCGCCTGATTAACGTGTCCTGCGAAGCATGGAAGTCGCCGTGAGAAATGAATGGTCGGCGGTCACCCATCTAAGTACCGACCGCGCTGAATATCGATTGATATATTCATAGGTGCCACTGCGCCACGACGACTTCGACACGAGTGATTAACTATCCTGCTCTATTATCATGTTTTGGGCAATGTCTAATAAACATTGCGCAACTATTCCATGATAGTTGTAACTCATATTTTATTAGTCACTAATTTTAAGTCGTAGTGGTTTTGTACTGCGACTTCTTTCTGTATGCGATTCTGTAATGCGACTTTTACAGATGGCTGCAAAAGTCGCATTACAGAATCAAAAGTGCAATACAACAAACAACCAAAAAACTAATTCTTTGTGGCAACAAGACCGCAAACTTAACATACCAACTTCCATAATTTAAACTTTTCATAATTGGCTAAACGCTTTCATTAATGCATATACTTTGATTCTGTTCTTGATACATTTTGTACTAAACACAGGAATAGAGTTCTGTTTTTTTCATCATTGACCCGTGTTTGGTCTCAAGTTCACTTGATAGTGAATGAAGAAGAAAGCACACAAGCAAACTGGTCCTTAATTAAACATTTCCGGACCACATGGCCGTTGGTATTTGGCGGCAGGCTATCAATGAAGGCTGTTTTCAAGCCAGACGTACCTTGAAGGGTCCTATAAATGAAATGCTGTTTCCACAAAAGCACATTTTTTATACATACATAACTTCACGCCTGTTTCCCTTATGGGGTAGGCAGAATACCAGAGGCTATAAATCCATCTGATGTCACGTTTGACAAATCTGAAGGTATGATGGAAAGAGACTATTGCAGTGACAGGTGGTCAGTCTATCGCCCATGTATCGCCCGCAAAAACGCCAATGAAACGTCTGTCTCTTAACTGATTTTTACAGTCCGGGAAAAGAAGCAGCTGACACACTCTAAGTTGACTTCTATATCACCAAGGTGAGGTAATCATGGAGAATAAAGTGGCCATATCCATCAACGAGAAACCTTGATGCAGGAAATCGGGGAAAACAGTCAGGTTAAGGTCAGTTTGGACATAAAACTACTAAATAAATCAATAAAATCCCCAGACAATCACACCAACTATATTTGAACTCCTTAAATTTTTTTTTAATATTTATAAAACCGCGGTAAAGACTGCTGACTATTAGTAGTAGTAGCGGGGCAAACCATGCCGTCTTCCACTGTCAACCTACCATTTAGTCTTTTGTATTACTTACCCCTTATGAATCATTTTTCCTGAATTCATAGATTCATACATAACCCACCACCAGTTTATCAATTTAGGACATAATTTTGTATGGAAAAACCCAAAGCTGTAATAAATTTCTTCAGGAATTCATGAATCACGTTTAGTCTTTATTCCCGCGTGTCATTCCGATATGTGACTCATTGTGAAGGGATGATGGTGTATTGTGAAATCGTCATTCGTTTACTAAAATAACTGTGTGTGTTATTGTATTAGTTTAACGTAAATGTGGGTAGTCATCAAACCATGATATTTCATAATTCTGCCGGTATTGTGTGGTTATACAGGGTGGAATTTTGGAATGGCGTCTGGAGGGAAAGTACCTACTTTAAATAATAGAGATAGCAATTTTTACTCGAAAGAAACATTCCTTTATTTCGGAAAAGAAATAAAACTGCTTTCAAAGATTCTCGAAAATTCACTCGCTCCACCCGAGAATCGAACAGACTAAAATCTGTAAAAATGACACACTGTAATTTTTTTGCACCGATCGTAAGGAGCAATCACAAGAATCAAATCTCTCCAACACACTACATTAATTTAATGAAAGAAAATCCATTAAATCTTCATTTGAAGCAAGAAAATTTTCGAAAAATTTTTGAATGCAGTTTTATTTCTTTTCCAAAATAAATAAAGGTTTGTTGCGAGTAAAATTTGCTATCTCTATTATTTTGAGTACTTTCCTTCCAGGGGACATTCAAAAATTCCACCCTGTATATGTATAAATGAAAAATAAAATCAATAGCGTTTCAGTATTTCTAAATTTAGTTATTATTTTTTAAACGGTGACTTAACCCGTGTCAGGCCTCTATGACCTTCATAGTTGGAGAGTGAGTTTCATGAAAGGTCTTAGGAAAAAACTGACTCATCATGGAACTTTTTCGGACAACATGACCAACTGTAGCGTTATATATTTGGCGGGAAACTTTAAATCAAAGTTGATATCTAGCCAGGCGGACTTAAATGCTATTCTTACCACTTAGCGAAAGTCGCCTTATCTTAACCTACTCTAAATGGACAAATAGCTGCTGCTCTTCAACCTCATTAAATATACACGCCGTAAAGAAGTTGACTTTTGTTCCATGCCTCAAAGTACTATTGGATTTCTCAGAGTTGTAAGCTCTACACCAAAGAAAGTCTATAAAACGCTTCTTCTTCTTAATTAGCCTCATCGACTGACGAAGGTTGGCAATCAGCTCTGCATTACAAGTCCTGTATCTTGAGAGGCGAAACAACTCTACAGCGCTTGCTGCTCCAGACCATACCCGAATGTGCCTGAGCCAAGACTTTTTGGTCTGACTAAATTTTCTTTTGCCAATAACTATACCCGTCATAATTGATTAAAAATGCGCAACATATTAATTTTCACTCGCTTTTGAGACCTCAGGGTGTTGGGGGCCGGAGGCATTAGCCTTCTGTCAGCGATGAAGGTTATTAAACACGATAGAAATAATCACTGGACAGTTACTTAGTACCGAGTCGGTGGGCTTGGGTATAACCCTGGCTTAGTCACAAAAAAATCTTTATTCGCGAGTACGTTCCGTCAGTTACAATGCCAACTCAATTAATACCGAGCTACTATCGACCGTCAATCCGAGATACGTCAGCGCACCTAGCCGTCCTAACCGTATCTGTGTCACTTGCCATCCTCCTACTTCAAGATACAACCTATGGCGCTGCATTCGAATGTCAGTCATTCATTGCATTTAGCGCCCTCTTTAACAGTACTACCAACATACTTCCGCTACCATGAAGTCATAAAAACATCTTAATATCGAAAACTCATCGTTATCGCCAACACGGCCATCCTGCGATGACACACGTCCTCGTGTGTTAATCTGAAACAATCATACCAAAGTGGCGGCTTGGCCACTCCTGACAATGAAGTCAAGCTAATTCTCAAAAGAAAAAACACAAGTTTGAATTCTTTACATTATAAATCTTTTAGAATACTCAACAACAAAAATACCGTTTTATTTAACCAAGTTTCAAGCACCATTGAGTAACAATTATCTCCAAATCAAACATTGAAATCCATTAATTTCATTATTAACAACAAGGTATATCGTTCGTGGTTAACAGCAATTACATCATTTCCCCACGGAAAACCTGAGTCAACCAATGACTCCTTCAACACACTACCCAGAATCATTCTGGCGTAGTCACAAAACCAACGAACGAGAACCTGTATCCACAACACAGTAAATCTCTTCCAAAACCAGAAATTACATCTTTCTTTACAACTGCAATGGATACTTGTACTTTTGGCAACTTAAAAACTTTAACCGCTACAGATTTTTTTTTAATTTTACTTCAATTTAATATTTCCATCAAAATTCTAAATCCACGATTTAACAATTTACGTAAAGCTACCACTGGTTCGGAAGATCCATCTACTGAGAAGAACCAGCAAGAAACTCAGTAGGAATCGACTAACGTCAACGCATTGTACGAACCACAATACTTTCGATAAGAAAACCGCACGTTAAACAATGAAATTTACTTTGAATGTAACATCAAACAATCTGACAGCGGTCGAACAATAAACAAAGCAAGCATAAGCCGCTAGAATAACCCAATTAATTAGCAAACAATTCGACAGTAAAATCCAGCTCTTTTGTCAATCTCAACAAGTTCAACGCATTTTCAATTTTCAATCTTTTCAATCTCGACGTCATTACCTATCTCCGTGATTCATTAAACACACACTATCATAATATTACATTTCAATTGCCAAAATAATAACAAGTTTACTGTTACTAAAACATAAGAAAACGTGTCTCCTAAGAATCGCAGCAAAATAATCTAAGATTGGCAAGATACAAAGCGATTTCTACCGAGTCACGGATACACGATAATTAGAAAGAAAATCTACAACTTCAACGTTAAATTTACTTTCATCATCATTAAGTACTTAAAACGCAATATCAAAACTTTTGAATATTATCTTTCGCCTTAAATTGAACTTCATCAACTAAAGTTACGAAAAACCATTTGATACGTCTCGACAAACCGTACGTTATTTCAAAACAATATTACCTTGTCACATCTGTGCAAGCTATACAAAACTAACAAAAATGATGAACTATCTTAGGCACGTGAATTTACTCTAATCACTGACTCTCTCACTCTAAAACTGTTTCCATAATTAATCACTTCTTTAGACTTAGACAGGGATTAATTATAGTTCTCTCCATAATCACACAACCACAGATCCTTCCGTCATATAGCTCCTTTAGACTTAGGCAGCATCCGATAAGTTTCAGTTATACACCTTTATTCTTAGGAAATATACTGCCTTATTTCAACAGATCTATGATTGTATGATAATCACACAACCACAGATCCTTCCGTCACATAGCTCCTTTAGACTTAGGCAGCATCCGATAAGTTTCAGTTATACACCTTTATTCTTAGGAAATATACTGCCTTATTTCAACAGATCTATGATTGTATGTCGGAGGTTACCACAACTCACTCTAATCAATCACAAACGAAAGTTAAGCTTGGGCAGATCCGAGAAGACTATTCGCAAAAATAATTCGACACACTAATTAATATTAGGATTTAGGCTTATCCCACTTCTGATGTCAGCGATGAAGGTTATTAAACACGATAGAAATAATCACTGGACAGTTACTTAGTACCGAGTCGGTGGGCTTGGGTATAACCCTGGCTTAGTCACAACAAAATCTTTATTCGCGAGTACGTTCCGTCAGTTACAATGCCAACTCAATTAATACCGAGCTACTATCGACCGTCAATCCGAGATACGTCAGCGCACCTAGCCGTCCTAACCGTATCTGTGTCACTTGCCATCCTCCTACTTCAAGATACAACCTATGGCGCTGCATTCGAATGTCAGTCATTCATTGCATTTAGCGCCCTCTTTAACAGTACTACCAACATACTTCCGCTACCATGAAGTCATACAAACATCTTAATATCGAAAACTCATCGTTATCGCCAACACTTCATAAAGAATATTGGGTGGATAGAGGCTTGGATGCCCGCTCTGGCGCAGAGGTTGTCCATTGCCGTACAGAGAGGCAATGCGGCTAGTGTGATGGGTACCTTTACGCCCGGTATGACGCGGGGAGGCCTCTTCAATTAGAAGATTAGGTTTATTTTTTTATATATTAAGACACTAAGAAAGGTCTTTTGTATTTAAAAGAGATATTTAGTTTATTCACTAATTTGTAAGTTTTTTTCCTTTTAATAAATAAATATTTTCTGAATTTTGCAGTGTTTCATATATCTACTTTCCTATAATGTTTGTAGGGTATCGAAACGAAGCGAAAGCCAAAAATAACTATTTCATACAAAGCCTTAGCTATCAAAAAGTTAATAATTCCCCGAACCACCTGTCCTACGTCATAATATACGCAGGTAATAATTTCAAGTTGTTATTGCGTCATTTCGTATGACGCAACACATACATTTATTACAAATTGTTAAGTACCATTAGACTCATAAAGTTGTGATTGAGTTGCGTATGATTAAAAAAAAGTTTGTACTTTAAAACAGCGCCATCTAGTGCTAAAACTTCTAATATTTAAATGTGATTTGAAAAAACCGTTTTTCATTTGATAGCTTCATTGGGCTTAATTTTATTGAAACGAAAGTTACACAAACAAAATCGCCTGCTACTGCTAGTATAATGTGGGTTTAGCGTGTAGATGCTTTAAATCATTGCATTGACAATTTTCAAACCTTCAAAACGTTTGTTTCTATTATGGAACTGTCACCAAACACACGCCTTTCACGAACGAGCTATCTATTAATCCACTACACCACAAAAACAGTTAATTAATTACCAAAAAACGCAAGTTACATCAAACCAAAAGCTTACGCAATACACCATAACATTGTAAAATCCGACCGAGATACAACTTTTTGCCCCTAAACCGATCGTTAAGATTCGAGCAACTATTATTCCATTCTGGGAATCGAACCCAGGATGAGACGGAACATTAGGGTAGGTCACTTTGAGCTTAAGGTCACCTTGGAGTTTAATAACCCGAGATTTTGGCAATGAAAAAGTTGTGCTTTGTTATAGTGGATATAGATTAGCGATAGTTAAGTTGGAGATAAGTTCTCGAAAGTTCTTAGTTGAAAGCTATTTTAAGTTAAAGGGCAATTATTTGATTTGATAAATAGTGTCTTTAGTTTTCATGAATCATTATCTTTAGTAATGTTATACATACATACATAACGTCACGCCTGTATCCCTTATGGGGTAGGAAGAACACCAGAGGTTACAAGACCATCTGATGTCACGTTTGAAAAATTTGGAGGTATGATAAAGATGGAGAGAGACTATTGTAGTGACAGGGGGTCAGCCTATCGCCCACAAAAACGCCTTTAAAACTTCTGTCCCTTATTTATATTTATTATTATTATTTATACCTAAAGCTAAACGCCTTTCGGCGGAAAGACCCGACAATTTGACCAGTCGGTCGGGGATCAGGGCTAGAGGGACAGAAACCGGCGAACTATTCGGGCAGTATCTAGCAAAACCGCTTTTTGCATGCGTGCTGGAAGCGAACCGCCGCCGAATCCCAGCCTTTCAAGGTTTCTGACCAAGTGGCTGGGGTCAAACCGTTTGCGGATATTTATAATAATATTTATTATATTATTTATTTCTTAGTTACAAAACTTTTTCACGACATATTTGTCGGTATACCTAAATATCCGATATTATTTATATTTATAATATTATTATAAATATAAATATAATAATATTTATTATTATTACTATTATATTTACGCTGAACGGTCTATTGAAAAAAATACATTCTTTTCTAGCTCTTTGTATACAAGATATATTTTTATAAGTGACTAAAACCATGTTTGACTGCAATCACACCTGATAGTTACTGAAAATATGCTCAAATATGTCAGAGCACTCGGGATTAGGTTGGAACTAGCTCTTCATAAAATAGTGATGGAATATATAATATTTGGCGGCAGATTTTATATAAAGGGTGTTCGCTTTATATAACACCCTTTATATGTAACCAAACAGGGACCATTTGAATCAGTCGCCTTTTACAGTACGCTTATCCATGGCCGGAAGAACTATTATAAGCCGCGTCAAATCACAACTGCGTCGTCATGTAACAGTAAATAAATAAATAAATATTTCTGACACTCACACAACATTATCTAGCTCAAATTAAGTTTCTTAAAGAACTTCTAGATAACTGATATACTTAAGAAATATATAAACATACATATTGAATGAATAGGTATTTTTTATTAGAATATAAACTTAAATAAACATCCATGGCTTGACGACTAATATTTGTGTTCATCACACAAATATCCGTCACGGCTGGGATTCGACCCCACAACCTCTGGCATAGAAGGCAATGTATATTACCCCTACACCAGCTAGTCGCCTGTTGCAATGCACAGAGAGATTATAGCAAGTTTACAAAAACGTCTTAAAACTAAACAGCACTCAAGCAGAGTCAAGTGTTCCCGGCTAAAATAAATCGTAGCACCATTATAACTAAACTAGCCACCGCGCGAGGTTTTACCCGCGTAACTTTTGATCCCGTGTGAATATCGGGGTGAAATATAGCCTATAACCTTCCTCAAGAGTTGGGCTATCAAATGCAAAAAGAATTTTTCAAATCCCACTTGTGGTTTCTGAGATTAGCGCGTTCAAACAAACAAACTCTTCAGCTTTATATATTAAGTATAGATTACCATGCTAATTCTGCGACGAAAACACTATTGATGCAGGATTTTCGTGCTTTGGTGTACCACCTCCTCAAGAAGCAAGCAGTGCAACGAAAGCCTCTAAGTTCTGAAGAACTCGTGTTTCGGAGTCACGGAATTAACAAGGTACAAACTTAGTTGTAGGAGTTTTGATGGAATTCCGCAAAGTAACGCCTGATTCAATCAATAAAACTTGGAGCTCATGTGAAAAGTGGATAGGAACTTTGTGTGTAGTCAAGAATCTGCAACTTCATCATCACCGTCAGAACTCAGAAATCCATCCAGTGAGTTCTGACTATCCCGTGGGAATTTCTTAAGAATGTCTGTTATTACTTCTGGCAAATAAATCTTTCTAATTAAATAAATAAATAATTAATAAAATCCCTAGACAATCACACCAACTACATAACCCCAAACTAAGCAAAGCTTGTCATATTAGAAAACCACGTAGCGAAAATGAGGGAGAAGCTAGATTAGAAATACATAATTTACGAAGATAAACACCCGCACCGGAACTTTTCTTTTCTTTTTCCGTGCGAGAATCGAACCCGCAACTTTTGCGTAGTAGCATCTAAGACTATCAAAAACGGTCCAATAGGTTTTAAGTTTTTTCAAAACAACAAACCAACATATTAAAAATATTTCTATGTTTCTTTCCCAATAGTGGTAAAGATAAACATAACTACATTCATACGTACATATGGCACACAATACATTCCTCGGAAGTTTCGATCAAGGTCCCGCGTCGGGTCACCTTGCGGGTCAACGTTCGAGTCCCGGCACAATGTTTCTTTTTATTTGGGGCCTGTAAGCACTGGGCTGTATAATTTCTGATGAAAACTAAATTTCAAGGTGCTATAATTGGCACCTCCAGTGAGATAGGTTTTTGTAAGGTTTAATTTCGGGTTTTTGTTGGTTTTAATTTTAAAGTTTAATGTAGTGTTTGTATTATCTAATTTAAATTTTAAGGGTAAAAGTTTTGAATGAATGTATGTTTGTTCCGATTTCATGCTAAAGGCTTGACTAATTAAGTTGAGAGTTTTGAAAACTGAAAAATGCACCACCTAAACGAATCACTTATGAAAATAAGTGTTATTGTATATCATATACCAAAACGATTATTATTAAATAAATAAATAAATAAAATCCCCAGACAATCACACCAACTACATGGGCCCAAAGTAAGCATAGCTTGTGTTATGGAATACTATGTAGCGAACTAGGGGGGAACCTAGAATATAAATACATAAATAGATAAACACCCAGACACGGAACATTTTTTTTTTTTCTTGTTCCGTGCGGGAATCGAACCCGCAACCACTAGCGTCTGAGGCAAACAGGTTTACCCCATCGCCAAAGTGGTCGTCAAATGGTATTATTTAAATAAAAGCACGCTTCAAGGCTAACTCAGCACAAACTTAATTTAATATGAATGAATTTTCAAAAAATAGGTATTATATTTAAAAAAAAAACATAAAAACCTAATATTGTCTTAAGTTTTCGCGATTCATACTATTAAATAAAACTTTTTAAACTTTTTAACCGGATTTATCGCGTATATTTACATTTGAAGCGATGAGTCGCTCGTGACCACGGGGTCTGCAAAGACACCGAAACGTCGAGTCAAAATTTAAAATGTAAATATACGCGATAAATCCGGTTAAAAAGTGTTTTATTTAATAAAAACCTAAGACAAAACTGTTATTTGTTTCAAAAAACGAACCAAACCAACAATCTAATAAAAACACATATTAAAAAGCGACTCACAACTATCATATCAAAACAACATAGGTATTCAAAATCTCGAAACGAAACAATGAAACGGTTCGTTTTCGACCACATACATCACAAACTACGATTCGTATTTTTTACTTTTCTCTTCTAACCTTGAAGATCCTTAGAAGTCCTGGGTGGGTCACCTTAAGGCCATTGACCGCTTATGCAAGGTTACGTCAGAGTATTAAAATGCGCTGTTCAATAACAGTGTTTTAAAGGTTGCAAAATCGCTTAAATGGTCGTTTTAGCAATGTGGTGACTCGTTACTTTGAAGAATATATTAAGTAACTTTAAGCAGTTCTTATTATCTTAAGTTTTTAGAAATAATTAGCCGTACTTATGTAATAAAGCTGAGTTAGTTTGTTTGAGTTAAAAAGTATTCTTGCTTTTAAGGGAGGTTAACGGCAGTATTTTATTATTACTATTAACGGAATATGCTGGACTGGGAGCGAAAGAAAAACATAGAATGAACTAGCTGCTTCTCTTCCCGGACAAACTATTAAAGTCAGCTAAGGGACAGAGGTTTTATTGGTATTTTTGTGGGCGATAGACTGACCTGTCACTGCAATCTCCATCTTTATAATACCTCATTTGTCAAACGTGTCGTCAGATGGTCATAATAACCTCTGGTGTTCTGCCTACAGGTTCTGTTAGGGATACAGGCGTGAGGTTATGTGTGTATGTACGGGATCATAATTTACGCGGGAAAATCGCTCTATTGCGAAATATTTTTTTCAAATCCTACTGGTAGTTTGCAAGTTTAGCGAGGTGAAAGAAATAAACTCTACAGCTTTATGATATTGCTATTAATATACCTCGATTTAATATTTCTATGGAATCTGAAGCCGCGGGAAACCCGGGGGAAACTACCACATAATAAATAGCATACTGTGGTGGTATATAAACATGCGGGATATAACTTTCCTGATCGATCGACCTGTGCTAATATGAATAAACGAAGTGAAAGCATTAGATCAGCGATTCAATTTAGGGATGTCATCCACATTTATCATATAATAAAAATAGGACCGAGTGACGAGCCGGGGAGTACCTTGGGGAGGCCTTTTTTTACTGGAGGAAAACGTGCAATCACGTCCCCGACCGCCCAAGGGGGAACGGCGGGGTATGTGGGGATGATCCGGCAGAAGACCGAACCTACCCACTAAAAACCTCCAGGTGTACCTCATCCACCATAAGTGGAACTGACGGTACCGCCATTGGCATTACCCGTAAGAAAGTGTTCTTGCTGGGATTCGAACTCCGGTCTAACCAATCGAGAGTCTAGCGTATTAGCGAAATGCGCTACGGAACGCCTTACCTTGGGGAGGCCTAGGTCCAGCCGTGGTCGTCTTCCGGCCGAAGATGATGACAACCTCACTCAGCATTATGTCAAAATCCTAGACTTCTACGACAATTTGCAACAGTTATTCATTTTTTTATTATTATTTGGGTTAGTAAATAAGCCTTATTTGATATTCTAAAACAATTACAAATTGCGTGAGGTTTAAATGTTCTACAGCGAATAGTGTGGAGAGAATTGTTGCTCTTTACCGAAAAAAAACATTATTACATAACGGGTTGATCAACTTTATTAAAACATATCGGATTTCCTTGTAAATTGACTCATGAACTCAATGTCTATAAGCACTGAAAGGCCGCTTTAAAATCTAACTAAAATGTGAAAGTTTGAATGTATGAATAGATGGATGTTTGTTCCTCAATCACGGCAGAATGGCACAAAGGATTTGGATGAAATGTAGCATAGTGATAGTGTACAGTTTGGAGTAGCACACAGGCTACTATTTATCCCGATATTCCTGCAAGATTCAAAATTGCGCGGGTAAAAACACGCGAAACAATAATTTCGGGAAATAGACTTTTAACTAACAGCTTCGCGTGGTTTTAAATAAAAAAATAATAATCAATTTATTGACACACAAAAATTAAAAACATATACATTAAATAAATCAATAAATTATTTCTGTGCCAAAAGGGATGCTTTCAGCAATGTTGTCTTTAGAAGACAACGCTGTTTTTCAAAGCACCCTATTTACTAAGCGCCGAACTGTACATTAATAAAAAAAAAAATATAATTAATTACAAATCATAATTACTATTATTTAAAATCAAATCAAATATATAATGATTACTTTTTATTCGCAGAACTTTTGTTTTCGTAGAAACTTCTGGATAAAATGAAACTGGGGTATCGAATGCAATTTTCTTTATGCGGTAGCTTCACAAATAAACTGCCCACAAATCGTTTTAGCATTTTTATTACTATCAAAATTAAGAACATAAGGCAGTCGATTATTATAACCTAAAAAAATTAGCACAGCTTACGTCATAACGTTTCGTCCCTTTGTCTGGAACTGTATTTAGTTCATCACGACACAAGCACGTTGATTTTCCTTTCAACAGCACATACATGTAGAGTTTTTATTCATAAGCAGACGACCAGCGTAAGATGAACCCCCGACCGAAAGTCCTGAGTGAACTTTTGAAACAATAATGCGTTTTCAAAGTAGTCTGCGGGGTCATTTATAATGGACGCTTCATTTAGAATGATTATTGCAGTGTGAGTTGCTTATATGGTGAAGTGTAAAGGGTGATCTTAAATGCGACTAATATTTACTTATTTATTTTTGACAATAAAGACGAGGGGACTACCAAACACGAGGAACCATTCCACCGGACTCTCTCTGAAAACATTGGCGCTGATAATTCTTTTCTTTCCTGGGCGATCCGTACTAAAAAGGAACCTTCAAATCCTTTTGTTCGACTTTTCATGATATTCACTATACAGGGTGACTGGTGGGTCACTTTCAAAATTCCAGGACGTGATAGTTTAAGATCATACATGGAGAGAAAAAATAAATTAAAAAGTAAATGTTAATTATTTACTGAGTAAACTTCTCCGAAAGTTAAAGAATTCATTATGCAACGCATGGTCACATTAGCGTAATACAATAAATACTTAACGGGTGATGGTGTGCGTGTGGCGGGAACACTGCAGTGTGCGTGTTGACTGAGGCAGCGCGTTGGGAAAAGTGTAGTAAAGTCTCTTTATTTATTCATAGGGATTTCTGGTGAAAAATTAAGTACCTATTTTCATTACATAATTGTAATCAGAATCGAGTACAGAGTGCTCTCCTTCAGTATTACAAATTTGTCACCAGTCACCCTGTAAATGAGGATGGTAGCAAAGAATCGATATAATAATCCAATGGTAAAAGGGTGTGGGTTCAAACTGTGTAAAAGCTGCTCTTCATAGTTTTACAGACTGTTTACTAGCAACCAGAAGTGACTAATGAGTTTTGCGGTAATTTTCACAAGTAAGAATATCTTAATAAAATATAGCCTTCCTCAAAAACTGGACTAGAGATTTTTGTCTAATTACAAATTACATTAAACTTCAAAGATCAGCGAAGTACAGACTCTCTAGCTTACATTAGTATAGATAATAATTATATTTTACATTGTAAGTCGAAATTTCGGTGTCTGTACAAACCCTTGTAAATGCCTATAAGAAAGTCTTTTAACACAAAACTTAACACAAAATCTCTTTAAAACATATCTCAGACAGAAACCAGAGCCCCCTGTATAGCATGCTGCGCCTGCGACCTTGTAAGCGTTCGTAGCCCGCAGCAGCCGGCAGCGGCAGCCCTGCGCCGTTATTTGTGTTCGTCCTTGTCGAGACGCGAGCTTACACCAGGCATGCTAACGTCGACAACGATAAATCGGGTCTTGTATCGATATTTTCTTAGAATATGGTATTTAGTGTATATAATTTATTAAGATTATGACATATTTGGTTCTGTGGTGTAATCATGGTATCAAATCGAGTAATTCTATATATTATAGTGCGCATATTAGCTTACATAATAGATTAAAATAGCAAAGTTATATTTATTTTGTCGATTCGACTATTTATCGATGGTTCCATGCTAGCCCTGCTGAAAATGCGGCCTTAGGGCTGACACAAGTTATAAAATTTCTTTACTGAAGTTATGAGATTGAGATTTTTTTATTGGCGACTAGCAGGCGTTTGACCTAAATCTCACCTGATAGTCAGTGAAGATGACGATGAAGACGGGATCCTACCAGAAAGCAACCAATCGTAATTTAAATTCAATTTCATATTTAATCATTTATCAAAAGGGGGAAGGGCACTCGGATTAGTCGTCTTTTACACAACGCTTATCTCGGAGCGGTAGGGCTATTCTAACCCTACATAGCCTAAAACGTCGGTTTTAAGTAATAGTATTTTTTTTTTCTTCTTTTTGGGGGCTAGGCTTATAATAAAACTAACACATCTTTTGCTAACGCTTGGTTAAATTCATTCTTTATAGTCTTTTTAAATCTATGAAGTTACAGTAAGCAACCCAAATTAAAAGGCCCGCTATTTTTGCTTGTCCTTGTCGTAAGATACGAGCTTGTAACAGAACAAGCGGCTGTAGGGCTGGCACATGTAATTAAATAACTCCGCTGAACTTGCGAGATGGAGTCGATTTCAAGTTTTTTTTTGGAATATATTTTTTTGCTTTGATTTAGAATTAATAAATGTTTTTTTGCTGGCTCTTAATTTTTTGCAATTTAAATAGATTTTCTTTAAATCCAAGAATAATCAACGAATATAACTAATAAACAACGAATACAGAGCATTAAAAAAAACGACTTCAAAACAAAACTTTGGCTGCGTTATCCATGTACACATTCTCCGAACCCGTAAATTTGAAATTTTCAATGAAGTACACTACCGATTTTGATAAAATTTATATCGAACCAACTATAAAGTATCTTCTTTCATATGAAACAAGAATTTTCAAAATCGATCCATGATTGTCTGAAATATCGTGTAACGAAGACACAAAAAAAAAACATACAGACGAATAGAGAACCTCCTCCTTTTTTGGAAGTCGGTTGAAAAAGGCTACCAGCTTTCAAATTTTCTTCACTATACACTACAAATATATACTATACAATGCGTCCGCTATAAATTGTGTTTGTCCTTGTCGCAACACGTGAGCTTACACCAGAACAAGCGTTTCTAGGGTTGACACAAGTTAGAAGAAAGGTGGTGGTTATTTATTAAGAAGGCCAATTTAACTTATGGATTACTTGATGTTAAGTAATCTGAGAAAACTGCAACTCCAGATACATTGTCTACCCTGGACATAAGTTGTTATGTGCCGGTTATTAAACTTCTATCTGGAATATGGTAACGTTGAATAGTGATGGAAACATGCAAGATATCTATGAAAACGTGCGTGCTTAACAAAACGGTTACACACAGCTACCAGTAACGATTTTGGGGAAAGCTCAGTCATTCTGACTTTTAACGAGTTATTCAGTTTATCCACCCTATTGTTAATACGGCCTTTTATTAGCGGTATCGCGGTTGCAGGATTCCTTCAGGGTGTACCCTGACTTACTTTCAAAGAAAACTAACCTCTATATGTGCCGCTCCGGTGGTAATGTAGTCGACTTTCTTTTTGAACCAGTGTGATGTAATGTTCGATATCACCTTTACTTATCATTTTCAGGATACCAAAATGGTTAAATCCTTGTCTTCCGGAAAAATCAGGATAAAAGTATACGGTGCGCTGCGCAACACCTGGATGCAAAATCTGTTCCCAAATATTTAAATGTTAAGAGTAACAAATATCCATCCATTCACCCCAAGCTTCAACAGTGTATGTCCTAATCCATACAATACAAGGATAAAAGTATTCTACGTACCTACCCATAGACAGGAACTGGCTGAAATCCAGCGTCGATCATTTAATTGGATCCTTGACATTTTGCTGCGTCTGATTCTATTTTTAAATCTTTGAATTATCATTATATCTTTCGAATCGCAATTCACTATCCTTTTTTTTAAGCCCACTGCAGATTTCTCCGCTGCTGAGTAAAAAGGTACCAGCTCCTAGCTGGCCCAGTGCTGGTTAGTGGATGACAGAACTTGCAAGGCGCCGAACTGACTTCCAACAACCCCTCACGACTATTGTATACAAGTATACAGACTGCGTTTACGTGCCCTCCGAAGCTCGAAAGTAACGGTGAAAAATTAAAAGCCCCCCATCCCTGACCCAACACTACGAGATCATTTTTTGTTTGACTTACGTGGTGTAGTTTTAAAGTTGTAGTATTCTCAAATTGATATCGCCACCGAATTCTTTGTCTCCTTGACAACTTGGATAAGTCATTTATCGTGATGTTTAATAGTGTATAGTGAGCCCAGCGAACTACTCTTTAATTTGTTTGCATCCTACAAAAATCTGTTTCATAGAATACCCCAAACATACAGACACACAAACGGATGTAGAGATTCCATGTAATTTACATACATACATAACTTCACGCCTTTATAGGGTACGCAAAACACCAGAGGCTACAAAGGCATCTGATGGCACGTTTGACAAAAAGGGAGAGACTATTGCAGTTACAGGGAATCAGCCTATCTCCCGCAAAAATGTCAATAAAACCTCTGTCAAAACTGACTTTTACAATATGCCCGGGAGAAAAAGCAGCTGGTACATTCACATTAATTTATTTCTATGTATTAAATTACAGATTAATCCGCCGGTCAGCAAGATTGAGTAGCAATAATCCATCTTCGTAAACCTTCACATTTAAAACTCTACAATTATCAATTCCAGAACATCTCAAAAACAATTTCACTATCACCAATCGATTAAAAACAATTACCTTCCAAAAAGGTTTAATTAAAAAAAAACTGTCAAACAGGTCGCAATCACCTGTCTCGTCGGATCAAATCGGATGGCTCAGTATGTCATTACGGACACCAGATGGCACTGTGTTAGTAGGGATCTGGACTGCGAGTAACTGTGCTGGACCGCCAGGTGGCGCGGCGGACCGGTCGCTATTGAATGTCAATTTTATACAGGGTGTTTTATAAATTGTTCGTATATTTTGTAAATTGTTATATATTATTTCAGTTTTCGAGAATCTAAACCATAAATAAAACACTTATTAAACATGTATTGGGGTTTTTGTGGGCAATAAGCTGACCCCTGTCACTGCAATAGTCTCTCTTCATCATTATAATACCTCATTTGTCAAAAGTGACATCAGATCAAATAGCCTCATACAAATCAGGTTCAATAGCCTCCGCTATTCTGCCTACCCCATACGGGATACAGGCGTAAAGTTATGTAGGTATGTATGAAAATCAAATAACTTAATTAGAAATGTCGGTTTCCGTACAGACGCCGCGCCGTGGTTATAAGGGTATGATATCTAGAGGCGCAAACATCCCGTCTATCATAAAGAAGTGTTTTACTTGCAATTTATTTTGTTGTATGTTTTGTACAATATAAGCTGATAGACATTTTTCGTTTGATAGTCTCGTGGTGGGGTACTATCGCTGCCTTATATAGAAGAGAAGCTGGATTCGAATTCTTGTAAAATGTAAATATTTGTGTGACAAACAGAGACTTTTCTGCGTAAGTCATTGATGTAAACTTATTTTACAAATTAAATTTTTTAAACAATATGCACTGTATATTTATGAAATATGCTGTTTTGTAAATCAAAATAAACACTTGTTCCCATGTAGTAGTGATATGATCGGACGGCGCAGAAGGGATGAGGAAAAATTGTACATTCCTTCACAAAAACTGTATTTAGTGACAATGTCTATTGCATGGCAATAAGACTGTATAATAAGTTGCCATCTAAATATAAAAATCTGCCAGTAAACAAATTAAAAACTAACTAAATAGTGTCAAAGACTTTTTAAATGACCAAACATTATAAATTTACATTTAAAAACAAACTAAAAATATACTATGTTAATTAATTAATCTATAATGCGGCTTTTTTTCTTTAATTTTATAATTGAATGTAATTTTCTTTTGACATTTAATAATTTATCTCAATGCTGACATTTTGAATTTGATAACATCTTTCTTTTATTGACTATTCGTGATTATTATGTGACAAATGTTTAATTTTTTTATTTTACGTAATTTTGCTCGCTGACAATGCAGCACTATATGTTCGGACGATAATGATAAATATAAGACCTATAATTGTAACGCTTATAATTGCAAATAAATAATTTATTTATTTATATTTCTTATGTTTATTTATCAGTATCTTTTAAAATTTAGGCTAGATTAGGATAGATATATTAAAGCAATAGTTTTTTTATATAACAAACTTCGAGACACTTTCTATATACGCATAGTCCCAACACCCTGTATAGTGTATACAGCTACTTATTATGTGCAATTATGCAAGAGAACTATACACGTTTTATTGTAAAAAGTCTATAAATAACTTGATTTGTAATAGTGGGTAATCATAAACTTTTAATATTATGACAATGTATTATTATTTTCAAGAATAATCTTTGTATTAGATCTATTAATAAATTGTTTAATTACTTAATGATGTTGAGAATTATTAAGATAAATTGGTTAAGTTATAATCTTACCGATAAATTTGCCGTATCTACTTTGTATATTTAAGTTATCATCATCAGTACAATTCTTTGTAACGAGCCCACTGCAGGGCTTTGAGTCTCTATTCTACCCTGGGTGACGAGGGGGTGGAAACCCTAACATCTACTGTATACCTACACTGCAGAACCCAGGCTCCACTGAAATATATTAGAATCTATACTAATATATAAAGCTGAAGAGTTTGTTTTTTTTTGTTTGTTTGTTTGAACGCGCTAATCTCAGAAACTACAAGTGGGATTTGAAAAATTCTTTTTGCATTTGATAGCCCAACTCTTGAGGAAGGTTATAGGCCCGAAATTCCCACGGGATCAAAAGTTACGCGGGTAAAACCGCGCGCGGTGGCTAGTTATAAATATTTTGACAATTATTTTTTAAACAGCCCTATTTTAAATAGGTACATTATTAAAAAAACTGAACGCTCGATTCAAATTTATTTACTTATCCATGACACAAAAAGTTTAATAGAAATTACAAGAAAAATTTCACGATTCTGTATTTTAAGGCGACATATTGAAAAAATGCATTGACTTTCATCGTAAACTATGAGAATATGACATGACAAGTGGGTCTGACATTTTGATATGTGTAAATTCATATCTTTATCTATGTATACTTTGCCTGCTCAAAAACATGATTTGATGTTTTTGACTCGATAGTTTTATTTTTCGAAAACACGTCTAAAAACATACTTTTGTTAAAATTACTACGTAGTTATGCAATCCATATGCTTAGAATTTACTTAAATTCAATCTTCACATTATTGTTCGGACTTTGGTTGCTCAAAATTTACATAGCATTTACCGTTATTTTTATAATACGCGATCTTATGTCGGCGTGTTAAGGTGCTAAGATTTCAAGAAAAAACATTTCGATGTGTCGTTTTAAGTAAAAGACAAAAAAAAAACAGATTCTACGACGATTTCCTAAATTCTAAGCAAAGCTTAGGTTTGACTTAGCCTTAACTGGTTTTATATGACAATAAGGTCAACGATCTGAGGGTTCAAAAGAGAACCGACTCTTCAAAACTTGCAAAAGCACGAAGAGGTAGTTGTTACCAAGGTAGATGCTAAAGTAGGTGCGCCTAAAAGCAGTTCCAGACATGCAGGGTAGACTTAGAATTGCCCTAACACCCTTGGATAAGCGTTTCGTAAAAGGCGACTAATGCGAGCGTTTGGAGGGTAGGTCCCTTTTAAGGTTCGAATGGCTAGCGACCAATATTCCTATAACCCCTGGAGCGCCAGCCCTAAGTACCTAGCTCGAGAAGGTGTACGAAAATCTCTTATATCATCAAAATATATGAAATTGTTATTTCCTTATTAAATTGTCTATTTTAAATAACATCGACGACCGGCTGGTGTAGCGGTAACATAAATTGCCTTCTATGCTAGAGGTTCTGGGTTCGAATCCCGGCGGCGGCGGATATTTTTGTGATGAACACAGATATTAGTCGTCAAGTCATGGCTGTTTATATGTTTATTTAAGTTTATTCTAATAAAAAATATGTATTTATTCAATATGGAAGTTTATATATTTCTTAAGTATATCAGTTATCTAGTATCCATAACACAAGTTCTTTAAGAAACTTAATTTGGGCTAGATAATGTTGTGTGAGTGTCAGAAATATTTATTTTTATATGATTTTTCTGTAATGTTTAATTAAAACAGTAATCTCTTAAAGAGAAGTAAAGAGCTTATGGACATCCGTGTATACGTAAAGCGCGGTAAGGGATAAAGACTGTCGGCATAACATCGCTGCAGAGATTGCTTTGTCAATGTTTTATGGAGAGCCAATTTCTCCCTAAGCCCATGAACTCTCATCTTCACTTAGCATCAGGTGATATTGAGGTCAAACACAGGATTGTTCCCCGATAACTCGCTTATAGTGATATAGTGATAACATATGGCACTGAGACGTGGTCGCCAACTATGGGCCTTATAAACAAGCTTAGAGTCGCTCAGCGGGCAGTGGAAAGGGCCATGCTCGGAGTTTCCCTGTGGGATCGAATCAGGAATGAGGAGATTCGGAGGCGAACCAAAGTCACTGACATAGCCAGAAGGATTGCAGAGCTGAAATGGCAATGGGCAGGGCACATAGATCGCAGAACAGATAGCCGGAGGGGCAGAAAAGTTCTCGAGTGGCGGCCACGTACTGGAAGACACAGCGTAGGCAGGTCCCCTGCACGATGGATCGACGACCTGGTCAAAGTCGCCGGTAAACGTTGGATGAAGGCGGCGCGGGACCGAGCGACATGGAAGACCTTGGGGGAGGCCTATGTCCAGCAGTGGACGTCTACAGGCTGTGAATGATGATGATGATGAACTCGCTTATTGAGGCGTCCTAAAGTGACCATGGGTTTGATTTACAATCAGGCCAGTTGAGGAACTTTTGCATAAGCTTGTGTTCAGAGACCACACAGGGGACTAGGTAATTCTAATTATCGTTTACATTCTCATTTAGCCCCACCTGGGTATCAAATTCACGACCTCTTTAATCCTCTCGGCTGCCTCACACAGTCACTGCGCCACGCAAGCTTATAAATATCTTCATTTGGCAACCATACATACATAAATAACCTCACGCCTGTCTCCCTTTGGGGTAGGCAGAGACAAGGGAACACCAATGGTTTCGATCCAGACATACCTCTTTCGCTTCCTTCACATTCATTAATCTTTTCATACATGATCGCCGGTTACGGGTACTTTTAAGTAGGCCCTTTTTAAGAACGTCGCCAGTCGTTCGCCTAGGGCGGCCCCTTCCGACATTACCATCCATTCTTGCTCTGTACACCTCTTTCGTAAATCTACTTTCACTCGTCTGTTCCAAATGTCCAAACCACCGTAGCATACCGTTTTCAATCTTAGTCACTAAATCTTCTTTCAATCCGCATCTCTTTCTTATTTCACTATTGCAAGCCCTATCACTCAATTTCACTCCACACATGCTTTTCAACGCTCTCATCTCCACAGCATTAATCTTGCTTTCATGTCTCTTCTGCCACACCCAAGATTCACTACCATACATAAGCGTTGGCGCCAAAACTCCCTCAAGTACGGCAAGACGAGCCTTATTTGGTATAGTTTTGCTTGCCATTATCGAGTATATGGCGCCATTAATACAATTTCCTGCTTTTACTCTCCTTTCAATATCACCTTCATATCATGGTGATATGAAAGGAGAAATACATAAACAAAATAAATTAGAAATACATGGCATCCATGTATTTCTAATTTAGTTCACTCATGACAGGCTTCTTCTAAACCCTCGAGAACCATCAGTAGACACCCTCAGTCGAACGATCGTCGATTGAGGGTGTTAATCGATGGTGGAATGGATTAGTCGTCGTCGATCGAGCTGTTTGATTAGACGCTCCGCGTTGGCAAGCCGCTGCACATTGTTATTTAAATAAATAAATAAATAATAATAACTAAATATTTCTAACACTCACACAAAATTATCTAGCCCAAATTAAGTTTCTTAAATAACTTGTGTTATGGATACTTACTAGTTATTTGATATACATAAGAAATATATAAACATACATATTGAATAAATACATTTTTTTTATTAGAAAATAAACTTAAATAAACATATAAACATCCATGACTTGACGACTAATATCTGTGTTTATCACACAAATATCCGTCGCCGCCGGGATTCGAACCCAGGACCTCTGGCATAGAAGGCAATGTACGTTACCCCTACACCAGCCGGTCGTCTAATTTGGCTCAACGTCGACCGACCGTCGTCGATGTAGAGGTTAGTCAAACGGTATCCGTCGAGCAATTGCTTTAATTAATCCATGGATACCGTTCGACTACCAGAGCAGTCACTCTACTTCGATCGTCGTCGATCTATGACCTCAATTGACAATCAATCAATTGTTCTAGTAACACCCTCATCACTTACCATGACGATTGATTAGCTTAAGAAAACATTGAGTTTATTTATTTACTTCTTTACCCACATACACACATTTATACACAATAAAAAATACAGAACAAAAGCAACAAATAAAAAGAAAACAATGTATAAAGGGCGGCCTTATCTTCAGGAAGCGATTTCTACCAGGCAACCTCAGTACAAGAAAATTTAATTTGTAGATGGGGCTTTAACAAAGTTAAGTTCTTAGGAAAAAAAACTATGAATAACAAAATTTACAAACATCTAAATATAATTTACATCATAATAGCAATAAACATACATTACATATATATACATAAACTACACATTGGCTTCTTCAGTAAAGGATTAAAAGTTTTTTGAAAGTATTGATGGTTTTAGCTGGCTTAATACTAAGAGGCAACTCATTCCATAAGGATACCGCGCGGATTTTAAACGCATCACCAAAAAGATCGGTAGAATGTCGGTATTGCTTGGTGGTAGGATCCCTTCTGGGTCCGCCTGGCTAGCGACCACCCTTTATATAAAGTCTGCCGCCAAATGTTACCGCTCCAGCGGTAATGTGTTCCGGCAATATTGTATAAAGAGCCAGTTCCTTCTTAAACCCGTGTGCTTTCATCTTCAACCTTATCGTCACTTACCATCAGGTGAGATTGAGGTCAAACGCGGGTTAAGTCACTTATAAAAAAAAAAAAATGTGGTGGTGTGCTTAGCATTACATTTTCAGATGATCGTAAATGACGAGTTGTGTGTAGTATCGAAATATCGACAACACAAAAAAAAAACATTGTAAATATCCCGTTTCTAAAATTAAAATGAATATTGACCATGATAGTTTAAAAACTTATACGGTTGATTTAAGCATCATAAATAACTCTAGGTATCTCATGATTAAATTCAAATTATCTACAGGGTGTCCTGATATCAAGATATAAAATGAGGCGTTTAATAATAATAAACATTTTATTAGGATTCTCATAAAAAGTCGTCGCGTCTGGTGATTTAGTTCCTTTGTTGTCTGCGCTCCAAACGACGATACGGTGTACAGCGTGCGGATTATAAATTGATCATAAGCTATATTTTCGTTTTCTTACCTATATCCTTATCCTGTAGAAACCCAGGTAATTACTCTATGCATATTTTTTTAGTTGGTTGTATGTCAAGGGTGGTCGCTAGTCCGAAGGGTTTTTTCCAACAAGGGGGGATAACTTGGATTAGTCGTCTTTTATTTACAACCCCTTTGGCGATGGGGTAATCCTATCTGAGTCAGACGCCAGTGGTTGCGGGTTCGATTCCCGCACGGAACAACAAAAAGTGAAAAAATGTTCTGTGTCTGGGTGTTTATCTATTTATGTATTTATATTCTGGGCCCCCCCTTCCTCCTTCGTTACATGGTATCCCATAACATCCAATAACATTTATTTATTTTTCATAAAACATAAACATAAGCGTTTTTACATAAAACATAAATTCTGGGCCCCCCCTTCCTCCTTCGTTACATGGTATCCCATAACATCCAATAACATTTATTTATTTTTCATAAAACATAAGCGTTTTTACAGGGGCGGCCTATTCTAACTGATCCTCCTTATTTATTGTTTTGAGTGTTTTTTCGCCAAGAATAGCCCTTCCGTAGGACCTTTCAGCTCCGGTGGTGATGTGCTTTAACAATTATTTATGAAGAGTCAGTTTGATTATAAACAATAAAATAATTAAACATGAAAACCATTCAAAAAAAAAATAGGCATAAAAGTAATTTGCAAATTGAGTTTAAAAAAACCTACAAACATATCCGATATTGTCTTTTGTAATTGTAATATTTAATTTATTAGCGTTTAATCCGGTTAAAAAATGATTTATTTGATCCTTTCAACTGCTCATTAGTCATTATGCATCAGTTTGAGCTCCCACTGAAAAGTTTTAAAAACCGACATTGTAAAACCCCTGACATTCCTATAAGTACACAAATACACATATCAATAATTTAAATAAATTAATATAATCATACTGTGAATTCAAACTGTTTGAAAAATTAAGTAATTAACAGTTCAATGAATTGTTATGTTAAATACCTAGTTAATTGTATTTACTTTAAATCCATTGTACTTATTCTTTATTTTGCATGTTTATCAAAGTGTTCAAGTAGAGACCTAAAGGGGTATTTGCGTAACTTAAACAACGCTGTGCTCGACGACGACCTCGTCAACAAAATGTCAAACTGTTTGAATGTTCTTACTCACGACGTCATCAGCGGCGAGTGCTGGGGTCGAGTTATGTGTTATGTGACTACCAATTATGTGCTGATGCATCGATAAGCTCGACGCTGTTGTTTAGAAAAATAACCCTGCTGAGTCTAGGGCGTTTTATGAAAGCTATCTAAGGCGTTGTCTTATGTGATCGACCGGACGCGATACGACGTAATGCGACCAATACTTCAGTTGACTTGTGTCAACACAACATAGAACATCTGCAATTTACAATGACCATTTGTTATTTTCGCTTCGGAAGTCGTCGCGTCACATCGTCGCATTTACCATTCACTTGGGACAATGGATTAAACAGGAACTGTTTACTGACTATCGAGAATTGACAGCGGATCTTACTTAATGAACGCTCAAGATTCCCTCATATCACAGGTCTAAGAAATCATGTGAAAAAATCAAATAAAAACAGCAGCCATTGTTGCAGCACTTTATCTCACAATTTAAAAAAAGAAATAAAAAGAAATACAATCATAAAAAAATGTGTGTTGTAGCAGTGCAATAAGCCGTAGCTCAGCGTCAGTTTTGCTCAGAGAGCAAAGCGCTGATATTCTGCTACAGCTTGGGAACAGGGGAGCGTTATTTATGTTAATTAAAAATGAAAATAAACCTTTATATGATGTGCAATTAATACTATTTTAAACTTATAAATAAATTTGAAATATTAAAAATTGTTACAATTAAAAACAGTAATTTGATGAAAAAGCGAGCATTAATAATATTCAAAAATTAGGATTAGAATGTGTCACAAATAAATAAATAAACATGGATTGAATTTATTCTAAAAAAGAATTAGAATAAAAATTAAACAGATTACAAAAAAGAAAATAAATAATGTCAAATATAGTAAAATTATTAAATGTCATATATTATAAAATCAAACAATGACAAAAATAATAGTGCTTATCAGTTACGTTACGTACGGGCAAAGTTATTTGGAATATTTTGTTTTTGTATCTCTAAAAGCAGTAATTTAAGTTTGTTTTTAAAGTTGAGCTTGGATTGTAACTGTCTTATTGGTGGTGGAATGTTGTTCCAACACTTTGCCGCACTGTAACGAATACTCCCAGCAAATGCTTAATGAATGAAATACTAATAACTCAAACTGAAGAGAAGTCATCGTGGCGCCGTGGTTACTGTGCATATCAAACGATATCGCAGGTTAAGTGCGCTCGGTGCGGCCGGTATTAGGATGGGTGACCACCGACCATTCATTTCTCACGACGAATTCCGTGCTTCGGAGGGCACGTTACGCAGTCGGTGCTGTATACTTGTATACAGTAGTCGTTAGGTTTTGTCAGAAGCCATTTCGGCACCCTGAAATATCTGACATCCACCAACCAGCAATGCGCCAGCTTGGTGGATTACGGCCTAAACCTCCTCGTCATCCAGAGGAGAGACTCATAGCCCTGCAGTGGGCTCATTACACGGACTTATGATGTGATGATAAACTCATACTGATACACCAACTACGCAGCTCTAATATCATCGTAAATAATCTTGTGTGATAGAAACTGCGGGATTAAGGGACACTCCTGACAACCGAATGAGCCCAGATTTCCGTTCTTGAACAGTGTTTGAACCGTCTTTAATAACCGTTGACTAATTTTAGCGAATCCCGCTTGGTGATAGGATTTCTTCAGAGTCAGTCTGGCTAGCAATCACTCCATAATAAAGAATGCTGATAAATAATAACGCTCCATCGGTATTGTGTTGCCAGAGCCAGATCTTTCTAAACGCGTGCGCTGTCATCCTCGACCTTATCTATCCTTTGTGATTGAGGTCCAAGGCTGGTTTATTTACCGATTAATCGAAAAAAAAAAAATTGAATTCCGAATTGAAACATAGCCTTGATATTGTACAATTCAATTTTAAACACTTTTTGTAACAGCATTGCGAGCACAGAACTTTATCGTCTCGTATGTTTACGAATGTTCGTATAGTATGTAGACGGTTTGTAAGCAATAATTGAAATCTATCCATTGCTTAAACAAATGTGTGCCTAGTTAATTTTGATTGTTTGTAAACATGTTGTACTCTTAAATTACAGTAAAATAAAAAATTACAATGTTACTAAAACTTGCAACCGACTCCATACTATATGAACATTCGTAAACATACGAGTCGACATAGTTCTGTTAGGGCATAGTGCTTGTTATTGGGTTAGGCCTTATTTTCCTATGTACATAAATAGTGATGTCCAGTCACCATCAGATGGATTCGACACTAAAGATAAAAATATCAAGAAATTCTTCTCAAGCTATAAATAAAGATGAACAAAGATGAGGAATCGAAAAGATAACAAAACGGAACTAGTAATAAATTTTATTCATGAAGGTTACAAAGTTCGCTTTTAAAACTTCCGATAAAATGTTATCATAAAAAGCGAATTAATAATTCTGTCCCAATTTAATAATCTGCTTAGCAACAGCAATGAATCCAGCACAATCTGACCTAAGTATATCATAAACACTTTATAAATTACGCTTGTAACTAGGTTATCACGGGGTCAACGTACGATAAGAGGGAATCAATTAGTTTGAGAAGGTGCGATGACCTTTTTAGGACTGTTTTTAATCAATTGACTTCTTTTTTGGTTTATTTGTGTAGCTGTAGAATCGATTCTGAAACTAAATTATTTGTTTATTTAATAATTATAATACAGATGGCGTCTATCGAGTACCAAACGAGTGTTTGTCTGCGGTATGAAAGGTAATGGGTTTGATTCCCAGCTGGCTTAGTTTGAATTTGCCTATATGTTCATATTAGGTATACATAATAGGTGTACGCAGAAATTTGATATTCGGTCATACGAACATTTCTATATTACGTTATTTATAAATAGTCAAATTATAGTAAGCAAATAATTGCATGCACTCGTCGTGTTCTTATAATTTTCATATTATGCGCGCGCGATATTAACAAGATCAGAAACTGTGACTATTATTTGCCTATTACCCAGTAATAGGTATGATACCGTATTATTGATAAAGCGTAAAATTAGTTAATAGAAATAAGGAAACCTCTCTACTATAGAATAACTCTTCCCTGTAAAATAACAATTTTATGCTTAAGCGAACTTTTTCCTGCAACTTCGTACGCGCATAAACATAAAAGTCTTATTTTTCCCGACCCCGTGGAAATTTCTGGAATTTCTTCCATAATAAAACCAGACATACATTGAAGAACCTTTATATCAAGTATCACACCCGTGCACTCCAGAAATAAGATTTTTTCATGCATACTAAAACATCATATATTACCCGTTCCCGTAAGAATTTCGGGAATTCCTTTCATAACACAACCAGTTACTTATTGAAGAACCTTTATTTATTTTTATTTTATTTTATCGTATCCGTGCACTCGAGTAATGAGATTTTTCATACAAACTTAAAAGTCCCATAATTCCCGTTCGGGAATTATTGAATTTTGGGAATTCCTTTTGGGGATTGAATTTTGGGAATTCCTTCCTTAGTGCTCCCCCACAACTTCTAAGGATTGTATTTTCTAAATTTCAACTCTCTATGGCCAGTAGTTTTGGCTGTACGTTGTCTGTCAGTCAGTAAAGGAAGAGTTTTTTATATTAAGATTAACACTCAAGGCCTCCTTGGTGTATAA
Source organism: Stenoptilia bipunctidactyla (assembly GCA_944452665.1). Classification (NCBI taxonomy): domain Eukaryota; kingdom Metazoa; phylum Arthropoda; class Insecta; order Lepidoptera; family Pterophoridae; genus Stenoptilia; species Stenoptilia bipunctidactyla. Next base: position 11,944,484 of record OX101743.1, read on the forward strand.
ATCGAATGTTCAGTTGCAGTATAATGGGTTTTAATCCCAGCCGGGTTGGTTTAGGTGACAAAAATTTCTAGAACTTTTTAGAACTTGCTCGGTTTCGGATGTAAACGAAACGGAAAGCCCAGTTCGGCTGATTATTCTCAATTACTTAAGCTTATCTACTAGGTTGTAGGATCGCTTTTTCGCTTGGTGGTAGGATCCCTTCTGGGTCCGCCTGGCTAGCGACCACCCTTTATATAAAGTCTGCCGCCAAATGTTACCGCTCCGGCGGTAATGTGTTCCGGCAATATTGTATAAAGAGCCAGTTCCTTCCTAAACCCGTGTGCTTTCATCTTCGACCTCATCGTCACTTGCTATCAGGTGAGATTGAGGTCAAACGCGGGTTTAGTCACTTATAAAAAAAAAAAAGGTTACTATGGGGTCACATAGTTGGTGTGTTAACTTAGGTAATTTACATTTAATGAAAATAGCACTATCCTGCTTATTTCTATATACAATCAACCATACTGTCTCAACCATCTATAAAGGGTATGAGCAGTAAGAGAAAGAAAGGCAGTGAAATTATTGACGCCAGGACCAGCAAATTCACGAATGTTTAATATTATAAATGTAAAAGTTTCGATGGATGGATGTTTGTTCCTCAATCACAGAATAACCTGCTTAACAAATTTGGATGAAATTTGGCAAAGTGAAAGTGTGCAGTCAGTTTTTATCGCGATAATCCCGCTTCACTCGAATATGCGAGTGTCAAACCGCGTGAAATAGCTAAAATTAAAATTTGACAAAAATTAATGAACGTTTGACGGTCTCAGTAGTTTTAATTTTTTCAATTTACTTATGTAGTTCCATATTTTTACATTTTTACACTTTGGCGATGGGTTAAACCTGTCTGCCTCAGACGCCAGTGGTTGCGGGTTCGATTCCCACACGGAACAAGAAAAAAAAATGTTCCGTGTCTGGGTGTTTATTACCTATATCTCGTTCGTATAAATATTCTAGGTTCCGCCCTAGTTCGCGACATGGTATCCCATAACACAAGCTATGCTTACTTTGTAGTCATGTTGGTGTGATTGTCTGGGGATTTAATTATTATTATTGAGTATCCTAAAAGCTACACGCCTTTTAGGCGGAATTATTATTATTATTTAAAAAAATAGTGTACTTACTTTGGTGCACCTGTGTAGGTTTGTGTAATTTGCTTATTCATAATAATATATCAAATTCATAAATTTATTACAAAGTTTTATTTAGTTGTCACTAAATGTAATTTTTTATTATTACAATTGACATAATAAAACCTACCATTGATAATCAAAAGCGTACCTTAATAACGTTACCTCCGATAAATAATAAAAGTCCATAGAGATAGCTACGAGGGGTCATTACTCGGCTACGGTGCGTCGTAGTAGGTCTACGAACTGATTTTTTGGATGGTTCTTTCATACTACTCGTAAAAAACATGAATGGAAGCCAAATAATAAATTTTATTTTTATGAAGATATTAGATGATTTTTACCTCCGAAGTCCTGGTATTCATTACACTTACAAAATGCTTACAAATTAATGAATTAATTGTAATAAATAATTAATTGTAATAAAATATATTTTGGATAACAGTTTAGGAAAATATTTTGCCTTACAATTATTTGCTTGTGAATAAATGCTGAAATATAAGTAATGCTTAAAAAAATTTAATAATAATTCTTTATATTAAAATGACATAGCTAATTTAAAAAATAGATGTTCTTTTGAATAAATATAAAGTCAAAGAGAAAGAAGATAAATAATTTAGTAATATATTATCACATATTTCAATTAATTTTTTTAAAACATTATTGTATACATTTTTATCAAAAACATAGAAAATCCTTTTCATTTCATATCTCAGTGCTTAATTACAACACATAAAAAAGTATTCAACGGTTTCTTGATTATTTATGTCCGTGATAATGTGATTTTAAGATGCCATACATCTGCGAAAATAACTTATTAATGACTTACATCTGTTCCTCTAACACGATAATTTTGAAAGATAAACTTTATTCGTTTGCAATAAGATAACATTTACAATATTTTGGAGATTTTCTTCTTTAGTCTGGGGACACCATTGTCTTGATTATTTTAACTAGAAATAATTGCTTGTAACCTTTATTGTCATAGAACGAAAGTATCAGTCAAAGTAATAAAATCAACAATAGACTGACACTTATTAGGTATATCAAAGACATACCGGCTTATTACAAATGAAAGTTATGCAAATTAATTTTCCTTTAATAATTCTCTTTCTGTTTCATATATAAAAGTTATAACATTTACATTGTAATAATTACTTCTATTACATTATCAAACTAATAACAATAGAACTAAATTAGCAAAAAGCAATAAATTATTGTCATCGTTATAATAATTGCATTTTTTATTTATGTATTTGTTTGTGATATGAAGAGGCCACCATCCTAGGCCGGGAGCTACGAACTACGACGCGGCCGGCGAACTACGAGTGGGAGGTTGATCGAGTCAACAAGTTCAATATAAATATTTGTAAGGAAGTGACAATTTATACAAGAGTCTGTTTTATTTATTTTAATTACTGATTCAGGTATTTACTAATGTTTTGCGATAGAATTGTTTTGTGTTTTATAATGATTAAATATGGGCGATAGTGTACAATGATTATTTTAGTGAGTTTTGGAAATTACTAGATTTTATATAAAATGGAGAGTTTAGATTGTAAAATATGAAAATCTTTGTACGGAATGAATACACAACACTGCCGCCTCTAACCATATCGTAAGACTTCTTAATTCATTGGGTCCTGCTTGGTGGTAAGACTTTTTCAGGGTCCACCGGAGAAGCGACTTTAACATCAACCACCGTTCGTATATGAAATGAAATATTTTTTTTTTATTCATCATAAGACCATCGAATGGCCGCTTAATGACGTCACAATTTTGTACTTCGGCTTTAACAAGGTGTTTATAGTTATTGAATAAGATATTACAGTAGACCAAGAGACAAAAAAAGTCGTCGGAAAAAAACTCTTGGCACTCTTTTTCAGTCAGGATTATACGAATTAATACAAATTGGTAAATACAGTACAAATTGATCATGACATGAAAAAAAACAAACACAAGACAGCTAATTGTGAGAGCCAATGTCATGCCGCAACCAAATTACTTACATAGTAGGTGCATTGAGCTTTGGATGCACAACACGAACATGACAAACTGGGACCAGAGTATTTAAACAAGAATGGAATAACATACCAAAGTATCATCAGCAAAACGACCTGGCACCGCTAGTAGCACCCGTTCACGAGTATAACGCAAGCACACGCCATCACCCTCCTGAACCATATTTTAGGGAAGATATACATAACCATAATACAGCGCCCTAGAGGTTATTCATTTTGATGATATTAAATAAAGAGTCAGTCAGTTCCAAACCATAAAAACCTGTGCACCACAACCTCATCGTCTCTTAACATCAAGGTCAAACCCCGACTTAGTCAACATAAAATCTATTCAGTTTACCAATCCTTTAAGGTCGTAAATCGTACGTTATTCTTTCCTACTTCAGGTAAATTCCTTAGAAGTTCGTAAAGCAGTGAAAGTTATTCCGTATGAAATAAGACGCGTCAGGTGAACGCACTGAAGGAAACAAAGTTTTATATCAGACGCTTTGGAGGAATGAACTTTCGCTTTTTGATGCACTGGGTGGGAGCAAGGTGGGAAGTTACATATTTTTATTTTTTATTTTTCAGGGATTTGATCCTGAAAATTGTTGAACGCCTTATTGTAGCCTATAGTAAATGTTTTCAGATGTGCTTATTTAGCCTTACTTTAACATGGATAAAATAAGATGTTTTAAAAGCTCCTGTAATTTTTTTTAAACCATATACTTCTGCTCCATAAATTAACATCAAAGATGAGATATTTAAAAAAAGATCTTCACCGTATCGTACTTTAAAATATCTGTGTTTTCTAATAGTAATTCGCAGCTGGGAGTTTGATTGTTTCCACAATGATGCATATCGTTCCACATAGTAGTTGATAAAGTAAATTATTATTAGTAAATAGCTTATTTTATTAAAGGCTTAAACTGAAAACTCGTTTGTGATTTAATATTTCCTTTGGCCAACCAACTATTACAAAATCAACGTGAACACATTACATACAGGGTCCGCCATTTAACGTTTTTTTTTTCAACTAGTGCTTATTTCGTGAATGGTAACACTTAGCTCATGTCTGATTTGACAGATAATTAGTTTTGTCCTTCCGCTGAACGAATATGGTTGTGTATATGCTTGAACAACTGACCATCCAATGCGTTTTCGCTTCGCTAGTTGGGCCTGCGATCGACTTACAGAAGATGCCGATTTTGCCAAAAAATCATTTTTTCAGATGAAGCTCATTTTGATCTTGGCGGGTATGTAAACAAGCAAAATTGTCGCATTTGGGGCACAGAAAACCCGCACGCATACATTGAAAAGCCGATTCACCCAAAACGAGTCACTCTTTGGTGCGGATTTTGGTCCAGAGGCATAATTGGGCCATTTTTCTTCGAAAATGAGCAAGGAGTGGCCGTTACAGTCAATGGCGATCGTTATCAGGCCATGTTGAACGAATTTTTGTTCACAAAAATTGAAGAGGAGGATATTAGCAACATTTGGTTTCCACAGGACGGCGCTACGTGCCACACAGCCGAAGCTACACTCGATGTTTTGCGCCCTGTTTTTGAAAATCGCATTATCAGCCGCAGAGCTGATGTCGTTTGGCCACCTCGGAGCAGCGATTTGACACCGTTGGACTATTATTTGTGGGGTGCCCTCAAAGATAAGTGTTACGCCGACAAGCCGACGCTTTAAAGGACAATATTCGTGAAGCCATTGGTGAAATACAGCTGCACACAATCAATAATGTGCTTAAAAATTGGACCGATCGTGTAGGCTACTGCATGGCCAGCCGAGGCAGCCATTTGAATGAAATTATTTTCTATTATTAAACGGAAGGATTGTACTTTCAAATAAAAAAAGAAATTTGAGAAAATATTCAGTAGTTTTTTTTTTATAGCATTTTCAAAAAAAAAAAGTTATTTGGCGGACCCGTTATTAATCCAATAATACCTTACTAAAATATTTAAGTAAATATTATTATACATTTGAGTTGAAGATCGATCGAGCATTAAATAACCAACAAAACAGTCCCAAGCCCGGCACTGTCTATCTGTCAAGGCCCAAGCAGCATCACACAAAACCGATGGTTCATCGACCCGGGTGGTCTGAGCGATAGGGGTGCACGGACCGACGTGCCCTTAAATATAAATCTGTTTATAAGTAAGTACTTGAACTTGTAGGAGATATTTCTTTTCATTAAAAAGTGAAGCTTTTTTTAATTTTAATGGCTTTTGTTTTGGTATCAGAGAGCTTTCGCTTATTTTTTGTTAATGGTATTTGATTTGAAGGCACGTAACGAAAAACAGACAATCACACCATCTACTTGGCAGACAATCACCCAAACTAAACAAAGCTTGTGATGTAAGCATGTGAAGAAAATAACTAGCTTCTCGACCTTTAAATTTAACTATAAACTACATCTTCTAGCACAACAAAAGGCAGCCCTTTAATTAATGTAAATCAATATTAAATATATATTTCCATCAAAGTCCTATTTTATTTTATTTTATTTAATATTTGTCTATTTACCTATATATTGTCTATCAATTACATGTTAACACATTATAGCTATTAAAATTCTTATATTTAACGTTTATTTATTGAATGCGCAAAGCGTCCGTCAACTCCACAGGCTTGAACTGAAAATCAGCGCTGAAATTTGTAATTTACAAATTGCGGCATGACGCTGAGTTCAAGCCTTTTCGGCGTCAAAATTAGTGTTTTTGTTCACCTTTTGTCTTTTTTATGTTCTTTTTTAATTTAGTTTGTTTTTCTAAATGTTGTTAACTTTATTTGTTTGTCTATTTTGCGTCGAATAAATGATTTTATTATATATTATTATTATTATATGGAAAACCTACCATGTAGTGAACTAGGCGTACCGAAATATAACAATATGGCCGACAATTATTATTGTTCAATGTCTAACACGCATTGAACCGCCTGTCTACAATATGACAGTACTTAAACACGTTGACTTCCATGCTTCAGAAGGCATTGGTCGGGAGCTGTATAAATAATACCTGTATATTACTAAAGTCGTGATAATTGACGAATTAGGCTAGCTGATTACGGGCCAAATTACCTGTGGACAGGAACAATGGCCTTTGGCTTATGGAATTAAGATTTTCAAAAGATTTAGATAAGTATACTAAATAACGCATTGTTTCAAAATATTTTTTTGTTTTAGGATCAGTACTTAAAGGTAAAACTTATATAGTGATATACTAAATAACGCTTTCATCCTTCCATGCTTAGTCATCTTAGACTCATAAGCTTGTATTGCGTATGAACGCTCACTCAAGTATGAACATGACACAACTATAGTCATCACAACTCTTTGTAATGAGCACACTGCAGGCAGTCTCTCTCCTGGATGACGAGGAGGTTGAGGCCGCAAACCAACGAGCTTGACCAGTGCTGGTTGGTGGATGTTAGAATTTTCAGGGCGCTCAAATGGCTCTTAATAAACCCTTACGACTACTGTATACAAGTATACAGCACCCGGGACCGATTGCTTAACGTGCCCTCCGAAGCACGGAAGTCGTCGTGAGAAATGAATGGTCGGCGATCACCCATCCTTGTACCGACCGCGCCTAACCTCATCCGCCATAGATGGAGCTCACGGTACCGCCATTGGCATTACCCGCGAGCCCCGGCAGCACACACATAGCCCTAATAGCCGCAGCAGGTCCCCTCACCCGCTACGGCTGGCTATTGGGAGGGAGAAGGAGAGCATATCTCCTTCTCCGTCCCCGCCTCCGCCTACGGCGGATCGGTGCCGAAGAGGCGTCATCCTCCCGGCACCGCTCCGCCACCTCCGGCCGCGCCTAACCTAACCTAACCTGCTACATCGATTGGTTAACAAAGGATATCCGAATGAAAGAAGATGGGACTCCCTGGCTGTAAATTGTTTTTGTACACAGGGTGACTGGAGACAAATTTTAGATACTGAAGGAGAGCACTCTGAACTCGATTCTGATCATATTTACGTTTTAAATGTAGGTACTTAATTATTCACCAGAAATCTCTATGAATAAATAAAAAGACCTTACTACACTTTTCCCGACGACGTGCTGCCTCAGTCAAAACGCAGACAGCAGTGTTCCCGCCACACGCACACCACCCGTTAAGTATCTATTGCATTACGCTTATGTAACCATGCGTTGCGTAATGAATTCTCTAACTTTCGGTTAAGTTTATTCAGTAAATAATTAATATTTACTTTTTATTTTATTTTTTCTCTTCATGTATGATCTCAAACTATCACGTTCTGGAATTTCGAAATGACCCACCAGTCACCCTGTATTTTTAAGAGATGACAGCTGTTAAGTTTCTTACCACTTCTTTTCAGCAGGTCAACTTTCCTTTTGATAGTAGATTTAGATCAATTTGTAAATAATTTTACATATTTCAAGTGTATTTATGTACCTACGAAATAAAGATTTTTTTGAGTTTGACTTAAAGGAGCGACTGCGCAACGATGATTTCTTTAGCATACACGTGTCTCATTGTGGCGTTTAAAATAGGAAACTTGGGCGGAACCCACCCACGTGCCATTGAACAAGAGAGGCTCTGACCGGAAAAGCTGTTAACAAGAATGTTATTAGGTATTAGGGTTCCGCACCTTAAAAGAAAAAACGGAATCTTTACGGAATCACTGAGTTATTTCAAATTAATATCAAGAACCAATTACTAGGAGCAGACAAAAAATTATACTTCTAAGTATAAATAAATATAAAAAAATAAAATGAAATTCCCAGACAATCACACCAACTACATGACCCCAAAGTAAGCATAGCTTGTGTAATGGGATACCATGTAACGAACTAAGGGGGAACCTAGAATGTAAATACATAAATAGATAAACACCCAAACACGGAAGTTTTTTTTTCTTGTTCCGTGCAGGAATCGATCCCGGAACCACTGGCGTCTGATAATTAGGAAATACGGCTGCTTATGCTGCCTATTTCGACAATCGCTAGATAATAAAAACTGGATAAAAACAGAATACTTTCCGCTAATGTAGTATCATGACATTTGCCAAGATGTAATAATTTACGAAGTAAAATCTATATATAAAGCTGAAGAGTTTGTTTTTTTGTTTGTTTGTTTGTTTGAACGCGCTAATCTCAGAAACTACAAGTGGGATTTGAAAAATTCTTTTTGCATTTGATAGCCCAACTCTTGAGGAAGGTTATAGGCTTCGGGATATATTGTATCCCGAAATTGCCCCGGGATCAAAAGTTACGGGTAAAACCGCGCGCGGTGGCTAGTAATTCATAAAGTAGTAATGTATCACAGAAAGAAACAGACGAAGTCCTCGCACGTCAACTCCAAGACGGATCCTACGAAATTATGTTGTAGGTATATAAAAATACCGATTGTACTTCCTTAATGAAAAATTATAGGGTCTGAAGCATAATCAGTTAATTACTTTTCTCGAATTCCATTAAGGAGTAATTCCAGTAATTCCAATAAGGAATTCCATTCTTTGAAAAATACACTTTGCTTGGTCCCTTTGATCCCTTCTGGGTCCGCCTGGCTAGCGACCACCCTTTATATAAAGTCTGCCGCCAAATGTTACCGCTCCGGCGGTAATGTGTTCCGGCAATATTGTATAAAGAGCCAGTTCCTTCCTAAACCCGTGTGCTTTCATCTTCGACCTCATCGTCACTTACCATCAGATGAGATTGAGGTCAAACGCGGGTTTAGTCAATTATAAAAAAAAAAGGAGAAAGAATAATTTATAGAAAGTGTTTAAAAGTTCTTACAGATTAAAAGCCTAGACCTTTTTGATTGGTCTAGAAGGCACAAACTAGGCTTACTTCCGTCAGACAAGCTTAGCAGTCCACTTCATCAGGCTTTAATAATCAATGACGGTCTCCTTGGTTCAGTGGTCTAAGACGCCACAACGCAAATCGTGAGGTTCGATTCCCGCACGAAAAAGAATGTTTTTTTCCGCCAAAAAAGCTTTGGTACCCCATCTAGATGCCTCTAAAGGAATCTCAAACAGGGAGGAGGTGAATGCTTGAAGCACGAGAGGGGACCGTCGGGGGTCACATGCTCGTTAGAGACACAGGACCCCGCCGGCCAATCCCTAACAGTGCGGGAGTCACCGAACCCAGGGATATCCGCTAAACACCCCCTTTGCTGGTCAATCTCGAGCTGGACTTAAACCATTATCTGAGCAACAGCCAATTGGAGTCACAGGCTGCGTACGGGGCGTCCCGAGAGACAACCTGTCACGAAAGCTTTATGCAGGACAGACTTTCTGGAACAAAAATAAAGAAAGCGAAATGGTGAGTTGTAAATAAGAATAACCTAGAATCGGTTGGCTTATTAAAGCTTCCTCACAAGGGAGTCGTGCTTGGATAGGATTGGGAGAGCATGGGCGAGAAAGTCTCGACGTTTATCTATACATTTATTTATATTCTAGGTTCCCCCAAGTTCGCTACATGGTGTCCCATGGTAGCTTTGCTTAGTTAGGGAACATTTAGTTGGTCCAATTGTCTGGGTATTTTATTTTATTAATCGTATACGCTGATAAGATACCAACAACTTTTAAGATTTATTGAGAGTGGGTAGTATATTGAAATATTGGTAAAATATATTTGTTTTTTTTTAATGAAATGATAATTTCTAATGAGTTCCTTGTTACCTCCTTTGAGAGATGACGTTTCTGAGATGGTGCTAGAATTCTATTTTTACTCTCACCGCGACTTCAAAAAACAACTCCTTTTTGGTACGGATTGCCAAGGAGTGGAACAATCTGCCTGCGTCTGTTTTTCCTGACCACTACAGTCCTGGAACTTTTAAGTGTCGAGTGAATAGGTTTCTCGTGGATGGACGTGTAACACCGTAGTCTTCATGCGCACTAAGAAAAACGTGGCATGGAAGACAAACGTCCTATCCTTACAATTAAAAAAAAAACTTAATATTGATTCTTTAGTTTCATTTTGTGTATCGACAGTTTTTTTTCTTTTCTTTTCAAATGCAAAAAAGCACCTACAACATTAAATACTTCTTCTATTGAAATTGACATCAAAATATCATAGACTACATTTTAATCATGTCTCACTTCAGCAGCCATACTTTAAGATTCCTTGTTTCCCTTGAGCAAAGAAAGCGGGTTTAATATGGAACTGGCATTTCTCAAAATAACGATACACTTCAGATTTCAGATATTTCAGCGAATTGTATGATCATATCAATAAAGTTCTGGTGCTGAGGCCATGAACGAGCGCACATAATAAACATATGAAATCAAAATTATTTTGTTCTTGCATTCAATCGCGGTGCAAATATAACGACTCATAGACTTAATAATGGGTAGACATGACTAGTTTTAATAAACATACGAAATTAATTAAATAATTGATATTCCAATAGTTGTTTATAACACAATTTGTCCTTTCGTTGCCACAAAATAATACAAAACCAATATTTTCTGTTTAAGGATTTCATGATGATAACAAATTGCAGTCTTCAGATTTGAAAACAAAATACATTAATAAAATAAAATCCCCAGACACCAATTACATAGCCCCAAGCTTAGCAGAGGTAGTGATATGGGATATCATGAAGGGACCTAGAATATAAATACATATAGATAAACGCCCAGACCCTAAACATTTTTTTTCCGTGCGGGAATCGAACCCTTAACCACTGGCGTCTGATACAGACAGTGTTACCCCATCGCCAAAGTGGTCGTCATTTTAATTTAACTGTATATTAGTTAAGTTCAGGATAAACTTCAGAGGTTGCGCGAATACTTTTTTCGAATATGTTGCACCCACTTTTTTACCATCAGACTATAAGACGCAAATGTAACTAATCCATTCTTGAGAAATTCTTTCATAGTCCATTTATGGCACCCTTCGCTCGCAAACAATCTGAAATAAACTCCCTGCATTTGATTTTCTGACTACTAATTATTTCGCGAGAATTAAAAAAAACCATGGACAATTTCAGCAGCTACATGGCCCCTATGTAAGCAAAGCTGGGAAATGTGTTTAATGGGATACCATGTAACCAACTAGGGGGGATAAATACATACTTAAATTAGATAAACAGGCAGATCCGAAACATTATTATCTTGTTCCATGCGGGAAACAAACCCGCAACCTCACGATTTGCATAGTAACTAGCTTCTTAAACCACTGCGCCACGGAAACTGTAAATATTTCTTGTAAGCCTTCATGATCAAGAAACATATGACATGAAAAACAAATGCCGCATCCTTTACATAACAAACAAAACACAGCCTATTGTCCAATTCAAATATCGAATGCACAAAATCTTTTGTTTTGCTTGCTAGCCAGATCTACAAGTTGTTAGTTATACGTCGGTTAGAGCAACGCCCGCGCGCCCTTGTACCGTCCCAAGCTTATGTAAAGGCAATGATCGGATGAAGGTTTCCATTGACTCACGTCATCTGATTGTCAGTATATAACGTCTTAGCAGTGTTACTTGTTTTAACGGCTTTTTAGTTGAGTTTTGTATTTTGGTTGTGTAAGTTGCTTTACCAGTTGATTGGAACAATATCCTGTTTATAATTTGGCTGCTTTGCGACGGCTCATAATTTAAGAATAAGTAGTTCTTATAACCCTGGATAAGACTGAATAAAAAACCCTCATTGGCAAAAAATCAGAGTAGAACTTATGGAAGTAGAACCGCTGGACCCTAAGGAGGTCCTAGGTGACTAAGTGACGACTCATTCTATCTACGACTTCATTGTCACTGACCATTAGGTGAGATTGAGGTCAAAGGCAGGTTACACCTAAAATTGGCTATCATTGACTTTCAATATTGAATCTAATGGTCTATCCGCGTATAAATAAAGTAATTTGAATTTAGATTTTTGAGCACGCTGTTTTCAACCTTATTGCCTTTTGGAGTGCTAAACATTTATCAAATCTTTGATATTTGCGTTGTTTCTGTGGATTTTATAGATTTAAGTTGAAATTTTATGTTAATAAAATTATCCGAGTGACTCGCCTATTAAATATAGGATACTCGATAAAAATCGAGGTGTTAACTTTTGTCCTTCCCAAAGAATCCAAATTTATTTTTTTAAGTTTGCGTGAATAAAAATATTTCTAATTTCTTCCATTTTTTTCGTGTATACGTCAAAACCATCCATAATGCCACTTCCTTAACATCTTAGACAATGGAAACACACACTAATTCAAATGCTTCGGAGTTCGTCCGATCATCTCCGATTTTATCTCATTACGAAGTTCAAACAAATAAAAAACTGTTTAAAGCTGAATAAAACACAGGTACCCCGCTAATGACGCGACTTTTTTTAAATAAGTCACTTATTATATTATTACGTAAGTGGGCATTAATTCACAGGGTGTAAAAGTTATGAATGGATTAATTGTTTTAGGTATTTAAATAGTTTCCGTTGAATTTTTATATCCACGTAATTTTTATGACAACGGAAAATTACCAAATAAAAGATCATACGTATTTTTTAATTTACTTTATTTGTAGACCAATCAGAAGAGCCATATTTATAGTTTAAATAAAACGTTGTAAATATTAAATGCAAAACGCAGAAAAGACAAATTTGATATGTTTTAGTTGGCAGAGTAGGGGTTAATTAGTCTTATTTAATCATAACCGTTCACGGATAAGATGCGTTATCTAATCTAGGATATAGTTGGTACGGAAAGCAGCAGATCAAGAATTGCAGACCTGTCAAATTTTCCAAACAATTTTTTAACTTAAAGTCGAGGAGCATAGAGCATAGAAAAAGGGCATAGGGTTCAGTTTCAATTACAATTTTGTAACAATTTTGGGATGCTTGATCTGCTGCCTTTTGTACATTCCAGTATAATTACACTGTCTATCCTTCTTACTGTTCTATCCAAACAGCTTTATTCCGAAGGAGGTTACTGGCATGGCATCGGTTATAAAAACCCACTTGATCCACATTTTCAAGTCTTTATCAAATCTATTATCTTATTGTAAAGAAGGCAGCAGTTCCAAATGGTAATGTTATCTGAACTCTATGCCCTAGACATTAAGATAAAAATTGGATGGGGAAATTTGACAGTTTTGTAACGCTCGATTTGCTGCCTTTTTCGCATTTATTGCTTTTTTAAAGGCGCACATTGTCGATTTTGAGGAAAATTTGAGTATCATTTTTCTGCCAAAGAAACGAGGATCGTCAAAATCGATTCTCATTAGTGCAATTATCTAGAAATTCAGAACCTACCCCTTATTGTTTAAGTCTTTCAAAAGTAGAAAAGACACTCGACTCTCGCAGAAAACGCCGTTTCAAGTCGTCTTTTATTAACAACCCAAAAACGTAAGCCAACATAACATTAAGTCAGTTATCCTTAATTATTTTTCACTTTACTGCATTGAGCTGCATTCGAAACAATGGTGAAGCAATCTTTACTTGTTCGTCTCAAGGATTTTCCAATAAATAGGTACCGGTAAGACGGGTAAAGTCAAAGACCTAGCAAGGTCTTCCTTGTTCATTTAACAACCTGTATTTCAAAATTTTTGTTTTCTTCATAATCAAGATTTTTATCTTTTTTGTTTTTTTTTTTATCCCCTGTATAAGATGTTAATAAATGAAAAAACAAATGTTATAATAGCAGCTTCGTACGATTTTATCTATGTTACTTTTGATTTAATAAAATTCAAAAAGAATCGTCCTCAAGTCCTGAACGGCCGTTGGGGCATTAAGGTTCTCGAGTGGTGAGATCACGAGGGAGACACAGAGTAGGTGCACTGTGGATCGACGATTTGCAGGTCTATTCTCCTAAGCAACACGCCGAGTTCATCGATGCAACAGCGACGAGAGACATCATTGGTATTCACTTATATCATAACACGATACCAGCTCTCGTTGCTGATGACGACGTGAGTAAGAACTGTTATTCGTCGATCTGTTTGAGAACATTGAAGAACATTTTCTTCAGGTTTTGCTATTCTGCTAAAAAAAAAAACAAATAGTTCTATTCATTTTAGGAATTTCACAAAACACTTGATGAAGTCAGTCATCACATACTTCGGCTTTAACTAGTTGCTGATAGTTGTTAAATAAGATATTACAGTAGACCAAGAGACAAAAAAACCCGGCGAAAAAAACTCTTGGCACTCTTTTTCAGTCAGAATTATCAAATTAATACAAACAGGTACAGTACAAATTGACCGCGACATTAAAAAAAACAAACACAAGACAGCTAATTGTGAGAGCCAATGTCATGCCACAACCAAATTGCTTACATAGTTGGTGCAATGAGCTATGGATGCACAATACGAACATGACAAACTGGGACCAGAGTATTTGAACAAGAATGGAATAAAATAGTCATAGTATCATTAGCAAAACGACCTGGCACCGACGCAATCTGTGAGCTTGACGACGAAATCTTTGCCATCTCGTCGACGAGGTCTTCGTCGAGCACAGCGCTGTTATTTTAGTAACTCGAATACCTCTGCTGTTCAAAGTCGCCGGTAAACGCTGAATGAGGGCAGCGCAAGACCAATAGGTGTGGATGAACTTGGGGGAAGTCTTTGTCCAGACTTAGCATCTCCTCGCTGAATGATGATGGTGGTGAAGTCCTCAATAATTGGGCTGTATATAATTATAGGATTTTGTAATTCTAGTGGTTAATTAAAGGGAGTTAATTCCACAGGGAGTTTGTGGAATTAACTCCCTTTAAATATAAAACCAGCAAAATCACTCCATTCATTTAAAAAACTCCTAAAATCCCACTATTTATCAGCAAGTGAAGTTATTTGATCACTTATTTAGGTACTATAATGTGTATGTGTTATGTATATTTATTGGTATGTTAAGTATATCCATTTATGTATTTTTATAAATATAATTTTTTCTATAGTTTAAGTATATTTTTATGTGTATGTTTTATGTAGGTTTATAGGTAGGTATGCACCAAGCTACATTTTCGGATATTCTACATCCATGGTTGTCTGGTAGAGATCGCTTCACAGCGATAAGGCCGCCAACTGTATATCTTTTTTTTAATGTATTTCAATTTTTTGTATTTTTTAAGGCATACAATAAAGTGTAAATAAATAAATAATTTCAGAGATTCGCGTGTTCATGTCAACATACCTGCAATATTACATTGGTAAAGTTTTTTTTTTTTAAATAAGTAAGGTGGCTCACCATAGGCTGTATTGAGCTGATGGTAAAATAACAATCGGGTTCAGGAGGTAAATTTTTTTATCAATAGATCTTTAGGTATGAGCGAGATTGAGACAATTTTTCAAGCGTCTTCGTAATTATTGATTTTGATGATTAGTTTGGCAGAAAAAACTTCAGCATGGGTCTATTATCCAAAGGCGCTTAGCGCTCTTTGTAAATTAACGCTTCTCTAAAAACAAAAACGAAACCAAAAATATAGGCAAAGTTTTTATGAGCTCTTGAAAAAATTAATGTCGACTCTATAATGAGCAGATAATACTAACGGCCTTATCACTTCGAAGCGATTTCATATAGGTAACTAAGATCGTATCAAATAGGTAGCTCAAGATTTGAACATTTTATAAAATTTAATGAAAAAATAGGTTTTGCTTGGGTATTTATTAGGTAAAATGTTACGCAATCCAGATTAAAAGATAAAATCATATTTTTATTATAAAACCTGTTAGATAACGAAACCGCAAAACCCGAACAACAAAGAAATTCAACCTTTTATTTTATTATAAGACATTTTTTACAGCACATTAAATAACAAACACTTAAATGACACATCCAGACACGACTCCATGTGTATGTGTATTTCTACATCACAAAAAACAATGTCTAAGTGTGTTTATAATTACATAACTAACTTTCATTCTAAAACCTATTCCTGCTAATAATCGTGAAACGTACTAAAATATGAGTTAATCTACTAGATATCAATAAAAAAGATTATGAACAAAAACATTATGAAACAATCGATTTTATGTGTTTACATGTGTGAGTGCAGACTGCAAAATGCGTTTGTATTCAACTGTCTGCCTTTCTTTGTGTGCGTGCACCCTTCCTGTCTGCACAAAACTAAAATCCTATCCCTTTTAAAGTTAGAGCTTTATTAACTTAAGCATAGAGTTCTAAATAGAGCTTTTAAGCTGTAAATATAGTTGGTTGCTATTTCGAAATATGCATGTGATGCATTGTGTTTACATGTGAGTTGGTGTATGTTTGTCTGTGTGCGTTCACCTTGAAAAGTGCCTGTTCTTTGTGCAATGGGTTATTCGGTTAATGGCATCAAGAAAGTCAATGGCGCGGATGCTTTGATGTAGCGTCAACAACAGAAGTTAATAAGTTTCTTGAGATTTATATATGTTTTGTTTTGTAGATACTAATTTCATAATTATTTATTGCTAAAGTAAGTTTAAAGGATTGCTGAAGTTAAACAACTTAATCATATTATGGTGTATTTTGGATTTCAGCTTATACTTAGGTACTCAACCTTTTCATGCTTATGATAAACATAATATTTCCATGCAGTAATTTTCCAGGTAGTAATTTTAATCACTACACAATAGAAAACACCTTATCACGGCATGACAGATGTTTTGATGCAAGATTGGCCGCTCGATTGAATTTGCAAATAAACTTATTTATTCCATTGAACCACTACAGTATCCTTATATTGTTTCAATAAGGTAGATATCAGAAACTGATTATAATTTACGTGAGTTATGAGGTTGCTAGTAATATAACAGTTTTCACCCAGTTTAGAAACAAGAATAATGGCAACATCATCAAATCAGCTACGCCCACAATACCTGATATGCCTACCCATTCTACAAAACCGAATCCAGAACGGGAAAAAAGATACAAAAATGCTAATATAAATGAAATCAGTTGTACGAAAGTGCTACCCAAAAGGAAACAAAACTGACTAAATAAATACTTCAATCTTCAGTTCGATCCCTGTATGAAAAATCTTTGAAATATAATCTTCAGATACGTTTCAAAGTTATCTTAGTACATCCTCATGCCTACAGGGATTTATGAAGTGAAAATTTTCGAAAGAGCACTGTTACACAGATATCATTTATTTTTCAAATTGTTTGATTTTCAATATATCATAATCTCACACCCGTCTCCATTGGGGTAGGCAGAGACAAGGGAACCCCAATTGCTACGATCCAGATATGCCTCTTTCGCTTCCTCGACGTTCATTAATCTTTCACACATGATCGCCGGTTACAGTTAATCTATCATTATAAACTTGACTAAAGAACTAACTGTTTCAAACTCACAAACAATTCATATGGTTCAAGAACGACTTAGCTTCCGGTGGCCCACCTTTCACTATTCCTTTTCACAAGCTGACATAAACTGGAAATGAACTCAAGACCAAGTTCTCTATATGTTATCGTGAATTTGTGTCTGGATGGTGAAACAGTAGCAAAAACAGCCTTCTATGCCAGAGGACCTGGGGTTGAATCCCAGTGGGATATACCTATTAGCCGTCAAATTATGCATATTTTTAACATTGACTTTACCATAACACAGGTAATTAAGAAACTTAATTTGAGCTAGAATGTGTACCTAAATATTGCTTTATGCGCAACTAGCTGTTTCACACAATTTCACCCGCATAGTTTCTTATCCCGCGGGAGCATCGGGATAAAAAGTAGCTATGTACTATTCCAGGCTATACAACAGCACTATGCCAAATTTCATCCAAATTCGTTTAGCGATTGGGGAACAAACAGACATACGTCCATCTAAACTTTCGCATTTATAATATTAGCAAGAAGTAGATATAACAACGATACGATGAAAGTACAGCGAAAAATACATTGTGGAATATTTTCATCTTTATCTATACCATAAACAAGATCATAACTAATCAATTGTTTTTACACAATGTTTAGTGCGACGCGTAAATGTTGGAATACTACACAATGTTTACTGCGACGCGTACCTACATGTGATATGCCAGAGTCGTACGTATCCAATAATAAATTAATATTGCGTGTAATGAAATGATTCTAAAGTTTATGTTTTTTTTAACTTACTGTGCAATACTGTTTCAGTATTGAAATATTAGCGACGCTTGGAAATCACTGCAGTGGCCAAGAAAACCTTTCGTTTCAATAATACCTATCATTTGCTGTTCTTTCCTTCTATCCGAGTATATGTTTTATGTTATTTCATCAATAATATATTAAAGGTATGTTGCGTCTCGATGTGGGAAGGATATATCGCTCGCTTTTTTATTTTGTTTGTAGATTACTTTCACTTTTTATCTATCACCCGTTGTTATTTTATGTTATCGTGTTATTTAGAATAATCATGACTATTATGACATTTACTAAAGGGGCTTTTACCGATAACAGGCAATAGATAAATCGTAATTCCTACTATATTATAAAAACTAGTCACTCATTTCTCGCTCCATTTACCCCTTCCTCGTTTTGATCCAATATGATATTCATTATATATTTTTCAAACCTGAATATGTGTTAAGTTTTGGTGTTTTATTACCGAAATTCAACTATTCCCCATATTATAAAATTAAAATAGAGTCGTATTTAAATAACATATCATGAAAACTTAAGGCAAACATCTCCCTTTTCTGCTTACCGTACCTTGTTCTGAAAATACTCAGCCCCTTATGTCTCCCGCACTCCGGCGCAGATTGTAACACACATACACACGCAAGTTACACATACACCCACATGTGTATATCCTATACGCTGCGTCAGTTATTTAACTATACAAGGATTATGCTGCGCGTTGAGGTAGGTTGTAGACCATGTTATGTGGGGAATTTTAATTCTGACAGTTACCGTGGAAGACGACATGTTGAAGTATATGACCAGGTGGTTGTTTTAGTAGAGATTTTTAAGGACATATATTATGAAGGACGTAGATGATTCTCAAAGACTGTTTTAAGGATTTCAAAATTATAATAATATTGGCAATTAACTACAAATACATTACAATCTATCTCCTTATTCGATACCAATGTGGACATTTTAAAAGGCCTTATCTCTCTAAGCCAGAAAAACCCGCTTGGCAAAATTAATTATCGTACACTCAATATGCTCTAATTTTATTGCCGTAAAAATCCCGAAATGTCATCTTAAAATACACAATATATTTGAACCCGATAAAATCGGATTAAATTAATTGTGTTATTACGACGTTTTTAATATGTAGAAACTTGTATTTGGCTTATAGTTTACTCGTTAAGTTCATGAACGCGAATATTTGTGAAGATTGATGGACGTCTATTAATTAAATAATAAATAAATATTTCTGACACTCACACAACATTATCTAGCCCAAATTAAGTTTCTTAAAGAACTTGTGTTATGGATACTAGTTAACTGATATACTTAAAAAATATATAAACATACATATTGAATAGTTACATATTTTTTTTATTTAATAAACTTAAATAAACATATAAACGTCCATGACTTGACGAGTAAGATCTGTGTTCATCACACAAATATCCGTCGCCGCCGGGATTCGAACCCAGGACCTCTGGTATAGAAGGCAATCGACCAGCCGGCCGTCAATTAATTACTCTTATGTTGCGTACAGATTGCTGGAATGGAACTTGTTGCGCACTACACGTCCAAATACGCAGCGTGCGCAGAACGTTGCATTACTAGTTCCATTACAGCAATCGGTCGGACATGGCGAAGGTAAAGGATTAAACTGAAATTCTGCACTCAAGTAGTGTATATCCCAAGTTCTTCCATTTCATTTTGTTGAACAGAGGACGTTAAAATATTAAACACGACAAAATCTGACTAATACCTTATTTTGTACATACACACAAACACAACTTCACGCCTGTATCCCTTATGGGGTAGGCAGAACATCAGAGGTTATTGAACCATCTGAAGTCACGTTTGACTTTGGAGGTATTATAATGAGCAGCCTGTCGCCCACAAAAACGCCCATAAAACCACCGTCCATTAACTGACTTTTACAGTATGCCCGGGAAGAAAAGCAGCTGGCACATTCTACGTTTTTCTTTCGCTCCCAGCCCAGCATGGAAGCAACCTTTACCCTTATAAAAGAAGATGAGGTCGAAGATGAGCACACGGAGTTAGGAAGAAACTGGCTTTTCACAAAACTTAAATCTACAGGGTGACTGGTGACAAATTTTAGATACTGAAGGAGAGCACTCTGTATTCGATTCTGGTCATAATTATGTAATAAAGGTAGTTAAGTACTTAATTTTTCACTAGAGTTCCTTATAAATAAATAAAGTTTTGTTACTATTTACTTTACTTACGCATGAGACAATCGCTGCACGTGACCTGGCACGCGGATCGCAGCCAACGCTAGTGTAACCATACGTTGGGTAATCAATTCGACGACCACTTTGACGATGGGGTAAACCTAACTGCCTCAGACGCCAGTGGTTGCGGGATCGATTCCCGCACGGAACAAGAAAAAAAAATGTTCCGTGTCTGGGTGTTTATCTATTTATGTATTTATATTCTAGGCTCCCCCCCTAGTTCGCTACATAGTATCCCATAACACAAGCTATGCTTACTTTGGGGCCATGTAGTTGGTGTGATTGTCTGGATTAAAAAAAAAATTCTTTAACTTTCGGTTAAGATTACTCAGTAAATAATTAATATTTATTTCTTAATTACATTTTTTCTCTTCATGTATGATCTCAAACTACCATGTCCTCGAATTTCAAAAGTGACCCACCAGTCATTTCTACCCCAATACTCCCCTACGGTCGAGATATAGGTACCCAAATAAATCCGCAGACATCAGTTAGTACCATCCATTCATCAAAGTCACGTCGTTTCTTAAATAAAATGCATAAATCGGAGAGTTAATGAAGCAGCAACGAGCTGTACGTCAAAACAGAACGTTCCAGAATAGTTCACGGGAATTAAATCAAACTCATTACTGTCAGGCATTCTTTACACCGTCGGGTCACACATGTACCAAACCAAGAAGTAATGTATCTACTTTTCATAGCGATACCGGAAAAGTCAAAAGCTACCCTCATATACTCGCACGAGATACCTATTTTACCTAAAACTCTTTTTCAACTGATTTCCAAAAAAGGAGGTGGTTCTCAATTCGTCTGTGTGTTTTTTTTTGTGTCTTTGTTACACGATATTTCAGACAATTATGAATTGATTTAGAAAATTGTTGTTTCATATGATAAAAGATACTTCATAGTTAGTCCTATTTAAATTTCATCGAAATCGGTTGAGTACTTCATTGAAAATTTCAAACTTTTGAAAAAATATGTGTGATTTCGGAGAATGTTTACGTTGATGACACTCTCAACTCAGCCAAAGTTTTGCCGTGAAGTAGGTTTTTTTAATGCTCTGCATTCGTTGATTATTTTGATTAGTGAATATACCCGCGCGTGACCTCAATCACACCTGATGTTGAGTGAAATTGAAAACCAATTTTGACCTTAGAAATAGTTGACCTGATCATCGTACCTTTGACAAACACAGATTTAATCACAATATTTGGTTCGAATGAAATCTTTTGTTAATCATTCATCGATGAAATAGAAAAAGAAAATTACTCTTTCACAATAGCTGCAAAACTTATATGCAATTTAATTTGATTTTCTAAAAACTCTCATATTCCAAAGTGACCGAATTTATTTGACATCTGCCTTTTAAATTATGCTTTAACCAATTATATCTAATTAAAAACATGTTCAAACCCTAACAGGTAACACAGACTAATAACATTCGCGGTGTAATAGTCAGCCTCCAACGACATACCACTTAATTCATTTAAAAATGCATTATATTTGTGAAAATTGGCAAGATTTTCCAAAATAACGGAAATAGCTTTTTACTAAGAAAGCATATTTCATCTTGCGCACATATTTCACAGAAACAAGGTGTCGTGTGTCAATTAGGAAAAAATACTTATTTTTATTAAAAACACTTTTTCTTTCTTAAAAAAGTCTGCCAACAAACAAACGACGACAATTTTAAAATATACCTGATTAATCCAAATACAAATATTCGTATAAAAATCGTAGCCATTTCATAGTGCCTAGTGTATAAAAAAAGTAAAGAAAAAACATTCTGAAAAAGATCCTTTCACTCGTTCTAATGAGAGCTGAGTAACTTGAAGTTGGCTGCTTACCATCAGACAGAGCTACTTAAATATATTTTTTATCTATGGCTAAAAGCTATTTCCACAGGAATTGGCCCTGTTTATTACATTGCCAGAAAACATCACCGATGGAGTGGCGATATGTGGCAGCAAACTTCATATTGCTTGGGTGGTCACTTGTAAGGCATACTATAACAATGGGGAATTCGTCGCCTTTTACAAAACGCTTATCCAGAAGTGGCATGGGTATTCTAAGTCATACAAACCTGAAAATAAGGAAATCTCTTAAAATATCACTGACCTTTTAGGTACAGCCCTACATATCTTTTCATATCAGACAAAGCAAAAGTAAATAAGACGCAAACACTGTTTCTTTTATCTTTTTTATTAAAGAAGATATCGGAATTATCCTTGTCCCACTTTTTTCTTTGTAATCTTTCGTAAATAATTTGTAACGGTTTACAAATAAACTTATCTTTCTTTGTTACTTAAATACACATAATATCTACTTAAAATGTGTTTGTAAATTGTATTAAGAAATTCAGGAAGTGTGCTAGAAATGAATGTCATTATTCGAACATTAAAATATTGCGTGGGATCAGTCTACGAAATTTTTATGTGTTTTATACTAAGCGGGGCCTAATTATTATCATCATTATCACAACACTTTATAGAGCTCACAGCTGGGCCATGAGTCTCTCCTATTAGACCAGAGGAAACCTCCTTAGCTCGCCTTCAAATGAGCCGCGCGGCAAAACAAAACAGTGCAGACAATGGCCAAGTGGTGGTCAAATTATAATGCTTAGTTCCAATTTGTAACTTATTATTCCAAAGTGATAAATTATTATTAGAATAGATGGTGCTGTCGGAAGGAGCCGCCCTATGCGAACGTATGCCGATCAAATTGGCGACGTTCTTAAAAGGGGCATAGTTAAAAGTACCCGTAAACGGCGATCATGTATGAAAAGATTAATGAACGTGCAGGAAACGAAAGAGGTACCTATATCTGGATCGTAGCAATTAGTGTTCCCTTGGCTCTGCCTACCCCAAGGGGAGACAGGCGTTAGGTTATGTATGTATGAATGATAAAGTATTATTAAATTGGGCATTAATCACACTATTTTTATGTTAATATATCGGGACAACGAGGAATCGATAGTTTAATAGTGCGTTAGCTAATCAATTAAGAACATTTTATATTTAATTTTGATGGCGATTTCTAGAATATACTAAAGTATAGTCTGATGTTTCTAACTAATTTTTGGTCAAAAATATTTGCTTTTTCTCATTAAAAACGCCAAAAAGCTGAAAATGAGAGCGTTGTTTCAACTGCTTTACTTTTGAGCCAGTTAGGGTGTTACGACACCAATCTATCGTATGTAGTGATTTCTAAATTGTTCTTAACTATAACAATGTAGTTTTACTTCCTTTGTCAACTATGCAAGGCAACAGCTATTTTATCCAACACGACCATGACTCCAAACCTTCTTGGAGGTCAAAGAATAACACTTTATCATTTCGAGAGTTTTCACGAGTAAAATGGTGCAAGGTTACGCGTATATTCGTAACATAATGTCTTTATCATATGACCTCACTTTCTCGTCCGGGTACTCCCGAAAAAGTAGGTTAATGTGTTAAGGATAGAAGCGGGTTTTCAACGACATTACAGTGAATAAATAATGGGTGCCTGCGTTTGTGTGTTTGTTTTCAGTTTCATGGTTGCTCTAGATTTTGGATTTAGTATAAAGATAGTAATTTATACGTTAATATAAATATTGTCCGTTTAGAGTCAGGCTTTACGCTCATAGGTTCGGAATAACGAATGAATGAATGAATGATTTATTTAAAAGTAACTAGAAGGTAGTGATTGTATGCTTTTTGAAAGTAACAAAGCCTGAATTTGTTAGTATATAAATGCTTACAGACTATGTTAATAAATATTTAACTAGGTACATATAAAACTTTAAAACTAAATAATTTACAGGCTAATTTACAAAGGCCACTCCTGCACCATTCCTCCCGAAATGGCACAGGAATGCTTTAAATACGTCGAATCTAATCTATTTGAGATCATATTCAGGATGCTGTTACCGCTCGTCCGCACCCGCCGCACCAACCCTGCTGCCCTGGGAAAAGTGCTGCAATCTGAGCAAACTACGCTTTGTGGCATTACCTCTTCAGCGTCCACCTAAATAGCGACCACCCTTTATAAAAATCATCATCATCAACAACAACAGCCTGCAGACGTCCTCGTCCATTTATAAAAATATCTGCTACCAAATGCCCCTGCGCCTATATTAATTGTTTTGGAATATTTTATGAAGAGTCAGTCTTTTCCCTAATCCTAAACAGAAGACGCCCACAGCTGGACAAAGATCTTTCCCAAGGTTCTCCAGCCCGATCAGTCCTGCGCTACCCGCATCCAGCATTAACCAGCGACTCTGACCAGATATTTAGCAATTTCTTACCAATTGTTGTTGCATTTTTCTCATTTATCATTTAATTATTTAAGTTACCTCTGCATGAACCCATTACTGGTAAGATGTTGCATTTGTTTTGACTCATTAAGTAATCAAATTTATGTGTTTATTTATTTTATATAAATATATCTAAAGATTACAAAATAAAGCACATATAATATACGAGCAACAAAGTAATAGGTGATACAGTTTAAATTTATTGAATACTAGCTTTTGCCCGCGACTTTATACGCGCATCAAAATTGCTTATGTTAAACACAGCCAGTCACTCATTGAAGAACTTTTGAAGCATTGAAGAATGCCAAGTATCACATTTTTCATACAAACTTAAAAGTACAATACTTCCCGTTCCCGTGAGAATTTCGGAAATTCATTCCATTACATAAATAAACACCTATTGAAGAACCTTTATACCAAGAATAACATCCATGCACTCAAAGAATAAGATTTTTCATACGAACTAAAAAGTCCAATAGTTCCCGTTCCCGTGGGAATTTCGGGAATTCCTTTCATAAAACAACTAGTAATTTATTGAAGAACTTTTATACCAAGGATCATAGGTGACGAGGAAGTTTATGCCATAAACCAACAAGCTGGCCCAGGGCTGGATGGTGGCTGTCAGAATTTACAGAATGCCGAAATGACTTCTCACAAACCTTTAAGACAAAGTCTCAAAGAATGCTTAAATGAAGCAGATAATAAAAGTGCAATACCCTGAATAACAATCGATGAGCCAAGGAGATAAGTCAATGTTTACAAGCGGTATTTTTCCAAATCCAAATTAAATTTTAACGACCAAAATTAATCAATAATATTGACAATTTAATGAGTCAATGATTGCAAAGGTTTAGATAATTCTGCTTTTTAAATATTGATTACTTCATATTATCAAAGTGGAGTTCATGTAACTTGAGGTAATTGTTTTAATGCGATAATGTATCAATTAGTCGATTTAATTTATGCGTTTGGTAGCACTGACTTTTATTGATATGTAGGTAATCGGTTATATTCGTTTTTTAACTTCGCTTTGTGTGTGATAAAAAGAGTTGTTTCTTATTTTTACATATAACTTTATTGTTTAATGCCTGTAGATTGTTAAGAAAATTTTCTGACAATAATAATATAATTACCAAAAAACGAGATTTTTTGATCCTAATTTTTTTTTGCCATGGTTTAAAACGAAAAATTGTCAAAACAAAAAAGAATGAAAAAGAGATGATGTTAGTGAAAAATTATCGTTATCTTGAGGTAAAAGTACAATAAATTAAATTTACTTTTATTTCAATTTATTTTCAAATATTTGAAAAAAAAATTTCAACGCAAATTACTATTTTTTTTTTTCTTTAATTAATAGCTTTGCCTAAAAGTGTTATGGGGACAATACAGCTGAACCAAAGGGTGTACTAGTAGTTTCTATACACATAGTATCAGGCCTATATAGAAAAGTTAGTTTCCCAGCAGAAAATGTAATGCAGGATCCAGACTCTCGCGAAGCGCCTCCTAGAGGCGCTCGGTACGAGCTTTGACGAGTGGTGGCTGCACGAGTGCTAGCCATCCACACTCTACATTTTATTCAGTTGCCTGCTACGTTAGCTTCCTTATGTGCCTACCAATGTTATAATGCCTTGCGTATACATCACCAAAAAATAAGTTCATACAGAAACCATATCGGTTACAAAATATCATTAGTGGCAGCACCGGATTTAATCGACCCTTTTTTCTTCCTCAGGAGTCCTCTCTAAGTTGGCATCATTAATATTTATTTAGCTTTCAGCTCCTGTATAATATGTTTAATAATTTGCTTATGTGGTCCCAAGCGTCATTCACTTTATTTTGATCTTTGTGATACGGATTTTTGGGATCCCTAATGATTGGTTCCATTTGGTATAAATCCATGAAAGTGATACACAGCTCGTTATTCCGCTCCGACATGATGTAAAACAAACGTCCTCTCAGCCCGTTTACACAGTAAAAACGTATACTGAACACTGTGCCATATGTGAAGTCGCTCATACAACTCCATGCGCCATCGATGAAAAAAAACGTATCCGGTAAAACGTATCCAGTAAAACGGACCGTGTGTGAACGGGCTGTCACTCTTCAGCTGTTAACATTAAAGTGAGCGAGCGCGAGAGTGTGGTTGATTCCCTTGCCTCACCCCCTCGCGTCCTCTGACTTGCGCCCGAAAAACCGGCACAAACGGAGCGACAGCGAGGCCAGGTGAGGGGACACGAGCGTACCGTCGTCGACACTCTCGCACTCGCGATCCCTCGCACTGCCTCGTGGAGAGTCTGGATCGGGCATAACAGAGGACGCGTTTACGCGTTCAGCACTAAAACCAATATGCGCCTCCAAGAGCAACGTACCTACTTACAAAAAAATCTCTCAGTAAATATAGTGGCGTTTGACATTTAAGTCAAGTCAAGAATCGTGGCCACGAGTAACTTTAAACTAAGGGCGATAAATTCTTGTTACTAAATAACAAAAAAAAAAATGTTTACAAAAAAATTTTATTGTAAAAACTGAAGGAAATTTTTTAGGCTAACTAACTTTGAAAATATCTTATTTCAAATAAAATCATCTTTTAATTGAATAATCCAAATAACATATTACTCAAAACGCTACATTCAGATTACGACGTTATTGTCAGTATTGTTTTAAGCTTTTTTTAACATAGTTACTATTTTTGTTTTATTTTATTGCTATAATATGTGTAAACAAAATTTGTTGTTGATATTTTATTTTAAATGCTGTGTATATCTGTTATTGGTAACGTACAAGAACTTGTATTTTTAAATTGTATCCCATATAAGAAATTGTATGTTTATTGTTGATATACCTTAATAAATAAATAAAAATAAAAAAGCAAATTCAACTGACTTTTAATGACACTCATAACGCAATAACTTACAAAAAACCACCATAACTTACAATGATTCAGTCGGCAACAATTTCCGTCGCACGCGCCGTTCTATATTTAAAATTTGAACCCCTTTCCGAAAATGGAATAAAATCAGACGGCGCACACGCATCATTTTATTATTTTAGGATGTCCAACATCCGACAATGAGACTGTAAAAAGATTGATACTCTTACAGCTTTCTAGTTTTGTTTTGTTTTTTCACCGGAAATAATACGGAGATAGCTCTTTGTTCGAAAGATAAACGAGTTCGGGATTATTTTTAAGTTAATTATTTTCTTAGACACTTGCATCTCTTTACCTAATGCAATATTAAGTCGCTGATTTTTAAATCCTATTTTAAACTCTATCTTGATAGTGATAGTTCCTATTTCAAATGGGACAAGTCAAGTCACTCAGTCAAAATGCACAGTTATATCTGGGTAGTTTCTTTATTCAAGCCGGGCCAATTTCAGAAACAATTTTTCTATACTTACTCAAGTTTAAATATGTATACAGGATGACGGGTGACAAATTTTCAAAACTGAAGGAGAGCACTCTGTACTCGATTCTGATCATAATTATGTAATAAAAGTAGGTACTTAATTTTTCACCGGAGATCCCTATAAAATAAATAAATAAAGAGACCTTACTACACTTTTCCCGACGCACACAGCAGTGTTCCTGCCACCCACACACCACCCGCTAAGTATTTATTGTATTACGCTAATGTAACCGTGCGTTGCGTAATTAATTCTTGACCTTTCGGAGAAGTTTACTCAGTAAATAATTAATATTTATTATTTAATTTATTTTTTCTTTTCATGTATGATCTTAAACTATCACGTCCTGGAATTTTGAAAGTGACCCACCAGTCACATTGTATATTGATATCCCCAAGTTCCATTGTCTGGATTCAATAACACATAACTTAATTAAGCTTACTTATAAACTGTGTCAACTTAAGTAATTTAATATTTTGATGCACTTACTTAAACCAATGAGAGCTACATACATCTCATGATACATCATTAAAATCTGTAAAAATGTTAATGTAATGCCTGCCTTAACATGTCGTACAAGGCGATTAATACGAGTATCCCCAAATTGGAGGTAGGGTACCTCTTCAGTATTCGATTGGCTAGCGACCACACGTCATATACTTATAGTCTGTCGCCAGATATCTCCGCTCTGACGTTAGTGGATTGCCTATGTCTCTGTAATCTGGAAAATTTCTCAAACCAATTTGTAACTTAATATCGAGGGCAAAGAGCTCAGTTTCAATCTTACAGATTTGTAACTTTTGATCTGCTGCCTATGTGTTTTAGCAAGGTTTTATCGAGAGCCAGGACCTTCTTTAACCTTCACTCTCGCATGTTTTATAAAAAGAAAGATTTACCCACTTATATTAGACGTCATTAACATTCACATACAAACATAGATCGGCTGAATAGACGCGCGCGCCGGACGCCGCGTTCGTGAATAAATAACCGCAGGTTCACGGTCAGCGAATGCAGTTGGTGAGTCTTGTTTACTTTTATTGTGTTGGCTATTATGAGACGTGGAAGCTTCGAGATTGTATTGAAGTGACGTTTCATGAGTAATAGTTCGGTAATGGGCTAGCACAAAAAGATTAGTATTAGACCTACACGTAGGTTTGGGGTCTGATACTGGTAAGATAGCTCTATCAACCTTAGTAGTAGGTACAAGTCAGCCCTAGATAGATAAGTAGATAAATAAGTAGAATAACTATATTGCAGCGAAGGTATTCTGGTAATTCTGCAACTCCAAAATAATTGTGATGCGTTGAATCTCCACCCTGCCTACGTCATAGTAGCTAGTAAGAAGTAGTAAGTTTAACGCCTAATATAGTAAATAACATTCAAATTTGTTTAAAGAAGACTGTTCCTCTACTTCTCTTTACAAAACACCAAATGTTTTGAAATCTAGAGTAGCCTGAAGATCCAAAATATATGCAAAATAATAATAAATAATCTTTTTTTTTCTCTCCACAATATTCTAAAATTGACAATGTTCAAAGAATAAAACATTTAATAAAAAGGAAAAATAAGTTAAACGTGAAGGCTGGGACTTGAACTAGGCAGAGCATGTTCTCCAGGTTACCAGCATCCCGAGATTTTATTTCTTAATGCCTAGATGTATATTTAATTGAAGTTGCAAACAAAGAGACAAAAGTACAGCTATAGAAGTAGCACAATAGTAATAAAATAATATCAAAATACTAAGACTACAAACGACTGTGTAAAGAAGTTAGCAAATTATCTAAGCGCAGTATCTAAAAACATAAATAAAAAATAGTCATAAAACCTAAACCAAAATGAAAGCAAACTAATTATTTCTTTTTACCAAAAAGTGAACCGCCCTCAAAAAACCAACCCTCAAAAAATGTTTACATACATACATAACTTCACGCCTGTATCCCTTATGGGGTAGGCAGAACATCACAGGCTATAAAACTATCTGATGTCACGTTTGACAAATTATAAGGCGTTGTAATGGTGTAAAGAGACTATTGCAGTGACAGGAGGTCAGCCTATCGCCCACAAAAACATCTCAAATAAAACCTCTAAAAATGTTTAAGTAAATAATTTTTATATACGCCATCTTAGTCCTGTTCCTATTCTTACCCTATTACTATCAAGGATAGCCAATTTCTGCCAAAAATTAATTAATAATGTAATAAGAACATTAATAATTTACCTGGGTAGGTATTTTTATATTTTTTGAAGTCGGTGCCAAACCAAATTTTATGGACAACAATGGACACTGCATATGAAGTACGTATTTATAATCCAGGTAGTTCGATTCCAATCCCATATCACAAGCTTTGCTTACTTTGGGGCAATGTACTTTCTGTAATTGTCTGGGGATTTTATTTATTCATTTAATTTTACACACAGACACCGGCACCTTGTCACCGGCGGCGGCGGTGCGCCAGTCTCGCAACGACGAGACAGGGGGTGCTAAGCATACCACAAACAACGACCCAGTTTCTGGTAGCACATGATATTCAGTCACTAATTTACCAATACCGACCAAAGTATAACGATATTCGTGTAAATTTTATTGATACGAACTTCTTTTTTTTTTTTTTATAAGTGACTAAACCCGCGTTTGACCTCAATCTCACCTGATGGTAAGTGACGATGAGGTCGAAGATGAAAGCACACGGGTTTAGGAAGGAACTGGCTCTTTATACAATATTGCCGGAACACATTACCGCCGGAGCGGTAACATTTGGCGGCAGACTTTATATAAAGGGTGGTCGCTAGCCAGGCGGACCCAGAAGGGATCCTACCACCAAGCAAAGAATCTAGTCTTAATAGAAGAAACATTGCCGTGTTGTTTGAAAGAAGAATAATCCCAAATTCTTGGTGGTAGAAAATCTTCAGGGAAGGCCTGGCTAAGTCTCCAAATTGAAATAACTACGCACATTATTTGATGCTTTTTTACCCTACTACGACGAAGCAAAAAGGAGGGTTATGATTGTGACCTGTATGTATGTATGTATGTGGGTATGGATGTTCATCTGTTACCATAATTAGACAAACGAGGTGTCCTTGGAAGCTTCTTGTTTGTCCGCTGGTTATAGGCTACATGACGTCATGTTAAATTGACTACAGCGCCCTCTAGGGGACTTAAAGTAAAGAACTTAAAAAAAAACTTGATGGTTTTGTGTGGGGTATCAAATGAAATATCTTTTTTAGCACAGTTCAAATATGTAAACAACTCCAACTCCAAAACATGTGATATAATAATTAAAGTAAAAAAAATTGTTGACTGGTTCGTGTAGGGTATCAAAGGAAAGAGCTTTATTAGCACAGTTTAAATAAGTATGTAAACTCTATTTCCTACTTTTTAAGCGTGTTTGAGCAGTCGAGTTTTAGTTTTTAACCTTTATTAAGCTATTGCATAGCTTCTATCGCGGGCCTTGAGCGTGGGGACTGAATCCAGAAATTCCGTAACGAAAAAACCTAACACCCCCCACTCCGACCGGCACAGCGGTGATACTTTGATTTCATAACTTTACATGCGGGCTTTAATAAACAATCAGCGCCATCTACTAGGAACTTGTGGAACTTCATATTAGATCAAACATTACTGCATTAATAAAATAAATAAATAATTATAATTATATAAGTTGATAAAAAATGCTATGCAATAGCTTTACCGCGGCAGTCTCCGAGTGCCACTCGTCTTTTTTTATTTTAAATTAAATGTTGTTGTTTACTCGTGTAAAAACATTTAAAAAATGATGATACTTTAATACTGCATAAAAGATTGAGTTATATCGGTATCAGTTATAAAAATATTAAAAAAATATACCTAATTCAAATAGTAATCAGTATGCATATTTATACATTTTTATATCTGCGAATGGTTCTTAAATGTTATTTCAGAGCGCATTTAGGTCATTGGCATTATCCGAGTCTACTTTAATAATTTAATTATTCCTTCTCTGCGAATTCAGTATTATTCAAAGCGCATGATTGGTAAGCATCCAGTTAGCGCCGTCCCAATCCATTTTAGGTACGAAAACAAACAACAGAAAACAAAATGGAGGACGAAAATATCTACCCTACCCGACGACGTTCAGAAACGTTCCATCTCGATATTTAAAAACCAATATTACGTACGTTCTATATTCACAACAAAGTGCATACCAGGATTCAAAGTTGGTAGCATTGAAAAGTTCATTGGTATTATATGCACTTCCTTGTACACCGAGGTCTCGGCCTCGACGCCGCGCCATTTTGCATTTTTTGACGTTTATTTTTGGCGGGTTCCTTGCTGCAAGATGCGTTCGGAAATGGTAAGGTCGCACTTATTTATCGCGTTTCGTGTTTTTCTTGTATGACGACTTGGGTTTTTATTAGCACAATCGACGTAATTTACAAGTGAAAAAGTGCGTAGTTTTGTTTCAATTATACATATGCAGCTGGCTACAGAATTAAGGTAAACGAAGGTATCACCGAGGTAATTTCAAGGCTTTAAGGTTTAAAGTTTCGAAATAAGAATTTCCGATCGTATAAATAGTTACAAGTATATATTTTCCGATTCTTTGAGTTTTGGACTTTAAGGATCTATAAAGATGTAGATAGCTTCTAAGTAAAAATATAAATAAAAAAATAATTAAATATAAAAAGCCGGATGAAGCTATTACCGAGGTATGCTAAAGTGATTGCAGCTAAAACCGCGAATCGTGATTCTATTACCGAGGGTATAAAAATAATAAGCAATTTGGTTCCAAACAAAATATTTATTAAAAAAAAAATTTTTTTTTTTTATAAATGACTAAACCCGCGTTTGACCTCAATCTCACCTGATGGATTATTGTTGGCTCCTTTCAGTACCTATTCATCAATAATCTTTGCCTCATAAAATTACTTATCATGATAACTACAGTACCGACTTACTACCTAGTACCCTATCTTATTATTATGGGACTTACATATGTATCACTTTTTATAGTTTGGATAATCTTAATCTATGATATCCATTTGAAAAGAACTATTTCTTAAAATTTAGCCCCCTTGAATATTTATTTTATACTATTTTTTAGTATTGTTATAGCGGCAACAGCAATACATCATTTCAACTCCTTAACTATCACCGTTCATAAGATGTGCCTTGTAACAGACGGACAGACAGACGGACGAATGGACAGCGAAGTCTTTGTAATAGGGCTCCGTTTTTACCCTTTGTGTACGGAACCCTAAAAAATGCTTTAATCAGTCGGTATAAGATTTCCATGGTGAAGTTAATACCGAGTAATAAGACTCGGTAATAGCTTCTTATACAAGTTATTGCCGAGTAATGGCTTGTTTTCACCATCGGTGATAGCTTCATACGCGATACTGTAAATAATCTAGTTCCGAGGGATAAAATTTGATTTATTTTAAGCAAAAAATAAGTTTAATCGAAAGTAAATAAAGTTACCTAAACATATACATGATATCTGCATTATGCAGTTAAGTTTAAAATACAGACTAAGGTGTGGTTTCATGTCGTATTCAATTTAGTGCTCTCATACAAAGCTATTTTTTGGCTCAATTTGGGACAAAAAAATAAGAGTTCTAGCGCAATTTTCATACGACGGAAATAGTTTTTTACGATAAATACCTAATTACCTAAACGAGTTTCTAAATCATTTAGGTGACTTCTATATACAATTTTCATAGAAATTAAATAAAACTATTGGTACTGCTTTATGCTATTACCGAGTATACCGCGGTCAATACATTCTAGAAGAAAATTACGAAGCTATCATCGCGGTATTTTATTTTTATTTACTGCCAAAAAATAGTGCAAAATAAACGAAAATTAGTTAGTTACAATCATGGCTGAAACTATAATCCACCCTGTGACCTACTTCGAATCTGTATAAATGGTTTCTTTACGACACATTAACCTTAGCAAAATATTGAGTGTACTTACATTTGGCGACTCGCGTTTATATGGACGTAGTGCTCCGGGGCCGGCTTGAAGCAAACTTATCGTTGTTTCGTTTTTCTGCTTTGTTGTGCACAGAGCACCACGGATCCATTCAAATGGATATAAAATGATTTTTCATAAAAGTTTAACTTTTTGAGTAAAATATGCCTGTAATTGCTTAAAACTACAATTATATTACATACCTCGATGTTACCTGCAGATTTTTGACTACCGCGGTAATACCTGCGTTTACCTTATGTTGGTTGAATATGTTGTTCGTAATCACACTCACGCTGTTAAGACATTTGTCATAACTTCTGCTCGTAGCAACGGAATATCAATAAAGTTAAAGATTTTGTAAACTTTAAAAAACCAAAATGTCGCACCAACTATGTAAGCTTTAATGAGCTTTTATTATGGACATTACTAAGAGGAACGAGGGAGAACTAGTATCAATCCAGACTTGAGCTAGCTAGGTATGTCTCAAACTTCTACAGAAACTATTTTCTGTCGTAGAAACAATTTCACCCATTTATTAGTAATTTCACGCATCCATATTTAAAAGGAAACGTTCATCTTCATCATTCAGTCAGGAAACGTCCAGATATTAAGAAGTGCATATTCTTTAGGTTTTTAATCGTGTTCCTTCCTTATAGTAAAAGTACTTAAATCGAACTTGTAAATCCTGATTTACTGCATACAGAAACAAAGAATTCTTGGGCCTTACAATAGTTGTACGGATAACGTATAAAAGAGCTATCGATCACAGATAAAATAATCTTGGTCAATAATTCAATGTAAAGTAATTCAAAAAAGGATTTTGTACAAAGATTTGCTTTTATTAAAAGTACTTGCAATGGCGAGACTTACACTTTCTATGATCATCGTTAATGAAAAGGCTGAAGAAATGCTTATACAAATATATGATTTAGAGTAAGAGAGTTTATGCATTACATCCGAATCTTATCCGATCCTTTCTACACACAACAACTTCACGCTTGTATCCCTTATGGGGTAGGCAGAACACCAGAGGTTATAAAACCATCTGATGTCACGTTTGACAAATTTGGAGGCATTATAATGCTGGATGGAGAGAGGCTGTTGCAGGGACAGGGGGTCAGCCTAATGTCCACACAAAAAAAACCTCCAATAAAACCTCGGTCCCTTAACTGACTTTTACAGTATGCCCGGGAAGAGAAGCAGCTGGCACATTCTATGTTTTTTCTTTTCTCCCAGTCCAGCGTGGAAGTAACAAAATTTCTAGATTCTTATTTTCTCGGATTCGGATCGGACCAGAATCGGATGTAGTGCGTAACCGCCCTAAAGCCCGTATTTCGTAAGTTTACTAAAATGTTGAACACGTCTTAAGCATAGATTCACTGCCATTTCTCCATAGAGTCTGTCAAAGATATATTCTCAAGTTGAGCTCAAGTCTGAGTGTGTTTTCGTAAAGGAGGACTAAACTTATAGGACTTTTTCTTCGGTGGTAACTAAACCCTTCAGAGTTCGTCTGGCTAGCACTCACGTTCCAATTTTAAAAATCCATCGACAAATATCATATTCAATAATAGAATATTCCGGAAATGTGTTATGAAGAGAGAGTCCGTTATAAGACCGTGCTGTCATCTTCGACCTCATCTTCACTTACCATCAGGTGAGCTTGAGGTCAAAAGCGGATTTAGTTACAGATAAAAAAGATAATTTAATTAACAAAACAAAAATCTCCTATTTAAGCTATACCTGCCTTCAGCCATTAAAAAACATTTGAAGGCACCGTAAAATCTTCTTGTCTAAAACTGATGATCAATTCAATGTAAATTGAATACATTATTTTAAAAAGCACACAATTTCTTATAACCAACATTGCAATTGTTTGCTCTTATTGGCCAACTTAAACAAACAGACTCTAGCCAACATTGCAAAACTTATATTCTGCGGCAAACATTTGCATTGAGACATGCGTTTTACAACTATTCTCTGAATAAACAGCGCAATAAAGATATGATGCGAAAAAATATACGCTTTGTTTTATATGCAAAAGATGCTTGAGTAAGTCGTAAGTCGTCGCTTTAAAAGTCTTTAAATTATACTGTAAGAAGACACTCGCATATCATTAAAACATTTTTTATAACGCATACGAAGTGCGTAAATGAAATATTGGATAGGAATTCTCTTACATTAGTGTAGAGTCAATAAATTTAATAAACGCATTGCATTCTTTATCGGGAAGTCGTCGTGGCGCCGTGGGTACTGTGTGTATCATACGATATCACAAATTAAGCAACGTTTGGTGCGGTCGGTGCTTGGATGGGTGACCGCCGACCATTCATTTCTCACGACGACTTCCGTGCTTCGGAGGGCACTTTAAACAGTCGGTCCCGGGTACTGTATACTTGTATGCAGTAGTCGTTAGGGATTTTGAGAAGCCACTTTGGCGCCCTGAAAATTCTGACATCCACCACCCAGCACTGGGCCAACTTGGTGGATTATGTCACCCAGGGGAGAGACTCATGCCCTGCAGTGGGCTCATTACAAAGAGTTGTGATGATGATGATGATGATTCTTCATCTGTGATCATAATTTCTTTTTGTTTTCTGCAATGGTATCTGAATATCACAATTTGAAATACTCATCATAGTAAGTTCAACTTAGGCGCCTTCAAACTAATATAGGACATGATTAATATGATAGGCTCTCGTGTGATTTGCGGAAGAGCAGGATCACACGAAGCGCAGTAAACTAGCTTTGGTAATCTGCTATCGTCCATGCGAAGTGCGTGATCTCTCCACCCCAACTGCTGCTTCATAAACAGCGCCTCACCTTTCTACATGACGTAAATCTTCAACGTTCGGAACAAAATCTTGCCACTTCATGCGCAGGCCAAGATCTACATATATCTTAGTGCCAATGCTGCATCACGCGTTTGAACGCGCATTTCATACAAAACTGCAACGTCCGTTCGAACCGAAGTTCGACTGTTCGACGTACGACTGTGCGAGGGCACTTATGAAATTGTACTAGCAACGCTGCGTTACGCGTATGATACGGACGTACGGCATGCGCGTTCGAACGCGTAACGCAGCATTGGTACTAAACTGGCTTTGGTAATCTGCTATCGTCCTTGCGAAGTGCGTGACCACTCCACCCCAATTGCTGCTTCATAAACAGCGCATGACGTAAAA
This sequence comes from Stenoptilia bipunctidactyla, assembly GCA_944452665.1. Taxonomy (NCBI): domain Eukaryota; kingdom Metazoa; phylum Arthropoda; class Insecta; order Lepidoptera; family Pterophoridae; genus Stenoptilia; species Stenoptilia bipunctidactyla. The sequence continues at coordinate 11,981,754 of OX101743.1, forward strand.
CTTCAACGTTCGGAACACAATCTTGCCACTTCATGCGCAGGTCAAGATCTATATCGTAGACATTGCAGATGAAAAATGACCTTAATATTGCGTTTGATTTTAATATTGCCTTTAAAGTAGCAAGAAGCTTCTGCAGCAAAAGAGGTTTGGTGTAGGTACTAATGACCTTATAATCCACTAGCTGTTGCGCGCGGTTTCACCCGCGCAATTTCGATTCCCGCGGGATTTTCGGGATAAAAAGTAGCCTATACGTATCCGGAAGAATCCCTCTAAGTAATGGTAAAAGAAATTTTGAAATCGGTCCAGTAGTTTTTGAGCCTATTCAATACAAACATAAAAATATACAAAGGTTTCCTCTTTATAATATTAGTATAGATAACTTTGGTAGCAACTCTGAGAGCGTTCATGACATATATCGTTACTTCGTAGATACTGTCACTTCTATGACAGCTGAATACCAAGACGACAGCGTTTTCCTAATTAAACAAATGAAAAATACCATAATCAAACACAGTTTAATTCATATTTGATGGCGTCTCAGTAGTTATTTGGTGGTGATTCAGTATATTCGAAACTTCTCATTATATATTTGGTCGTCAACCGTGATAAAAAGAAACAGCTTTTTACAGCCCGTAACTCTGCGCAACTTACCATTTTGATGGGCATAGTATGTTGACAATGATTTTTCAACCGAATTCCAAAAAAGGAGGAGGTTGTCAATTCGTCTGTACGTTTTTTTTTTCTTTGTTACAAGATATTTCGGACAATAACGAATCGATTTTAAAAATTCTTATTTCATATGATAGAAGATACTTCATAGTTGGTCTCATATAAATTTCATTGAAGTCGGTTCAGAACTAAATTAAAAATTTCAAATTTTTGAAACAATATGTATGATTTCGGAGAATTATTTACGTGGATGACATTATTAGTCGGCCAAAGTGTTAACGTGAAGTCGGTTTTTTTAATGCTCTATATTCGTTGATTATCTACTAATACAGTTTAATTGAAACTTTATATACCTATAGCATATACTATTCTTAAGTTTTCACGCTTTATTTTACGGCTGACTGATTATAACGAAGAGTTTATGTAAAATTTTGACGGCCTCTATGGCGCAGGGGTTCAGGGTTCGGTTGCGTAGGGACAGTAGGGTTGCTAGCCATGTATTTTAACAGTATTATATGGTTTTCACTACATTATACTTTTTACTGTTGAACAAAAATAAAGTATACATAATCAACGAATGCAGAGCATTAAAAAAACCGACTTCACGTCAAAACTTTGGCCGAGTTAGCATGTCATCAACGTAAACAATCTCCGAAATCATACATATTGTTTCATTAATTTGAAATTTTCAATGAGCTACTCAACCCATTTCGATGAAATTTATATGGGACCAACTGTGAAGTATCCTCTATCATATGAAACAAGTTTTTTTTTAAATCGATTCATAACTGTCCGAAATATCTTGTGACAAAAACACAATAAAAAAACATACAGACGAATTGGGACCTCCTCCTTTTTTGAAAATCGGTTGAAAATACTGTTTTCAGTTAAATAAAACACTTTTTAACCGGATTTATCGCGTGTACATTTTAAATTTTAACTCGACGTTTCGGTGTCTTTGCAGACCCCGTGGTCACGAGCGAGTAAATATACCTACCTACGCGATAAATCCGGTTAAAAAGTGTTTTATTCAATAGTATGAATCGCGCAAACTTAAGAAAATATTACTGTTTTCATCATAAAACAGTAATAATTTTTGGTGTATAATTTTTAAACTATACTATAATGTATTTTTAACCGACTTCCAAAAGGAGGAGGTTCTCAATTCGTGTCTATGTTTGTTTTTTTTTTTGTGTCTTTTTTACACGATTTTACAGATTTTATGAATCGAATTTGAATATTCTTATTTTACATGATAGAGAAAACTTCAAAGGTGGTCCCGTATAAATTTCATCGAAATCGATGGAGTACTTTTTCAAAAATTTTTCGAAAAGAATTTGTATCAATACAGTGACTTGTACCTTGATGACCTCATACTTTAAATAACCGAAAAAATGTGATAAATAAAAATTACCCGGCCAGGACTCGAACCTGGGACCCCTCGTTTGCCGGACGAGAGCTCTTCCACTGAGCTACCGGGGCCTGCTCTACATTTAAAAATAAAAATGTGGTAAGTAATTTCGAGGCGTACCGCCAGGCCCCGGTAGCTCAGTGGAAATGCACTCGTCCGGCAAACAAGGGGTCCCAGGTTCGAGTCCTGGCCGGGTATTTTTTATTTATCACATTTTTTTCGGTTATTTAAGAATAATTGAGCATTATAAATGCAAAAACTTAAAAACTTCATACTTTAGCCAAAGCTTTGACTAGGGTTTCAAAATGTTAGGTAAGTCGATTTTTTTAATGCTCTGCATTCGTTGATTATATTCCTTATTAAAAGTGTCTCAATAAGCATATTCCTCATCAGTCAGTGCGTAAAGAGCAGTAGTGTAACAACGCGCGCGTCGTTCGCAGTAACTGTCGAGTGCGTGACCTGCCACAATGCGGCGCTCAAGGGCGGGGCTAGAGATTACGTGGAGTCGCGTTTGAGGAAGTTATTTTGATATGTTATTTATTTAACATATTTACCATATTTTTTTAATATATCCTTGTGTAACACAAATCTGAATGTAACATCAAAATAATATATAGGGTAATATTATACTTAGGCGGCCTTGATTGAAATTGAAAGTCATTTACGAAGTATTTTGCAATGTTTTTTTAGACCACTAATCTCTTTATTCTCCTACTTACGATTTTACTTACATTTTATTTCCAAAAACCTATTTTTTATGTTTCGTATATCTCATTATACCTAGTTAAACTGGAGCTCAAATTGGAGCTTCCTAGCAAAAATCTCGCTTTACAGGCTATTAATTTGGCAATATCGTAAATATACTTTACTTACTTATAAATTAATTACACTTATAAAATACTTATTAATTGCAAACTTACTTCACAACTTATTTATAAAACACACTCCAACACCTACTCACATAAAAACTCTTTTTTTACTTTCTGTTTTTGTTTCCGTCGACTCCACAGCCGTAGCTGTCCGGACGGACGGTGAATACCAATGGTCGCTTCTCACGTCAAGGCCGACAGTGGTTGGTGACCACCGGGTGCCTTCACTTTCTACCAGAAATAACTGTAAGGGAAAATAGACTTTATAGACAAGCTTTAGGATAAAAGTAAAAATTTTTTTGGTGCTTAGGGATGATTTAAAAATTCAAGTTTTGGGAGATAGCCAAAACAGTAGTTAATAACATGATAATGGCCAAGATATTAACACAATGGTTTAAATGAAATAATATTTACTATTGTATTTAGTCGTAACGATTCCTTATCCTTACTACTTACATACTATGAAATTAGCAAAAAAGCTGCAGATTTTATTTGTTTGCATGAACTGAATTTACTAGGCAGATTTGAAAAATTATTTTTACCTCTGATTTTGCCCTAGGGGAATCCCTAAGGGCATTTTAATAACGTAGGCAAAAACGAGAGCAGGTGACAGTACTAGATTTTTTAAATTACACTACCTATGTTTTTGTCATTTCATAATGTTTAAATCTAAATAGGAAAGTTACTAAATAATATCGTCTCGACCGAGGATCGAACGTGGGTCTCTCGCAAGCCGTGTCAGGAGGGTGTTCTGACCTCAAGCCACCGGTACTGGCAGACGCCATCGAAATTATTTAGTACAGGGCAGGCGTGTGCGCCGCGCTTTTAATCGACTTTATAACTTCTTGCTTTTGTCGTTAAAAATGAAATTTCAAGAATAGTTGCCCTTCGCTAACAGCACCGTAAGAAAATATAAATCTTGTGAGCCAAAATATTTTTTTTCCATACATTACGATATTATTATTTAAAAAATAATAATATCTAACCCAACATTCATTCACTTAAACCACATCACTATTTTTTTCTTCCCGAAAGTGGGCACACTGGAACTGTCATTTTACTGCATTGAATTATTGGACAGAGTTTACAATATTGGAAAGACCGACCCATATTTATGAAAGTTGATCAAATACCTAATTCTAGTGAACGAGTTTTTTCGGTTCCTGACCTTACTATAACGGCAGTTATGTCAATAAAATCATTTACGAACACTACAATTACGAAAAATTAAAAAAAGCAAGCTTTGAACAATACATTTATTTATTTAACTGTTTTTATTGAGTATTTAACCCACGAAAGGCGACGCCGATCACGCCGCCATTTACGGCGCCGCCGATCAGATTTTAGTTCTACGCCGCAGACGAAGATTTTGTCATCGGCGCACATGTCTAGTACAGGGTGACTGGTGACAAATTTTAGATACTGAAGGAGAGTACTTTGAACTAGATTCTGATCATAATTTTGTAATAAAAGCAAGTATTTAAGTTTTCACCAGAAATCCTTATGAATAAATAAAGAGACCTTACTACACTTTTCCCGACGCGCTGTCTCAGTCAACACGCACACAGCAGTGTTTTGCCACACGCACACCACCACTTGCTAATTTTCTATTGCATTACGCTTATGTAACCATGCGTTGCGTAATGAATTCTCTAACTTTCGGTTAAGTTTACTCAGTAAATAATTAATAAGTATATATTTTTTCTCTTCATGTACGATCTCAAACCACAGACATACATCTACATAGACAACGCAAGTGTAATGATTTGTATTGAAACCAAGCGTGCCGACTTTTTAACACCTTTTGTGACGTCACAGCTGATATTTATTGCCGGGAAATACAAACCGATTCAAATACACCGATGCCGCCGATGAAATCGATTATTAATAATGATATCGATATTGTGAAATCGATTTCTAACAGATATACATTCGCGCGACTGATCTAGCGGCGACCAACCTTGACGCTTGGTCGGGGTTCGGACACGCATTATCTACATTTGCGTTGTCTATGTAGATTTATGTCCGTGTCTCAAACTATCACGTCCTGGAATTTCGAAAATTTTCCATCATTCACCCTGTATATTGGATTGAACTTAGTTGGCATAATAAAGAAGAAAAGCATAATAACAACGTGGTGTGAATTCCAGTCAAAACTTTTTTTAAGGAAGGATTCGGACGTTTGTCTTCCATGACTTCCTTTTACACCATTACACGATTTATAAGAGAACACGGAATCTAAAAAGACAACGTCGCATCGTCGTGTTTAATTGTATGTACAAGTTAATAAACACGATAAGATCTGGTTAAATAATTATTATTGTTTAATAATAATACTTCGCCGGTCTTCGTGGTTCAGTGTGAGGTCGCAAGTTCGATTCCCGCACAGAACAAAAAAAATATTTCGGGTCTGGGTGCTTATCTATACAGGGTGTCTGGTGGGTCACTTTTGAAAATCAAGAACGTAATAGTTTGAGATCATAAGTACATGAAGAAAAAAATATAATAGAAAATAAATATTAATTATTTACTGACTGTACTTAACCGAAAGTTAAAGAATTCATGACAAAACGCATGGTTATGTTAGCATTGGCAGCGATCCGCCTGCCAGGTCGCGAATATACAAAGGCTATACTATGTGAGTCACGAGTCAGACTCTAATAGAGGAGCTTTTGTTTATGCATATTACTTGACAATACCTAATCGAACTCAGTAAAAAAATTGACTGAAATGGATTAGCTTTTGCTCTTGTAATTTTCAAAGAAATGCAATGACAAAACCTAGTACTGTATAATACATATTCACTCAAATAGATAAGCTTTTGTCAAGATGAAAAGTAGGCATATCTTTGTTTGATATACATTGCGATGAAAGAGATAAGCTACGAGAAGGGCTCCCGCACCGGAAGGCGGAATCAGTACGGTTAGGTGCGACGACGAGCGCAGCGAGGAGGAGCATGTTAGGTTGCATATAGTTATACACACCATAAACCTGGTCAGCTATTATAGTCAACCCTGGACAATCCCGACATGGTCAAAAGTCAAACGTTAAGTCATCAAAATAACGATGGTCATAATGCATGCACATTTTATTTCTATCTTTGAAAATCAGAACAATTGCCATTTAAGTATCAAATTGAAGCCAACGATCGGTAAATATCGATATCAAATGGGATAGCTTTTGTTGCTGCAATGTTCAATTGAAGTTATCTCACAAAGTCTACACGACTTCGGTCAATTTCTGTACTAGAATGGATTAGGGTTTGGGCAAGTTTTTGTCATACAAAAGCTAAGCCAGTTCAGTTTGCACTTTCACTCTAATGGTATAGCTTTTGTAAATACGCTGCCAGGTCACGTGCCGCGATTGACTCAGTTGTATTTAATGTCAATAGTAACTATAAATAAGTAGTAGTATTTATGTATAGGGAATTCTAGTGAAAAATTAAGTATCTACCTACTTTTATTACATAATTATGATCAGCATCGAGTACAGAGTGCTCTCCTTCAGTATCTAAAATTTGTTACCAGTCACCCTGTATGTGTATTAATATTCAAGGTCACCCCCTAGTTCGCTACATGGTATCTCATAATACAAGCTTTGTTTACTTTGAAGCCATGGAGTTGGTGTGATTATGAGGCGTTTTTTTATATTGTTGAACGTATATTCACATAGCGCTAAAGAAAGCTCATAAGCTTACGGATCTACAACCTTTTTTACATATTTTTTTTCGTAAATACGTACGTACATATCATACATAATACCCTAGAATTTTTTTTCAAACAATTTCCTGTACACAATGCAACAAATTTGTTGCATTGTGCGGGGGTCACACCCGCGACCACTGGCGTCTGAAGCAGTGTCATCCCATCGCTGCATTCGTTGTCGTTTACGAAAATAAACACAGTTTGATTTTCATCGAGCCGTTGAAGAAAATTAACAAAATTTACTTATTATCACATAATATACAGTACCCGTAACATGACTACGTCGTAGCTATAACATTAATCCAAACTTACAAACTCCAAATCCAGTACTTAAATAAGGCTTACTTAAATTGGCAATTTTGGACTTTGAATTTTACAAATTATATAATTATATTAGCCTTAATCAAAAATTTCCTAATTTAATTTAAAAAAAATTGAATATCAAATTCGACCCACTGCAATCTTGAAACAAGTGTAACCTAAAAAAAACATTTTAAAACCAAAAGAGAAAATTAATATTTAAAAACAGAATTGTTCTCAACTACATCTGCTTAGTAACCAAAGATAACCCTAAGCGAACGTTGACCCAGTTAACTGAATACCTAGGTCGGTGAACCCGCGTTACAGTTTCTTACTTGCTGAAAAACACGCAATGTACGGATATTGACCTTTCAAAGCGTTTGTATGGAACGAGAAGAAAAGACGTTGATTATTTTGTTTTAATTTAGTATTGATGGTCCCGAGTGCTGTATATTGAAGTATAAGGTCACCAAGGTAAACAATCTCCGAATTCATAAATATTTGATAAAAAAATTGTTTTTTTTTATGAAGTTTGCTTTCGATGAAATTTTTATGGGACCAAATGGAAGGTATCCTCTATCATATGAAACAAGAATCGTCAAAATCGGTTCACTCACTCAAAAGTCATGAGGTAACAAACATAAAAAAATATACACACAAATTGAGTACCTCATTCTTTCTTTGAAGTCGCTTGAAAAGGCGTTTCGGTGCCCTGAAAGATCTGACGTCCATCAACCAGCACTGGGCCAGCTTGGTGGATTACGGCCTTTACCTCCGTCACCCAGGGGAGACTCATAGCCCTGCAGTGGGCTTATTATACCTAAATTGTTGTGATGATGATAATGATGAATTAAATTTAAACTGACAATATATTTTATTATTATAATTATTATTACTAGCCTTGGGTATCCCAAAATTGGGCAAAGGCCTCCCTTTTATCTTTCCATTTTAGGCGATCAGCTGTTTACGTGGGCCAGTTTGGGCTAAATGCGTCCAGATCATCCTTCCACAGACGGCGTGGTCGTCCGCGACGACGTTTGGTGTCAGGATGCCACGCGATTGTTATTTTGGCCCAAAGATCTTCTGACATTCGACATACATGACCTGTCCAATCCCATTTAAGCCTGGCAGCTTTCAGGGGACATCCGTGATATTGGTTTTGGAGCGTAGCGTGGTGTTTCTTACACGATCAGTTAATTTTACTCCCAATATACTACGCTCCATTGCTCTCTGGCAAACCCTGAGCTTGGACTTTTGATTTTCTGTCAAAGGCCAGGTTTGTGCACCATATGTGAGAACGGGGAGAATACACATGTTCATCAATTTTCTTTTTTCTTTTCAGAAAGGATTTCAAAGCCCATATATTTAAAAAACATTTTAAAAAAGAACCACCGCTGTGTGTAAGTATGTATGTAAAGGTTTGCCCTTTTAGACAGAAGTGTAGTGAACTGTAGCGTGTAACGCGCCTCCTCGTTATTTGGTGTTCAATATACTTCCAACTTCAAACGAACATACACCTTTCTTGTTCAGCTCCCGGTCGTTCATCCTTGCAGTCCCGAAAGTTATCATCAAATGTTTCAGGATCCACAACGCATATTTGATCATGAGTAGAGATAATGACTACTTAACATCAGCAGGGCTAGATGCGACCATCGATAAAGACGCGAATTGACAAGATAAATATTATATTGTTATTTCATTCTTCCATGCTGGACTGGGAGTGAAAGAGAAACATAGAATGTGCCAGCTGCTTCTCTTCCCGGGCATGCCGTAAAAATTCAGGGACAGAGGTTTTATTGAAAGTTTTGCGGGCGATAGGTTGACCCCCTGTCACTGCAATAGTCTCTCTCCATCATTATAATACCTCCAAATTTGTCAAACGAGACCTCAGATGGTTTCATAACTTCTGGTGCTCTGCCTACCCCGTAAGGGATACAGGCGTGAAGTTATGTATGTATGTATGTTATTTCATCCTATCAAGTTAGCTAACATGCGGACCATGATACATAGATTAAGCCCACAGAACCAAAGATGCCATATTCTTAACAAAATACATACTGTAAGTGCCATATTCTAAGAAAATATCGATATAAATGCCGGAGTTATCGCTGTCGATGGTCGCACTAATATGTTAAATGCGAAAGTTTGTATGTATGAATGTGAGTTACTCTTTTAAGCATAAACTACGGAAAGGAATTTTATGAAACTTTACAGTAATACACACCAGAACAACATATTTATAGGTAGGCTATAATTTATGGAGATATTGAGGGAATTAAAAAATATAACTAATAGTGTCAAAGATGGATTGGAAGGTTTGTGGTTCATCACAACTCTTTGTAAAGAGCCCACTGCAGGGCTTTGAGTCTCTCCTCTGGGAGACGAGGAGGTATAGGTCGTAATCCACCAAGCTGGCCCAGTGTTGGATGGTGGATTGTGATTAGGAGTTAGGTATACCTACATAATAGAAGAATCTTAATTAAATAAAACACTTTTTAACCGGATTTATCGCGTATATTTACATTTTAAATTTTGACTCGACGTTTCGGTGTCTTTGTAGACCCCATGGTCACGAGCGACTGAGGTGTCAAGCGTCGGATTGATAGATTGAAAAAGTTATACATCATCATCTCCATCTGTTTCTCAGTCTTCGAGCGTAGCGTTCTGGAATTTAAAAAATTAAAATGTAAATATACGCGATAAATCCGGTTAAAAAGTGTTTTATTTAATAGTATGAATCGCGAAAACTTAAGACAATATTATGAAGAATCTTAACCTTGATTTTTGTTACTAAACATAAATGAGAAGAAGAAAATACCTACTCGAAATACTACTTGCCGTGACTGCCGCGCCCGTGACTTCGTCTGCACAGCACCAGCAGTGATTTATTAAAACTTCCTGTAAACCTCGTGGCATGGAGAAAAGAGTTCCATCTTTTTATTTAAAAAAACTTTGTTATTCCTATGCAAACGCGTGTAGTATTTGTCTGTCTGGTAGTATTTAATAAAGAACCAATGCCTTCTAAAAACAATATGTCTAAAAACTCTTATAAATCAGGGAATGTCTTAATCGACCAAAATATAATATATTCCGTTGCGCAAAATATAAATCTGGATTTCAGTTGTCAAAACAACGGTCATATATTCTAGTGTTTTAATGTAAGATCGAGTATTAATATTTCATATTATATACTATAACCCACTGTTAGTAACGGTCGTGACCTACGATTACGTAATGATTATAATAATAACTCTTATCTAATCTGTGCCTATGAATAATAGCATGAACCAATGAACAATGTGAATTCAAATAATTCGCTTATAACCGGAAAGTAACTTTTTTAAAATTGGAAAAAGAACGCACTTTTTGTTTTTCTAAATAGAAATAAAATTTCTAATTTGAAAATCGAATATCATATTCGCGTTACAAATGCGTGTGAGAAGATAGTACGCAGAACCCTGTTTGATATAATATAAATCGTATTAGGTATAATATTTGAAAAGCCATTCAAAATATATGAAGTGTTTTGACGATTACTTGATTACTTGTAGGGAAGTGTTTAAGTATATACGGGGAAAGTCCATATCATGAATGCTCTCTTAAGGGTTGATCATGACTAATACATACTAAAATTTTAGATTTAAAATTTTAATATTAATAAATTTTAGATTTCATGACAATGGCCCTAAATATCCCACATCTCAATCGTCACTATTGAATAGACGCATCAAAAGGGACATTCAATTTATCTTCAAAATTACACATAATTTATTAGACTCCCCTTATTTGCTCAGTAAAATTAATTTTGCCCACGACTGAACGCTCGATATAAACCCACTTTTCACGCGTCTCTCCCATCTTTTCAGTTCCGTTTCATCGTTCGCGCGCAGTGGTCGTGTTTATCGTGCTCTCAGTGCTCTCCGTCTCTATCGATAAGGGACTTGTCGACTCGGCAGGACCCTTATCGTTATCGTTCCGTTGTACCGCTTATCGACTCCGAGGCTCTCCGGTCGGTATTGCCGCGTATTAGTGCCGTTTTGCGACAGTGGCGCCACTTGCGTGCTAACGACGCATTCGCGAACTTCGCTATCCTACTACTTGGAAGTTTGAGTGATTTTCGTGCTGAAAAGGACGAACTTTAAACAAACTTCCAAGTTCCGCGTTTGAACGAGTTGATACCTTACGGTGACAACGAAGCTCGTTAGCGTGGCCCCGGAACGCTATTAGCTCTCCAGGGCTAACAAATCCGGCAGACCCGAACCCATTGCACTGGGCCTTTCCCCGGGGGACGGTTAGGTGCCTGCTCGAGTTAGGAGCACGCACCTCTTCTTTTCAGTTATCGCGCCGTTCATCGGCATCCGTTTTTCGCTAGTTAGTTCGCTCGCCGTTCATCGGCACGATCAACTTCTTTCAGGGTGTACTCCATCATGGAGCCCTCTAAACAAGCTAGGTTTGATGCAGCAGTTGAGGCCCGCGTGGCCGAAGCTGTTCAGGCCACTGAGGCCCGTCTCTTTGCCACTTATCACGTGCATGAAGCACGCCTCATTGATCAAATAACGCAGCTTCAAAGCTTGCTGAAAGACGCTCATTCGGAAGCCGCCCAGGCTCGTGCGTCGGCTGCCTCTGCCTCTGCGATTGCCACTGCGGCTGTCCGAGCTATGACCCCTCAGGTCCCCCCGGGTTTCGATGCCCAGTCCCAACGCTCTACGGTGTCTCCTGGCCCCTCAGAGTACATGGACGGCATCTCCGAATCGGAATCTTCCGTTTCCGAGTCTGCCGAGTCCTCCGCCCAATCCGCTGCGTCTAAACGCAAGGCTTCGCCCGTCAGTGCGTCCCACTCGGATGACACTGTTACGGATGATACTCAATTCACCCCAGTCCGAGGTAAAAAGTCCTCTAATAGGAAAAAGAAGAATACCGCTTCTTCCGCTCCTCCCACGCCCTCTCCAGCGGCGGTTTCCGAGGCGGTAGCGGCCCCTAAGGCGGCTGAAGCCCCTAAGGCGGCAATGCGCCCCAAGGATGCCCCGCGTTCTAAGCCCGCGGGTCCTCCCCCGAGCTCTAAGCCCCCTCCCCCTGTCTTCCTTCGGGATAAACATCTTTGGGGACAGGTGTCGACCCTCTGTTCGGGGGGTCTGACTGCCCCCAAGATCAATTACAAGAAGGCAACCAACACCGGTGCCTTCATTAAGATCGAGCCATGTACTCTGATCGATTTCAGGAATCTGACTTCCCTACTCACTCAAAGGCAATTCGCCTATCATACTTACGCTCTCCCGGAAGAGCGTAAAGCCCGCGTTATCCTTAGGGGCGTGCCGTTCGAGCTATCGAACGAGCAAATCGCCGCGGATCTTAAATCCCAAGGCTTCCCCGTTGAGTCTGTGCACAAGATGCATAGCAAACGGGGCAAACAGTTTCCCCTTGCGCTTGTTATTCTTACGAATAACACAGCTGGGAACTCCCTACTTCGCAATGGGGTCCGCACTGTGTGCGGCCTCTCGCAAATTCGTGTAGAAAAACCTCACAACAGAGGTCACCCCGGTCAATGTCACCGCTGCCAACTCTATGGCCATGCGGCACATAACTGCTTTGCCAAACCTAGGTGCGTTAAGTGCCTAGAGGATCATGCTACCAAGGAGTGCTCCCGCACCCTTGAGTCCCCGACAGATCCGTCTTGCGTCCTGTGCGGCCAGTCCGGCCACACGGCGAACTATCGCGGGTGCCCTAAGGCGCCGCGCTCGGTCCGTTCCAAAGCGGCGGCCGATCCCCTTAATTGGAGACACCGCCCCCAGCCCCCTAAGGGCTCCCCTCAAGCTAAGGCCCCTCAGGCCGTGGAATGCGCATCGAAACCCGTTTCGAACGTCACTCCTACCGCTTGGGCTGGGCGCCCGCCCAACCCGCGGTACAGAACGCGAAGGTCAGTTTTGATCGCTTGGCGTTCTGGGTCACCGTCGCTCCTATCGACGAGATTCTTGAGCTCGGCGCTGCACTCAACGCCGGCCAGGACTCTCTCGCCGATGCTCTCCCCATCCTGTCCAAGCACGCCTCCCTCGTGAGGAAGCTTCAACAAGCCAACCGGTTCTAGGTTGTCCTTAACAATTAATTCACACAACATGTGTTTATAACTCTTACGACGTCGTTTCCAATTTTTTTATTGTTACAGATTCGGTCCTGCGATAAGCTTTCGTGACGGGTTGTCTCTTGGGACGCCCGGTACGCAGCCTCTGACTCCAATTGGCTGTCGTTCAGATGAGGAGACACGCCCAACTCGGGATGTCTCAGCAAAGGGGGTGTTTAGCGGGTATCGCTGGGTTCGGTGAGTCCCGCACTGTTAGGGATTGGCTGATGGGGTAGTCCCCCAAAGGTCCCCTCTTCGTGCATCAAGCATTCACCTCCTCTCCTTCTGTGGCTCCCTTAGGGGCGTCAAGTCGGTAGTAAAGCTTTCTGTGGCGGAAAAAAAAAAAAAAAAAAAAAAAAAAAAAAAAGCGTCTCTCCCCCGCACTAACTATTCTGCTAACTCTTTTATCAATCGATCTTGTTCCGAATACAACAAATCATTCAATAGCTTAGATATCTTTCATCTCTCTCTTCCTAAGCTCAAAAAAATATTAGAAAATGGAATGTCACAGTAAAGTTATAGGTATTTTTTAAAGGTGTTTTTTGTAAATATTGAATTTTTTTTTATTGTTTTGTTTGTTCTGTTAATAACTATAATTTTAAATTCTGTATTATTGTTTCTTTTAAAATATGTTTTGTTATTTTAGGATATATGTATACTTCATTTATAATTAAATACTTATATACAGATCTGTTAGCTTAAGCACTTCTTATATATATATAATTGTTCAATTAATGAAGACTTCACTGGTCTCTGTAAATATTTATTGTTGTTAATAACTTGTATAAATTTCTGACTGTTTGTCTTCTGTATAAATAAATAAATACATTCGCTGTCAATGCTCTATAGAGACCTGTCAAATATTCTATATTTAAGTACAGTTCAAATCTGAGTAAATTTTCCTTATACGGGCCTTAGTAAGTACATGTCAAAAACATTAGTTAACACCCCAATTTTTTTTTTTTTTTCTTTCTTTAGATAAATAAAAAAGTATTTAATTATCGACCTTGATTAAAAGCTTTTTTATGTAAAAATTGCATTTTCTAAAATATGTTCATCTTTTTCTTACGATTTGAAAATAGTATATTATGTAAAAAGTGAGCAACGCTCACGAGTTACATACGACGTTTTTCAACACACTTGTGAGTAAAAGACAGACATACGTGGTCATAAAATAACAAACACATTTGATAACAAAGCTGTGAATTGTGATTGAAAAATGGCGCCGAACTTCGCGCATGCGCGTAGGTTTTTTTTTTCCGCCAAATGTGTCAATGTCTGTATAGCATATACAGCCTATTTTAAGTGAAAATGTTTAATTTGGAGTGGTAAATGCAAATATTTTAATATTTTATAACAAATTATTGTAAATTATGAATAAATTGTTTGATATACAAATTTGTTTTACTGATATAAGGCGCAAACATTTAAAAATGTATATGGATTTGAAGTGGTATAAAACCTCTTTGTTGTTTCTGAAAATATTGAATGTATAACCCGGACAAATAAAATATGCTCTGTTTACTCGCATGTAATTTGCACAAAGGTACAATTCAACTTTGTAGGATTCATTATATTATGCACTAGGGTATAATATATTATGCACGCGTGACTTATAGCCCAGTTTATAGTTCTAAATTCAATAGAATAACGCTCACTTTACGAGCAAGTGTGTTGAAAAATATGTTTTCGTAAGATTTCAGCATAGAAACCAAATCAAAATAAAGAAATTGCGAATTATTTTAGATTTCCAAAAATAGTATTTTTGGCAAATTAAGTCTATGGCAGCCCTGAGTTCGTTTTTCAAACATTTCCTCGCAATTTCCTGGGCCGGCGACCTCTCGTATTGATGTTCCAAATTCAATTTGATAGACGCCTGCCAGTTAGTTATGGCGGCTAACAATTGCTTTAAATTTAGAAACATTATGTTTTTAAGAAAAAATAACATAATTTTCTACTCATTCTTTTTTTGAAACTCAACCCTTCGAGATGGTAGACTTTGATTACCTATGGTTATGTAGGTATGTTTATTTAAATAAAGGCAAAGTAAATGCTTTTTCTTACTAAGAAACATTGGGACGAGGTTTAAGAGAATCTATTATCGCCGTTTAACCGTTTGGGTGTTACTAGAAAGACAGAATGATTTTTAATTCACAGTTAAAAAAAAAACAAAAAACTTACAGAAATCAAAAGCACAAAGTTATAAATTAAAAATGAGAAACAAGAACTTATTACATCTACAATTATCTCCGGAACCATTGGAAGAATCTGACTCAGCAAAACTTACCAAAAAATCACTTAATTAACGTCAAACGCTAGATGAGGGCTGCGCGACGGGGAGAATCTTGAAGCAAGCCTCTGTCCAGCAGTGTGCTCATGAAAATGATGATCCTCTATTATCCTTCAACTTCGGAATTTTTAGGACGCTTAATTTTTTAAGCACTGTAACGCAAAAACTATTTGTAAACTTGTTTTAACTGTTGATTTTCTTGCCACATATTCTCAACTTCTCGACTTTTCGAAGTGGTGGTAGATTCAGTACAATTTGTTAATAATGTTACTTATAATAATAACTTATTTCAAGTGTATTTATATAGATACTATCTATCCAACTGAAGCATGCATGACCCATAACAAGCTCATTTTGGCAAATCGTCTAGTAGTGAGTAAATGCTCATCATCATCATCATCATCACAACTCTTTGTAATGAGCCCACTGCAGGGCATGAGTCTCTCCCCTGGGTGAAGAGGAGGTATAGGCCATAATCCACCAAGCTGGCCCAGTGCTGGGTGGTGGATGCCAGAATTTTTAGGGCGCCTAGATGGCTTCTGACAAACCCTCACGACTACTGTATACAAGTATACAGCACCTGGGACCGACTGCTTAACGTGCCCTCCGAAGCACGGAAGTCGTCGTGAGATATTAATGGTCGGCGGTCACCCATCCAAGTACCGACCGCGCCGAACGTAGCTTAACCTGTGATATCGTATGATACACACAGTAACCACGGCGCCACGACGTAAATGCTAGTGGGTTAAAATTTGCTTGAAGAACGTCGGTGACGAACTTGTTATCATTTTATTCGACACTGACATTTAATGAGTACCTACAGAATTTTTATAGTATCTAAAAAGTCATAAGTCATAGCATCCAAAATGAAAATAAAGAATCTATATTGGTTAAAGCCTAACCAAAAAAACATACCAAGAACTATCTATGTGCGTGAGTAAAAATGTCACACGTAATCACAATGAAAATATGTCTTTTAATTGCAAAGTTTGTCTTTCAATGGCCTAATATTGGCATAACAACAAACAGACGTTACTAAAGTTTAAATAATGTTAGCACGTGCCATTAGCGTGTAATAGCTGGGACCCAGATCTGGTAGTTCCGGGTTCAGTTACCGTTCGGTACCATTTTTACACGGAGAGGTCAGTCGACTCCAAGAAAAGTTGTTAAGGCGATGGTGCGTTTTCTATTCAATAATTTTTGTTTATGAGCTTCTGAATAGATTTGAAAAATATGATGAAATTATTGAAATCTTTTGCTTAGAAAAATATTTTTTTTTTAATTTTAAAAGCAAGGTTAATGTTTTGGTGCTAAGTCCGCCATTTGTACCCATTTATACTGATAAAATTTTATTAACACAACTTTATATTCTACTAGCTGACCCGGCAAACGTTGTTTTGCCATATAAATAAAAAAAAAATAGATGTTGGCCCATTCTCATAGATACTGGATAAGCACAAAAAATTTCATCAAAATCGGTCAAGGCGTTTCGGAGGAGTATGGCAACGAAAACTGTGACACGAGAATTTTATATATTAGATTGTGTAATTAGATAAAATATGCCACTTTGCGATAGGTATATCTTTTTAAGAACTTTAATCTTATAATGTACTATAGAGCCAACAGAATCATGTTCCACTTTTATGATAATTCGTTTGAAACTGTCAAACTTGTAATATACGTATAGTCTATAGCGTATACCTACTTAGGATATTTTAGATGCTGTACGAATTCTTTACTCAGTACATGTCAGTGTCGAATGATATTATAACATGTTCGTCATCAAGGAAAGCTAATTCCAAGCGAATTTCCACCTACTAGCATTGAGACGGTTTGCTAAAATAAGCTTATGGGTAATGGTTTGATTGGTTCAATAGTAGCTGGTACCTATAATTAGCAAACTTAAATGCCTTTAATCTTCAAAAAAGTAAAAAAAAAAAACAGAAGAGGCAAAATAGTTTGAATTTCTAATATCAAAAGCGGCGCCTTAAGTAAATTTGCCTTACCTCCAATTTGGGTTAATTTTCATTTGCGTGCGTCAGAGACCCGCCAGAGTGCGCTGTAGGCATCATTAAATCTATCTATCTCTGTTCGAATCTCAAATCAGATCTATTTTTAACTTTTACTCTATGGTTACGGAAGTTTGTATTTAGAACGCCGAGAGTCTAGGTCGGGGGCAACCAGGGCTGTCATCATAGTAAATACTCTTTGATTGTTTATTTTTTATTCCATACTAATATTATAAAGAGGAAACCTTTGTATTTTTGTATGTTTGTATTGAATAGGCTCAAAAACTACTGGACCGATTTCAAAATTTCTTTTACCATTACTTAGAGGGATTCTTCCGAATCCGTATAGGCTACTGTTTATACCGAAAATCCCGCGGGAATCGAAATTGCGCGGGTAAAACCGCGCGCAACAGCTAGTAGCAAGATAAACGTAGAGGGTAAGACTAGAATAGACGCTTTAAGCTTTCGTGGATAGAAATAGCAAAAATGAGAGGAATAGAACAACTGGTTGGAACAACTGGCCTTTGATCAAGCAATAATAATAATAATAAATACTTTTTAACCACGTAGGGTTATAATAATAATAAGGGGTTCAATAGATGGTTATAACATTTCTTATTTTGTGATTTAACGGAATATCTAGTTTTAGTAATCTAAATCAAAAAAGAGATAGAGAATTTAAGACTGTAATACTTTTCATTCAAAACTCAAAATCGATTATTTGAAAGTAACGGAGTTCTTGTAAAAGGACGCCAGAATAAATAAAATCCCCAGACAATCACACCAACTACATGGTCCCAAACTAAGCAGAGCTTGTGATATGGTATACCATGTAGCGAACTAGGAGGGAATCTAGAATATAAATACATATATAGATAAACGCCCAAACGCGGAACATTTTTTTTTCTTTTTCCGTGCGGGAATCGAACCTTCGACCACTGGCGTCTGAGGTAGACAGTGTTACCCCATCGCCAAAGTGGTTGTCAAGCCGTTCCATCCTTGGATAAGCGTGTTGTAAAAAGCGAGTAATCGCAACGACCCTTTGTGGCAGGAACCCTTTATTTGCATGGCTATGGACCAGACTTCATATAACGACTGTCGCCAAATATACAGGGTGTCCCGCCAACCCTATATAATATCTTCACAGAGGTACTCTATTACCCATAAGGGTTATAGAAAATATCCATTATAGAAAAATGGGTACTAGGATACCTCCGTGAAGGTATTATATAGGGTTGGCGGGACACCCTGTATATTTGGCGACAGTCTTTATATGAAGGCTGGTCGATAGCCATGCAAATAAAGGGTTCCTGCCACAAAGGGTCGTTGCGATTACTCGTTGGTGGTACATCCTGTATTTGTACCGGCAATATTTTAAGGAAAGCTAGTTCCTTCCCTTTTGTTCCTGTCATTTTCACCTAATCTTTGTTTTTAATTAATAGGTTTTTTGTTTCTTTTCTGTTACTAGAACTGAATTTCAGATTATTCAGGGTTTTTTTTTAGTCACCAGCCAAACTAAAATGTTTTTTTTTGATACGATATAAACGTACCTCCATAATTATTTTCGTAACGCTCAGTAGAAAAAAAAGATCTCTTAAAAATAATCGCTGTTGATGAACATAGCTACTACGACGCGGCATTTCATTGATTCGTTGATAATACTACGACGTAGTACTACAAGCTGATTTGTAGCAGCGCGTAGTCGTCTTTATTTTATTGGATTTTATTTTATATTCATAATTAAGATTGACCATGCTTTGCTCCATATATTAGCAAATATATTAACTTCCTTGTAAAAAATACAGACCTTTTTTTACAAAAATCGTTTCTATAAATGATATTTATAGTGTAAAATAAATTTGGCCGGTGACTAAAAGGTAACCCTGTATATGAAAATAGTTCTCAATGATCATTTCAAAATATGTTTGAACCAGTTGACTGCTAGATCAACATTATCAGAACATATCATTACCAATTGATTGAATCAGGCATTATTTTGCGGGAATCGAATCCGCAAATCGTGACGTTGCGGATTCGATTCCCACACGGAACAAAAACAATGTTCCGTGTATGGGTGTTTATCCATATATGTATTTATTCTAGGTTCCCCCTAGTTCTCTACATGGTATCCCATATCACGACGTATGCTTACTTTGCGGCCATGTAGTTGGTGTGATTGTCTAGGGATTTCATTTATTTATGTTGAGGGTAGAACATCCAAAGTAAGTATTTACAAATGCTCTCAACTGAAAGGGCTAAAGTTAGTTTATTCCATACATAAAGCGTCACTTAAGATCTCTCTTAAAAATTTAAAGCAGTATAAAGAAAACCGGATACAGAAGCAGAAGAAATGTTTTACTAAAGTAGGCGAGATATGAAATGACTGGCATTTATTTAAGACGCGGAAAAACTAATTTCATATAAGCTCGAGGTAATTAATTTATTTTTACACTTCCTCTGACAAAACATTGAATTGAAGCCAACAAGGAAAACGCATGTGATGTTATACGCATTACAAATATAATGTTCATTTGATAACTTACATATACTCGTAAGTTATCAAATAAACCATGTAGGGATTACTCATATTCAGCAGCGGTACGGTTATCCTAAGCAGAACTCTATGACAAAATGTTTACTCCAAATTATACCTCATGGTAATTTAAGTGATGAATAGTTTTAAGGTGTTTTTTTTATATTGTAAGGATAGGACGTTTGTGTACCATGCCACCTGATGGAAAGTGCGCATGAAGACTATGGTGTTACACGTCCATCCACGAGAAACCTATTCACTTGACACTTAAAAGTTCCAGGACTGTAGTGGTCAGGAAAAACAGACGCAGGCAAATTGTTCCACACCTTGGCAATCCGTACCAAAAAGGAAGTATCGAAGCGTTTTGTTCGACTTCTTGGTAGATCCACTATATAGGGATGGAAGTTCTGTCTGCGTCTGGTAGCCCGGTGGTAAAAAGGAGTGGGTTCAATTTGGTCATGGTCATTCTGGAAGAAGCTGGATCTTCCCAAAACCTAGCCGAATCACATCAAGGTTGAAATAATTATTTGTAGCGACAGCTTTTAAATTAACTTATCTGATTACTTTGCGTGCATAGAAATATGCATAAACGTAGCTTACCCTGAGTACCTTATGATTTGACTTAAAAGTAAGATATTTTATCTGCTCCAAGACTTTAGTATTGAGTATTTGATACTTATTTTAGCTTGATACCCCACGCGTTCTTGAGGAAAAGCTAGACAAACGAATAACAAATTGTTCAGTTTTTTCTTTTGAGGTACGGAACTCTAAAAACGACCTTCATAGTTTTTAACTAAGCCTGCCCTTATCTTGCCTCCAACCTACGTGTGTAAAGGTCAAAATTCTTTTTCTTCATTTGGTGATTGACCTCAGCAATGTACGGTAAATATAGACGCTTCCTTTCATAAGATTTATGCCCTACGGAGGTAAACAGCGTAAAGACCTACTCGTTGGTCTACGAAGAGAATCTTCGGAGTTCGGGTTACTAAATAAATTGAAATGAGAACCAGTGTATAGTTATTGGATGTATCAATAAAATTAGTACACAGCGTCGTCTAATCAAACTATTGAAAAAAACAGCGGTAGATCGCTTTAACTGAACGATTTTGTACAGTCCGACAAAGCATATTTGGCGCTTAGATGATGACGTCAGAGGGGCGCGCGTGAGAGTGAAATAAGTGTTACCATTCAGTAAAACTATTATCTGGGAAAAATATGAATGCGTTTAGATGTTTCATGTTTGAACAGAAACTTTTATGTACTACAACAAGGGCAAGTCGCGTAATCTTTGATAAAAACGTTAGACGTACATAAACTCAGGGTTATAGATATAAATAGAAGATTAAGCAAGAAAATATAAGTATTAAAAATAGAGTAACATGAAAATAATATCATGGTTGGATGGTTTTCCTCGTCATCCTGGGTGCTAAAGTAGTGGTGCTTTCTTTATTAGGCACCTACTCGTATTTAGAATTGCTCGTTATTTGAAAGGTTTGTAAAAATCTGCTTATTTTCTCCACTTTGCATACAGTTTTTCTAAAGAGACAATTCTCCTGAAATTATCCGTAATTTTTATTGATATTTAAAAATTAAATAAAATATGTTCTAATGTGTATTTTTCAAATATACTCATAATAATTCTATTATCTAATATATAAAATTCTCGTGTCACAGTTTTCGTTGCCATACTCCTCCGAAACGGCTTGACCGATTTTGATGAATTTTTATTTATATGGCAAAACAACGTTTGCCGGGTCAGCTAGTTATACTATATAATTCGTATTTAATTGTTGTGACAAGCGCTCGTGACACACGAATTTATACGAGTAGCTAGGATCGAAAGCCCTAACTCGAGGCTGAAAAAAATTGTATGGGATGTCCTCTCTATACGTAGTACTATATCTCAAAGACATACACACGAATTGAGAAACATCTTCTTTTGGAAGTCAGTTGAAAATTACCTACAATTTAACAATTGAAAACGTTTCACAAGTTTGTGCAATTTTAAAATTCAGAAAAAATTACAGATTAGTTCAACATTCAGTTGTAGTGAATTTTTAATAGCTGAAGTGGCAATGGGCAGGGCACATAGCTCGCAGAACAGATGGCCGGTGGGGCAGAAAAGTTCTCGAGTGGCGGCCACGTACTGGGAGACGCAGCGTAGGCAGGCCCCCCGCACGATGGACCGACGATCTGGTCAATGACGCCGGTAAACGCTGGATGAGGGCGGCGCGGGACCGAGCGACGTGGAAGACCTTGGGGGAGGCCTATGTCCAGCAGTGGACGTCTACAGGCGGTAGATGATGATGAATTTTTTATTTTCATGGTTTTATGCGCTTGATACTATTTTTGAAGATTTAATTGCTGTTTGACAGTAATTAATTTTGTATCTAGAATTAACATAAGCTAAGGTAGTTTTTAAAAGCACGAACAAAACTTTGGCTATACAATTTTATTTTATTTTTTCTTTAAAAAAACTTCTCAAAGAACTAAGATTAACAAAAGTCTATTTAGAATTTAAATTAAATTGGCATATGAAGTGGTATACCTGTTTATACACTACTCCTGTACCAATTTTTATTTCATTACAATAAATAGTTTTAACACTTGTTTATTTTTTGTTAGACGACGAGATAATTTTCTATTTTTTTTTTAAATAATGTCATTGTAATGATTAAGTGCGATGTTTTTTTAAGTTAAAAGAATTTTGGACGACTATAAATGGGCCACCCTATATATTAAAATTAATAAAACACTTAACCTAAGAATACAAAATAAGTACATTTTGGCTTCTTTACGATAGTATAAATGTTAATGACCGTGATAGTTTTTAAACTAAGATAAAGCTGAAAGTATGTAAATTTTATTCTAACTTGCTTATCTCTGAAACTCCTAGTTTTATTTGAAATACTTTTCGTACTTATAGGTTTATTCTTCAAGACGGTTATTTTATCAAAAAAATCTAAACCTAAGCATAATAAACACATTCTTCCTAATTTCGTCTTCGTTTCATTTTTACTTGCCATCAGATGACATTGTGCTCAAACCCGTCTTTAGTCAGCTTTGACAAAAATACCTACATACATACATACATTACTCCACGCCTGTATCCCTTATGGGAGTAGACAGAACACCAGAGTTCATCAGACCCTCTGATGTTTCACGAATTTGGAGGTATTATAATGATGGAAAGAGACTATTCTTGTGACAGAGGGTCAGCCTATCGCCCACAAATCGTGTGTAAAACCAATTAAACATCTGTCCCTTAACCGACTTTTACAATATTCCCAGGAAGAAAAGCAGCTGGCACATTCTATGTATTTCTTTCACTCCTAGTCCAGCACGGAAGCACACAATTACAAAGAAAGAAAAACAAAGAAAAAAATACAGGCAATTAAACAGATACATTTTTTTTGGAAAGCTTACATACAGCTAGGCATATAATAATAATAGGTAAATGATGGTGACTATAATGTTTTCAGGAATAGATTTTATAGAAGCTTAAGTAGTTACTCGCGTGCAAAAGTTCTAAGTTCGATTCCTTGTCATCTCAATTGGAATTCAGACTTTCCATAGTGAACTTTGTTAACGTTCTAAAGATAAATTCGAATAAATATTAAAATCCAGTATAATGAAATAACTTTCCCGGGTATAAATAAATATTTCTATAGTATAGCAAAGTTATTTTCCTAAATTGGTCCGGCTGAGCCTCAAACCCAGGAGTAGGACAACTCACGTCTCAGTCGAATACTCGACCACTGCGCCAAAGAGGCCGTAAAAGAAAGTATCAGATATAATTGCCTCAGTCCTTTTAGGAAAGCACAACATTGACTACATACATACATAACTTCACGCCTGTATCCCTTATGGGGTAGGCAGAACACCAGAGGTTATTAAATCATCTGAGGTCACGTTTGACTAATTTGGAGGCATTATAATGATTGATAGAGACTATTGCAGAGACACAAAAAATCTCCAAACAAACCTCTGTCCCTTTACTGACTTTTACACGATGCCCGGGAAGAGCTGGCACATTCTATGTTTTTTCTTTGCTCCCAGTCCAGCATGGAAGAACGTTTAATCAAACATTACTTGTTTAATAAAGAAGTAATAAAACTATGTAAAGTAAAAAACACATAATCGAAACTAAATTAAACCCATACTTACTTAACACACCACATATTACATGACATGCTCATTATAAATAATTTTATTTAACGCCGCCATTTCTAATTTCAGCGGATCAAAAACGCAGGTCAGTTACCCCGGAGGGCGGCGACCTTGCGAACATCGGTCGACCTTGCCATCGGGTCAACGACATAGCCTATACCGAAATTTTTCGTGCGTGTTTCTTTGAGGAAAATTCCTATTTAACCAAAAAGATAGACCCACGCCCTCCTATATCATCCCTAGTTTTACATACACGATGGAAAGCGTAAAGAAAATCAGGGATCAAGGAAAATTGGACGCGTTATGGCTACATTTCAGCCGTTTGGTTTAGGTGCAATGAATTTGGGTTGGGGTGTTTATTGGAAATAGAAAAGGTTGTTACACTCTGTTTTATTGGATATTTTCGTGAGTTTTGCTTTATGGCAATGTTTGTTTCAAATGCGTTCATAAACCTGAATGTGACGTCAAACTTACCTGATAGGAGTTACGAGTATATGATCGATCAGGAAAATTGACAACCTTCAAATTAATTTGCAATTTTATTTTACTTTGATAAAGGTAGAAACTTTTTTGCTTCCATGCTGGACTGGGAGCGAAAGAAAAACGTAGAATGTGCCAGCTGCTTGTCTTCCCGGGCATACTGTATAAGTCAGTTAAGGGACAGAGGTTTTATAGGCGTTTTATAGGTTTGTGGGCGATAGGCTGACTCCCTGTCACTATAATAGTCTCTCTCCATCTTTCTATTACCTCAAAATTTTGTCAAACGTGTCATCAGATGGTCTTATAACCTCTGGTGTTCTGCCTACCCTACAAGGGATACAGGCGTGACGTTATGTATGTATGTATGTAAGAAACTATTTAAAACGAAACCTTTTTGATAAAGACAGACAAAAATTGTGAACAACCTGTTAGGTATGTACTGCCCATTAATAAGTCGTAATTTAAAAAGATTACATCAATAAAAAAAGATAACAACGTTCCATATTCAAATTTGACATTACCACTTCTCACATCATCACGCGTTCACAATTAATACAAAACGCGCCATAAAATTAAAAAGTTATCGCCACCTATTCGTCCTCTTTGTCGGGATCATTATTCGAAAGAACTGAAACGCACACATTGAAAGGTATTTTCAGCCTATCAAGATTAGAGAATGCCTGTGTGCGTCTAATAAAGTAATAAACAGCCGTGTAAAGATAAATTCGTCGGGATTCTCTATGCATGTGTGGGTAGTTCGTCGACCGACAAAATTTCGGCGCGTACCTCTATCTATTAACTATTGCACAATATGTATGACTACAAAACTATTTATATTCACACGAAGTACATACAGAGTCTATGTTTTTATATGAGATACGTAATCTGGCATTTTCCTTTAAACTGCGTAGTTATTGAGAAAATGGGCATGATGAAATCTTTGCCAGAATTCGATAATTTTCTTAGAAGACGAATTTAAATGAGGAAAATCTGTGAATAAACCTAAATTAATTGACTTCCAGTAGCCACTTATTAATTTACATATTTTTTTTTCATTAAAATTAAGATATTATTTTTAGTCTAAATCAGGTTAACTTAAAATAGCGGAAACATAACTAAAATGGCACATCGACCATATGCCACGAATCTAAATGAGCTAGCTAAGAAGTATTACTCGTAGTTATGGTTAACTCTGGCTAGCTTGCGACTAAAGTCATACACAATTTATGCTTGGTGGTAGGATCCCTTCTGGGTCCGCCTGGCTAGCGACCACCCTTTATATAAAGTCTGCCGCCAAATGTTACCGCTCCGGCGGTAATGTGTTCCGGCAATATTGTATAAAGAGCCAGTTCCTTCCTAAGCCCGTGTGCTTTCATCTTCGACCTCATCGTCACTTAATACCATCAGGTGAGATTGAGGTCAAACGCGGGTTTAGTCACTTATAAAAAAAAAAAAAAAATCTGCCGCCCAGTGCCATATTTACATAGAATCTGGCAAAAATCGTTTTTTTTGAACTTGCTTACCTCGGAAACTACTAGTATACATACTACATTATACAGGGTGTTTGGTCCATCGCCGGCCAAATGGATATGGCGTGTAGAGTACGTTATCTGCTATGCCTAACTGGCCATTAAAACTTCCAAAGCCATTTGGAAGTTTGTGATTTTTTTTAATAGGATTTTCATTCATTTTTGTTCGTCACCGCGAAATCATCATAAAAAATTTAAAAAAATACATCAAGTGGTTAATAGAAGCCTAAAACAGTATAAATTAAAAGAAAATCAAAATGAGCTGTCTACACTTGATAATTTTTTTTTATGATGATTTCGACATACAAAAAAAGTTTAAAAATCCTTTAAAAAAACCACATGGCTTCGAAAGTTTTAATGGCCAGTTAGGCATAGCAGATTACCTACTCTACAAGCCATATCAATTTGGCCGGCGATGGACCAAACACCCTGTATATTAATATAATACAATTTTGCTAAAGGGTTGATATGCTGATGATAGTTCAATCTTAAATTTAAGATCGGTTTATAACCATGGCCATTAAGTTGGCTAAGTTCAAGAGAATAGGAACTTCAATTACCTCTATCTGTCTAATAAAGTCACTTGCAAATTAGGGTATTCAAAATTTTTTTTTTCAGTAAAAATAATTTTTTGTTTTACTTATTTTGTTCAGAGTATTATAACGAAAAGAAATAAAAAAAAAAAAATTTATTAAATTTGTCTTATAATTTATTTA
The DNA here is from genome assembly GCA_944452665.1 of Stenoptilia bipunctidactyla. Classification (NCBI taxonomy): domain Eukaryota; kingdom Metazoa; phylum Arthropoda; class Insecta; order Lepidoptera; family Pterophoridae; genus Stenoptilia; species Stenoptilia bipunctidactyla. The sequence goes on from OX101743.1 coordinate 12,008,549, forward strand.
TTTCTTAAACTTTATTTACACGCGACAGTATAGAGAATGCATGGTGAAAAAGCGCGGAAACCATGCCAACATTATAAAAACATTATACGACGACGAAAACTCTTCGAAATATGAATTTTCATCATTTAGTGGAATGAAAGTTATTCAAAACGTGAAATAATTTTTATATCTAAATGAAAATACTATTGTTTTGCTGACTCTACCTAACCGGTGCGAATCGACAACTACAACGTCACGATATGGCCCTAAGCTAGTCCTATACTCATTTGAACCGCATTATAGGCATATACGTACTCGAATTGAAATCGAAACCCACCATTTGACTTTATCATAGTCGGCTAATAAAATAAATAGCTTTATTTACAAAGAATTTTCTAATCGCAATCAAACATATTAAATATATTACGTAATAGAATGATTTCATGTAGACTTGTTGTATAATAGATAACCTATACAAATATTAGAACAATAATTAAGATGGCGGGAATATCAGTAAACACATTCTTGGTTAGGTTTTATATAACTGGCTTAGTTAGAGATAATGAGCCGATATGTGGTACTTTCTTTTTAAAAAATAGATATGAATGATGAATAATCACATTCAGGCCCAAATAAAATAAATAATAAATAAAATCCCCAGATAATCACACCAACTACATGGCCCCAAAGCTGCAAAGTAAGCATAGCTTGTGTTATGGGATACCATGTAGCGAACTAGGGGGGAACCTAGAATATAAATACATAAATAGATAAACACCCAGACACGGAACATTTTTTTTTCCTTGATCCGTGCGGGAATCGAACCCGCAACCACTGGCGTCTGAGGCAGATACGTTTACCCCATCGCCAAAGTGGTCAGGCCCAAGTACCGATACTTAAATAATAAATAAATAAAATTAATATTTCTTACAACCACACCACATTATCTGACACAAAGTTCCTTAGAGAACTTTTACTATGGATAAATAAACTTAGGAAAGATATACTTGAACAGAAAATTATCAGTGAATGAAAGTAATTCAAGAAAATTATCATAAAACTACGAACTAAACCATGAACTGAACGACTTTGACTTGTCTATAACAGTATACCAAGTATTAAAGCGGCCATCTCTAAATCATTCTTTACTAATGTATAATGTTTGTTGTTATTTTAATTTTATTTATCTCTACTGTCACCTATATGTGAAAACTTGTAATTGGCTTTCTTTTTCCTATATTTTCTATATGTAATATTTCTAGCTGTAAGTTTTCCGAACAATTGTAAATAAATAAACTTAGGCAAGCATTCCTAGCATGTTCATCACACAAGTATCCATTACGACCGGGATTCAAATCCAGTAAGTCTGTCATAGATTGAAGTGTTTTTACCACTACAGTCGCCGCCTTTAAAGTTGAAGCTAATAATCGTCATCATCAGCAGCAGCCTGTAGACGTCCACTCAAAGTCAAAGTCAAAGTCAAAAGAATCTTTATTTCGTAAGTATTTGAATACATTTGAAATAAGTCATAAAATTTACAAATTGAACTGAATCTACCGCCACTTCGGAAAGTCGATCTGTTGAGAAGAAGTGGCAAGAAACTCAACAGCAATCATCTTTTAAAAATACACAATAACAATTAACAATCTTCTTGCATCCGGATAACTTATAGTAAAACTTTATATAACACTTATCCTTAAATCTATCGAAGGGTTAATCTTAAATATTTTGGAATTATATTATAAAAGCGTACAAGCGTACACATATTGACCCATGAACGAGTTGGTGATCTTCTGGAGTTTACTATTATATTTATACAATAGGCAATCAAATATTAGACAGAAACATAAGACATAGATATAGAGGTAAAGATAGAAGTAGATAGATGTAGCGATAGAGGTGAGAGATAATACAGTTAATGTGCATGGAGATGGGAATAGTCGTGGAAAGAGACGGGACACAAACACGGACGTGGACATGGAGATGGGGAAGTCAGAGTCAAATTCAAAAAAGTAACATAGTCATAAAGTCTTCAGCAAAACGACCTGGCACCGCTAGCAGCACCCGTTCACGAGTATAACGCAAGCACCAGCCATCACCCTCCTCAACCATATTTTAGGGAAGAGGGTGACCCGACACCCGACGCTACCGCTAGCCATGCCGCCTGAGGGAGCATGACGTTCTTGCTGTTGTATGGATTGGAAGGAGATGGAGATGGCGTTGGATAAGAAGGAGATGGAGTTGGAGATTGAGAACTTTGAAAAATAATTTACAACCAAGGACTTTTATCGTCCATATATTCAGATATTGTATAAAAGCCTTTATTACACAATTTTTGTTTAATAGTTTCTTTAAATTTATCAAGTGGTAAGTCTTGAATATTTGTGGGAACCTTATTATAAAAACGTATGCATTGACCCATAAATGAGTTAGTGACTTTATGAAGTCTACTATCATAGCCGGCTAGCTTGTACTTATTTCTAGTATTAATATTATGCAAGTCACATTCACTGCTGGACATAGGCCTCCCGTAAAGCTTTGACCAGACCGTCAGTCCAAGTTGAGGGGGCTCACCTACGCTGCTTCTCTCAGTTCGTGGCCGCCACTTAACAACTTTTCTGACCCAGGATTTCTGCCATCTGTTCTGCGAGCTATAGTGCCGTGCCTTTTGCCACTTCAGCTTTGCAATCGTTCTGGCTATGTCGGTGTTTGCATCGGTATGTGCAAGAATATTTGAAATCCCACTAGTAGTTTCTGAGATTAGCGCGTTCAAACAAACTCTTCAGCTTTATATATTAGTATAGATTAGTATAAGTATAGATTAGGCAATCAAGTACTAAACAGAAACGTAGACAAGGAAACTTCTACCATAGCCCTTTTCATTGCCCGCTGAGCGACTTTAAGCTTGTTTATAAGGCCCATAGTTAGCGACCTTATAAGCTCATAATAATGCTGAAGACAACGGAAAACATCGTCTGCTTTATGTCGTAGCAAGGCTGCGATACTAATTTGCAGGAAGCAGCGCCTCCGCCCCTCTCAAATGAAAGAGGATACTTATTGACTATGAGATCTATTTAATATGAAAATAATAATACATTACCCAATCTGACACATTAACTATTCAGCCTTTGACGACCACTTTGGCGATGGGGTAAATCTGTCTGCCTCAGACGCCAGTGGTTGCAGGTTCGATTCCCGCACGGAACAAGAAAAAAAAAGTTCCGTGTCTGGGTTTTTATTTATTGGTATCCCATAACACAAGCTACTTTAACTTAATTTGTGGCCAAGTAGTTGGTGTGATTGTCTGGGGATTTTATTATTCTTATTTATTTTATGAAAGTAAGATTTTATATAAATTTCTGATCTGGAATAACCCTACCGCCCCTGGATAAACGTTAAAGGTGACTAATCTGAGTGACACCCTCAGGATCCTGTCAGATCCGACTGGATAGCGACCACCCTTTATATAAAAATCTGCCGCCAAATATTACCGCTCCCGCGGTGATGTATTCCGGTAATATTTTATGAAGAGCCAGTTCTCTCCTAAGTTTTCATGTATGACCCCATCTTTACTTGCCATCTAGTAAGATTGAAGTATAGTATATAGTATAGAAAAGCCTAATATACACCTAGACGGCTAATATCTATTTCTCATACAAACATCTTCCCTAACTTGAATGTAGACAAAAGCAAAGGTTACCACTGAACCAAAAAGTCGGTAATCTCTTACAAATCCATATACACACATACTTATCTCATGACTTGCGAATACGCGTGATCGCGAGTCAACATGATTTGGGGCACAAGGTCACTCACCCGCGACGCGCGTTGCCGAGTCAACGACCTGTTTCCAAAATAAATTGCAAAAACTTACGTAAGTTCGCAGTGGCGTAGTGAGTTCGATGAGTAGAAGGCAGCGGGTTCATTCGCCGCTGAGTTACATATTGTATGTATTTTGGGTGTTTGTCTATAGGCTGGTTGTTTTTCTATGTTTATTTTTGTTTTAACCTGTAAGGTTAAATTATTTTACATTTTAACTAAGTCTTTTTGGAATCGTTATTATGTTTGACCGCTTAATATGAGTATACATTAACTGAATAGATATTTTTTTGTAGTGAAACAAATAAATTCAAAATTAAGATATTCCATGTTCTAACTAAATTGAAAATTTCAACTCAATACTACATGCCTGTTATAGTTAACATTTTTTATAGTTATTCTCCAGCGATTACTCACAGTGTATCTGTGAATCTACAAATTGTCACATGTGAAGTCTAGTAAATATTTTTTGCTGAAAAATAAAATGTTTGCCTTTATAAAGAAATAAATAAATGTCATTTCAGTGTGAAAGAGTAACAATTTTTTTTTATAATGTATGGATGGGACGTTTTTCTTCCATGACACCTGATGCTAAGTGAACATGAAGACTAAGGTGGTACACGACCATCCACGAGAAACCTATTCACTCGACGCTTAAAAGTACTAGGACTATACTGGTCAGGGAAAATAGACGTAGGCAGTTCATTCCAAACCTTGGCGACACTTATCAAAAAGGAACTGTATAATCAATTCATGCAACAAACGTTCAGGGTTTATAAAATTAGTCGTATCAATCCAACTGTAGGTAAAATAACAAAGAATTTCTCCAAAAATTCATGAAATTGTGAAATCAGTTGCGCAGTTTAAAAGAACTCAACGCACGAACAGACAAACATTTTAAGGCTCATATTATGAAAGCTTACTCAGACTTGATCTCTACTCAAGTATAGATTTTTTGAAGATTTAATCTATTATTAAGTAAGATCAACGCTTTTAATAATGAATGTTAGTACCTACAACAAAAGTATGATTTGTAAGCGGCTGTCACAAGGTTGATTTATTTTTTCACATGAATATGTTAATCTGGAAGCTGGAAGTGCTTTATAAGCCTTTTGCGCCGCTTTAAACATATAACCATTGTACTGCGTATAATCAATATATATAAAACTGTTCCGTTACTGACTGAGTGACTGAGGTACTGAGTGACTGAGCGACTGACAGACAACGTACAGCCGTAACTACTAGGCGTAGAGATCTGAAATTTGGAACAAACATTCTTTAGGAGATGTAGGGGTGCACTAAGGAAGGAATTCCCGAAATTCCTACGGAAACAGGAAATATAGGACTTTTTAGTTTGTATGAAAAATCTTATTCTTTGAGTGCACCGATGTGAAACTTGGTGTAAAAGCTTTTCAATGTGTGTCTGGTTGTGTTATGAAAGGAATTCTCGAAATTCCCACGGAAACGGGAAATATATGATGTTTTAGTTTGTATGAAAAAATCCCATCCCTTGAGTGCACGGATATGATACTTGGTATAAAGGTTCTTTCAGTGGGTGTCTGGTTGTATAGTTTCTGAAATTTCCACGAGAAGGGTAGTTTAGCGCATACAAAGTTGCGGGATAAAGCTAGTAAAGTATAAATAAATTAATAAGTAAACTTTGTTCCACAATATTTACAAAAAAATATCAACCCAACTTATTTAATAACATTACGCCAAATACTTGTTTGATAACAAAAATATCCGGTTTAATCATAAATTATCGTTTATGTCGCATCACGTCATCGGATCAGTTATCGCCGAAACCGGTGCGCCGACGACTATTGCCGAAGACTGCCGAGTACGGCCGAATGTCCACGACTTATTATGTAATGATCGTAGGAAGTGTTTACAGGGTTATTTTTGGTTGTTTACCTTAAATGGTTTGTTTGGTTGACTGATAGTAATAAGGTGATGATGAAGTTTATGATAATAATGGTAAATTTGTTTAAGTAATACATAATAATCAAGGGTTAAGCTCGATACTGCCCAATCGTTCGCCGTTTACTGTTTCTACCGCAATGATCCCCGACTGGCTCTGCTCAGATTGTCTGGGCTTTTCCGCTGAAAGGGCCTGTAGCTTTGGCCAATGGTCGAACCACCCGTTTTTATATCTCTTGGCTGACCTTTATAGAAAACTAACTTGTTGTTTGGTCAAAAATCTATAAAGGATTCCCGGTAATGGGAGGAGCAGAATATCTTTTAAAAAAATCCACAAACAAAAAAATTAAGTATTAAATGATTCTTCAATTACAAATTATTCATATTTCATTCCGTAGATTATATCTACTTAGTAGATTTTGGAGAAATTAGCGCTTTCTTAAAAAAACACACTGAAGACGTTTTAATAAAGACTCGAAAACATGTGTAAAGTTTTTAATGCCATCATTGATTATTTGTTAAATATCTTGTATACAATTGAACAAGAATAAAGTGATCGAAACCACGATCAACACGGAGTGAAGGTCGTTCGGCCAAAGACTCGCATTTCGCAACTTGTCGAAATATTAATATGGCAAGTTGAAACTTGTTACACTTAATAACGTACGCATTTACCCAAATTCAAGTACTTATCTTTCGAATCATCATGACTTAGTAGAATACTAATCTTTCCTGTTTGTAAATTAATCTATTTATACATAAGTAATTAATTCATTAGTTTTTTTGTAATGAGTGTGCTGCAGGGCTATGAGTCTCTCCCCTGGGTGAAGAGGAGGCCATAATCCATATCCACGAAGCTGGTGTTGGTTGGTGGATATATGAATTTCCAGGGCACCGCAATGGGTTCTGATAAACCCTAACGACTACTGTACACAAGTTCACAGCAACTGCGACCGACCGCTTCACGTGCCCTCGGAAGAAATGAATGGTAGGCGGTCACCCATCCAAGTGTTGGCGATAACGATGAGTTTGCGATATTAAGATGTTTGTATGACTTCATGGTAGCGGAAGTATGTTGGTAGTACTGTTAAAGAAAGAGGGCGCTAAATGCAATGAATGACTGACATTGGATTGCAGCGCCATAGGTGGTATCTTGAAGTAGGATGATGGCAAGTGACACAGATACGGTTAGGACGGCTAGGTGCGCTGACGTATCTCGGACTGACGGTCGATAGTAGCTCGGGATTAATTGAGATGGCATTGTAACTGACGGAACGGACTCGCGAATAAAGATTTTGTTGTGACTAAGCCAGGCCCACAGACTCGGTACTAAGTAACTGTCCAGTGATTAATTCTATCGTGTTTTATGAGTAACGCTTCTTTTTCGTTTTGTTTGTTTTCCGACATCAGAAGTGGGATAAGCCTAAATCCTTATATTAATTAGTGTGTCGAATTATTTTTGCGAATAGTCTTCTCGGATCTGCCCAAGCTTAACTTTCGTTTGTGATTAGAGTGAGTTGTGGTAACCTCCGACATACAATCATAGATCTGTTGAAATAAGGCAGTATATTTCCTAAGAATAAAGGTGTATAACTGAAACTTATCGGATGCTGCCTAAGTCTAAAAGAGGGGTCCATATCGGCTCACATAAAATTCTAATTCATATTTTTTTTCTTACTACCGATTTTTGTTCATAATAATCACTCTTCATAATATTATTTTTCATACATTTTTTATTCATACATTTTTATTCCTACCAACGGTTGTCATAACAGTTAGTGATCATATTTTTTTTATTAATAATGTTACTACCAAGAACCAGTTTAAAATCATAATTTTATTTTTCAGATCTTTTTTCTTCATAACATTCAATGATCATATTGCTCTTATTAATAATTTTGTTACTAAGAAAATACTTCAACTCATAACGTCGTTGTTCAAAATTTCTTATTTCATAAAAGACAATTATCATAATTTTTATTTTAATAAAGGCAATACTAAGAAAAGATTTTAACTCATAATGTCATTTTTCATAATAGTTAATTAGACGGAAAAATTGTATGTTTATAAACATTTTGTTTGTATATTCTTAAAGAATATAGTATATTCTGTTAGTGTGATTATTCGAAGCTGATACTTATAGTTTCATTCATATAGAACCTCACTTTTATTTATCCACTTGGGACTATGAATCTTCCTGAATTTCTATAAGTTATGTATCTTGCCAGCAATAATTATACTTCACTATTTAAAAAAATGGCTACCATCAGTCTTTGCGGTAGCTATTTAGATGTGGAACGTCTCCGGCGCTACGGGAAGTGCAGCCCCAACGCCCTCGCGTAACAAAGCGCAAACACGCATGCTCACCTCCACAGCCTTGGCTTTTTGGTCGCCTCCGGCGACCAGCCTCGGCCCCTCCGGCTCGCACGCTGTGTGCGCTTTGTCACGGCGGGCGAGGGCTGCTCTCCCTCCGCGCCTCCGGTTTTACAAAAACACTCTAGGGTCGATCCAATAAGACTACGTGGTTAAGGGGTCGACAAATAAGGTTTTGAACAAAGAAACTAAGTATGAGTTGTATGTAATTTTTAAAATTATGAATAAAAATAAATCTAAATAAAAAAATGTATGAATTTTAATAATAGTGATAAAGTCGATTGATTATGTTGAGAAAATATACAAAACAAATAGATGTTTATCACTTCCAGTATTATGAATTTGAGTGATTCGGAACGATGAACATTAGGAACTTAGTATTTAGGAATAAAGATAGTTAGAATGAAAAATGTTATGATTTTCAATAATATGGATAAAAACACTTATGATTAAAAAATTTATAAAAAGAAATATTAGAATAAAACACATTTATGAATATTAAAGTTATTTATTCGAATGATTATGAGTTTCGATCATTAGTATAAGCAAATATATAAAAACAAATATTAGTAAAAACAAAGTGTATAATTAGTGATATTATGAATTTCAATGATTATATTTTTCAATATTTAGTTTTTAAAATTATTATGAAGAATGATCATTATGACTTTAAATGGTATGAGAAAAATTTTCGGACCTCCGATGATAGGAATAGAAAAGTTATGTGAGAAAATGCGCACCCCTAAAAGAGCTATCTGACTGAAGGATCTGTGGTTGTGTGATTATCATACAATCATAGATCTGTTGAAATAAGGCAGTATATTTCCTAAGAATAAAGGTGTATAACTGAAACTTATCGGGTGCTGCCTAAGTCTAAAGGAGCTATCTGACGGAAGGATCTGTGGTTGTGTGATTATGGAGAGAACTATAATTAATCCCTGTCTAAGTCTAAAGAAGTGATTAATTATGGAAACAGTTTTAGAGTGAGAGAGTCAGTGATTAGAGTAAATTCACGTGCCTAAGATAGTTCATCATTTTTGTTGTGTATAGCTTGCACAGATGTGACAAGGTAAAATTGTTTTGAAATAACGTACGGTTTGTCGAGACGTATCAATGGTTTTTCGTAACTTTAGTTTATATAGATGAAGTTCAATTTAAGGCGAAAGATAATATTCAAAAGTTTTGATATTGCGTTTTAAGTACTTAATGATGATGAAAGTAAATTTAACGTTGAAGTTGTAGATTTTCTTTCTGATTATCGTGTATCCGTGACTCGGTAGAAATCGCTTTGTATCTTGCCAATCTTAGATTATTTTGCTGCGATTCTTAGGAGACACGTTTTCTTATGTTTTAGTAACAGTAAACTTGTTATTATTTTGGCAATTGAAACGTAATATTACGATAGTGTGTGTTTAATGAATCACGGAGATAGGTAATAACGTCGAGATTGAAAAGATTGAAAATTGAAAATGCGTTGAACTTGTTGCGATTGACAAAAGAGCTGGATTTTACTGTCGAACTGTTTGCAGTTGTCGAACAATTCTAGTACTTTGTTGTTGTGAATTATGAAGTACAATGCAATGCTCTTATTGGTTTGATAAACGCCATAACCGGATGGAGGTTATGAGTGTGAGTTGATATAACCGGATAGAGGTTATGAGTGTGAGGTGACGTAACCTAGTGGAGGTTACATTACGTTTTGTGACGGGATGGACGTCACTGCAGAAGAGCTTTGCATTGTTTGCTAATTAATTGGGTTATTCTAGCAGCTTATGCTTGCTTTGTTTATTGTTCGACCGCTGTCAGATTGTTTGATGTTCCATTCAAAGTAAATTTCATTGTTTAATGTGCGGTTTTCTTATCGAAAGTATTGTGGTTCGTACAATGCGTTGACGTTAGCCGATTCCTACTGAGTTTCTTGCTGGTTCTTCTCAGTAGATGGATCTTCCGAACCAGTGGTAGCTTTACGTGAATTGTTAAATCGTGGATTTAGAATTTTGATAGAAATATTAAATTGAAGTAAAATTTAAAAAAACTGTAGCGGTTAAAGTTTTGAAGTTGCCTAAAGTACAAGTTGTACAAAAGTCCATTGCAGTTGTAAAGAAAGATGTAATTTCTGGTTTTGGAAGAGATTTAATGTGTTGTGGATACAGGTTCTCGTTCGTTGGTTTTGTGACTACGCCAGAATGATTCTGGGTAGTGTGTTGAAGGAGTCATTGGTTGACTCAGGTTTTCCGTGGGGAAATGATGTAATTGCTGTTAACCACGAACGATATACCTTGTTGTTAATAATGAAATTAATGGATTTCAATGTTTGATTTGGAGATAACTGTTACTCAATGGTGCTTGAAACTTGGTTAACTAAAACGGTATTTTTGTTGTTGAGTATTCTAAAAGATTTATAATGTAAAGAATTCAAACTTGTGTTTTTTCTTTTGAGAATTAGCTTGACTTCATTGTCAGGAGTGGCCAAGCCGCTACTTTGGCATGATTGTTTCAGACTAACACACGAAGACGTGTGTCATCGCAGGATGGCCGTGTTGGCGATAACGATGAGTTTGCGATATTAAGATGTTTGTATGACTTCATGGTAGCGGAAGTATGTTGGTAGTACTGTTAAAGAAAGAGGGCGCTAAATGCAATGAATGACTGACATTCGATTGCAGCGCCATAGGTTGTATCTTAAAGTAGGATGATGGCAAGTGACACAGATACGGTTAGGACGGCTAGGTGCGCTGACGTATCTCGGACTGACGGTCGATAGTAGCTCGGGATTAATTGAGATGGCATTGTAACTGACGGAACGGACTCACGAATAAAGATTTTGTTGTGACTAAGCCAGGGTTACACCCAAGCCCACAGACTCGGTACTAAGTAACTGTCCAGTGATTAATTCTATCGTGTTTTATGAGTAACGTTTCTTTTTCGTTTTGTTTGTTTTCCGACACAAGTATCGCCGAATTTCGCTTAATCTGCGATATCGCATGACATACACAGTATCCCCGGCATATCCATTAATCCTGAACATATAAACACTGATTAAAGCCCTTTTTTGTCCTCTCAGTTGTCAGATAACGGCCTCCTTGGCTTAGTTAAAAAAAAAAACAAAATTCAAAAAGTTTTATGCATCTTAGGAATTTCACAAAACACTTGATGACGTCATCATATAGTTTGGTTTTAACTTGTTGTTGAATAAGAATAAGATATTACAACTGAATAGGTTTCTCGTGGATGGACGTGTAACACCATAGTCTTCATGTTCACTTTACATCAGGTGGCATGGAAGACAAACGTCCCATCCATAATTCATAAAAAAAAGTATACCAAGAGACAAAAAAAGCCGGCGGAAAAAACTCTTGGTACTCTTTTTCAGTCAGAATTATCAAGTACAGTAAAAATTGACCGTGATATGAAAAAAAAACACAAGACAGCTAATTGTGAGAGCCAATGTCATGCAACAACCAAATTGCTTACATAGTAGGTGCCTCGTACTAATATTAGTAGACAACTGATCATCTGCAACGTGAGAGATCACGGGTTCGAGACCCAGCGGGGTCAGTTTACGAGACGAACTTTTCTATACTGCTTACTTTGAGCCACAAAGTATTTATTGGTAAGAATCCGTTACTTCCATGCTGGACTGCGAGTGAAAGAAAAACATAGAGTGTACCAGCTGGTTCTGCTTCCCGGGCATACAAGTCAGTTAATTGACAGAGGTTTTATTGGCGTTTTTGTGGGCGATAAGCTAACCCCATGTCACTACAATAGTCCCTATCCTACATTATAATACCTCCAAAGTCAAACGTGACATCAGATGGTCATATATCCTCTGGTGTTCTGCCTACCCCATAAGGGATACAGGCGTGAAGTTATGTATCATCATCATCATCCACAGCCTGTAGACGTCCGTTGCTGGACATAGGCCTCCCCCAAGGTCTTCCCCAAGGTCTTGGTGTTTATCTCAAAGTCAAAGAAACATTAATTCGTAAGTATTTAAATACATTTGAAATAAGTCAAACAATTTACAAATTGAACTGAATCTACCACCACTTCGGAAAGTCAATCTGTTGAGAAGAAGGGGCAAGAAACTCAACAGCAATCATCGTTTAAAAATACACAATAACAATTCACAACCAGGGAATCCCATTTTCTTGCATCCGGATATCTTATAGTACAACTGTTTTTCAATAACACTTATCCTTTGATCTAGCGACGAGCTAATCTTTAATATTTTGGAATTTTATTATAAAAGCGTACACATTGACCCATGAACGAGTTGGTGATCTATATCCTAGTTCGCTACATGGTATCTCATGAGTGACATGACACAAGCTTCGCTTTCTTTGAGGCCATGTAGTTGGTGTAATTGTCTGGGGATTTTAATACAGATAAATAAATAAACATTTCAAACATTTCTTTGCCCAATTTAAGTTTATGCGTACAAAAATACGAGTTTTTAAGCATATACATCTAGATATTATATGTTATGCTAGATATTAGCATAACATCCATGACGCTAATATCTATGTTCATCACACAAATATCCGGGATTCGAACCCAGGACCATAGCATAGCAGATTTCTCTTTAGCCGACTGTTCTATTACAGTCCATAGGAATTTTTAACTAGCAATGTGACAACTGCAATAAAGAAAGTAAAAATAATGTTTCTTAAAGAAGCCTTTCTTATACCCTACATTTATACATTCATAGTCTGTAATTTATAAATATTGTAATATTTTATTCATTTTCATTTTCCCACATGTTAGTGTACAGAAACCTGTGTTGGTAGATCGTCCGCTCCAGATGCAATCCTAATTCTAACCACGATCCTCGGTCATGAGGGACCGTCCCCAAAAAAGATTATACATATTAAATTATTTTGACATTGACAACTGTCAAAATTGCGCGCGAAACGCCTACGTGCCAAACGATACTCTGCGCAGCAAGAAGGTCGGTGCGGTCATTGCCGCATTACATAACCTACGCCGCCGCCGGCGACGATTTTGACGCGGCCGTTACATTACAACGCCTCGTATTAATAGATGATGTTTTGATAAATTTTAATAGAAGAGTTTATATAGATCATTTTACTATTTTTTTTTTTTCATTTTACTTTGCTAAGTATCTAATAATGTGATATATTACCAAGCTTGTTTAAGGTAAGCGCCCGTTGAAAACACTTATTTTTTAATAAAAGGCATTTTAAGACACGTTACGGTTAAGATTCCCTTAGCCCAGTCATTTTAGGTTTCATCTACAGAAAAGTTCCTAGTGTGCTGATTTTTTGTATACCTACACCTTTATAACGGCGTTACAATGAAGTCACTTTCAAATATAGTCCCTTTCTCAGCCCTTTACTTCGAAAACAATTTCACAGAAAAAATGCAAGAGACATTTTTTTGTGGGAAATTTCATGGTGAATAATTCTTGTAAAGACTATTTTGGCTTTGGAATAATAGATCGCGAGATATTTGTGAATAACAGATTTTCGTGACCTTTTGACCTCTGCAACTTTTTAGCCGGCAAGATATCAATGTCGATGTCGTATATATATTATAAAAGTGTATACAAAAATTTAGCCCACTAGGAATTTTTCCGCAGATAGGAGTCTAAAATGACTGGGCTACCTAGGATCTGCTTGATAAATTACAGCCTGTACATAACCTACCTCAAGAGATTGACAGCTAAATAAAAAAAACAACTTATTTGCAACAAAACTCGTTAAGGTTGTGGTGTCTAGCGGTACGAATGCGTGTATTCCTCGTTTTCGTTGCTCGGCTTGTCATGAGGGTGGGAAGACACCAACACACAGAAATGCATTAATTTTTTTATAGACACTGACAACTTACAGTCTATCCAACAAAAGCTGACCAAGAAAGCAGGCGAGAATTTAAAAAAAACCAGATCAAGGCACCTTTGCTTTACGCTGCCTAAACGAAGTTATTACTATTAATACACACATCTAATACATAACGTCCTCTTTTTAACCGACTTCAAAAAAGGAGGTGGTTCTCAATTCGACTGTATGTTCTTTTGTATGTTTGTTACCTCATATCTTTGACTGGGTGAACCGATTTTGATTATTCTTGTTTCATGTGATAGAGGATACTTCAGAGTTGGTCCCATATACATTCTCAATCGAAATCGATTGAGTACTTCATGATTTTTTTTAAATATCTATGAACTCGGACATCGTTTACCTCGACGACCTTATATTTCAGCCAAATTTTTCATGTGAAGTCGGTTTATTAATGCTCTGCATTCGTTGATTATTTTGAAGGCGATAAATAAATAGCATTGACTTCGTTTAAGCAGCATAAAGCAAGGGTTGAGTGATCTTGAATTTTAAAAACTCCCACCTTTTTTCTTGAACAGCTTTTGCTGTTCCGACTATAACTTTGAATTGTAATCGTGATGGAAATCCGAAAATTAACATCGTCCATCATCAAAAATCTATGAAAATCGTTTGAAAATCCACGATTCATAGTTTTATGTAAAACACTTTTTAATTGAATTTATCGCGTATAATTTGTAGTCCCTAGTGACTACGGAGTTTGGAAAAACACCGAAATGTCGAATTAAAATACCATAAAACACTCGATGAATCGGTTCAACAAGTTTTTTATTTAAGATTTTTTAAATCCGGCTCGTATTTCCCGATACCGCACGTTCAAACACACAAACCTTTCAACTTTAATACATTAGTAGTTATTGATTCTATAGGCAACCTTATTCCTAAAAAGGTCGTCCTAAATATAAGAAAATATTCCACTTAGTCCATGAATGCGGTCACTGCACGGTGGTTCCTCGGTCGACCACCTCGCGTGATGACAAACAAGAGGCCTGGACGGGTACGGCGATGATGATGAAACATTTAGTGAACTCATGTTCCGTAAGCAACATTGGAGGCTAAATTTATAAATGTGAAGATTTATATTACCAGAACTGACACACCAAGTATAAATAAATAAATGAAATACCCAGACAATCACACCAATTACATGCCCCCAAAGTAAGCATAGCTTGTGTTATGGGATACCATGTAGTGAACTAGGCGGAACCTAGAATATAAATACATAAAGAGATAAACAACCAGACACGGAGCATATTTTTTTCTTGTTCCGTGCGGGAATTGGACCCGCAGCCACTGGCGTCGGAGGCAGATAGGTTTACCACGTCTCCAAAGTGGTCGTCAAAATTATAACAATCACAAGGCCCAAAGCTAAGCAATGCTTTTGAGATGGGATACCATGTATTGAAGAAGAGAGAACTTAGAATATATATAGTTCGTGTCCTAAACTTTCCGGCCGGAACTCGAATCCAGGAACCTCACACAAGAAGCAACACTCGGCCAATGCACCACGAAGGCATTGTCGCTGAAGCTGAAACGAAGGTAGATTTTAAATGTAGGCTAAGCATTAGCAAAGGGGATCCTTAAGGTGCCGACTACCAATCAGGGGTCACTCGGTTCAATTACCTCTTATGACTCGCTTATCGAAAGGCAGAAGGCTATTCTTAGACCTGCCGATCTAACTCCGAAATAGATATCGAATGAGATTATTTCACCCACATGAAATTATTTTTATCTTGTTAACTGTGAATGATCGCATATTTGACCTCAATGTTTTCTAATGGTTCTCTAAAGTGAAGTTGAGGGAGATGACAGCACATTGGTTTAGGAAGGAAAAATGAAGAAGGCGGCGACGGAGTGGTGCCGGGAGGATGACGTCTCCTCGGCGCCGATCCACCGAACTCGGACGGAGAAGGAGATACGATCACCTTCTCCATACCAATAGCCAGCCGTAGCAGGTGTGGAGACCTGATACGACTATTAGAGCTATAGGTGGGGAAATGGTTTCGTGTACTGGACCATTTCCGCCGTTGGAGTTCGTTCGGCTCCACTTATGGCGGATGAGATACACTTGGAGGTTTTTAGTGGGTGAGTCCGGCCTTCGGCAAAAAAGGATGGAACTGGCACATTTTAAAGATTTCTGTTTTCCTATACAAAAAATATTTATTTTATTTGGGAAACATACAGTGAATTAAATCTAAACAAATATAACAATCAAAAATATACACCACTTAAACATTTTCACAAATAAACTCTCAACAGATAGCAGTTCAAGTATTTTCTGGAAAGGGAATAATTTTGTTAGTATACATCGAAATCCAAAACGAACAAATAAGGCAATAAACAAACATACACAACAAATCATTAAGATGAGGAAGAGACACACAAAAACATACATACATAACCTCACGCCTGTCTCCCTTTGGGGTAGGCAGAGACAAGGGAACACCAATTGCTTCGATCCAGACATACCTCTTTCGCTTCCTCCACGTTCATTAATCTTTTCATACATGAACGCCGGTTACGGGTACTTTTAACTAGGCCCTTTTTAAGAACGTCGCCAATTTGATCGGCGTACGTTCGCCTAGGGCGGCCCCTTCCGACAGCACCATCCATTCTTGCTCTGTAAACCTCACACACAAAAATAACAACAATATCAAAAATATCAACACACAAAAATTACACAAAAAGATATACTATGCTAGTAATTAAAAAACAAAAGACAAATTTTTGAGAAACAAAAAAAAGAAAATAATAAAAAGGAGATTAATGAGGAAACGCATTCATCCAACACTTAACTTATGCATTTCTTATGATAACGGAAGAAGAGGTAAACATATCAAATTCAGGATAGTCAACCATATTGTTAATAAGTTTTGGAGATCTAATAAAGAAAGAGTTTTGTCTGTAATTAGAGGCAGTTCTAGGTATCTCCAATAAAGATGGAATTGTATTGTTTCTAAGAGATTTAATTAAGACTTTAAAACCTTTATGAGTAGATATTACGAATCGATTTTTGCTTGGGCAAGTTTTACGTAAAACACAATATCAGCAATTCGACGACGCTGTAACAGTGGCAGGATATGATGTCTTCTGCATCTACTTGCATAGTCGATGTCATATTTGTTGCACCTGAATTGAAGATACCTGATGAAGTGACTTTGTACCTTTTCAATCCGATCAATATCAAGGGTGACTGGTGGGTCACTTTTGGAACTGGTTTTCTCTATATGAACAGAACCATCTAAATAAATTACCATGAATTCCAGCAGAAAGAAGCTTTTGCAAGGGAATGGAATGGACCAAACGGTCAAAAGCCCTGCTGAAATCCGTAAAATAGCCTCTACTTGGCCACCCGCATCCATATGTGTAATATCACATTTTTCATTTATTTATTCTGAGAAAGTCAACAAATTTGTAGTAGTCGATCGGTTTTTGAGAAATCCATGTTTTTCCGAGATAAGTATTGATTTCAAAGTGCTATAAAGTTGTTCATAGATAATGCGTTCGAAAATCTTCGGAAATATACAAAGCTTATAAAATGGCCGAAAGTTTTTTTTGTCATTTTTGTTACCACTTTTATGAATTGGTGTGATATACGCTGATTTCCAGATCTGGGGAATAACACCTTCATACAATGATTTCTGAAAAAGTAATTATAACGGTTATTGTCTCTAAACTGGCATTACTCTATTTACACTGATGCCATGCACTTGCGTCGCGCCACGTGCCGCAAAAAATTCTACGAAAAACAAATTCTAAGAAAAACAGTAGAAAGAGACAAAGAAATATTTACCTTGAAGCATCTTTCGTGATTTTTTAACACCTGTATTTTGTCTGGTTTTATTATTTCAAATAATGTATCTCTATTTATAAATTTCCCCTGAAAACAGCCGAACAACTGGTTCCGTATAAAATTGACGTGCGAACCGATTCATTGAACTCCTGACGAATTAGATGTAAGCAAACACGTGCAGATTTTCTCGAAAGAATTATTTAAATAAATAGTTTGTTGCGCAATATAAATTTGGCAACACTCCATGACAGGGTTGTCACTGTTTTAAAATTAATTGTCTCTAGACTTTCCTTGATTATTAAACCCTTTGCATATTTGATAAAGCTGTTTCAATTCGAATCCCGCGGGAATATCGGGATAAAAAGTAGCCTTTATGCTATTCCAAACTGTAAACTGTTGTGTCGTGATTGAGGAACAAACATCCATTCAAACTTTCACATTTATGATATTAGTAAGCGTAAGATAGCTTTTTTATTGGTAGAATATTATTTTTGTCACAAGTGGAATTACAGTGGGTTGGGTTATTAGCTTTTAAAACCGACTCGATTCTGAATGTAAATGACAGTTTTTTTTAAATAATGTTTTAATGAGCACCTATTTATCAACCATTATAACTGAGGGTAACATTTTATTGTGATCCAAATAAGGGAGGTTTCAACTATTGTAGTTACAGGAAGAAAAGAAACCATAGTCAATTATTTCATTCAATTTAATTATTGATGTCGATGGTTAGAATTATTATACAATCAAGTGAATCCAGAGTTCAATTACTGGATTTTAATTATAAATAATAAAGTGTGTCAATTATAGCTGAAAGTATAAGATAAGAAATGAACATTTTCTTTGGTTAGAAATAGGCTATTACTATTTAGTTGGCTATTGCTTTGAAATCTTTATCTTCAAACAAAATCAATATTCTTTTTTCACATTTTGTTTTTTGTATAATTGACAACCCTACACAACCAGGTAATTTTCAATGAAAACAATATTATTTATTGCGATGTTTCCAAAACAAACATTACCCTTGTTAGTACGAGTAACTAACTACATAACTAAATACATAACATACGAGTATTTGTCCGATAAGTACTTCATCTGCGCTAAAACAACCCATATTTCCCTTTCCCATATCATCATCAACATCACGACTCTTTGTAAGGAGCCCACTGCAGGGCTATGAGTCTCTCCCCTGGTTGACGAGGAGGTATAGGCCATAATCCACCGAGCTAGCCCAGTGCTGGTTGGTGGATGTCAGAATTTTCAGGGCACCGAAAATGGCTTCTGTCAAACCCTAACGACTACTGTATACAAGTATACAGCACCCGGGACCGACTGCTTAACGTGCCTTCCGAAGGACGGAAGTCGCCGTGAGAAATGAATGTTCGGCGGTCACCCATCCAATTACCGGCCGCGACGAACGTTGCTTGACCTGTGATATCGTTTGATACATACAGTAACCACGGCGCCACGACCACTTCAACTTTCCCGTATAAATTTTGGAAAATCTTTCCATAATGCAACCAGACATAACTACACTAAATAATCTTTTTACCAAGTTTCACATCAGTGCACGCAAGGAATAAGATTTTTCATAGAAACTAACAAGTTCTATATTTCCTTTTTACGAAAGAATTTCAGGAATTCCTTCCTTAGTGCACGCCTGCACCCCCTAAGGAATGTGTTCAACAAATTTCAGCTCCTTACGCTCAGTA